>CM049804.1:7939291-7986818 GCA_027422405.1 Ptychobarbus kaznakovi | reverse complement strand
TTTACTACAACAACAATGAGTCAATTACTTGAACGGTTGGATAAATAGTATTAATTGATGGTCACACTACTTTATTTATCAATAATTTTGGTGAACATATATCATTGCCCTTACTTGTGTCTTTTGCCCCCTGGGCTCATGATGACAACCCCTCAGACGCAGAGACAGAGTGCTGTGATGTCGATGGGACAACAGGGCGACACAGCTCCAAAGGCACTCTCAAAAGAACTCACCCGTCGTGTCAGCACGGGACATCCCTGACCTCGTCAGCGGCCTCTAGACTGTGCAACAGCAGACTTAAACTCTGCCTGCTGGTCCTCGTCCTCCTTCATACAGTTGCCACTCTCACAGCATCCCACAATGCCACCGGGTTCAACCTCACATCCAGCTCCTCCAACGAGGAATGACGAATAGCCACTCGGTTACAGTGCCGATTCCAGCGCGTGATGAACTGTGGGTAACTGCTGGGACCTCTGGTACAGAGACTAGGGACATGCAATCAAAACAAACCAAGCAAACTGACGAAGCTAAACTAACACTGGACGAATCCAATCAAGCAACAAGAACAAGGGACAACACCATAGCCTTTGTTGAAAGAGGCTTCTAGGGAGCAGAGTTCTCTCGCACCATGTTTTTTACACAATGTCTATGGTTTAGATTTATGTTGCACTAGATGACTACAGGATCTAATTCACGTTTCTTTTCGTTTCATTTGGTCTTTGTGCAGGAAGGATTGGAAGACGGGATGAGTTAAATGTATAGCATCCAAGTGAATATTCAAGAATGAGCGTGTGTCTATGTGAGCGAATGGATGAGAGTATATGCATGTGTGCCTGTGCTTGCATCCCTGTCTCCACTTAGATGTTCTTCTCGTTTCTCTTCGTAATCACAAACTCTCTGAATGCTGCTCTATTCATTACAAGGGTTTCTATTGCAGTTTATCCATTGACAAATCTGCCTAGACAAATACCCAATAAAACCCCAGGTTCAAACTCAGATTCTCCCGTTAAGATGCTGTAACCTTTTCAAGGTAGCCTGATATTTCTGTTGTTGGTATGATGTCATTTCCTTTGAGGTCAGGTCAGTAGCTTTGGGGGTCTGGGTACATTAATGTCGCTTATTTGCTTAAGTGCTCGACTGAAAGGTCTAGGTATCCAGACTTCTGTTTGTTCCCTCAATCTGCAAAAAGACGTCCACAAATCTGTTTTAGCACCATTTGTGTTTTATATATTATAGTAAGATATTATATTCTCTACCCTATATTCTGTAATTGCATGTTAGAACCAGAATTTAGACTATGCTGCTAAAGTTTTAAAGAAATAAACCCTAACGATCTGAAAACAAGAGGAGCTCTTGATCCAACCATCCAAATTGCTATTTGGCAGCATGAACCCAGTCAATCAGAGTTTACGAGACAAATTACTCCAGTCATCCAGTCAGCACAGAGAGGATCCATCGTTCTTTATTACAGTAAAGGGCTTACCCATCATCCACACGCATTCAAACACTCCTGCATGTAGAGATTCACGTGCCATGAATAACTCAGTGAAATCTTGAGATTTCGCAGGAAGATGAGGAGCTCAATCACAAGGCTCCAGATAGAAGAACGAAGGCCCGTCTCAGGTGGCTGGGCTGAGTAATCCGGTTCTTTGTGCGGAGGGGAGGCTAAGTTAAGGGCTGATATATTATTTATGCTTTTTATTTCTACAGGTATGCTCTAATGAGGATGTGTCACTGTGACACAAACACAAAACAAAGCCTTGAGTTTAAGTTCTCTAGACTAGACAGCCTCAGTGTGAACCTGTTGAAATAGCAGGCATCACACCTGTGTTTCCATCTCATAGGACATGACTAATAGTTGTTAATGTTAGATACACATACATATGTCATATATCAATCACAGCTAGCTATAAGGCTAAGTATGCTAACCACAAAAAGAAAAACAACATGTTTTGTAGCCATTTTCAATTGTGTAAAGCGGCTAACATAATGCATGCCATAGGAATAAAATGGCGCACATTCATTTCATGTCATTTTATTCCCTCCCTGTACATATCTGTAGATTGTCTGCATTAAGATGCGGTCACATTTACTTTGTATGGTGAAAATCTGTTTAGTCAAATAGCCCAATCTGGAATTTCACATGAAGGGAAACTTATTCCCATGCAAAATTTGCATCGGATTCAGGTTTGATCATATTTGAGTGTAAATTTGTCGTGAATTCCGCATCGTGTTCAGATTTATTCAACTTTGAACGTGCAAATTCATTGCAAAGTTCACATCGGATTCAGATTTATTCAACTTTCATCATGCAAATTAATCGCATTTGCCAATATTAAGCTGCTTAGTTTGGAAATTCGCTTAAGTTTTGCCAATGTTCCGCGCCTTTAGACTACATTTAAAAAAACAGATTTTCTCTTAATGTATTACCATCACATGCAATACCATTAAACTCTGAAAACAGACTCAGAGGAAAATTTAATAACTTGGATTTTAAGAGAACAAATCAATCCATTTGCCCTTTTGCTGTTTAAACTACCATTAGCGGTGACCTTTTGAGGTGTCAGAAGCACAAAGTGATTTTTTGTTTTCTGAAAAAGACTGATAATGCAGTTCAGTTCAGCTGATACACAAAGCATTTAACCTGAACGGTCAAATGCTGGGAGAGAAGCTCCTTTTATTCCACTGTTTTTACATTTCAGAATGTTCAACTAAATGTACTCAAACCACTAATTCTTGGCTGTTCAGGGTTTATGAATTTGGGCAAGCTGAGTTTTATCAAACATATCTGATAATAATGACTTTAAATATCCTTACCCATACAGCTCTGACTTATTGCCTTTAGGCCCATCTTGTCATTTTTCCATATATATACATTTTCCATAGTGTTGTTCAATATATATATATGTTGGTCATTTTTTTTATTTTATTATTATTATTCAAAATGCATTAATCTATTTCATAATAAACCAATATGTTACCAGAAACACCATAGCTAGAGATATATATACACAGTGCTATGTCACGCTTATGATGATAGCCTGACCAGAACATTTTGACCATATGACAAGGCACAAGAGGCCCATTTGAGATGTAGAAGGGCAGTTCGGCTTGCTGCACCGAGGACTTTGCTAATGAATAATTAGAGGAAAGCACTGAGAGATACTGTATACCCTCTCGAGAGCGTATTAGTTGGTTGATAAACCTGGACATTCAGCTCGGACCACCTGCTCTGGAGCAGAAGACGGATCAGAAATGGCTCCCTCTGTTCACCTCCACACAAAACTAATTAATGCTCTCCAGCTGGGCCTGACGGTGAAGGAAAAGATGAGTTCGAGAGAGGTGGGCTAATGACAGTGGCGTAGCACTATTATTAATTTCTGGATGTTTGTTACTGCAAGACAAGCGTGCACACACATACTAATACATGCACATACATGCTTGTTCACTCGGGAATCCTTTGTATATATATATATATATATATACTTGGCAACGCTCAATAGTCAGGAAGGATTCGAGTTCCGTCAGTTTCAACACTCATGTCAATTTAATCATTCGGTTTGCCTCGTAAATATTTGGTCCAATGCAACATGTTGAATCGGTCACCAAACGTACTTCAGACGACACCATTCACAACAAAGTGTTGAATAAAACATATTCCTAAACTGAGAGCGACGTCATGCTTGTTCAGATATGTCACGTTTGTAACATGCTTCTCTGTGTTTGTTGGGATTCAATCCCCATACAGTTTGTCTCAGCGATCAACGAGATTGAATGTAACAGATGCCTGCTAAACATCACCAAACCTACTATAAGATGTATTTTATGCTTGCACATGTGTTATGCTCATTTCCAAGTACTGATCCAGTTGTGTAAGTAGTAATCACTTAGCAAGCAGAAATACTTTCTTTTCTCAATCCTGTGGATCTATGCAGCCCTCGACCTCAGTTGTTTTTTCTGTTGTAAATATGTTAAGAGAATGCTAAACAATGTGTGTCTCTGTTTGATTTGGAGGTTTCCTTGTGTTCTGAGTTGGTGTCCTTTTTTAAATCCTCTTTTGTAAGTGTCAGAGATCATTGGTTGGTTTGTGCTGAGCTGGATACTGAGAGCGGATTGGTTTCATCACAAGAACTCTCCTCTTGGTCACAATCTCGGCACCTTCAGGCGGTGATGCTGTGTGTGATGGAATGTGCAAAGCAATGACTTTAAGAAAAAAGATAAAGGTTTAAAGGCATATAGAGATAACATTATGACTACTGAAAAAAATAATATTATATACTACCGGTATATTGTAATATTATAGATTATTTAGTTCAGTAACCTATTTAATTTTTTTACAAGCAACTTTGATGAAATAATTTATAAAACAATCTCACAAGTTATGATCTTTCGAAGGTATGATTATACTGCTAAAATGATTAAAGTTGTGTTCTGATGAAATAACAAATATCGTCTGTTCATTTGTGTCCGGATGCTGCTTCATTTGGAGTGTGTTTTCAATCAGATAAATCAAATCAGATAAACGTTTAAGATCAAAATAGGTTACAAATAGTTTTATGGGAAATGTAGGTTTTGGGTGTCATACTTAGCTGTATTTAAAATAATAACTATATAAAACAACTATATTTTGACATGATATAATGGTAGATTTTAAACATAACACAGCTCAAAGGGGTTCAAAATATTACAGTTCAAAATATACAAAAAAAACGTTCCATGCGCCATATACAATTTTTTTTTCACAAAATGAGAATGCAATATTTGTTTAAATCATGTTTAGGTTTTGACAAAAAGAAGAATTCAAAATAAAGCAATAAGCCCCAAGAAGCCGTGGTTTACAGTGAATTTATAACAGCTAAGGGGCATTAGGCGTGACGCGAAGCGGAGTATTCTTAGTAAGGTTTCACAAAATAAAACAGAGCAAATAAGTGTAATGATATTAATAGAAACAATATTTTTCCACCAAACAATGTAGTTCCTCAGAAACAGTTGGAACCTATGGTTGGAACAAAGTGGTTGCCAAGCAACACACAAAGTAAACAAAGGTGTAGGTTTGCAGTGTAATTTACAACGGCTTCGAATGTGGCTCAAACGATCAGAATCAAGGGCCGGAACTATCTGTTTTATAATGTAAAATTTAGCCTACTATCTGCAACGAAGTGGGAAAAGAGGAAATCAAGATTAGGCATAAAACATTGTCTTCAGAATTAATACAATTTGTCTAATAGGATTCAAGTGTTCATGGCAGTTTTCTGGTGATTAAGGAACAATACAAGATTTCTTCGGTGATGTATGCATGTTTATCTGTCTGAAGTGACCTATTAGTTATACACGTTTACAGGTTAAACCTGATCAACCGGACTGACACACATAACAGAAGTAACAAAGAGCAGTCATGATGAAAGGACAAAAGTAAAGCCAGCAGTCCTATAAGCTGACACAGAAGCTGACCTCACAGGTTATACCTGTTTGAATGTAGATTTGCCCTCAAATTATTATAGCAAATGTCCAAGACAAGTTTTGAAAAGACTTATAACAAGACAAGATTTCTTCAATGCAGTATACCACTGCTGACAATTAAGTCAGCCAATGTCTCAGTCTCTCTTTAAATGAACTGAGCATTCATGCAAAGCTTACGTGAAACTTTCCCGCTATATCAGATGTCATGTACTTGTGTTATTTGTGTATTCAAATGATCACTTCTACTATTATTCCATTGTGATTGTGCATGAGGAAAAATAAACATGCAAACTATGAAAGCTCAGAGGAAAAATCATTAAATGCAAATGCATTTAATAAAATATAGCTACTGTATATAGGCTATCTATTATTAAAGTTTACAATACATTTTTATAACAGTGAGTCACCACAGCTGAATTGTCAGGAAATGTATTTTATGAATTTATGATGTTGTGACAAGGGCAATACTGCAGTAATAGATTTCAGGTATGATTCCAGTTATATTAAGTACTAATATCACAGATGGTAGACATTGCACTGCCATCTCGACATGGATCAGCATAAAGATTCTCTTAGACACATACTGCTTTTCCACTGCGGCTGGTGCCAGAGCCCAATTGGGAATCGGGCTGAGCTTTTCTCTCAAATAAATAAATAAATCTAAAATAAATCAAATCCTGGGCCAGTGCCCAGATCTTGGTTCCGGACCATCACGAAACCTTGCTGATCTTGATCAACGGAACATCAGCTGGCGGAGCTTCTACTACAGGCCACAGTTTAAAAGGCACCATTTTTAAAAGCCATTCGAGTTCAGGTAAATTAACAACATCAACAACAAAATTAAATATATCAGTTCAGCAGAAGAGACCAATGCTTTCAGCAAGAGATAACAAGTGAATCTGGTCATCTGTTACTGACATAGAGAGTTCACCAGCACCAGATCCAGTAGAAAAACGGTATGATGCCCGAACCAGGGCCTGCGGATGACCTTTGATTGCCAGATTACAAGAGGTTAAAATGGAAAAAAGAAAAAAAAAACTTAATTATATAAATAATAACAAAATTGTACATAATAAATTAATATTTGTCTTAACTTTTTTGTTTTATTTTTACAGTGAAATGTACAAAACCGCATTAAAACTGTTCAAAACACTGTTATTTTATTTAATATATATAAATTTTTTTTAAGATAATATGTACTCTGGACCACATAAGTTTAAGACATAAGTAGCATGGGTATATTTGTAGCAATAACCAACAATACGGTGCATGGGTCAACATTTTTATTTTTTATTTTATGCCAAAAATACGGAGCCCTTTAAGGGATATTGTGGTGGAAAATTGAAAAAATATGTTTTAATGCGTTCCCTCGCAAAGATATTTTATAGTTTGGACAAACTATTCCGGTTTACTTTACAGCTTGCAATGGTTACATCTTGTATGTTCACAATGGAGCAGTTCATAAAGTTGTTATTTTTAACTTGTACTCAAGTATAAAGAAATACAGGTTAGTTCAAGGCAGGGTTTTGGGACATTCTAAAACGCTTAATGTGGCTTATTAAAATAAGTGCGCCCTGCGTGAATGTTGCATTCATTTTCATTTGGGTTTCTGCTTAATAATATTACTAATACGGTTATTAATATAGCCTAATCATTTGATCACCTTTTATTATTATCGAATTTGGTCCTCGATGTCACTGTTTTAAAACATTAAGTAACATTAAGCGTTTTATAATGTCCCAAAACCGTACCTTGAACAAGCACTGACATATTTCTTTATTTGAGTACAAGTAAAAAAAAAAAAATCGTATGAAACGCTCCATTGTGAACATAGAGAACTACTGCAAGCTGTGTAAAGTATGGAAGAGTTTTTCCGAACTCAACTGGTTTTGTGAGGAACGCTAAAATACAGTTTGAAAAATCCCAATTTTTCACCCCAATGTCCCTAAAAGGGCTCCGTAAAAAAATCATTAGTAGGCTATAGATCAGCTCGTCCTGCGGTGTCCTGTTTAGTTTAGGCAAAGCATGGAAAAAGGCCATGGAAGCTTCTAGAGCAAAGCTTCTAGCTACATCAACCCTGCTTGTCCTCCACACCCTGCTTCAAATTTTGATTAGCCCCACCCTGCAGGACTCAGGACCGAGTTTGGACAGCCCTGCTATAGATCATGTTCCATGAAGATATTTTGTACATTTCCTACTGTAAATATATCAAAACTTATTTTTTTATTAGCAATATATATAGCTACGGACTTAATTTGGAGAACTTTAAAAGTGTATTTCTCAATATATATGTTTATTTTACACACTCAGATTCCAGACTTTCAAATAGTTGTAGCCTATTTCAGCCAAATATTGTCCTATCCTAACAAACCATACACCAAAGGAAAGTTTATGTATCCAGCTTTCAGTTGATGTGTAGCTCTCAATTTTAAAGAAATACCCTTATGACTTTAGTTTTGTGGTCCATGGTTACACATGGTTGTATATAAATCATCACCTCAATTCACTGTTAAATTGTTTTCAAAATAAAAGATCATCTAATATCATCATGCGTTTTTGATTTTTTAATAAGTAAACACAATAGACTAACAAACATCACAGACGAGTCACCTACTCAGACGGATTGCCTACTGAAAGGTATGTTTTCATAAATATGCGGGCAAGTTGCCAGATTTTAATTTCCTCAATTTGTCGCATGTGTTTTAAATGTATAAATGTAAACGATTCATAAATAGCAATTTTATTGGATACATATTTGTAACAATTACAAGAATAAACACTTATAAACACGGATGTTGAACTCGCAGTACGTGTTGCCCGTCAGCAGAAGGTTCCGCTGCTTCCGTCCGGAACTTCCTAGAAGCGACACCGGTGTACAGTAGCAGTCTGCCTAGATTTGCTGCTAGCCACAGTGGACCAGCTGATATTTCAGGAGATGTTCGTGTAGATGACCGCTTCACCTGCCCGTGAGCCCCGCTCTCTGAAGATGTGCCGCTGAAGAATGCGATAGATGTGAGTAGTTTTGTATCAGACTGTGAGCAGATGTGTTGTAGACATGGCTAGCAGCTAAGTTAGCTGTGCAGTACATGCAGTCCTGAGGGAAAAAGCTGCTGTCAATTTTAATCTGTCATCGGTGCGTTTATGATTCTTGTCAGCTGTGTTTGGACTTCAGGGTGTTTTCTCTCTCAATATATCAACAGCTGGATGAAAAACACAATTTGAGGGGTTTAGTGCGGATCTGCTGACAGTGTTTTGCTCTACGATTTGATATTGGGTCAGATCGTGGTAACAGTTGCAGCTTCTATTTTATTGCATTACATGGCGAAAGTAATGGTGGTCTGTGCTCGATTTGTGAACTCTGAATGTTTCTGTGTGCAGTATAGATGAATGAGTGTATACTGATCCTCATGTGCATTCCAGTGTAAATGCTTGGTCAAGACTGAACTTGGTCCCTAAACACCTTGAGGGCTCAAGACAGCATGATATGTCATCAGATAATACTGAACAGAATTTATCTCTCTGTGTTTAGATGACTCAAAAGGTATATGTGCACCTACTCTCTGCTTTGCAAAAGGTCCTGTGGTGAGACCATATCAGAGGCTAATACCATAGTAATTCAGTAAAGGTCATGGTATGTGTAGGTGTGATCAAAATCCCATTTCACAAGTAATTTTATATTATGGCAACTGTGTAAAATGCAATATAGTTGTTAAAATAAAAATTGTTTATATGTTATATAACCTGTGTTAATGCCTGTTTTTGGATAATCCAGTGAAAGAAGTACTTTACAGATGATAAGCACTTCATCTAATTTGATTGTCTCTTTCTATTTGAAATTTCCATTAGGGAAATAGGCTAAGTGAAACTTAAAGAGAGAGAGAAAACCATAAGACTAATATTATAAAATAAATTATTCCAGATTTCCAGCTTTTTCTGATTGGCTTTGCCACTTTCTAAGTTGTTGCACAATAGTCAAGTTAAATTGAAAGTGGTCAAAGTATATCTCTCTTTATATATATATATATATATATCAACACAAACAGAACAATAATAATCACAAATTATGAAAAGGAAAAAGGTAAGGTTGTTAAAAGTGACTGCAGTAGCATATTACAACTACAAAATAAACACTCTCTAATAATTCAAAACAAAGCAAGATGAATAAACACAATAAATTAACAGAAGAGCATGTGGCAAGCCTCCATATGAACGCCAACATGCCCATTCCTGGGATTCCAGCAACGATTCATTGGCAAAGCCAATGTTTCCTGACATCAGTAAAACAACGAAAAACAGAGAGTGGCAGGAAAAAAACACATCCTAACATCACATAGGAGCATAACAACAAGAAAAGTAATTTTAGAAGATCAGGGGCCGGATTCACGAAACATTCTTAAGAAGAAATTTCTTCTTAACTTCAATTTTCTTCTTATTTTTAAACTTAAGAAAAAAGTTAAGAATATTTTGTATTCCAAAAATTATTCTTAAGAATATTCTTATCTTTCTTCATAAGATTGTTCTTAAGACAAAACTTAAGTAGAATTCAAATTCTTGGAAAGAATCTTCTTAAAAATCATTGTAAATAACTTTTTTAAATTTAGGACAGCCCCAGACTTGTCTTAAATCCCAAACAGTAAGAATTATTTAATACATTTATTGGGTTATTTCAAATTAATTGTTATATTTAAGCATTACAACAACATTAGCAACATAGAATACATAGTAAGACTATTAATAGGATGTGCACAACGGCGCGATTCCTTTCCACAAGAGCGCATCAGAGAGGAGTAACGACCCGCTGCTTGGAGGCGAACAGGACCGTGTCTAAACCGACGCCGCTCGCAACACAACAATCCACAGGACATTTTAACTTTGTTTCAGTTCGTCAATGATCGATTTGTCGTGTTGTATGATTAGCATCCTGATTATATGGGTTCTCGCCGGCCGCTCGTGAGGTAGACGGGTGTATTTAACTTTCTCATTTAAGCTACTTTCCTATTTAACTGTATTATTTATTTGATATTTATTTTAGTGTTTACTTTTTGCTGACTTAAAAATTCAGTAGCAACTCTACAAAAACAAGTGAGCTTTAATTGGACGCTTTGCTGAATAAAATTCAGTAGTAACTCTACAAAAACGAGTCAGATAGGGAGCTGCATCCGAAAACTTAGGCAGCTGACTTGCTGCCCTGTCAGGCAATGACTTAAGGCAGCGTTTTTGCACGGAGGCACTTTGCAAAACTGAGTTCGGACAGGCAGCGTAACGGTTTAATGATCTACAACAATATAGAATGAGTTTTGGTGATAACTAAATTAATATTTAATTACTACAACACTGGTTTCTCGCTAGAAATAACACCAAAAGTGCAAAAAGTTAGTCAGAAATATACATTTATACACAAACTAACCACCAAACGCTACTTTCAGACGCCATCTTTATTTTTTTAGCTCAACCGAAACAGATCGCTACAGCTTGAGACAGGCTGTTCAAAAACACGCCGCATTAAAAACGTGAAGCTGAGCGCCAGTCAAAGTCGCAAACAAAAAGAGTGTGCGTGAGTTAATCAGTGTGTCATGTATTCACTCAGATAAAGACATTTTTCATTCTTATTTTCTTCTAAGAAAAAAAATGTAGATTGTAGAATTGCACTTAAGAAGATTCTTACGAACTTCATGGAATTTATCTTAAGAAATGTCTTAACTTATTTCTTAAGAAGATTTTCGTGAATCCGGCCCCAGGTTCTTAGTCTCAGTTTGGCTCCATTATGGCAATGCCGACTTTTCATGATCCAATCAATTCATGATTTTAAATTCTACTATACATTTCGTCTTGCTGAAATTATGAAAGTGAAATACATTGTGAGTTGTAATTTTCATTCACACACAGTCTGTTTGAAGCGCCACCGCTAGTTTAGTAAATTCTGAAGTTTAATGCATACTGTCAACACAAGCCTTAATGCCAAATAAGAAACACTTGCATGAATATGTAACTATAACAGATAAGGATATAACGTAAAATGAAAGTTTTGTGCTGAGTAATCATATCACACATTAAACACACACATCTGTCAAAGCGCCTAACAGGACGAGGTATGTTTCGCTAATGCATTAGCTTGAATTCTAAAATAAAACATCGGCGTGTTTAGCTTTGATTTACACACCTTTCCTGAATCAGCTCACTCTGTTTCTTCCAGGATTAGATTAATTTCGTCCATAGAAATGTGTAATTCGGTGGTATAATTTGACGCAACTGGTGGATGTTTTCCTTGCACGGTGGGCAGACGTGACTAATCAATAATGACATTCGTTGTCGATGAGTTTCATTATTTATTATTATCGATTTTATTGATTAGTTGTCACAGCCCTGTGTTATAGTAAAATATAATAATACCGCCCAACCCTACTAACCTACCTTCTGTGTTTCCCCAGATTACGCCTGCAGTGAGTTTTGGAGACTCTTGTCATCCCAGTTGTCATGGAGAAGCCATGTAGGTTATGGGGAGTACTGGAGGCGTGTTTGCTTACTATGTGCGCCTGGTCCTGGGGAGTCTGTCGTGTCTCCCTGCTGGCCCTCATTCTGACCTTCCACCTGTACGGAGGCTTCATTCTGCTGGGACTCATCCTGGCCTCTGTGGCCGGCATCCTGTACAAGTTCCAGGACGTGCTGCTCTACTTTCCCGACCAGCCCTCATCATCGCGCCTTTACGTTCCAATGCCAACGGGAATCCCCCTCGAGACCGTGTACATCCGCACCAAAGATGGCGTGCGGCTCAACCTCATTCTGCTCCGTTACACTGGCGAAAACCCTGCGACTGCTCCCACCATTTTATATTTCCATGGCAATGCGGGGAACATCGGCCACCGTGTCCCGAATGCTCTGCTCATGCTGGTCAATCTGAAGGTCAACGTGGTGCTGTTGGACTACAGAGGCTACGGAAAGAGTGAAGGAGAACCTAGCGAGGAGGGACTGTACCAGGACGCCGAGGCCACCTTGGATTACGTCATGACCCGGCCGGACATCGACAAGACCAAGGTGGTGGTATTCGGTCGCTCATTAGGTGGAGCAGTGGCCATCCGTCTGGCATCGTGCAACCCGCATCGAGTGGCCGCTATCATGGTGGAGAACACTTTCCTGAGCATCCCGCACATGGCGGCCACACTGTTCTCTTTCTTCCCCATGCGTTACCTACCGCTCTGGTGCTACAAGAACAAGTTTCTGTCGTATAGACATGTTGCACTGTGCCGTATGCCATCTCTCTTCATTTCAGGCTTATCAGACCAACTCATCCCTCCGGTGATGATGAAACAGCTGTACGAGCTGTCGCCGTCTCGGACTAAACGCCTCTCCATCTTTCCTGAGGGCACGCACAATGACACCTGGCAGTGCCAGGGTTATTTTGCCGCCCTAGAGCAGTTTATGAAGGAGCTTCTTAAAAGCCATGCCCGAGAAGAGACGGCCCAGGGGACGGCCAACGTCACCATAATCTAGAACAGTAACTACTATTGACTGCTCTAAATCTGGACCCTCTCAGATAGAATGTACAATGTATTCTCTTTGTTTATTATTTCTCTTCTCCCCAACTTCATAAGCTCTTTCTTTCCACTGATCACACACCAATAATTCATTAGTTACAATTTAATTTAATAGAGAAGGCTGGGTTTTTTAAGACTTCAGAATATTTTTTGTCAGTTTTTATATTAAGTATGAATGCATCTGCCTCAAGAGTTTAAATGCCCTCTCAGTTTGTTAGATTTCTTTATTTGCTGACAATTTCTCAAAAGTATATTTAAATCCATACCACCTACAAACGCAATTGGAAATAGTTATTTGCCTAATCACAATGGTCAGAACTACTTTCTGAGCTTGAACTGTTCAGTTTAGGCATCGGTTTTAGAGTAGTGCTTTAAAATTCATGAGTAACACAATAATGTCTGTGATTAACATTACTTGAGACTGTCACATTTGTTGTACCACTTAGCCTATATTTGCTACATAAAAAGTTTGTAACAGCAAGGTTAAAATTGATAATAAAAACCGCTTTAAAATCACGTTTGAAGTATGACTGTATGTACAGTAAGTTGTCAACCACTGATTTTATTTTACTCATGAATGACAAACTACTACTCCTAAGACTACTGAACTAAACAATTTGAACAAGCTGAGAAGCTATATTCTTATTTCTTTTGTTTATATGGAATATATATTCACACTTTTTTTTATAGAACAGAGGGCTCATTAAAATTGTTTCCCTTTTAAATTCCAATGAATACAGTTAAATGGACCAGGGGCAACTGATCCTAGTTCAGTCATCTTTGTCTATGGCATTTCATGCATTCAATCTTCTGTACCTGGCTGTAATGTGTTAGAGATTTATGTTCTCACACTGCCTTTTATTTTACGAAAGGTTTAAAATCCACTCAGGAAATCGGCTCATTGTGGTTTGATCCCATGTTTTGGATTTGCATATGGAGCTGTGTGTGAGAAGTATAGATTTCTATGCTGATTTTCATGTGGGCTACAGTTCACTGTGAGCACTGAATGAAAATACCAACACAACAAGCCTAAAGTATGTTTACTCTCTCTCAGGCTTAGTGATCTTCTGAAAGTTCGAGTGAAATCGCACATAGCAGCTGCTTGACAGTGTTCCAAGCACACTCCATTTGCACAACTTGTAAATAAGATTGTTTCCTTCTTTTAATAAGGTCAAGTGCTGAACATCAGATCTTTACCAATGACCGGTTTTGTTTGGATCATGTTGAAAAACCTGCCCATTGGTGACTGTTGCACTGTGTGACACTTCCATTTTCTTTTCTTTTCCTTTCACAACAATGTACGGATTAATTAACACAAAAAATGAAAATTGCCACCATTTATGTCTATCCATACCTATGACTTTTTCTTCAGTGGAACCAAAAAGAGAAATTTTGAAGAATACGTTAGTCACTCATTTCCATGGAGTTGCAGGTAAAAACCTAAAGCTTCTTTAAAAGGACTCATTGATAAAATTCTAAGTGTCGTAAAAATTGGCCATATGACTTATGTTGAAGTCACACAATGAAAGACAGCTGAGAAGTTTTGCTGTTCACTAAAAACGATTTTCCATTGAGTTGAATCTGTCAGAATTATGAGATCTTTGCTGCAAAACAGATCATTCAGAAGGAACTCTCATGATGATTCCATGAAGAACAAATAAATGTCAGTCTGTTTGAAATTATAGAAAGCTATTATATGTCTATGGAAGACTTGGAATATAGACCGCAAGTCATCTTGAGAGATTCTGTCCTCATTCATTGTAGTTGAAGAGCAACCAGCACCTTCTTTGAAATGTCTCCTTTTGTGTTCCACAGAAGAAAGAAATCATACTGGTGTGGAAGAGTAAATGCTGGCAAAAGTATCACTTTTCTCAACTTTTTTTAATGTATCGAATCAGGGGTCAAGACATGAGGTTTGTGTTTCTGTATTCTCACATTGGTGGTTGACTGTCAAGCACCCATTAAAAGTGAACGGTGGACTTTGCAAACCTGGCCCATTATGTAGTGTTGGATCAATGCACATCCAAGTCTGTAATTATTGCATGCTTTAGATGCTCAGCACATTTCGTTTAGCTCTGATGCACTTTTATGCTCACTTCTGTTGTAATGCGTGAAAACTGCCTGTGAATTTTAAGATGACAGATTTCAAGGCAGAGTGATCCTATGTCAGTTTGCATGCAACTATTGCTATCTTCAAACCAGAGGTTATCTCAGGCTTCCAAAGTCCACTTTTCGGGATTTTACAGGCTCTTATGGGCTCCGTCGTTCTCAAGGGTGCTTGCGAGATTGTATAGTAGCACAGCTGAGCTCTAGATGTCTTCAGTTATGTCTGGTATTCTTTATGGTTATTGGTTATGTAGTAACAGGACAGTTGTAATTGAGTAAGAAGTGGAACCAGCCAATGCAAGAGAAAAAGTTCCCAAGACTTCAGCTGTTGGATGGTTTCAATACATAAGATACTTTTGTACATCAGTTTATTGATCTTTTGATTTTAAAATAAACATTTGTAATGGTCATTATTGATCGTATAGGCCTAATTCATAAGAACTGCCTCTAAACCTTATAGGAAATAATAATTTAAAATGATTTGCAATGTGACATTTAGTTGAATTCAAAGTGACGTGCCATGATACCTTATTGAATGTCTGTGTGGTTGAGTGTAACCCTTGAAACAAAGATGCTGAAATATAATAACATGAAAATAATACTTAAGAGTTTACTAGATTTGACTAACACACCATTGGCATGTTCTGGCCATTCTCTGGGGCTAGTTTGTATGTTGAAATCTCATTTCATCTTGTTCATAAACTGAATATATGAAATAATATAAAGTGCTGCTCATGTTTTATATTTGCTTTTTACAGTAAATAGCAGAGTGGAAAGATTGTGTGCAAGGAGGGTTTTCTTATTCTTTCGACATTTGTGTTTTGAGCTATGGGTTTTCTATTTGAATCACTTATTCATGTACATACAATTGAATCACACTTTCTATTTTCTGTGTGGTGACATGCAATAAAGAAATCAAACCCTTCTGATAACTTGACTTCATGAGTCTATTTGTACTTTGAAGCCGCTGGTTCCTTTTTCTGGATTTCACTGTGGAAACTCCACTTTAAAAAGAACGAAACTGATGTTTTTTTTTGTTTATGTTTGACTTTATGCCAAGAATAGCTTTCCTTTTGCTTGTTATTGTCATTATATATACTTATGTGCTATTAATCTATGGTTAGCAAGCCTTAAGTCTGACATTTTCATTTAGCTGCTATTTATCTTTACACATTTGACGCAGTTTGTCGGAACAGCCACAAAGCAAGTGGTGACAAAGCAACTTTCGGTTGCAATGCAGTGTTAAATACGGTGGGTGTGGACAGCTCGGCAGGAAAGGGACACAAAAACCAGACTGTTAGCCGGAGTACTGTAGCAGAGGACATTTTGGTGAGTACAGTTGCTTTTGAACTAAGTTTGACTTCAACTGGAGTTTTCCCCTATTCCACATCAACAAATAGCTTGAAGAGGAAGAGTAGTTATGTGTAAGAGTCTGATCCAGGATTTTTCTACAATAAATGTATGCTAAGAGCTTCAGAGGAATATTCATGCCATATGAAGGTGAATTGGATTCAGCAGACAAAACAAAAAACTCCAGACAAGCTTCTTTCTGAGAAGAAACCTTTCACTGTAAGGATGACGTTTTGAGGTGGGTTGAGATTTTTAAAGAAATAGAGCTTCTTCAGAACCTGTCTGTATGCCATTCAGGCTACATTTATTCACTAATAACCATATTATTTTCTATAAGTTTGTTCCCACCATGCCTGCTGAAGATGTTGGTCCAGGTCGGGGTGAAAGGAGAAGGTTGCCCTGGCTGTTTCTAGTGCTGGTCATTGCTGCCATCACCTCCTCTTCCTTGTCTGTGATCTCCTTGTACCATGTGCTGGCCCTGCAGGCCGAGGTGGAGGGTTTGAGAGCTGAGGTGGTCCGCAAGAGAGAGGAGCAAAGTGGGACTCTAGAAGACCCCATGAGGGGGGCAGAAAAACAAACCCATGAGCAGGAAGAAGAAGAGACCGAAGAGAGAATTGAGGTCTGGACCACAATACATATACATCAAATGTCCTTCTAAAATTTTGCTGTTGTTGTTTTTCATTTGATGAAATTGAAAGGAATTGCATAAAAAGCAGTTCATTTGTCTGAAGGGTCATATCTCAGTTACTGTAATGCTTGGAGTCAAGTGTCCAATTGAAAAACACATGTCCTGTAAACAGTAAACGAACAGTGTTAATGTTGCAGTTCCTCAGTTAAGAAACGAATAATGTCGATCTTCAACTCAAGTCAGTTCGCTGTTGATTCAGTTCAGTTCAATAACCGGCTCAATGTTGTAAAATTCATCATCAGCAGAGCTGGGTAGTAACTGATTACATGTAATCAAATTCCAAAAATCAAATACTTGGAATTAGTCTTACATTTTATAATGCTCATTAATGCACATTACAGTTACTTTTTATGGATTACACGATTAACACACATCAGTAAATCTTTCATAATTTATTGATTCTCCCTAATTCTTCTTTAAACAGATTCCCAAATGTTTTGTCTGCAAAAACAACTTTGGATGTAAATTTCTTGAAATATCTCTGCAATTTTACAACACATTTACATGTTTACAGTTTGATGTTGCTTAATGTATGATGTTGTTGCAGATTACTGATGTTGTAATTACTGATGTTGCAGTTTAATGGTCGCATTGACATGCAAGTAAACTAATTAAATATTTATATTTTTAGTGTTTAATTAATGATTAGCTTTTTTATCAAACCCACTGCAGTTCTTATATTAAGGCCAATTTGAGAAACCCTGGTTTAATAACACATTTCATGTTGAAAAAAAGTGTCATATATTTTCTTTCTCTTTGCTTTTTTATATCAATATGGTATTTTTCAATGGTAAATTTAGATCTAAAAAGTAGTCAGAATAAATGACCTACTATGAGTAAGCTAGATTACGTTACTAACTACAAGTTTCATAACGTGTAATCCGTAATGGATTGCAATTTGTAAGTAATTGCTCAACTCTGAACATCAAGTATGAAACAAGTTCAATTCTACTAAAAGCAGCTCTACGGAAGGCATAGTGTCATTATCCAGCTCAGCTTAGTTCAAATGTTTGCTGCTTAATTAATTATTTGGTGCTTTATGCTTGTTTCAGTTACAGATACGGTTTAAGTGTTGCTGAAAAGTTGTTAAATAGCCTATAATAGATGTTTAATAGCAGTTAGTTTCCATTTTGACGTTAGTCAGTATTTTTGTAGTCAAAAGACCTTAAGGTAAGTCCCTATACAGAAATTGACTTTTCAGAAATATTCCTGACATAAGAAACATTCACTAGAGTAAAAAGTCCTACAGCTAGCCCCAGTCCCATCTATTTGTTTTAAACTAATTGTGGAAAAAAATAGCTGAACTGGTGAATGCAGATATATTTTGAGCACTTTCATGTTGGTCAAATTGGCCATTATAGTCTACCACACACAATGACCATCTTTATGCTAATAACAGACCGTCTTGAAACTTAATCTTTTAGAACATGTCTGAGCTGTTTATATTTAGCAGGATTTCTGGTTGTCTGTGTACAGTATCTGAAGCAGACGGAGATGGATGATACCGTAACAGACCATACTGTCCTGTCAAAAAGGAGCCTGGTTCATACGTCAAACAAAGCAGGCAAGCGCACACTTCTGCTCATTCCGTGATGCTCGTCTCGGCTTTTCTTTTTTGAGTGTTAACTGAGAAGAGCTGTGGGGTTTTTTGTGTGTGTATACTGACAGGAATGGTACGGAGCACAGATGGTGTAAGATTAAAACCACTAAATAGATTAAAGAAAACAAAAGAAAAAACTGCACATGGTGCAAAAGTGCACTGTTAGACATTTGCATATCCTGTTGCTTTATGAGTCACCGAATGAAAAACCCTTATAATATTATTATTAAAGTTGCACCGCCATAATCATTCTTCCCTTACAGACAATACTTTAAGAAATGTTTAACAATAATACATTTACATTCAGACCTTTTTTTTTTCTATGAAAACATTTGTCCACAGAATCCCAGCCCTGTTTACAAATGATGGCAGACAACAGGAGAAAAACCTTCCAGAAAGGTACTGAAGGAGTTTTTTAAAATTGTAGTATTGTAAATATATTTTTATAACATGAAATTTGGCATAGACTCAAGTTAGATTACATTCAAGTGATCCATTTGATCAATTATGACCTTGCTTTTTGCTAGAGCCATGAAAGAGTTCATTGCACTGTGAATACACACTGTAACTTTCAGAACTCAACTTAATTTCCAGTCCAAAAAGAGCATTGTTTATAACTGGCCTTCAATTATATGTTCTGAACTTCTGCAACTTTGTGGCACCACACCGACAAACACATCACCCATAGCATGTCAGTGATGTCTGTCCGGAAACGTGCGGTGGTGAGGTAATAAGAGGAAAGCTGCAGAGATGTAGCACCTAATACTCTGCATATCCATCTGAGAAATCCCAGTCTTAAAATAAGGCAGAGCTTTTCATTTGAACAAAATCCCTGATTATTTTGGTCTGATCTTACAGCCCGATCTGAAATCGTACAATGTGGAATGTATGAAAATGTAAAATAAAAAAAAAATGGCCTACTCCTAACCCAACCTCTAAACATAACTGTCACTGGGGTATGAGCAGATCATACAAAAACATAAAATAGCAATGAACTGCCATTACATCGTGTTGGATCTTGACAGTTTTTGAGGTGTCAAGACAGCCTCAAAATGCTTAGACTGTTATGGAAGTAAGAGACATTTAAAATCTTTATCTGACACAACAGCAATAATTACTTATTATATTACTTATATAAATATTTATTTATTTTGTCAGAGTTTGCTTTGGAAATGTGCACAGCCATCCCATGGCAAGTCGGACTGAAGCGTGGCTCAGCTCTGGGGGAAGAGCAGGGCACCATTTTAGTCAAAGAGGAAGGATTCTTCTTTATCTATAGTCAGGTATATACATTCTCAATGTATGACACATTCTTGAGTTTTTTGGCCTCTTTGAAACATCCCAACACCGTGCTCAGTGTTTTTTCCTCATTATTTCAAGCTCTCCTTTTCCCAGGTTTACTACACAGACTCTACGTTCGCTATGGGCCACATCGTGATTCGTATAAAGAAGAACGTCGTAGGAGACGAGAGTCAGCACGTTGTTCTGTTCCGCTGTATTCAGAGCATGAATCGAGTCAATCACTTCAACACCTGCTACACCGGAGGTGAGCGTCTCCTTCACCAGTGTAACAATGTGCAAATTATCCTTACTGTAATGTACCTGGACATTTAAATTCCCAGGTTTTTGTAAATCTCATTATTTACAAAGTATTTTATAATATATATTATAAATTCAAAATTGCTTTATTGGCATGAATGTAAACAATACAATATTGCCAAAATTTTGAATATATACAAAAATATGCTCCATTTTCTTTAAGCAAAATATAATTTCTTACATTCTTATTGCTTTCTTGTGGATTTGGGTTGAAATATGACCCAGACGTGTTCTTTTGTGACAAGCACCCAGTTACAGATTCTAGACCACATTTGTTACCATACAGTCAGGAAGTCATAAGTATAACATGAGACCAGTAAATGCATGACAAATATATTCCAAACATTACAAAAATGAGTTTACTTTAAAGCTGTGTATTTTAAATATGATGTACTGATATGAATAATAGTACTATTCAAGTAATGTTAATGTCTCACAGAGAAGTACTATGCATATGGATAAATATATAATGTACCTATTATTAGAAATGAATGTAACTGAGCATGTGATGTGCAGGCGTGGTGAAGTTGGACTCTGGGGACAGACTGGAGCTTCTGATACCTCGTACCCATGCAAATATCTCTCTGGATGGGGATTCAACCTTCTTAGGAGCAATAAAACTGGCCTGACAATGGAAAACGGCTTTGGATCAGACATTAAATTAGATTGGATATGCTATTATAATTATTCATAAGGACAACTATGGACATTCACTGGACTTCATGAATACAAGAGCTGCTTTATGCTGTGGAGTATTCTTGAAAATGTTGTCATTGAACTACTGTGTATCCAGGCTCTTTACACTTCAGTAGCATTTCATCAGGCATGCATAAAATTGACTATTCACTATATTGAAGTTCCTCTGTCGCAATTCATGAGTCATCTAATGTTTTATCAAAATATATTAACATCTCAGAAGACTTCCCTCTGTAAAGCCCGCTTTGTTTTTCACATCTTTAACTGCCTGACTCATTCAGGTTCCCACTCAGCATTTTTATTAAACATTATTTTTACACATTTTATTCTCAAATGTTTTATAAAGACCATTTATTGGTGGTTTGTGAACATGCACCCTGTATTTAATGTGTTATTAATCAGAACATCTGTTGCAGAATACCACCTCAGCATGTGCTTTGTTTTTAACAAAGTACTTTGAGCTTTGTAACATGGAAGTGTGCTTTCATACATGAGTATGTTTAAAGTTTGCACTGAACATGTAGCCTCCATGATTCTACCAGCAGATGGAGACAGTATCACACTGAGGAAGAGCATCGAAAAGCACTTGCTTTGTGTTGAGTGCTGCACATGGCTTTCATAAAGTGCATTGACAGAGGTTGTATATGCTTCTGGTGTGTGAATTTGTCAGCCGCATCTCATATAGAAACAATCATCATAGTGTCACAGGCGTGGAGATGCTGTAACTCTGCATGTACTGTAAACACCGTGTCTCTTAACAATAAATCATCAGCTCCGCTGCTTTGCCTTGCTTCACACATGACATGTTCAAGGAGAGTGGTCTTGGCTCTTGGATCTTGGCGGTAATATGTCCCGCCATTAAAGGGCACTCTTTTCTGGGACAGATTTGTATGGGATGCATTGTTTCATGAGCACTAGGGTAAATAAATAATGAAAGAATCTTGTGTACATCATGCAAACAGTGTGTTGCCTTATCGGGTGCCTATTTAACCGAGAACAACTAAAAACGGAACTAAATAAAAAGCTACATTTACCTTATGTATCCTTTTACCTGAGAACAACTAATAATTTAACTAAAAAACTGAATTTACTTGATCACAAGAAAATATACTATATGTTATAGAAAGCCTTTAATACAGGAAAAGTAGTTCTGGATGGAGGGACCACTACTGCTGGCTTAGCTTTTATTTCAAGTTAAAAAATGAAATACAGTTACTATGTGTCGTTCAAAAAAATGACGTGTAAAGAATCGCCTGCTGAATCTCTCAGGAAATGTGATTACACTTAAACCTTTAAAGGCCTTCACACAATTGTGCTTGCTTTGCTATTTCCAGAGCAGATCCTTTTCTTTGATTTAGACCACTCAGGTGTCAAATGGTCTGTTGAGAGGCATGCATAGAGTCTGGTGAAGTCTTGGTGTAATATAACCAAATCCTTGAACAGTTCACCCACAGAGAGACTACACCTCTAAGCCTGACACTTGGGGAGCCTGAGGAAGTGATGGGTACTTGAAGATTGTCTCTCAAGCTGAGGTATTGACTCCTCAGCAGGGAAGGAACGACTCGAGATTCAGAGATCAGATCAGTCAAACACACTTGGACTCTATTGGGAGGCTGAATGAAGATCAATGAGCAGCGTTCAGCAATGCTCCTTGCTCCTTTTCTTTTGATTATTTTTCAAAAAGGAGATTGCTCAGCTAAGACTCTGGGTTTTTAAAAGCTTGCTCTATTGATTTTGCTCTCAAAATGATGACTTTTCTTTTTAAAACAGACTGTCATTGTGGTAAACCTCACAGTCTGTCGTGTTGATCATTTTGATGTTCATATCTCCTGCTATTCAGCTGATCCCTGTGCATTGTAAGACTCCAAACCGCTTTACTCCCTCTATTACAGTGTTTCCCAGCCAGTGTGTTTTTAAGGTAATGCCTCATTACCCCATTGAAAAAATTAATTTATGCTCACCAATGCTGCATTATTTGACCCAAAATGCAGTTAAGAACAGGGATATTGTGAAATATTGTAAACATTTTAAATAACCTTTTCTATTTTAATATATATTAAAATGCCCATTACTACAGTCACATAATTCTTCAGAAATCCTTCTAATATGCTGATTTAGTGCTAAAAAAACATTTCATGCATTAATGTTGAAAACAATTGTGATGCTTTTTTTGTGTGTGCGTGCGTGCATTTGTTTATGTGGTTTATGAGGACACAAATTTGTATAATGACATGGTATGGCATAGGTATGACAAGGAGAAGGTGATTTATGAGGACATTTTCAGTGTCCCCATAATTCAAAATGTGTGAGTGTGTGTGTGGGGTGTGAATGCACAGTCTCCTGTGAGGGCTAAGTTTTAGGTGTGGGTGCGTGCGTGCGTAGCGGCAATGCGTTGCGTGCGTGCAGTATAAAAACCGTGCGTGCGCCTATGGTGCGTGCGTGCGTGCGTGCGTGTGTGTGTGTGTGAGTGAGAGAGAGAGAGAGAGAACCATTATTTTCAGGATTATTTAATGAAAAAAGACCATTTATTTAAAATAGTAATTTTGAAAAATATTGCTGAAGAAAAATCATGTTTAAACCCCAAACTTTTAAACAGTAGTGTGTTTTTGATCTTCTCAGTTTATGTAAATCCACATGGGGTTCAGAGTGTACTTTTTTTATCCACATCAATTCCACACTTGTTTTGCAGAAATATTTTGCTTTATTTCATAATTACAGTTGATACTTTTTATTTACCCCGAAAGAATGGAAGTGAAATGTAACAACATGCCCCGTAGGTGGGGTACATTGGAACATGACCATATGACAGCGTAAAATGTTATCTGATCTAATGAATATATAATTTTGGAGTTTAACAATGAACACATTGCAACCATGCTTGGGACGACCCTGCTCGCAACACAGTCATACAGTATATTTCAAAATAATGGGGGGAAATATGAACAAACACATTCAGAAAAACACAGAGATGAACACAACACTCCCCTCGCTCCACACATAGACACATAAACGAGCTGAAATACTTTACATTTCTTGAAATAATAATATGAATATGGCAACTAGTAAATACTAGCATGTGTGGAAAATTAAACCAGTGGTTATGCTAGTTTGTGCCCCGTCCTTCCCTATACATGTGTTTCAATTAAAAGATTTCAACGATTGTTTTAATATTTAAACTGTCATTGTGAATTGTGAGAAATAATTGACTATGAGGTTAAATTATATGTGTCTCTACTTACTGTAAGTATAACTGCTTCAAGAAGTATAAACTTGCCTGCATTAGTTTGTGCCCCGTCCTTCCCTATACAATGTATATTTAAAACAAATGTAAAATATATTTTGAAAAATTGTTGTTAGTAAATAAATAAATATGCAAATATTCAAAGTGTCAAAGTTTCATTGTTTGAATTGTGTTTAAATTCCTCGCTCTTTGAAATTAGATTTATTGACTAATTTTGGAGAGAAGGCGCAGCTCATTGCATTTATTTGAATTGTGAGAAATAATTGACTACTTCTGCTCCCTGAGTTTTCACTAGGGCCAAAGACTTAACCTCGGTCTTTGATCCATCAAAAATATTTTTTTTGGGAAAACCATGTTTTCACTTCATCCAGGCATGCAAAAAGGATTCCAGAGCAGCATGTTTATTTCATTTGAGAGGCAGATAAATTTGGGTATCATCTCTAGCAATGAAATGATACACCATGCTTTCTGAAAATAGTGCCCAAAGGAAGTAAAACAAAGTGAAAAGAATGGGTGCGAGA
The DNA here is from genome assembly GCA_027422405.1 of Ptychobarbus kaznakovi. NCBI lineage: Eukaryota > Metazoa > Chordata > Actinopteri > Cypriniformes > Cyprinidae > Ptychobarbus > Ptychobarbus kaznakovi. Next base: position 7,962,025 of record CM049804.1, on the reverse strand, counting down.
ATAGAACCCTGGGGCACTCCACAAGCAAGTTTAGCAGGCAATGAAGAAAAATTACCCAATTGACAGAGAAAGTTCTATTTGTTAAATAGATTTGAACCAGCTAAGAACAGTTCCCTGGATGCCCACAAAGTATTCTAGTCGAGATAAAAGAGTTCCATGATCAACTGTATCAAAAGCGAGGTTAGGTCTAACAGAATTAAGATAACTGGTCACCAGAGTCAGTCGCCAACAAAGTATCATAAGGACCTTAGTAAAGCAGACTTGCTATGCAGAGGCTAAAACCAGACTGGAAGGTTTCAAATAATGATTTGCCCTAAGGAAAGACTTAGCTGAATGAACAGTTTTCTTCTTTTGTAATAAATGGAAGATTTGAATGGGTCGAAAATTATTAAAATTCTAGTACAAGAGAAGATTTCTTAAGAAGAGGTGTCACAGTAGCTTCTTTGAGGCATCAGAAGTCCCTGAAACTAGACTTTTATTCAGAAACGACACCAAACTTGATCCAACCGAGCGAAAATTTGTTTTAAAATCTGGAGGGAGAACATCGTGAGAGAAAAAAGAAAGTTTCAAATGTCAATGTTTCTTTGAGAGATTGGAGAGAAACTGGATCAAAATCACTCCATATAGCTGAAGAGCAACCCAATTAGGTGACACATTTGCAAGTTTTGCAGTGAGATTCAGGAGTAATCGTCACAGAAAAACCTTGGAAACCTTCACATAAGACACTGAGGGATTTGAAATCACATTTACAGGAGGGTTTAAACACAGAATTTATAACAGAGCTTTGAGCTATGATGATTCTTTGCAATTAAACTTGAAAAATCTTAGACTTAGCGGATTTCACTGCTTTCTGAAAATTTGCAAGGCAGTCTTTAAGCATTTCTATGAAATTTGCAATTTGTCCTTTTTCCATTTCCGTTGTGTTCCCTGATCACTGAACCATGGTTCAGTTTTAGGTTTTGACTTCTTAGGTTTAAGAGGAGCAGTGGTATTCAAAACCTCTGAGCAGGCAGTATTAAACAGACTAAATGCTGTTCGGCATCTAAGTCAGGTAAAAATGACTCCAGGGACAGAGACAAGCACACTTGTTAAAGGTGTTTATGAAGTCACCAAAAGTGGGAAGAAAAGGAACGAGTAGTTGTACAGTAGGAGTAATGCTTGAACTTAGTGAGAGAAAGGCAAGTAAATAATACAGGCAATGATCCGAGAGCAGAGTATCAAAAACCTGAGCAGTAATAGAAAAACCGTGAGAGAGAACCAAGTCCAAAGTATGTCCGTGTGTATGTGTAGGATCTTTCACCCACTGAACCAATTGAATGGCAATGAGACTAGAAACTCAATTTCCAGAGGTTTAGATGACAGCACACATGTATATTAAAATCACCTGCAGAATAATATTGTTATACTTTGTTAAGCAATCACCCATAAAAGCAGTAAATTCATTTATAAAGTCTTTAACTAGGTGAGGGGGCCGATACACCAGCGCTAACAAAACAATTGCACACTGTATAATATTCTTCACTGACCACTAACAGCAGTAGTCAAAGTCCTTTCCTGTGTCAAGTGCAATCTAGATCAGATCATTTGCTCTGTTGAAGGCCGTTTTTTTTTTTTTTTTTTTTTTAAACAAATGTGATATATGTATTCATAGGGAATCACTGTCAATGTGTAGTTCAGCAGAGTTGAGTTGACTGCATATGATGATGATGAAAGATGCATGTTAATTCAGTCCTCTAAGTAAAGTTTGGATGAAAGCAGCACTCTTTTCATTTTTTGTACCATATTTCATTAGTTTTTCCTACTGTGATAAACAGAAAGCGAGATAAGCAGAAGGGACGCGTGAAGAGTGTGCTGAGCGTGGAGAAATCATGAGAGGAAGGAAACTCCCCGTGACCTGCATATCTCCCACTTTCAAACCCTTCCCACATTCCCCATTACTGTTCTTTTATCCTAGTGTTACCTTTCCCAGCACCATCCCAGAACATTCTAGGTAGGGAAAGACCGACAGTGGGAGGGAAGGAGAGGATGACAGTGAAAGAATTCGAGAAACTAGGATTTTCACACCAGAATTATTCACATTGTATCCACCTAAACACATGTACTAGTTTACTTGAGGCAGTTTTGTGGTTAGTTTTTTTAAATGCATATGGAGTCAAAGTATTTTATACAAGTCTGCTTATGAATTAATCATAAGACATGTGTTATGACAGGTCCCCTGCACAGTTTAATCGTCATAGAGTTTAAATATTTAAATGTGTTTAAACATTCAGTATCAACATGAAATATGAACTTTATTAGAGGTTGTGGAGTTTTAAGGATAAACTATTTTATGAAACAAAAAAAAAATGTATCCACATCCTGTGTTGTAGAAGACACATGTATATAGATGCAAATGCTTAACAGTTATATTAAAGATTATATATTAACATTGTTGTATTAAAACTTATATTAATAATTAGTAGTATTTTTGTAGTAATTAATTAAATATTGAATTATTAATTCAATGTGTATTATATTTTATGACAGTATATTATGCAATGTAAATTATTATTTATCCAAATGCATAAATGTATAATTATACGAGCTACCACTTTGTAGCAGAATGAGCTGTATGAGAATAATGCAGATATTGTGATAATGACTTTGTAATATATGCAAATAAATTAATATTATTAAATGGAATCTATTTAAATATTTTATCTAGACTGAACCACTGATGGCAGATGGAGTATTCTGATGATGCTTTTCATACTTTTATGGACCTTGACACTGCAATTTACTATGCAGTCAATGGGACAGTCACAAGCCTCCACGTTTTCATCCAAAATATCTTAAATTGTGTTCCGAAGACGAACAAATCTTTTATGGGTTAGGAACAACATAGGGGTAAGTGATTACTGAAAACGTTTTCTTTTTGGGGTGGAGTATCCCTTTAAGCTCCCGCATTAGCAGTGCTAGCCTTTGCAAATAAACATTCCACTATTAGTACAAGCCTGTTATCTTTACAGAAAACGTACTCTGTTTCAAAGTCAGTCATCTGATTGTACTGTGCATAATAAATTTGTGTTTACAAAAAAATTAAAATAACAACATAGCTGGTCTCATGATGCATGGCATGCTATCACAAACTTTATAAGTCCCACTCGTGATTATGAGCTCTACAAACTCAAGCAATCGACTCACATTGCTTTCAAATGCAACTTTTAACTACCACATTCCTATTCACGACCATTCATGAGCAGCATCAGTGAAAGCAGACCGAGACAATGGTAGCTTTAGCATCATTAGCCTTACAAAGTGCAAAGAAGCTCTTTCAGAAGGGCAATTTGGAAAACAAACGCATGACACTTACTTTTTCTGGAGCTGACGTCAGCACACGAAGCGTTGGCATTATTCTTACACGTATTGGCAGTGGCATATCATGGGGTTTCAGTCAGGGACTTCAGTAAGCAACTGTAAACTGTACTGTAAACACATCGTACACGTCTCTGTTACAGCTAACGCAGCCATACGCATATAATGCACATATTATGCTGCACACAGGCTCTCAACAACAATGACGCTGATCAACAATTTCAACAGTAGGCTAGATTAGGGTGGGTTAAACACAGAGTAAATTTAGTAAGTAAGTAAGTTCCCTACATGGATCAGGAAAAGTAATCAGCCAATACACGGGTCACAGCTCATTCACATCACTCTAAAATGACGACGCGCCCAAAGCAGCAAAACTGTAAAAAATGCTGGACATCCACACACCACGTACACCTCCATAACAATGTGCATGATACAATACTCATCAAATAATGAAGCACTCACCTGTCACTTGTAAATAAAGTCCATGGGTCTGTCATTCCATGTCCCTTTACTCGTATTAAAAAGTAACCACGGCCAACAAAATAACTTGTGCTCTGTGCTAGCTTTTAGCCACTCATAGCTCTCATAGTTGCAATCTTTGAAATGGTGCATAAAAACTTTGCTGGCCTTTGTTCGCGAATTCAGTTTAGGTCTTCCTTTCTCAGTTATTCTCTTTTGTCTGCAAAAGAGCGCTATTAAAAAGGCGTTTTTAGTAGATGGACAACAAGACCTGGTGTAGAGGCGCCGGTGGCTGCGGCTGTCATTTTGTTTTCATTGAATTTCACTTTCGTTCCTTGGAGATCCCTGACTAAAGCGGCGGTCTAACGCTGGGGGTAGCACTGGGCACGTTGCTATTCCCAGGGGGCGGGCTGTCATTGAATGTCAAAATTTGATTGGCTGATGATTCTGTCAGTAATGCTCGTAACAAATCAGATGTGACGTCTTTCAACAAAAGGGTAGCACTATCTGTAGTGCTGGCCTCAGACTTTTTAATGTAGGATATTCCAGTTCAACCTCAACTAAACTAATCATAGGCAATTTTGTGGACATTACACAAATGAAAATGATACCTAAATAATCAATAAAAACATTTTTCACAAAATTTAATTTTTTACAGGGGCCAGCAGAGAAGGCCCTGCTGCCCCTGACGGCCTACCACTGCTTATTGGGAACTTTAACAATTTTTTCTGGGACATTTCCTTAGACAATGAGCCAAGGTCTTCCAGCCAATTCCTTCAAACCGCTACAAGATTAATCTTTAATGAGCCGAAAAGAACTCAGCAGTACTTCAGACCTATGTGCCTCTAAAAGTCTGTGTTCTGCAAGTGAACGTCGCTTTATTGTGCCATCCCAAAGAGGCACAAAATCACTTTCACAGACTTTTTCATTAACTGTTCCCACCGGGTGGAATGACCTGCCTAACTCAATCCGAGCAGCTGAATCCTTACCCATCTTCAAGAAACGGCATCTCTTCCATCCATTTGACCCTCTAAAAGCAGTCTCTATTCTAATTCATCTATATCACTCTTCCAGACAGCACACCACACACACGGCACACACACACACACACACACACACACACACACACACACACACACACACACACACACACATGTGACACACACACACACACACACACACACACACACACACACACACACACACACACACACACACACACACACACACACACCCTCTATCCATTCTCATCTCTAACTGCTAGCTTTTCTTGAAATTAAATAAGCTATATGTTTTTTTTCTAATCTTTTTACTAGTTTCTTTAAAAAAAAAACTAGGTTTCTTTTATTCTATTCTATCTTCTTGTTTCTTTAAAAAAAATTATAATAAAATACCTTGCTTCGTGTACTGCGTTAGGCTAAGTCATTGCACTTGCATGTTGTTACTCTTTTGTTGGTTTTGATTACTTCTATTGTCCTCATTTGTAAGTCGCTTTGGACAAAAGCGTCTGTTAAATGACTAAAATGTAAATTTAAATTAACAATGAAACTTAACCACAGTGTCCTCAGCGGCTCAGGTGGAGGGAGTCTATGGAGACTCCTATGTTTGTTAGTGTATACCAAAACACAACACTTGAAAAGCTTTGGCGCTGACATTGTATATCTCCAGCAGCTACAGCAAGTAATCAGTAATTGCGGAGGCGGACCTCAGATTCTCACTCAGAGCTGTGTCACAAATTGGCGGGACTTTTTCCCCTCGGTGATGTGAACAGAGGGATAATCTGAACCGGCTCGTTCTGAGAGACTGTTTATGATTTCTTTAGATCGTGGAGGATAGAGGATTTTTACGATTACTTGCTGGTTGTTTTCACACACTGAGGCCACACAACTGTGTTCAAACACCTTATAAAAGTGATTTTTGCATAATAGGTCCCCTTTAAAGGGATAGTTTACCTTCAGTTGCTGGTTCCCATTGACTTGCATACTATTTTATGTTCATTTATTTTATTTTTTTTTCTCCGTACTATGGAAGTCAATAGGGATCAGCAACTGAAGGTGAACTATCCCTTTAAGAATGAAGGTTATGCATTAGAGTATTACACACAGCTCTAGAGTTAGAAATAATAAGACATGAAAAAATCTAAATAATCGTGTTTCTACATTTTTAGTATTGTACATTTCCAGAGTCACTGCACGGTTTGAGAAGCACAGTGAGAAAAACAATAGAAAGGGCCAGAGTGCACTGGGGATGGCTGCGGTTCAGACTATAATGGACAGCAGAGAAAAGGCCGGGCCAAGTGAAAGGCCAAACATGCAATCAGCCAATGTCTTTAAAGGCTTTACAAACAGAGCATCTGGCGTGCAAATGTCTATTGAGCGCGGGGTGAGGGGATTGGTCGGCCTCATGTCTGAATGTGTCAGCCAGGCAACGTCCCCCAAAAAATGTATTTGTGTGCTGCCATGGCAACTGCTGGTGTGTTGGCGGAAGCTGATGCAATTGTGAATGTGCTTCTGATGAGAAGGGAGGCGAATGGGGTGATGGAGAGAAAGCAGGAACGGCGGAGACATTTTTGTCCCACAGGAAATAAAACAAGCTGTGCACACACTGCGGCTGGCCAAACGCTGACGAACTCATTCACACATTCATTTGCATACACACTCTCTCACAAAACTCCGGCCTGCTTTCCGTTTGTTTCCCCAAATCAGCATCCAAGTTTCTTCCTTTATCTGCCCTCACATCTATGTTCTGCTATTTATTTTTGTCTTTATTATGTCTCTTCCTCTATAATAACTGGAACAATAGGGGATTAAAATCACTGTACATTAGAAATAGTTCCAGAATGGAAAAATTATTGTTTCATATTTTTGACATATTGCATTTAAAGGATTTTGCAAAGGGGATTTTGGATATCTCTTTTTATCACCCTATAACTTTCAACAGCTAGGGAAAAAATGCTTAATGTTTTCTTAGGGGAAAATGTCATATAAAACAGACAAATTATAAATGAACAACCCCTAAAACTGTAAACACCTTTAGAATATAGATAGGAATAAAACAGTAAAGTTTTATATAAGAGCTTCTGAAGTTGAGATTTCCAGATCTCTATCTATCTATCTATCTATCTATCTATCTGATCTATCTATCTATCTATCTATCTATCTATCTATCTATCTATCTATCTATCTATCTATCTGTCTATCTATCTATCTGTCTGTCTGTCTGTCTGTCTGTCTGTCTGTCTGTCTGTCTGTCTGTCTGTCTGTCTGTCTGTCTGTCTGTCTGTCTGTCTGTCTGTCTGTCTGTCTGTCTGTCTGTCTGTCTGTCTGTCTGTCTGTCTGTCTGTCTGTCTGTCTGTCTGTCTGTCTGTCTGTCTGTCTAGTCTGTCTATCTGTCTGTCTGTCTGTCTGTCTGTCTGTCTGTCTGTCTGTCTAGTTGAGATCCTCCATTCCATCCATCCATCCATCCATCCATCAATCTAGTTGAGATAAGTTGAGATTTATATCTATCTACAGTATGACTTACTGCAGCTGTAGAAATTTAAAGAACCCAGACCCAAATGTATGTGCATGATAGTGTCATTCTCATTCCATATTTGCGTTTGTCAACATCATAATGGCCTGCAGGCACATAATAATAATAATCAAAAATCTATTTTCCTAGATTAGTCTAAAATGTCAGGAATGCTGTTAATCTGACATTTGTGTGTATTGTGTTGCAATATGCATGCATGTATGCAGAAGCAAGTTATTTCCACATATGATGAAAATAAATGTATTACACCAGAGTGGCCAAACTCTTTTCGGCTAGCTATGAATCCCATTATCTAGCTGTGTTCTGCTTTTTATTGTTTGTCTTTATACTCATTCTTCTTCACTCATTTTTTCCCCCATTTTTTTATTATTCCATACCTCTTGTTCTCATCCCCACGAGTCTCTCTTTGCACCCTTTCTGTTGTTTAGTTCTTGTATCCTCTTGACTATGAGGCGGTCCTGAATCTGGATTATCCTTTATCTACATCACAGTCTCCTCCCACCAAAGTCCCCTGGCTCCAACCCTGAACACATTTTGGCTAGATGTGAATCCCATTGAGTCCTTTACTCAATCTCTTATGAGTCTTTACCTGCCAAGAGTGTGTATCTCAAATGACCAAGGGGGTCAGTGTTACACACAGTAGTCTGGTACAACTCATCCATTGATAATCCATAAAAATCATTTAGACCAGAATATTCTTAAAATCATGTGAAAGATAAATTCAGTGAAGCGTGTCCAAACTTATGACTGCAGCCGTTCTGAGATATATGGTTGTAATGACTGGATAATAACATGCTGGCGAATGTAATGAAACTTTCTTGCATGGTCCATGTCTTTAAACTGTAAGATTTAGTTTGTTTCTCTGCTGGTTGTTTATTCCTGTGCTGTTTGTGGTTTTACATTTTCACCGCCACAGCCAGAGCCGCTGAAATTGGCTTTAATAATTCATGTGTCTGCGAGGAGGGGAAGCTAAAGACTATTTATCAAACCCTCTGTCACAGGACAGAGCAATGAAAAATCACTCTCTCTCCACACTTCCATTCAAGGCCTTTAGCTTGAAGGAAAGCACAGAAAGGACTAACACTGGGGAATGAATATGAATCAACAAAAATGGCTGCTTTGACAACTTACTTCAGTTTCTCTTTCATATCTGCTTGTAGATACTCTAGTCCAGGTCTGGCAGAACGATGTTTCAATTTTTGATTTCAAACAAGCAAACAAACTAATTATTTAATTCATAAATAAATTAGTAAGCAAAATATTTAAAACAATTTAAATGTGCATGTTTTTACTGTGTAATATCTCACTCCATATAATTTTTTTTAGCAGCATAATGAAATGCAATCAAATTCTCATCATTTGATGTCTTTCTGCCTCAGAGAGATTGTAGCTGCACACTTGAGAAACTTCTCTTACACTAATAAGGGAATGAAAGTCGTAAAAATAGATTTGTGTGAAGTGTTGGGGATGAGGGGAACAACATAGATCAAAGGATTTTTTTCAGAAACTGAAATAACATGCTTTTAATATTTGGATTTTAATATTTGGTGTATTGTTGTTGTTTTGAAATGAGCATATTTGAGCAATAAGCTACATACATATGTATATCATATGATGTATTTAATTATGATTATGATTATTATTATTCGTATTATTATGCAAACCTTTATTGATCTTCTTATATTCTATTGTGCCATGTACACTGAATGTGCCCAACAAATCTGACTCTTAAAGGGATTAATAATATATGAAAACAAATCATGTACTTATTTTCATTAGTCAGAAAAGCAAAAGCAAACTGGCTTGTCACACTTGTCCAGGGAACCTACAGTGATATAATGAGAATGAGCGGGTGATGAAAGGGGGGAAAGGTTATTTCACATAATGAATGCTCTAATAGGGTGGGTATAGGTGTACTCTTAGCTAAAAGCACTGCGTGTAGTTACTCAGGTCATTACTGACCATGACCTGCTGAAATAATGAACACAGAACACAATTGAGCATTTTGGAAGTTTAGTTTATTATATATATTTACATTGGCATTTATGCATTTAGCAGACACTTTTATTCAAAGCAACTTACAGTGCATTCAGGCTATAAATATATTCTCAGTAAATATATTTCTAAAGGTGCTTTTGACTGAAATGTTCACCATATGTCGGTAACAACCCAAGTAATCCATACATACAAATAAAACAAAACAAATAAGTTCAGAAATTAAGTTATGTGTAATAAAATGGAATGACACAGAGAAAAAGTATTGAACTACTGAAATGTGTTTAATACTTTATACAAAAGCGTTTGTTGGTATGACAGTTTCAAGACGCCTCCTGTATGGAGAAATTAGTCGCATTCATTGCTCAGGTGTGATTTTGGCCCATTTTTCCACAGTCTTCAAATCTTAAAGGTTTTTTGGGCCTCTTATATGAACTCTGATCTTTATCATCTTCATCATCCTGGTACTGTAGGTGTTGGGACTGAACCAGCTAATATTAATTTCCACTGTTAAGGGGCAGGATTGCTTTCTAATTACTGATAGATTGCTGCTGGTGTCTTGGCTTTCCATGCCTTTTTGCACCTCCTTTTCTTCATGTGTTCAGTACTTTTTCCAAGGTTCATTCCATTTTATTACACATAGCTTAATTTCTGTACTTATTTGTTTTGTCTTATTTATATGTATGGATTACTTGGGTTGTTACACCGACAACCGACATGAACAATGTTACACGACATGAACTCTGAACTCTAATTGCCACCGTTCATATACTTTTCATGATAGCCAACATTTGGGTCCCGCATGCAATGCAGTTCGCAGTCACTCACTGCATGTGTATGGGTTGATAATGTAAAACACCGGACAAGTTTCCTTGCGCGCACCCATTTTTAACTCGTCTTGTCTGTCGTACAGCCTGACATTAATGACAAATGAGATCCCACATTGTGACATGATCATCATGCTCATTCTGTCAAGGTTGGGGTGAATGGATGAGAGCGAGGACCCAATCGCAGGAGGTTAAAGGGCTTTTTGTTAACAATAATAAAACAAAACAAACAAAAACTACCCCGTAGGGGAAAAACAGACTGGCTGGACTGAACAAGGCAGGACTGGACACAAGACGATGACATATGGCAACGAACCCACACGGAATGCAAACACAAGGAGATTTAAAGGGAGCTGCTGGGGAAAATTAATCAATAAACAGGTAACAAGATGGGTGGGGTCAAGACAATTGACATGAGAGCACATTAGGACAGAAGCCAAGTGCTCACACAAAACAAAAACACAAGCACATGGCCAGCAAACAAATCACCAGCCATTTGCAAAACAGGACATGAACACGCAGCTAATGAGAAAACTCATAAGCCACGTGTTCACACAAGTTATGAAAAACACCAGCTGTGTTATTTGCAAATAGAAACACGAATGATTTTCAAAGAGAAAGAATAGTGTATCATATATAGTATGCTCACATGAAACAATAGCCGCGCGCTCACATGACCCCGGACATGACGGGAGTATCAACAAAACCATGAATAACACTTGGAAGACACATACAGTCTGACAAGTGAAAATTGTGAATAATTTTAACCTGTGAAAAAACATGGAAAACTGTTAAAAACAGAGATCTGTTTTGCAAATGAACTCTTCATAACAAAATAAGAGAGATCATACCAAATGCATGTTAGTTGTATTTAGTACTGTCCTGAGTAAGATATTTTTCATAAAATATGTTTACAGATAGTCCACAAGACAAACATATTGATCAAATGATTAAAATAACCCCCTTCAAACGTTTGGGAACCCTTGGTACTTAATACAGTGTTTGGTTACCTGGATCTACGGCTGTTTTTTTTGTTTTGTTTTTTTGTGATGGTTTTTCATGAGTCCCTTATTTGTTCTGAATAGTTAAACTGAGCACTGTTCTTCAGAAAAATCCTCCATGTCCTGCTGATTCTTCAGTTTTCCAGCATCTTTTGCATATTTGAACCCTTTCCAGATCCATCTTTTCACACTGAGGACAATCGAGGGACTCAAACACAACTATTAAAAAAGGTCAAACATTCGCTGATGCTCCAGAAGTAAACACGATGCATTAAGAGCCAGCTAGCGTTCTATTCTGAACACAGCCATACCTGCACATCAGTCTTTTTAATTCTAAGGGTCAAATAAAGGTGGAACATGTCTATATAATATTTATTCTATTTGGTTTTAGTGCAACAACTTTTGTAACTGATAATCAATATTAAACTATTAAAATGTATGACACTCTTATACAAAATGAATGCTGTGAAGTAACTTCAAAATTATTTTGTGTGATAAATGGCAGAATGCTGTATTTCCTGCCCATATAGACAATTATTTTAATAATGGTTTGAGAAGCACTTATTGATGAAATTATTATAATTATTGGAGAAATAACACAAGGATATTTAATGTCAGTGATGCTGTGTATATTGACTGATGTTTGTCAGTACCACCATTTATTTTGAGGCTTATTATCAACACAGATGATGTTATTATTTTAGTTGAGTGTCAAAGAGATTGACAGATTTTATAGTCATTAATTTAGGAATTTAGTGTCATATCTTCAGCCAAGTTGAACCAGGCAAAAGCAAATCTGTAGCAGCTGGAGAAAGGGAGTGAGAGCTCTGGGAATGAGAAGGTAGCATCTGTGCTGCTCAAGCTCATCTTGGAATTCATTCAGAAAGAATAAAAAAGTGCAGTTGGCTAGAGAAGCGGAAATAGTGGAAATGTATTTATTTTTATTGTGTATTCCTTTTTATAATGGTTTATGATCATATACTGTCAGCAGCCAATTATTCTCCACACAACACAATATTTTGTCACAAATTTGCTTGTTGCAAGTGATTACACATTTGATATACTCTTGTTCTGTTTTTTGTGTGGTTCGTGGTCCATACTTTTCTGTTTGTAATTAAATGTATGTATTAATTAGTTTGTTTTGTTTATTGTTAATTTTTGTTAACTCATTTATTTATGTATTGCGTATGTATGTGATGTAATTTTTGTTTGTTTGCTTATTTGGTTGGTTGGTTGGTTGTTCATAGGTTTCTTTCTGTAATTTTTTTTGTTCATAATTTTATTTTTGTGAACTTTGTTTATTTTTCATACTTTTGTAATTTAATATAGTTATTTATTTTTTGTTTGTTTATTGTTCGTAGTTTTATTTTTGTATTATATTTCTTTATATCCTGGTTGAACTCTTATTTAACTGGAGAGTTCAGAGGGTAGAAATTGGTGGGGTTCTTTCTGAGGAAATAAGTGTTACAAATGGAGTCCCTCAGGGAAGTGTGTTAGGTCCTCCTTTGTTTCTTTTATAAAAAAATGGCATTCAAGCACTTCGTGATTGTAATTTGTTTTTATATTCTTATGATTCTGCTTTATTAATTTCAGACAATGGTGTTAGTATAGAATACAAGTGAATTTAGGTAAGGAGCTTTGTAAGGTAAGAGACTGTCTTTCTGAAAACAAACTGATGTTGCATTTCAGCCTGGTCTCATTGTTTAAACGTAGGTATTAATACCTAACATTTACATTTACTGCAAAAATTTCAAAAGCAGTACCGAAAGTAATCCAAATGACGATGTTTTGCAGTCACAGTCATCTCTGGCAGAATACAGTAGGTTTGTGAGAGGTGCAGAGCAGAATTTGCTGTTAATCGCTGAAAATATTATCCAGATGATTATCCTGATCCACTCCGTGAAGGCGTGCGCATACATCATTCAAACACACCTCACCAGAAACACAGCATGTTGCAATCTTATTCTTGAGTAAAACCTGCGATTTCTTGAAGGGGCAACATTTGAATTTGTGAAGAACGAGTCAGCGTGGGCTTTGATGCTTACGGTCACTGGAGTCCTGCTCGGGATGGAGATGATCATGAAGATCACCGAATAAAGGCTTGAATGTGGGTCTATTCCTCTCAATTGCATGGATTCTGAAGATTTGGATTACAGCACACAAATAAAATTGACTCCTTTTGTAATTATGTTTTCAGTGTATTTATGGTTCTACTGTCAGCCACAGAATGTTGGGCAAAACACCTTTTGTGGCCATGGCAAACAAAGTAAACATTAGGCCAACATGACAAGTAATAGTTAAACGATTGCAGAAATTGTATTCCTTTTAAGGGTTTAAAATGCAGTCTTGTTTAACATTATGTAGGCTTATTCTTGTAAACAATCTGGTAGCAGAAATCACACAGATCAGAAAGAAATGTTATAATTTCATATTAAAGGGATAGTTCACCCAAAAATGAAAATTCTGTCATTAATTACTCACCATTGTGTTGTTCCAAACCTGTAAGACCTCTGTTCATCTTCGGAACACAAATTAAGATAGTTTTGATGGAATCTGAGAGCTCTCAGACCCTCCATAGACAGCAAGGGTCCTTACACGATCAAGGTCCAGAAACGTAGCGAGGAGATCGCTAAAATAGTCCATGTGACATCAGGGGTTCAACCATAAATTTATCGAAGCTACAAGAATACTTTTTGTGTGCAAATGAAAAAAATGTGAGTAAGGACCCTTGCTATCTATGGAGGGTCTGAAAGCTCTCAGATTCCATCAAAACTATCTTAATTTGTGTTCCGAAGATGAACGGAGGTCTTACGGGTTTGAAACAACACGAGGGTGAGTAATTAATGACACAGTTTTCATTTTTGGGTGAACTAACCCTTTAATCAACCCTCTTATTATTATTTATTTATATATACAAGCAACTCTTTCTATGTTCATTTCTTTATTCTTTTGTCTTAGCTTAACTATTTTAATTGTACATCACTTTGTATTATGTACATTTCCTTTTAATTTTGTGTCTATTATGTACTGTGCAGCTTATGCAGAAGCTCTGCAATTGTGTTGTATCTTGTGTACAAAAATAAATCAAATTATATTCTATTAAGTAAACTATTTAATAATGCAATTGAAAACATGAGGTCATTGATATGACAAGTTATTTATGATATAACATTTCTTGCCAGACATGTTTTCTCAATAATCAGAATATAAAATAATTTGCACCATGTTTAGTGTTATGTTATTTTGAATATGCATACATTTCTGATTTGTTTCGTGATTGGTTGGATAAGTTACAAAAATCTCACAATAAATGTATATGGTTGCTTTTAGATTTTAGTCATTTTCATTGATGTTTCCCATTTTATGCAGATTAACTGGTTACCTATTTAGAATGTCCAAAGAGTATCAATAATAAGCTGTTCATATCTTAATGGATTGTAATTTTTGTCTTATGATATTACATTATGTCATTTTAAAACTATGTTTGGTTGTAGGTCTTGTGAATATTTGGGGCACAGGTGTGGAACAATTACCTCTGGATATTAAAGGCATTCTGAATATTGTTAGTTTTAGTGTAAAAGATAAAAGCTGGCTCTTAAGTAGATCTATCTATCTATTATTTGTAATTGTGTATTTCATTGTTTTATTAGTTTTTATACAGTTTGAGAATAAGAGCATCCTAACTACTTTATGGACAACGTATGTTGCAACCCAACTTCTGTCATTCATTTATTTATTTATTTATTCATTCTTTCCGACCTTCCTTCCTTCTTGTTTGTAAATATTTTTATTTGTTGTCTTGTTCAGAATTGTTTTTGTACCTTTTTCTTCTTTCTTTCTTTTTTCTTTCTTTCTTTCTTTCTTTCTTTCTTTCTTTCTTTCTTTCTTTCTTTCTTTCTTTCTTTCTTTCTTTCTTTCTTTCTTTCTTTCTTTCTTTCTTTCTTAGTTCATTGGTTGGTTGACTGAAGTTTTGTGGGAATTCAAATCTTTCTTGCTCACTCGCATCGCTTCTCCATCCTATTGTCCGTGTAGAAGGGTGAAGTGTCTTTGTTATGCAGATGGTGAGCAACAGTGAACGTTAAAGAGAGACTGTTATACCAGTCTACAGTTAATCTCTCCTGTCCTGCTCTGTTTTTTTGATAACGTATATTGTCTATATATATATATATATATAACTAACATATTGTGTGTGTATACTGTATTTTTGTACATTAGACGTTTCAGCGACCCTCGCTCCCCCTCCCCCACTATAGTTCCATGGCCAGCAGAAGTCCTGTGTCACGGTTTCAGAGCAGCTGCTGTTTACTAAGCAGATGTAGTCAGAGATATAGAGTGTCTGTCATTCTCTGCTCGTCTGTAGTCTAGCACACAGCTCTATTACGATCAATGTGCCCTTCTTTGTTAATACAGGCTCATTCTCATCAAATTGGATTCCGTTGTGACTCCTCCCTCCCTCTCTCCTTCTCTCTCTCTTTTGCTGATACGGCTCGCTCAATCGGATGAGTTAGTTGTGGAAGACACCAGCCCATGGGAGCTGTGTGGAGTGGAAGCAGCTCAGTAAATCACAGAGTTCTCTGTACATGTGACATACTGAGAGAGCGAGGAACTGTGATCAGTTGAGGTGTCTAAAGCAATGCAGAAGATCTCACGAGAAGAAGAGATCAGGACTGTGAGGTGAGTGTGCGTTTCACTGTGTTTATGTGGCTATATTTGGGGACAAATCTATCCACACTCACAAAGTTTGTGGACAAAACTGGACATGCATGTGATTCAGAATTAAAATGGTTTATAGTTATTCACCTTTAAGACTAGGGTTGGAGTTAGAGCTAAGGTTAGGGTGATAATTATGACTAATTCTTAAACATTTAACATTTTGATGTTAGTTAATCCTTGATAGTTAATATAACATTTTAAAAAGTTTGGGGTTGGTAAGATTTTAATTTTATTATGTTTAATAGAAAGTAGTGAAAGTAGCCTATTATGTTAAGGCTGCATTTATTTGATCAAAAATATAGAAATATATTACAATTTAAAGAACTGTTTTCTATTTATGATGTTTTAAAATTTAATTTATTCTTGTGATGAAAATAATGTTTTTTATCAGGAATTCCTCCATTCTTCAGAGTCAATTCTTCTTAGTATTATCAATGTTGAAAATGTTTGTGTTGCTTAATATTTTTGCGGTTTGTTTGTTTTTTTTCAAGAATTTTTTTAATATAAATCTTTTGTAATATTAACACGGTCTTTACTGTCAAGTTTGCTCAATTTCCTTACTGAATAAAAGTATTCATTAAAAAAAATAAAATTATAATGAAAAAAATAATTCTAAAACCCTCCTGGATATCTTTTTATGAAAAAATAGGTAAATATAAATTGTATGTATCATATATATTTTGTATTATTATTATTGAAAAAAGTTTTCTGTTAGGGTAATGATTTTAGGTTACAGTATTTATAAGCTATAGTTTTAGTTTAGATGGTCCTCATTTAGATATAGATATATTTAGATATATCCACCTCAAAATGAAAATTGTGTCATCATTTACACACCCTCATGTTCTTCCAAACCTGTATGAGTTTCTTTCTTATGTGGAAGATAAAAGAAGAATGCTGTAATCAAACAGTTGATGTTCCCAATTGTTCTGGCACAGTATTTATTTCCCTACTAACCGCAGTTTGGCTCTTCAAAATATATTTTGTGTTCAACATAAGAAAGAAACTCATACAGGTTTTGAGTGAATGATGACAAACTGTTCATTTTTAGGTGAACTATTCCTTAAGTAAACATGTATATGATAACTTTTCTTGGAGGCTGAACTCAGTCCATAAGTAAACTTACAGTAGCTCACACTCATCCATAAAGGCATAACATATTGCATTAGTTATACAAATATTATGATTTGTCATTATGAAATATGCATATTGTTTTGTCATCAGGTTATTCCTATAAAGTAGAAATAAACTTCCCTTAAGTATCCTATCAAGATATTCGTAAGTGAAGCACTATTGATTTTATTTGAACTTACTGAGACACAGGATTTGTTGCATGTATTTGAGAGGAGGTCACTCGATCTGCACTGCTATGTTTCCACTCTTGTTGGATTGTAAGTTTATTTGCTTGTTCAAATGAGTTTTATAGAATAGAGCGATGTTCGTCCTGTCTGCTGGGTCCTCAGGCCACCCGCCATATACTGACGATGTCCACAGAGACAATAAGTGAATGCTGGCAGAGCTTAGCAGCCCTAAATATTTTTAGTTGGTTAAGTATAAATATAAATTCCCATATTTAATTTTCTCTTGTGTTCTCAGTTGAATCCATATGGCTGTTGACCTTCCCTTAACAACATTATTAAGATTATTGTCCAGTCTTGACTGCTGCAGCAGACAGAAAGTGTTGACATGGTACCTGTTACTTTTCTCAGCGCTGATCAGGCCGCACCAATCACAGTGGATTGTGATTACTGGAGCTCACTTCATATGAGTTGCTATGCTAGAAACCAGTATTGAGAATTATATTTCATAGTGATTTAAATGAATGTATAAATGTGTGTAGTATGACAATATTAACCTTTGAATGCACCTCTATGGTACATTTGGCAGTGACACACATTATTTACAGTGTATGACATACTTTACCTGTAGTAATAACCATAGCAACATTTTGGTGTTCTGTAGCTGTAAACAAGAAGCATGGTACTAGAAACAGCCACATTTGACGAAAGAATTATGAGCAGCTAATAAGTGTTCATGTCTAGCAGTTGTTATTAAATTGGTGTCGACAGAGGCGGTGTGTTTTGTTTATGCTCATTAAGCTGCTGCGTTTTAACAGCGTTCTCTCTCTGGAGCGTAATGTTGCAGAGCTGATGGGAGACACTATATGGAGGAGAGACAGTATCAAAATTTGCAAACGAGTCAAGACACGTTCTTCTGTTTTTATGACTTTCTAGCACCTTAGATGAACAGTCAGTGTATAATTGAAACTGCTGTCACTGTATTAACAAGTAGTAGTTCAATTTATGTCTGTAGCTTATACACAATTATTTTGGGAGCAAATTGCATTATAGAACATAATTCTGAAAATAATAAATAACAGAATGGTTTGAAGAGCAGCGTGTACCTGGTTTAAGAGTGTGTCACTAAATAGTCAGCTTTCCTACAGAGGAAATGTTCTCCGAATGCAGCATTCTGGTGTACTAAAGTAGGTCAGGAGTAATTGTGCGTGTGCTATCACGGGTGGTGGTGGTGCTAGAAAGGCAATATCAGTGAGTGATGGTTTCTACAGATGCCTTCAAACTCAAAATCCGGAGGGCTTGGAACAAATCCACCACATTAACCTGATTTAGAGGGTCGCTTGCAACTAATGCAACCTCTTTCTTCAGGTTTCACACTCTCTCGCTCGTTTTCCACATCCTCACATAAAGAGTGTGTGTAGCTGTCAAACAGTTCATCATGATGATCCTATAACACTTTTGGAACATCTCAATAGGGTCAGTGGATGTTCACTATTGCATACTACAACCAAACGTGTGCTACATTTTTTTAATTATTACTTAATTAAAATAACCACATTTCCATCCACCATTTAACTGACAAAGTAAAAAATTGTCTGCCTGCAGTTGGTTTTATCTTATTCGACTTTTACTGATAAAAAGGTGTGCGATAAAGTAAAAATGCTATATTATCTTACCATCCAATGAGCCTTTTAGCAATGTATCGGTTGGTGTAAAAAAAATAAATGAAATAATTGTTGCAGTAGTTTTGGTGTACTGCAATAAAAAATTATTTTGTGTGATAAATGGCAGAATGCTGTATCTTTTACATCCCAGATATCCCCAAGTCATTGTAAAATGTAGAAAGTTACTGAGGAACAGCACATTAATGGGAGAAACATGTAGACGCTGTCATATGAAACCACATTTATTTGCATTGAAGACCTTTTCCTTGGTAAAAAAGTGTTTCCAACTCGATTTTAAAATTAATTTAAAAAAGAATGTTGTAGACACTTAATGTAATTTATATTACACTATTAGTATTTTTTTTATTATTCGTTTCAATCAGCTATGTCGGTAAACATTTTGAGAAGCTAAACTGAAATTAAATTATATTAAATTAATTAAATTAAATTAAATAATCAAATAAAATATAAAGGATTTAACTATAATCTAAAGTGAACGGTGGTCTCATCTTCATATTATCATCCTATTTTAATCCCCACTAAATGGAACATGCTGGGGGGGGGGGCTGTTAAATGAACTAGCTGTTTATTCATGGTTAATAATGATGTCTTCAAAATACAATGTTAAAAGGCTATTATTATGATTTTATGCACAAAAATGTAAGATTTTAACAGAAGTTGTTAATATTGGGCTTGATATTCACATTTTAAGAATAATAAGTGTTATCGCTCATGTCTACATCTCAGTGTGAAAATCAGCCAGAAACTCACCACATCTTCAAAAAAGACCAAAGAAGTTTCCCAACAAGTACTAGAAAAAAGTCTGCACACTCTCAAAAATAACAAAGTTCACAAGCGAGATGAAAGCAGTGTAAGCAATTTACTGAAAAAGACAAGGCACATTCACCATTTTCAATACCAAGATAACAATGTTGGAAATAGGAGCCGTCTTGATTTAAGAAATCACAAGATCAATCAGAACAAGCACTGATCCAAAAAAAAAACACAGCACAATTGATCAATATACTAAGCCACACAAAAAAAAAACTAAAATTATATATATATATAAAGCAAATAAATCAGTTAATCAACATATTAAGTGAGTTACACAATATCAAAATATAAAGTAATAAAGAAAAAAATGACCACAACATGTGTACATTTAAAGCAATGGATAATCAAATTGGAGAGCAATGGTTGTCTGTTAGTGTTGACAAGAAAGTACAATTCATACAAAACATGACAATTGAAGTTCTTCATTTAATCCCTTCGGATATACACGGTCCATATAATAAATCAACTTAGCTTCACATTGTAACAGTCTTTTATTAGAATCAACACCTCTTCTTGAACTAGAGAAAATCTCATATCACTATAAGCTGGTGGTGGATGAGGAGATGCCCCCTGACAATGTAGAGCGCTTTGAGTGCTTAGAAAAGCAGAAAAGCGTATTAAATGTAATGAACTATTATTATTATTAGGTTTATGGTCAGTCTGGCCACAGGAGAATGAATGTCCATCCGTCTGATATAGCTCTCTTTTGTATTTATTTATTTTAATCTTTTTATTGTGTAATTTAGTATGTTGATCAAATGTGTTTTTTTTGGATCAGTGCTTGTTCTGTTTGATCATGTGATTTCTTAAATCAAGATGGCTCCTAGTTCCACAATTGTTGGCTTGGCCTTGTCTTAATCTATAAATAGTGACACTGCTTTTCTTCTCGCTTGGGACTTTTTGATTTTTGAGAGCATGCAGGGGGACTTTTTTGTAGCATTTATACTCAGTGTGCAAAACAATATCTTTTGGACAGATACAGTTATCTTATTAGTATTTCCCCCTCGTTCACATTACTTTTTGTCCTCCATCTCATTTTGTATCAGCTGAAGCATCTGAGACGCCATGACAGTCTAATCGAATTCTCTCCCTCCTCCCTGCGATTGCCTGTGGAGGAATATGTTTCTCTGAAATTATCAAACGACTGATATCTTCCATTCTTTCTTCAAGCCATGTTCTTTCACATCTTTCCTCAGTAATTCATAAACAGCGGCTGTTTGGAGACCTGTTGTTAGTTTGGACTTTAACTCATGTTTACAGTCGATGCTGGTTTTCTCCGGTCAGCTGTTGACATGTTTTTCTATAATGGTATTATTTGGATAAAGTTGTCTGCACAATGAATAAATGTGAATTGTAATCGTAATGAGAGCTCAGAATAGACTGGAGGTCTCAGCCTTCTCTCTTTCTTTCTGAAATGGACAGAGCAGAGAGTGGGTGATGGATGGCTACTTGAGAGAAATGTGAGGATTTTCTGATGGATTATGCTAGTGCTGAAAGAGGAACATTTGCAGCTTAATTGCTCTGAATTCGAGTTTTGTAGCTGAGAACTTGGTTTAAACTGATAGTGTGATCAGAAAAATGTTTGCAATCCTGAGAATGCTTCAGGAGTTTGGCCATTTGTAACATCCCTGACATGGCACACACAGACACATGCACAGAGGCACACTAATAGAGCCCTGCTTGGGCTGCTTTCTATTATTGGACTCCTGGGTTGAGTAGATCGGCTTACTGTGTTTCCTGTTGGGCTCCTGGTGCATTTCCAAGCTTACAGATCCATTTCAGCTTCTTACGTCCTTTCAGTCAGCAGCTGATTGGACAGTTGGTGAGCAGTGTAAATGCAAGAAACACATCATTTTAAGCATTATAGTAGTTATATTTCATCAGTACCATGTAAATTCTGTTAATATGAATACCCTTGCTTATGGAGGTGTTTCTAAAAGGAAATTAGCAGACATACATAAAAAAGCAGATCTACATAAATATTGTATGATTTGGTCGAGATCAGACACTATCAGATATAGCATGATTATTTACACTTGAACAGGATGGAAATACAGAGCTAACGTAAGCCATTGACAGGTTTACATTACTGTTGGGTTTTTTGTACAACAAAAGTATGCCACTTGCTGGAAGATGTTGTCATTATTAAAGGGACAGTTCACCAAAAAATAAATAAAAAAAGACATTCTGTTATCATTTACTCATCGTTATGCCATCAACTTTTTCCTCATACAATGGAATTTAATGTCATGTTTGGTTGCCAATATTCTTCAAAATATCTTCTTTTGTGTTCCACAGAGAGAGAGAGAAAAAGCCATTTATTTAAGTTTAGAATGACATTAGGATGAGTAAATCATGACAGAAGTTTCATTTTTGGGTGTTATTATTATTATCTTAGTTTTAAAAAAACTGACTGTATATAAGTGTTAAAATTAGGAACATAGGAATGTTTTCATTAAAACAGTATATGATATTTGAGAAATTTTTAATAAGTTGCAACCTCCACTGAAACCAAATTAGTAACATGATTTCAAATTCACCACGTGTTCATGTAATTTTGGTATTGTGGTAAAAAAATAATATTGGTTTCTCTCATTACAAATGATACGTTTATTGAATTATTTCCTTTATTTTAAGATATATATGGAGACATAAAAAGTACTGCATAACAGGATTAACCCTAATATTGCTATTACAGACTATATGTCTTTAGACATTCATCTTCCATTATCTATTCAATGAAGGCCAACTTGTATTGTTTAAAGAGATACTCCACCCAAATATGGTGTCTTTTATATATGTGTTTCATGAAGATTGAAAATGTTTATTGAAAATGTTTTGCCCATACAGTGGCTTTAAATGGGCTATAATGTTGTTTGGTTCTCAACATTCTTCTTCTTTTTTCAGAAAAAATAACATGAGAGTGAGTAAATAATGACAGAATTTTATTTTATTTTATTTTGGTGAAACAATTATTCGAATTAAGAAGATTCAGACTTAGTTAAGTAAGTAAAAGATGCAGAGATATGGTTAAAAAGGTATGATATGAGAGGATGGT
>CM049804.1:7856791-7936791 GCA_027422405.1 Ptychobarbus kaznakovi | reverse complement strand
GTGTGTGTGTGTGTGTGTGTGTGTGTGTGTGGTGTGTGTGTGTGTGTGTGTGTGTGTGTGATGCGTGTGTGTGTGTGTGTGTGTGTGTGCATGAAACAGATGGGTAGAGAGCAGAAGAGCCATATCTGACTGGATAAAGGAGGATCAGGAGATTTGGGATGCGTCTGTCTTCTATAAATGTTCATTGTATGTTGTGATATGGGCTGCTCGACTGGAGAAGACCACTCAAGCCCAGCACACATGCAGAGCAATGAACATTCACCGCTATGAAAGAACAGATGGTTAGTGGGGAAAAAAGTCACAAAAGGCACAATCATGTTCATGTATTGTTTCTAGAGTCTTGCTCTCTCGGTCTCTTCATCTGTTTCTCCTTCTCTCTTACAATGTTACATGTTAGATGTTACTCAAACAATCAAGGAGTCGCTCACCCACAAATTAAACGAAGGTCATTATTTACTCACCCTCGGGTCATTGTAAACCTGTATGTTGTTATTTGATTTCAATGACAGCCTGTTCTCACTCCCAATGCATCAAATAATGCATTGTATGTGTTTACCTGGTGTGTTTTTCAATGCTTTCAGTGAGAAACCTTTGGCATCTAGACTGTATTGAAGAGCATCGCTATTCTTATTATCATAAACCAAGTTTCTCAACATATCTAGATCATTTAGATGGCTTAAATGTACCCATTCTTGTGTATACAAAAAGGGCATAAATAAACCCATAAATAAATAAGAAATATTAGATATGCTTTGCATTAGCATTTCTTGTATCTGGAAATTAAATTATATACAATGGTATATTATAAAATAGAGTTATTTTTTTAGAACCTAAATGACCCTGCTAAACCTAACCACTTTACCTCAACAACATAAAAAACACATAATAAACAATACAACTAATATGTAATTGATTGAAAAATAATATATATATATATATAATGAATGAATGAAGGAATTAATGAATGCACTGTAAAAAAAATCATGGTAAAACACTGGGTGACTTTAACAGAAAGTCACATTAAAATAATGCTGTGAAAATTATATATGTTATGACGGGATGCCAGCATATTTGATCCCTTATATTATGTGTTATATATAAGTAAATATACTACTTGAACAAGAGGTACATTTGACTATAGTATACAATAAAATTACAGTAATGTGAATTAATGTGACATATTCTACTGTAGCATTTTTGCAACCTTTTTGTAATTTTGTTTTAAGTTTACAGTACTTATTTTCCATTTTTATTTGTATATTTAAAAAATGACTGTGACTTTATTTTTATCTTCATGTTATGTGTTTTATATTGCTGAGAGGTTTTTAGTTTTAGGACTAAGGGTCAGGTTAATTGTTTAAAAGTATCTAAATTATAGTGTACTGTGACCGAAATTATTGTGGCTTTTCAAACTGATTCATACAACATATCTAGTCATAAAGTTACACCTCCGCATATCATTTCATGATAATAATATATTCCCATGTCATGCATGTTTTAATGCCAAAGGTTTTCCAATGAATAACTATTTATTATTCAGATTGTTCTTTACATAAAGCTATTATATGCCTTCAAAACACGTATATAGAGCAGAAGTTGAACTGACATGTTTACTTTTATGGTGCTTTTTTGTATTTGTGTTCTATATGATGAAGAGATGCATGAATATTATATTCCTTTAGAACAGCTTTATCCTCAGAAAATTTGTGTTCCTGTGGCTCAGTGGTAGAGCATTGCGTTAGCAGCGCAAAAGGTCATGGGTTCGATTCCCAGGGAACACATGTACTGATAAGAAATGTATAGACTGAATGCACTGTAAGTCGCTTAGGTGAAAAGCATCTGCTAAATGAGTTTCTGTGTGACAGATCTATCACTCTTATTCAGAGGAGGAATTTTAAAGAAATTATAAGAATTTGTCCATGAGTCTTGCCGTTTTCCTCCAAAGTACTCTAGCTGAGTTTCTAATCTTCATGATGTGAAATGAAGTCCTTCTCAGCCTGTAGTGACATTTAATCTCATTGGTCAGTGAACTATCTGGTGATATAAAATGCATTAGCACGCTTGGAGAAGGTCTGTCATAATATGATGGAATATCCTTTTAGATCTGAAACAATAACAGAGATCTACGCTCACCTTTTCCAGCACCGTCTCATGCGCAGCCGTAACAAAAACAGCAGAGAAATCAATCCTGTCATAACAGCAGGGCAAGAGATCAATGCATTCGCATGGGAGGGAGCGTGTCACTGCAACAAATCAAAACACAAACCCGTATCACACATCAGACACTGACAAGGAACACGAGACGCTTGGAATTATGGGATAAATGGGTTGATTATGTTTTACTGAGCAGCATTTCACATACACTTACTTTTCATGTAAGTGGCATTCACACATATGATATCAGGGTAGCTGTATCAACTTGACATGACTCATGCCACTGAAATTCACAAATTATTTTTGAAATGATCGACTTTTGGTTGCTTTGTCTTTGCATTCGAGCTGACACCAGCCTGAACTGAAAGAGCCAGAATTATTTGTGTTCATTACAAACCTAGAGCTTGTCCAATCTTAGTGCCTTAAAGGCTTGATCTTCTCATTAAAACGCTGACAGCAAGCCAATGTTCCCTCAGTCATATATCAGTGTTCTGGTGTTTAATGACAGAAATGGTTTTTGTTTGCAGAAATGATGTGGCAAAACTGCTTGCTGAAATTTCTGCTTGGATGAATGGTTTGATAGTGATGCGGTGCGTTTGAGCAGAATACTGATGCGGCAAAATGCAAAGGTTTGCGATTCCAGGGAACACATGTAGACAATACAAATGTATAGACTGAATCAGTGTAAGTTGCTGGATAAAGCGTCTGCTAATGCATAAATGTAAATGAATGAGTGAACTGGGAGTTTTCAATTGGCCATTAACCTGCTTCAAATACCAATCTTTGCTTCAATAAAGCTCTTTTGTTTGAGGTTTATTTGAGATCATCTAACTAGTGACAGTGCTGAGGACTAACTGACTAGTAGCTCAGCTATTTTTCGATGACTGAAGCTTTTCTAGTAAGAAGCTACTTCGAGTATCAAATTTATGGTTTCACATCACATAGTTCATTTAAATGATTAATTCAATTGGAAACTGCCCTTTAAATAGTTAGATATTTTAAGGATGTTGCTCTTGCAAGCTAAGTGAAATAAACAGGGGAAAGCTAAATTTGACAATTTATAGCCCTGGTTATATCTGAGATTTGTGTGTGTGTGTGTGTGTGTGTGTGTGTGTGTGTGTGTGTGTTGTGTGTGTTGTGTGAGGTGTGTGTGTGTGTGTGTGTGTGTGTGTGTGTGTCTTTGGCTGTGTCTGTGTGTGTGTGTGTGTGTGTCTGTGTTGTGTCTGTGTCTGTGTCTGTGTCTGTGTGTGTGTCTGTGTCTGTGTCTGTGTGTGTGTGTGTGTGTGTGTGTGTGTGTGTGTGTGTGTGTGTGTGTGTGTGTGTGTGTGTTCCTGTTTTTATATCCCAGTGGGGACTTAAACCTGAATAGGCTACACACCAACTCAAGGGGACTCGTGTCACCGCGGGAACCTAAATTGGGTAAACAAGCTTGTAATTCACACATAATTCGTTTTTTGTAAAAATGCGGAAAGTTTCCTGTAAGGGATAGGTTTAGGTTTAGGGTTGGTGTTGGGCGATATAATTTATGCCTTGTACAGTAGAAAAACCGTTATGCTAATTGACCATTCGCAAAGAGCTTGATTGACAGGCGATACGCAGAGATGCGCCGCCGCTGCTATACGCCATCTTGCCCGATAGCTACGGCCTGTCTCCATAGCAATACATGTTAAAATGGTGTAAAAAAGATCGACTGAATTGAAACTTTCAATATAACTAAATATAAAAATGTGCGGAGGTTTAAGCTGTGCTGTTGTTGGCTGCAACAGCAACTAGCTAAGGTATTACTTTAAAGTACTTGTTTTGCGTACTATAAATCCTGTCATGTCCGGCGCTGTATGCTTGCAGCGCTAAAGTTAAATGCTGAGTGTTAAATAACAAAATAATATGTTAAAACTTATGCTCTTATCATTCTGTGGAGAAAATCCTGTGAAATTCGCCCCAATCGGGAGCTGTAGATGCACATGTGCGCTCATCTGTTTTCAATGCAGCTCTACTCACGTCGCTTCATGTCATCTTCCCACTCATTAAACTATGACAGGTCTGACTATGACAGGTTTTTTACTGCAAAAAGACAGTCACTGGGACACTCTAAAGCAGGGGTTCCCAAACACGTTCCTGGAGCCTCCCCAACACTGCACATGTTGCATGTCTCTTTTGTCCCACACACCCATGTCAGGTCTTGGAGTTGATACTGACCTGGTGAGTTGAATCAGGTGTGATTGATAAAGGAGACATTCAAAATGTGCAGTGTTAGGGAGGCTCCAGGAACGAGTTTGAGAACCCTGCTCTAAAGTGATAAAACTATGGCGTTATGTACTTTTTTAAAACCATTTTTATAGGTTTCACGTTATATTGTTGGCTCGGAAAATATGTAAATGCACATGGCCATTAGCCGCAGCTGTATATCCCTTCTAGCCTTAACCAAACAGAAGAGCAGAACACTTTGGTGCACTTAACCTTGAAATAGTGTGTTCCGCGGTTGAAATTAAACAATTTCTGATGTTTATTCATGTTCATTTCGTACTTTAAGTAAATATGAAAAGACGATCAGTTCACGTGTTTGAACTGAGGCAATACAGTGATTTGTCATGACACATTCATACAAAAAACACAATACAAAACGGTATTTATTGTTTAAATTTATTTTAAAATGACCCTGAGACCTTGTTTCATATCAGAAGTAGCCTGCTCTGTCTTCTCTGTCGGTGTGTTGTCAGTTTCCTCTTTGCTCTGCTGTGTATTTTTCACTGCGTGAGAACGAGTGTGTAGTGTGAGAGCGGCATTGTTTGTCGGTCATGGCAACAGTAACTAAGGCTGAGTGGGTTTTGCGAACTGTCAATTGAGAGTCCCCAAGAAAATCAAACCAGATGTGTGTGTGTGTGTGTGTGTGTGTGTGTGTGTGTGTGCGTGTGCGCGCGCCCATACCTATAGACTGAACACATAATATGCGTGCACATGACATGACATCACCATTTTCACAAATTCCCATTTTTATAGTTTGCACACAGAGAATGGTGTTGTTTTCAAAAACTTGCACTTTAAAACACATTTTCAAAAGTTCGTATTTTCAGGCCCCTGTTGTCCTGTAAATGAACGGTCAAAACCCATACAAATTGTTCAGGTTTGAGTTGAAAACAGTGTTGTGTAAGCACCCTTTTAATGAACACTGAACCCAGATGAACCCAACATCATTTCATTTTCTTTTACTCAACAAGTGCTTATGAACAAGAGTACCAGGAATGTGAACCCTTGAGAATTTAGGATCCGGGGAATTATCTGCAGAGGAGATACTATTCTCTCTGGTCTTGTTTAGCTGGGAGAATGTGAAGCTCAAAGCTACTGATCAGCATCAATTCATAAATCATTCACATCTCTGAGCTTCAGCTCAATCCGTTGTTATTTGATGTCTTTTTGCTCTGCTGTGGGTTGGTGGAGATGTGTATCTGACCTACTTTTGTTCTGTTATATCTCTTCTCACCATTTTGTAGTGTTTTCCCCCCAAGATGTGCTTTGACTGTAGCTTTCATAAAACACATTGTTCCATTCCCATTGAGGTTCAGATTTATGGACATCAATTTCATAAACAGTGTCCTGGGAGGACATTATCTCACTATGAAGAACACTGAATCTAATTTAGACAGCCAATTTAGTATATAACTATTCATTCATGCACTACTGAGAGACAGAATCTGTTGTTTTATTGGTTTCAGAGGCGCAGCACTGGTACAATAGATGAGAATTGATGGACAAATGAGCTTTGTTTACATGTCATGTAAGAGGTCTGAACGACCCATCTGGCTTTGCCAGTGCTTGCTGAGATTGTCTTGCAGTTTCCTTGCAAAACTGTCAAGTAACTTCACAGTTTGCTCAGTCTGCGGGAGGAGAAAACATGAGGGGATCCTTGCTGAAGGTAATTTGTACACTGGCTTGTTTGTGACAGAAATACTTCTGACAAGCAGACATGCCTTACTGGCATTCAAGGTCATGAATAAATCTCTTGTCTTGAATATGAATAGCATTTTAGTGAGTGCTTATAGCAAAGACTGTGTACCTAGATGGTTTACTCTTGTCACTATGAATATGAGATTCATAGTGAATATAAGTCAACAGATATGATGAGTTCAATCCATATAACAATGTGCACACAACATTTATGGATCAATTTACGAGATTACAGTATTTCCTCATTCCCCAATAGACAGGAGTTGGACTTGTCTGAAATAGCCAGCCCGATCTCACGGCAATTCGTACATATTTTAAAGAGGTGGCTAATTCGTATTACCTCACTCGTACAAATTCATACGATTTTTGCTAAATGGTACGTATTTTACGAGTTGCCAATTCGTATGAATTTGTACGAATGACCTACACCTAACCCCGCCCCTAAACCTACCCGTCACTGGGGTTTAGACAAATCGTACTAAATCGTACGAGTGAGGTCGAACAAATTCGTACGAATCAGCCACCTCGTAAAATATGTACGAATTGCCGTGAGATAGCGTTGAAATAGCTGTTCAGTGTCATTTCAAATAGAGGTTAAAACTTGCTTTACTTGAAAGGGACTTTGATTATAGCGTGTTTTACCTTGTAAAAAGCATTAATTTATTATTAGGCAAAGTAAAACCCAAATACATCAGATAGCTTTTTACCCTTATCACACTCGAAGAAAGTTTGAGTTCTACAGTACTTTTCTCTAAAATAGAACATGTTCATACACTTGATGTAGACTTCTTTTTATTTATGCCAAGTTCAAACTAAAAGACTAAAGCTTGTCACCCTTTGCAGAGACACTCAGTTTTTTGTTTTATGTCATGTCAATGCACACTTTACACAACTTATCACAGGCTCAGCGTGTCAGTTACAAGATCGTTTTCATCCTGAATGTAGTTATGATCATGTAATATGTTCTCACATAAACTCCTGCACAAGTCAAACATGAGAATTGATTCTTGACAAAATCTATGAGCAATCATAGGCTACTAAATACACGTAAACAATTTCTTGACAGATTGATTATGATATAAGTAAACCAGTAGAGGGCCAGTGGAGTCAGAATGACCCCAACATTGGATAATTTATGAAAAATAAAAACGTAATGCTTCATAGTTTTAAATCCTTTGTCTGTCTGCCTCACACAATTTGTTATTGAGTACTCTGTCATCAATGCATTGCAATTAAGGTTTGGTGACAGCAGGACAAAGAGCTTTGATTGATTTCCTGTCTGCAAGTGTAATAAAGCAGACTGTAAGTGTTGATAATACAGTAAGAAATCACTCAGTTCTCGGTTTCTCTTATAAAACTATATATATTGGAATTTACTGGAAATTACATTAAATTATGGATTAATATATTCTAACATATACTTATACTATACTTACTATATGTGACCCTGGACCACAAAACCATGCTGTCTTAAGTCGCTTGGGTATATTTGTAGCAATAGCCAAAAATACATTGTATGGGTCAAAATTATTGATTTTTCTTTTATGCCAAATTATTAGGACATTAAGTGAAGATCATGTTCCATGAAGATATTTAGTAAATTTACTACTGTAAATATATAAAAACTTAATTTTTGACTAGTGATATGCTTTGATAAGACCTTCAATTGGACAACTTTAAAGGCGATTTTCTCAATATTTGTATGTTTTTGCTCCCTCTGATTCCAGATTTTCAAATAGTTGTATCTCAGCCAAATATTATCCCATCCTAATGAAACCATACATCAATGGAAAGCTTATTTATTCCGTTTTAAGATGATGTTGAGAATTGAGATAAATCTCAATTTCGTGAAACTGACCCTTATGACTGGTTATGTAGTCCAGGGTCACATATATTATTACAATATGTTGTTAATACATAAGGAAAAATTGTATTATTTGCGAAATAGTTCCTCTGTCAGACAGCTGAGGTCAGAGGTGGTTTTTGGTCAGTTTCACAAAGATAGCATAACAGAGGTTGCTAGGTAGCAAAAAAGCAGAAGGTATAAATAATTTCACAGTGAAAATGTCATATTTGTAAGCTTAAAAGAGAAGTTCTTGTGACTGTTTTGATTCTTCAAAAAAAGACAAAAATAAGTGGTTAAAAGATCAGATGACAGCTTGCCAAGGGATGAGAGCGTTTTACAAATAATAACACAAATTTAAATCATTAAAAATAAATTATGAAGATCTGTTCATAAAGTTGACAAACAAAACAATTTTTTTTATTAATTTGTATGTTATTATTTGCATGTTTCTACCAAATTTTCAGAAGTACTGTAAAAGGAGATTCAATAAGCCAACATGCTAACAGTACAAGCTAGTACAATTTATTTTATCTTTTTTTTACATTCTATAACTTAGTATTTACTATTATTCATAACATATAGTCTAAACACATAAATAGTCATATTACATAGTTAAGTAGACATACAGTATATCATTGCATATATGGCTCACATACTCTCTGAATGTAGTCTGGACAAACTACATTTACAGTAAAACTTTTTTATAGGGACCAAAGAATAGTTCACCCAAAAATGAAAATTATGTCATTAAATATTCACCCTCATGTCGATCCAAACCCATAAGACCTTAGTTCATATTTGGAACACAAATTAAGAAATCCAAGACCTTTCTGACCCTTCATAGACAGCAAGGGAACTACCACGGTCAAGGTCCAGAAACGTAGCAAGGACATCGGTGAAATAGTCCATGTGACATCAGGGGTTCAACCGTAATTTTACGAAGCTACGAGAATACTTTTTGTGTGCAAAGAAAACAAAAATAATTAATTTATTGCAGTGACGTGCTGCCATTGCAGAGATAGTATCACAATGCATGCATGCGCTTCCGCATCATGTAAACAACGCATGAACTGGAAGTGCGAGCATGCATCGTGATACTGTCTCTGTAATGGACTATTTTACCGATGTCCTTGCTACGTTTCTGTGCCTTGACAGTGATAGTTCCCTTGCTGTCTTTGGAGGGTCAGAGAGGTCTTGGATTTCATCAAACATATCTTAATTTTTGTTGCATGATCATATTCTACATCCTTAATCCTACTCATTTACATTTATATTTATTCAGTTAGCAGACGCTTTTATCCAAAGCGACTTACAATTGAGGAATACAATAAGCGATACATTATAAAGAGGCAAATAGACACAGGAAGTGCTTGTAATACAAAGTTCCAGGCATTGTTCCGAGAAAATGCCAGCTAGACAGTGAGAGGATAAGGAAAGAGAGCAAAGTCAAGGAAAGAGAGCAGGGTTAAGGAAAGAGAGAACCGTTTTTTTTAAGATGAAGTCAAGTAATGATGGAAGAGATGAGTTTTCAAGTGTCGTTTGAAAATTGTCAGGGATTCAGCATTCCGGATAGGGGTGGGAACGGTCAGGAACGGTGAATGAAAATGTTCTGGAAAGTGATTTTGTGCCTCTCTGTGATGGCACCACGAGGCGTCGCTCACTCGCAGATCTCAAAGTTCTGGAGGAAATGTAGATTGTCATAAGTGAGTGGAAGTATGAGGGTGCTGAGCCAGTGGCTGTTCCACATGCAAGCATCAGTGTCTTGAACTTGAACTTACCCAATACCTAAACTTAACAACTTCCTACTAACTATTAATAAGCAGCAAATTAGGAGTTTATTGAGGCAAAAGACATAGTTAACGGTTTGTTAATGGTGAGTTTGAGTACATTCGCCATTGTCATGTGACCCTAAGCATCAGCTGTGTCGCTACACGGCCATTCGCCAATCCACTCCCATGGCCTCATGGGATAGGACATTGTCTCATTGGAAGTAGGAGGACATCCAGATGCTTGTTGCTTTATGACTACTGTGAATCTGGTCATACTGGACATCCATTTGCTGTGGTTAAAATCAGGGCAAATTGAAAGTTGCTTCATTAATTCAAAATATGACTACTGCTGTGAAATGTGAATAAGCCTTAACTGTTCACAACCTGGTCATACTGTTGAACAAGGACAATGCTATCCACATTATTTTACCCTAATGTAGGACCAGTGAGGGAAAATGGCCTTACGGTTACAGAATCAATTCCCTTTATTCCATAAGAGCATGCAATTTACTCTTCTTGTTGGAATTAATCAGACTGATGATATTCCAGTTCAGAGCGATAGCGACTATTTCGGTCCAGACAGTAATAAGTGGGCGGGAGGTGGTTCCTGGTGAGTCTCTTATCTTTTTTACACACTATGATTAATATGAGGAACTACAGGGTCTGTATGAAGATGTAGATCCCCCAAGGTCAGTCTCGAGACTATCAGAGAGCGCACCATAATGAAGGGGGGCAGTCCCATTAACTATTCATTACTGGAGACTTGGTGGAGAATGTAGGAGCTTAACCTGAGCACCCAGACATGGCTGCAAGGGGGCTTCGTGGTCTATTTGTGGGTGACTGAAAAGACCGGAATAATCAATGAGGTGGGGTCAGAATGAGGCGTCTATTTGTGTGTGTATGGGTTTTTGAAGTAAGGGATGATGAGACTCAACCCTGCATGAGGAATGTAGGGGGTCTCAAATAATTGGTTGATAAAACACCCCATCTTTGAGTGCCTCGGGGGTTTTACCCCTGAAAGAGTCCAGCTTTTGAACAAGGATACCCCCTACATGCCTCCCCCCAACATACACAACCCACGTGCTGGCAGAGGATTGGGGGGTGAATACACTACACCTTACGGGGAGGGAGGGTTCGATACGCTCAAGGTTATGAAATAAACAAACAGTGTCACAGAACGGCCAAACCAAAACCACGCCAGCCAGTGTTTCCCTGGCAACACCAAACTGATGAATGAATGACATCATGGTGACTGGGAGGTGAGAGAGTGTGAAATTGATTTGGTGGAGCAGAGCGGAGGCGTACACAGGCAGGCACGTTTTTCTCAGTCTCCCTACCTTTTTCTCTTCCGCTCACCCTTTCCTCTAGCTCTGGATGGGATTGCCGGTAGGAAGCGTTCTTTGCTGTTTACTTCAGTGTTTGGTGTGCTTGTTTGTAAAACTCTACTGATTTTTTTCCTTCCTGGAAACATGAAGATAGAAGAGTAAACGAGGGGTGAAAGAGGGGTGAGTGAGTGCAAGAGAATCTGACTTAGAGGACTGATATTAAGTGCAGTTGGTTAGGCTTTAAATATACTGTCTGTAATGTGAGGGGTGGCGTGTGTGTGGGGATGAGATCACTGTGGGGACTTTAGACCCCAAAAATGCCATTGGACTGTGCTGATGTCATATTGCCATCTAATTGCTCCAAGGTCATGGAAATTAGTGGACATTTATTGGTGTATGCACTTTAATGTGTGGTACTCCAGGATAGTGGTTGTATTATATACGTCTCTGGATGTGTGTACTGTAAACGTGTAAACACCATGTGCACACTGTGCGAGCCACCATTTTCCCAAATGTTCTTCTTTTCCAGCATATAAAAGGTCTGTCGATGTCATGTGGGGCTGTGGGAGGTGTGTGTGATGTATGTTTACGATGTCTGCTTTCTCCGTTTTTATGCCTCTCCATAACGCATTAGTGCGTTGCGGGAAAAGGTGCTTGCTCCCAGCCATTATAATGTGCTACAAGCTACTCGCTCGTGATTGATGACAAGCATCGACCTCCGTGTCCATAGAAGGAGCACCAATCAGCAAGGGTTAAAGGTCATGGCTAAACCAATCAAGATGCTTGATCTAGTCACTCTCCTGCTCAATTGTTTTGTACAACATAAAAGTGTGACGTTTGTTTAGGTGCACTTTGGTTACTTGTGTATGCATTTTAGGTATCATTGACACAAGCAGAACAAATTCCTGTGTAAACTGTTCATGCATCCATTCATGTGTAAATTATTGCATTGAATTGAGTGTTAAACAAGCATTTTACACTGTTTACACAATTCGTTCTGCTCGTGTTTCATGAACAAGGCCCTGTTTGAGCAAATGTATGCGCATTATTACTGAGAGTGTCAGAGTTTGGCAAATGTTCTGCTACATTTGTTCATCGGAGCTACAGTAAGATCAGCGTTTTTCACTTAATCTTTTCAATTATTCATACTACTCATTATGCATGTGGGTTCATTTAGCAGCTTCATTTGAATCTTTACAGCAACTCTCTGAAGACAGTGTAGCAAGGAAATATTCAGCTCTAGGAGAGCCTTTGTTAGAGACTCTATTTGTGGTTTTTAAACCATATATATATAAAAAAAATGTACCATGCCTTGTTTTTGAAAGTGCTTGAGGTTTGCTAAACTAGTGCAGTATCCATGTGCCTGCAGGTATTTTTTGTGGCTTTTTTATTACATCAGATTATATTTGTTAACAATGTGCTTGTTGTATATGGCAAAAATGTGTGTAAGCAGTGACAGGGTCCAGTAAGTGATTTCCTAACATTCCTGGAGACATATAGCCCAAACTGTAGCAATGTGGGTCTATGGATGATGTATTACCACTGCCACCCTCAGGATGTGAGTGGAAGTGCAATTTTGCTCTGTCAAGATCTATATATTAAAGATATCTTGTTAGTGTTTGCATTCATCAGAGCACTTTCTCACATAGATGTAGGATTCCCAGAAGAATTTGATTTTAATCTGTCATATTTGCTCATAACGGCTCATGTAGAGAGTAATTCTTCATACGAGCATGATACACACTAGTCTAGTCGTTTATTTTTTTTATATAAAAAAATAAATAAAAAAATGTAAGCTCAGATGAGCTTTATTTGTCACATACACAATTATACAGAAGTATAACCAGCAGTGACGTGTTCTCTGCATTTAACCCATCCAAGTGGACACACACTTGGAGCAGTGGGCAGCCGACACAGCTGCGCCCGGGAGCAGTTGGGGTTCGGTGCCTTGTTCAAGGGTCTCACCTCAGTCATGGACAATTACTGCCGGAGCCGAGAATCAAACCCACAACCTCGGGTTACAGTCCAACGCTCTATCCATTAGAGCCACGACTGCCTCCCTTATAGTATATAAGGGAGGGAATCCTAAACTGACTGTAATTGAAACAGAACTTTACAGATAATAATTTATTTTGTGTTCCACGGACAACAGTTCCCAACTTGAGAGTAGTAGATGATGACATAATTTTCAGTTTAAACCTTTTACGATACAATCGTTGCAAAACAACACAGCACTTGAAAAACTTTCCAAATAAAATAGATCCATATTGTACAAACTCATATAGTTGAATCTTTATCAACTTGTTTATCTACACACGTTTTGGTTAATTAAGTTTAAGGAATATTAACTTATGGTTGGCTTCCTCTGAGGTGCTGCTAACTTGAGGGGTTGTTATCATTTCCTCTCAGGTGTTCGGTCATCTTTAACATGGATGCCCAAAAATGGCTTTAAGGGTTGGATCCATACAGCCCATTTTTGTGAAGTATTTTGTGTAAAGTCTTCTCTAGTAAACAAAAAGACAATTTTTTTAGCGTAGCCAGTGTTCCATCCAGGAACAACCCTGGATGAAATTATCAGTTAACCAAATCTAAATCACATAGAATACAATAGAAGTGAAACAGGATATATTATTTACTGCAATCCCAATTTGCATACTACAACTATAAAAGTAAAGAGGTTACGATAAAGGAGTTCGAGTAAATAATAATCAATATCTGACCTGAAAAATACTTATTTTATGTGCAACAAACATTGTGAATTTTATAAAGATACATTTGACCATTGAATTTTAAATGCATCATTTTACAAAAACTCAAAGAGCGCATTTTGCATGAACAATGGCAGTATCTTTCCAATATAATAGGAAGGAACTGTAAATGAACTTACCTGAAATGTGGTTGTGTGTATATAAGTATGTTACCTGTGATTAGATGATTGACGTTTTAGGAAGTTTAAGATGTTTATTGACAGTTTATGGTGACATGATGCGTTTAACTATGCAATTATGGCATGATATTGTGTCCTAAACCTTACATACTCTTCTGCTACGCACTCGAAAGTATGCATGTATTTTTTCTTCACAAAATGAATACAAATTTGTAATACATAGAAAAAGTGGTGAATTGGGATATAACAATTGTCTGTTACTATGGTTATAGGCATTTCTTGTGGGTTAAAAAAAATGAACTGACTTTTGTCACATGGTTACAGACATTATATGATCTGGGTCACCTCTAAATAAAGCTGTCAATCCCAAATGAACATAGCCTACACGCTTGCCCCAGTGTTTGCTTTCACACTTGTACTCTAGTATACTGCTATACCAAGACAGGCTGTTGCTTAGCAACATGACCATTTTGTTTACACCACCACAGAGGAGTGAGCAAGCGAGTGAATGTGTGGATCATCTGCTGTGCATGGCTATGGTCAGATCCCACTTGCCTCGCTCTGCTCTTGTCTCTGGGGAGATATTCCCTGCATGCCACCACATGTCTCCGAGCTGTCTTCTGAGAGATTCCTGTGTTCCCGTCTGTTTTTCCCTGAGCAAAGTGTGTGTGGTAAGGAAAACACTGCACATGTTTGAGTGCTCCTCCAGCTTTAAGCTCTAATGTAGGTCTGGAGAGCAAATCGGGCATCCTGGCATGAGTCCTGGTATTAGTCATTTAGAATCTCATCCAGTCAGGGTCAGACTCCTCCCTTCATCCCTCTCGCGCTCTCTTTTTTAGGTCTAGTTTTCCATTAGGCTCTGTTGTCAAACAGCTGTGGCTTGAGGGACAGGTGGAAGTTTGAGTATATTGAATGACTTCAGAGGGAGCGGCTGTCAAACTGGCTTCATATCATAACAGGAGGTGTCTCAATAGAGTAGAAGAGACCCTGAGCGAGGAAAAAGAGAAGAAAGAAGAGAAGAAAAATGTGAGCGAGGCAAGGTCAACCAGTGTGATGCTCACAGTACGACTGACAGA
Organism: Ptychobarbus kaznakovi; assembly: GCA_027422405.1. Lineage (NCBI taxonomy): Eukaryota > Metazoa > Chordata > Actinopteri > Cypriniformes > Cyprinidae > Ptychobarbus > Ptychobarbus kaznakovi. The sequence continues at coordinate 7,921,792 of CM049804.1, read as the reverse complement.
TGATGGGGAGGGTAAGATGAGGACATGGGACTGTACCTTTGACCAATTCATTCTTTCTTTCTTTCTTTCTGAGCAAATGAGCATTGAGGGTAAGACTTATTTTCTCTCCTTCTCTCCCCTGGCAGTGGCAGTTAATGGGCCAAATTAATCATGCATCTTTCAGGGCTTGTCTCCCTGCAGCATGTGTTTGTGAGTGAGAGATGGAGACAAAGAAAATGCAAATATGGAGGACACAAATAACACTTTATAGGTATAGTTTACCCAAAAATGAAAATGTCCCCATGATTTTCTCACATGATAAAAAACAGATGACGCAGGCGTAGAGTAAGCTCTGGTGAGAATATGCTGGTCTCACGAGAACCAAGTTTTGTTTAAAGCAAAGGAAAATTAGTCTCCTCTTGGTTTATATCAATATCCTCCAACATTTTTCTTTACAAATCCATGCATCCTACATCATCCCCTGAACGCCATTTTCTGGTGAACATGCACACAACTGTTAGCGGAAGCTAGAGATTATGGTTTATAAAGTTTTAAATAGAGATATTTTTCTTTCAAAAACACATCAATTCACTTCATAAGGCCTTTATTAATCCTGCATTTTGTGTTTGATGTATTTTTCAATAATTTGGCAAAAGTAAACACATTACACAAAGAGAAAATATCAAGGGAAATGATTCACTGATGGAAAATGGTGGCTTAAAAAGGACAGAAATAGAGTAATTGATTTTCAAGTTTTAACTGTGCTGATGTTTTCCTGAAGGTAGCTCAGTACAAGAGGAGTGAGCGGTCAATAGAAAGTATCTGGATCATGATTGTCTTGCAGCACCTTTTGAACAGACGAAAAACATAAATTCATATTTATATACTGTGCCAGACTTTCCTCTGCTAATGCTCAAGAAATTAACCTTATCAATCAACTTGATCATTTATACATTGGGAGAAACAGTTAGAGGATGGAAATACGGAGCTAAACGCAATAACATCCATAAGAAAAATTAACTGCAGTATTTCCAATATAAAATATTCTGGAGTATTTCTAATTTTTATATCAGAAGTTAGTACAGCTCTCTGAAACAAGTGACAAAATCTACTCCACCCAAAATTCACCTTGATATTGAGACAAAATTAAACTTGAATAGAAAACCACTATGATTCCATCTCTAAAAATTGAGTTTAATATTGCATCCAATGCATTATGGGGACTGTCTAATTGGAATGATCCATCATTTTTAACTGGAGGCAGTTATCCTCTCTGTAGCTTGTTCTGGCTCATATTCCTCCATCGCTTTTCACCTCTGTCGCTTGCAGTTTCTTCATCACATTCTGTAGCTTGTCAAATCATTCTGGGCTGTTCATTGCTGTTGGTGGTTCAATATGCGCTGAACTGATTCATTAGTGTTCGTGAGAGCCTTGTCACAGCTGTTTTAATTAGTCAAAAGAGCTTCCTCGGGTATCATCAACTGCTTTACAAAAGGTGCTTGCTCCCAGCCATTATAATGTGCTACAAGCTACTCGCTCGTGATTGATGACAAGCATCGACCTCCGTGTCCATAGAAGGAGCACCAATCAGCAAGGGTTAAAGGTCATGGCTAAACCAATCAAGATGCTTGATCTAGTCACTCTCCTGCTCAATTGTTTTGTACAACATAAAAGTGTGACGTTTGTTTAGGTGCACTTTGGTTACTTGTGTATGCATTTTAGGTATCATTGACACAAGCAGAACAAATTCCTGCGTAAACTGTTCATGCATCCATTCATGTGTAAATTATTGCATTGAATTGAGTGTTATACAAGCATTTTACACAAATTCGTTCCGCTCGTGTTTCATGAGCAAGGCCCTGTTTGTGCAAATGTATGCGCATTATTACTGAGAGTGTCAGAGTTTGGCAAATGTTCTGCTACATTTGTTCATCGGAGCTACGGTAAGATCAGCGTTTTTCACTTAATCTTTTCAATTATTCATGCTACTCATTATGCATGTGGGTTCATTTAGCAGCTTCATTTGAATCTTTACAGCAACTCTCTGAAGACAGTGTAGCAAGGAAATATTCAGCTCTAGGAGAGCCTTTGTTAGAGACTCTATTTTTGGTTTTTAAACCATAAATATATTAAAAAAAATTTACCATGCCTTGTTTTTGAAAGTGCTTGGTGTTTGCACTAAACTAGTGCAGTATCCATGTGCCTGCAGGTATTTTTTTGTGGCTTTTTTTACATAAGATTATATTTGTTAACAATGTGTTTGTTGAATATGGCAAAAATGTGTGTAAGCAGTGCCAGGGTCCAGTAAGTGATTTCCTAACATTACTGGAGACCTATAGCCCAAACTGTAGCAATGTGGGTCTATGGATGATGTATTACCACTGCCACCCTCAGGATGTGAGTGGAAGTGCAATTTTGCTCTGTCAAGATCTATATATTAAAGATATCTGCTAGTGTTTGCATTCATCTAGACTAGAGCACTTTCTCACATAGATGTAGGATTCCCAGAAGCATTTGATTTTAATCTGTCATATTTGCTCATAATGGCTCATGTAGAGAGTAATTCTTCATACGAGCATGATACACACTAGTCTAGTCGTTTTGTTTTTGTTTAGAAAAAAAATTATAATTTAAGCTCAGATGAGCTTTATTTGTCACATAAACAATTATACAGAGTATAACCAGCAGTGACATGTGTTCTCTGCATTTAACCCATCCAAGTGCACACACACTTGGAGCAGTGGGCAGCCGACGCTGCTGCGCCCGGGGAGCAGTTCGAGATTCGAACCCACAACCTCGGGTTACAAGTCCCACGCTCTATCCATTAGAGCCACGACTGCCTCTCTTATAGTATATAAGGGAGGGAATCCTGAACTGACTGTAATTGCAACAGAACTTTACAGATAATAATTTATTTTGTGTTCCACGGACAACAGTTCCCAACTTGAGAGTAGTAGATGATGACAGAATTTTCAGTTTAAAGCAAACAACACAGCACTTGAGTTGTTGTGCTAAAACTTGAGCCGCGCATCTCAAATAATGTACTATAGAAAATATAATTAACCATATAGTTGAATCTTTATTTGTTTATCTACACACGTTTTGGTAATTAAGTGTTTAAGGAATATTAACTTATTGCTAGGTGCTGCTAACTTGAGCAAGTTAGCTAATCCAAGTCCATCTTTAACATGGATGCCCAAAAATGGCTTTTTGCATACAGCCCATTTTTGTGAAGTATTTTTGTAAAGTCTTCTCTAGTATTTTTTTGTAGCCAGTACTTCACACTTTGTAACCAAATCAATCACATAGAATACTATAGAAGTGAAACAGGATATATTATTTACTGCATCCCAATTTGCATACTACAACTATAAAAGTAAAGAGGTTACGATAAAGGAGTTTGAGTAAATAATAATCAATATCTGACCTGAAAAAATACTTATTTTATGTGCAACAACATTGAGAATTTTATAAAGATAAATTTGACCATTCAATTTTAAATGCATCATTATACAAAAACTCAAAGAGCGCATTTTGCATGAACAATGGCAGTATCTCTCCAATATAATAGGAAGAACTGCAGTGTAAATTAACTTACCTGAAATGTGGTGTGTGTATATAAGTATGTTACCTGTGATTAGATGATTGACATTTTAGGAAGTTTACAATGTTTATTGACAGTTTATGGTGACAGGATGTGTTTAACTATGCAATTATGGCATGATATTGTGTCCTAAAACTTACATACTCTTCTGCTACACACTCAAAAGTATGCATGTATTTTTTCTTCACAAAATGAATACAAATTTTTAATACATAGAAAAAGTGGTGAATTGGGATAAAACAATTGTCTGTTACTATGGTTACAGGCATTTCTTGTGGGTTAGAAAAATGAACTGACTTTTGTCACATGGTTACAGACATTATATGATCTGGGTCACCTCTAATAGTAAATAAAGCTGTCAATCCCAAATGAACATAGCCTACACACTTGCCCCAGTGTTTGCTTTCACACTTGTACTCTAGTATACTGCTATACCAAGACAGGCTGTTGCTTAGCAACATGACCATTTTGTTTACACCACCACAGAGGAGTGAGCAAGCGAGTGAATGTGTGGATCATCTGCTGTGCATGGCTATGGTCAGATCCCACTTGCCTCGCTCTGCTCTTGTCTCTGGGGAGATATTCCCTGCATGCCACCACATGTCTCCGAGCTGTCTTCTGAGAGATTCCTGTGTTCCCGTCTGTTTTTCCCTGAGCAGGAAAATGCAAAGTGTGTGTGGTAAGGAAAACACTGCACATGTTTGAGTGCTCCTCCAGCTTTAAGCTCTAATGTAGGTCTGGAGAGCAAATCGGGCATCCTGGCATGAGTCCTGGTATTAGTCATTTAGAATCTCATCCAGTCAGGGTCAGACTCCTCCCTTCATCCCTCTCGCGCTCTCTTTTTTAGGTCTAGTTTTCCATTAGGCTCTGTTGTCAAACAGCTGTGGCTTGAGGGACAGGTGGAAGTTTGAGTATATTGAATGACTTCAGAGGGAGCGGCTGTCAAACTGGCTTCATATCATAACAGGAGGTGTCTCGATAGAGTAGAAGAGACCCTGAGCGAGGAAAAAGAGAAGAAAGAAGAGAAGAAAAACGTGAGCGAGGCAAGGTCAACCAGTGTGATGCTCACAGTACGACTGACAGATGATGGGGAGGGTAAGATGAGGACATGGGACTGTACCTTTGACCAATTCATTCTTTCTTTCTTTCTTTCTTTCTGAGCAAATGAGCATTGAGGGTAAGGCTTGTTTTCTCTCTTTCTCCCTCTCCTTCTCTCCCCTGGCTGTGGCAGTTAATGGGCCAAATTAATCATGCATCTTTCAGGGCTTGTCTCCCTGCAGCATGTGTTTGTGAGTGAGAGATGGAGACAAAGAAAATAAATATACATGATTATACTGACTGCAAATATGGAGGACACAAATAACACTTTATAGGTATGGTTTACCCAAAAATGAAAATGTCCCCATGATTTTCTCACATAATAAAAAGCAGATGACGCAGGCGTAGAGTAAGCTCTGGTGAGAATATGCTGGTCTCACGAGAACCAAGTTTTGTTTAAAGCAAAGGAAAATTAGTCTCCTCTTGGTTATATCAATATCCTCCAACATTTTTCTACATCATCCCCTGAACGCCATTTTCTGGTGAACATGCACACAACTGTTAGCGGAAGCTAGAGATTATGGTTTATAAAGTTTTAAATAGAGATATTTTTCTTTCAAAAACACATCAATTCACTTCATAAGGCCTTTATTAATCCTGCATTTTGTGTTTGATGTATTTTTCAATAATTTGGCAAAAGTAAACACATTACACAAAGAGAAAATATCAAGGGAAATGATTCACTGATGGAAAATGGTGGCTTAAAAAGGACAGAAATAGAGTAATTGATTTTCTTTATAATATAGTATTATATTATCAATTATAGTAATTGAGTCTGTTGTGCTGATGTTTTCCTGAAGGTAGCTCAGTACAAGAGGAGTGAGCGGTCAATAGAAAATATCTGGATCATGATTGTCTTGCAGCACCTTTTGAACAGTCGAAAAACATAAATTCATATTTATATACTGTGCCAGACTTTCCTCTGCTAATGCTCAAGAAATTAATCTTATCAATCAACTTGATCATTTATACATTGGGAGAAACAGTTAGAGGATGGAAATACGGAGCTAAACGCAATAACATCCATAAGAAAAATTAACTGCAGTATTTACAATATAAAATATTCTGGAGTATTTCTAATTTTTATATCAGAAGTTAGTACAGCTCTCTCAAACAAGTGACAAAATCTACTCAAACCAAAATTCACCTTGATATTGAGACAAAATTAAACTTGAATAGAAAACCACTATGATTCCATCTCTAAAAATTGTGTTTAATATTGCATCCAATGCATTATGGGGACTGTCTAATTGGAATGATCCATCATTTTAACTGGCAGGCAGTTATCCTCTCTGTAGCTTGTTCTGGCTCTTATTCCTCCATCGCTTTTCACTCTGTCGCTTGCAGTTTCTTCATCACATTCTGTAGCTTGTCTAATCAGTCTGGGCTGTTCATTGCTGTTCAGTCAGGTGTCTGTGAAGGAAGGGCGGTTCAGATTCCTGCTCTTTGGGTTCAGTGAGAGGCAGAGAGTGTGAGCATTGCTCAATTAAACATTCAGAGACAGCTCTACCCGTACTGACTCCAGGCTTGCTGCCTTCACTACGGAATACAAAGTCATCTTAATTGGTACCACAGTCGATCCTCTTGGGCCTTTGCTTTAAAAAGTTTTTGTCTTCAATACATATATAAAAGTGTCTTAGTTTAGTTGGGATAACAGAGTTTTAAGAGGAACTAATTACTCACAGTCAGCCACAGTGACAGCGACTGACTCAATCCGCTTGGTGCTCCTGAATATTGAGCTGCTTTTGGGGGGGGGGATAAAGGAAAAAAACAACAGGATTAAAACATTTAATACTGCTAGCCACTGAGATTAGGATAGATATAGGGGTATTGTGAGGGAATGTACCAGATTTCAAGCATTAGAGTGTACAGTACATGTGTGGATTAATCTTTATTTTGGGCTATAAATTTGATTTAACTGTGTGTGGTCATATCAGGCACTTTTTATTATGTTAACTCAAATGCAAGGCACTTTAAACAGCTCATTTAACTGATACATACTGCACACAAAAATGTCAAACCTTGCCTGAAATCCACAATCAAGCAACCAAGTTACCTGACTGATATGAGTCTGATATGAGTACCTCTGAGGATATAATCATTTTCTGGATTTGTCAGGTTAATTGCATCAGATCTTTTAAAGATAATCAAAGTTTTTTGCAGCACTTAGTAGCAAGTTAAGTAGATATCCACAAGCAGGATTGTTTCTGAAATAATCAGTACTTACTACTTAATGATTTTGGATAGGTAGACATTCTAATAATTTCTGTAAATATATCATATTTTTCAGTGTTCTCTGTGGAGACATTTTCTGAGACTGACACACCATTATTTATTTATTTTTTCACAGTGTATGACCCATTTCAGATCAACCCACCACTTACTATAAATGGTACTGTAATGGGTTATTTGTTGTCTGGATGTGTGGTTTTGGGGCAGGATAATCTCAATTTTTGGATCAGATTTTATGCCACAAATCAGATGTGTGTCTGTGTGAAACTAAAAGCTCACAGATCCTTCACTCCACTCACAAACACCTGATCCACTGCTGCAGCAGAGTCTCTCAGTCACAGTCGCGACATTACTTCATCACATTTCTCAAAATGGCCATTGAACCAGTCAAGCTCATTTGAAGAATCAGCCATTTAATCCAATAAGAGCACTTTGGCTCCGATCATTAAAGTAGGACAGTCAACAGTCACATTAGCACAACCTCCATTCCTGACTCTTAACACTCTCCTTAATGTACAGACGATTTGTCCTGCTCTGATGTGGGCGCTGAAGAATTAAATTAATGGATTTTGAAATCTTTCATGTTAGAAAATGCTTCAAACTGGAAAACAAGAGCATGTTCAGTAAAGCATGTGCATATGCATGATTATATTTTTTTTTTACTGTTATCACAAAATCAGGTATATTGTTTTAAAGCTGCACACAGCTGTCATGATAAACCCTTGTTTTAACCCAGTGGATGATGGTCACATTTTTGAGTGTTCATGTGATCTAGTAACAAAAGTTTTGGACCCCTTATAATCACCCAAGATAAACAGATGTAAACACAGTCTATTTTTAGACACTAAACTGGAAGTAGGCCTGCAAAGACATCAGGGGGTGTTAAGACGTCACAGTGGAGATAAAAATGAAAAAGAGAGCAAAACACATTTTTGTGGATGAATGGGCAAGTGAGAAGACAGATAAAGGGCTTAAGCAGTTAGAGCGAGGAAAGGAAGTGATAAACGTATTAATCCACAGCTTAATGGACCACTAGATTATAAGTCTACTGTACCGTTAGTGTGACCTGTAGATCCAGTAAAACATCTTTAAAGATTCCATAAAATATTTTATCATCGGATGTGAATTAAGCATTGCGCTTGATAGCCAAACGGTGTGTATCAATACAGAGTTTACTGAGGGTAACGTTTTAGGAGATTTCCATTTGCCAGTTTACTGGTTGGGAAAATTAACCCTATAATTATGCTAATAGAATTCAGCAGAGAAATTTGGGGTAAAATAAATATTTAGCAGTGTAAATACAACACAGGGGTTGAATAATTAATGTCATGTAGATATTGCATCACATGTTTAATTCATTCCTTAAACCCTGGTCCTTCCTGAGGTGCTTACCCTCCCCAGGCCATGAATGCTGCCATAATTGAAAGTGGTGGTTCAATATGGCTGAACTGATTCATTAGTGTTCGTGAGATCCTTGTCACAAGCTGTTTTAATTAGTGAAAAGAGCTTCCTCAGGGTATCATCAACAGCTTTTACAGCTGTGGTGTGTGAATATGAAAGCAAGATTGAGAGGTAAGATACACTTGCTGTTTTTAATAGGCACTATGAAATACCGCTTGGCTATGCCATGCTCTTTAGATGAACGATTGATAGCATTATAAAGGTTTTGCCTGAGCTCTTATGTTCACGCTACAGGACCTCAAAAACCCAGATCAACATAAAAATAAATCAAATTATATATAGGAATGCTACTATTTCCTTGTGATGGATGCTTGATACATTTCATAATGTTGTGTTTTTATTATGAGATGCAGAGGCGTAATTAAATAATGCAAGCAAAGACTATTTTGATGAATGATCGGCACTCTCTCATAACACATTCCATTGATATGTATTCCTAAAGAACAGTGTTTTCCCTCATATCTAACAATATTTGATCAAATTTAAATGAGTCAAATTTAAAAATATATATATATCTTTTAACTAAAGTAGACAGTAACCAAGTCTTCAACAGCCATACACTTTCTGTGAGAAGCATGGGATAAATTTAAGTTGTTACTTATTGATTTAGAATCAGAAGAGCTTTATTACAAAGTATATTCACACACATAATGAATTTGACTTGATGAGCTTCCAGTGCAGAAAGTACAGACATATTGCGGACATACATTGGAATAATACAGTACGGATGGAATATAACACTAATATAAGAAAAAAACTGAAATTAAATAATGTACTATATACAGAAATAGAAGTATAGGAAAACAATGTAATTGTTTAAATAAATGTACAGATATGTTACTTATAAGTGTGCAGTTTACAAGTGTACACATTTTGGATTCTGAGTATAAATATGTCAGTTGTGATGGATGATGTAAGTTTAATTGTTCAGGCTGAATATAGCTTGCGGGGAAAAAACTGTTCTTGTGCCTGGCTGTTTTGTTGCTCAGTGTGCTGTAGCGCTGACCAGAAGGTAACAGTTTGAAGAGAGAGTGGGCTGGGTGAGGGGTCCAAGGTGATTTTCTTAGCCCTTTTCCTCACTCTGGAGATGTGAAGTTCCTGTAGGCTGGGCAGAGGGGCACCGATAATCCTCTCAGCAGTCCTGACTGTCCGTTGTAGTCTCTTGATGTCTGATTTTGTAGCTGAACCAAACCAGACAGTTATAGATGAACACAGGACAGACTCAATGATAGCAGACTAGAACTGTTTCAGGTTGGCAGGTTGAATTTCCTCAGCTGGTGAAGGAAATACAAGCTCTGCTGGGCCTTTTTAGCAATGGATTTGGCAGATGCATTTATACAAACCAACTTTCACTGCATTCAGCGTTTGAGCTACAGGAGTTCTAATGATAATCTTGATTTAACTTGTTCAAATTATGGTGAAAGTACACCTATGAACCACCATGATAAGTGAAGTGGGGCAGAGAGCCGTAGGAGCGGATACCGAGCGACACCTGCGCCACTCACAGGTCTCAAGTCCCACGGTGGAGCTCCAGAAGGGTAAAAGGAGGAGTGACAACAGTGCAAGATGAGAGAGGACCAGGCCTAGACTATTTATGTAGTGCTTTTGTTTATGTTTTATGTGACAGACTCCACCGGCCTCGCTCCACTCCCACGGCTCTCAGACCCACCCCCACTCATCACAACCACATATTACACACGACTATATTTTCAGTGAAAGGTTACTTTAGTGTGTTCTTTACACAGTGCTATATCACAGATTTAGAAGTCTTGAAACATAGCTTAAAGGTTGTAGGGACTTCTCTAGTGCTGTATTGTCCTATTTGACAGCTACTTGTCATTGTCTACTTTAGTAATGGAACAGAGCAGCTTGGACATTCTGCTTAATAACTCATTTTGAGTTGCACTGAAGGAGATAATCACACAGGTTGTGAATGACATGAGGGTGAGTAAATGGTTACAGATTTGCAAAAAAATGTTGGTGTTGAGTGGAATTGTTACTCATCCATTTACTGAAGAGCAGACACATGATGGCTTTAAGTACTGCCATTCAGATATGAAATACTATGGTTGACCCAAATGCATGTATTGAGCTTTGAGCTGCATTTCAATGTGATTCCTTGAGAAAAGGGTCAAGGGATCTGACAATCTTAAATGAGTCCTGAGGGGGTTGTGAACCAATGTGCCACTGATAATATTGATCAGCAAAAATTATAATATTTCACTCACCCTTATTTTGTACCCCCCCCCCCCCCTAAAAAAAGTAGCTATACAACCAAATAAATAAATAATATAAGACTGAGTTAATTTATGAAAAAATGAAGCTGAGCAAATAAGAATTTAATTTATTTTTGTGATATATTTCTTTAACTGTATTCAGTTTCAACTTTAGACTTTACCCTTTTGCTCAGTTTTGAAATGATGTATATTGACTTGCAGCACACAGCTGCGCTCTCAGAGGTTTCATACTCATGATCAGTGTTTGGTTTATTATTGTAGTGGTCTCTTCGCCCAAAGACAGCGAAAGGACTGTGAGACTGACAGCTGTTGATAAGGGTGTTTTTTCTATGCTAGTCCTGACAGCTTAATACAATACGCCAATACTCATACCACCTCTCATCATTGGGAAATAGGGTAATTTCTCTCTCTCATATGCTTTCTCTCGCTCATCTGTTCCTCCCTCTCGGTCTTGACATTTACCTCAAATGACACCCCTCTCTCCGATCCTTTATTGGTCTGACAGAGGAGACCCGCTTTCCTCCCTCCGCTTGGCTTTCTCTCATCTCTCTCAACCTGAAGGACTGACATTTCTCATAGTGCAGATGGAGAGAAACATCACATCTCATTTCTCTGGGTCCTGACTCACTGGCATAGACAGTACTCTTCTGTGAGCTTTGACCAAGGTGAACTCAAGTGCACTGACTGGCAGAGACATGTCATCCTGCTCATCTTCCTTTTGTCATATGTGAATTACATTTTTGTTGTTAAAAATAAAAGGAGAAATTGTAACAATGCATGCCCTCATGCTCATAAATGTACTTTTCCTTCTTTTTTATAGGTTTACATACCTTTTTTAAGTTTTAGAGAGATAAAATCATAAAAGGAAAAAAAATAAAAGCCTGAAGATCCCCATACACAAGACACAATAATCACTAAATGTACACAAATTATTCCATTCAGAAGGACTCATGCACAACTATCATACAACGCTACAGTCACTGAAGCTTGAGGTAGCAACACACAACCATTACTTGTGTAAATCCAGCTATTATTTTGTCCTATGGTTAGTTTTGTATGTTTTGATTGTGATGGGCCCTTCTCAAATTCTTTGCTCTCGAACTACTGGGTGATTCTGGCTGGTGAGAGGAAATGGGGTTAAGGGTCTTTTGTCCCCTCAAGTGATGTATAATCTCTATTGCTCATCCATGAAACGTGACCTTCTCTGAGATCACATCCACGGGGAAGATGTCTACCACCCCTCCTCTGAGCATTTTCAATCTCTTGTTTTTCTTTCCGTTTAGTAAATCTCTATTGTTTGCTCACACTGACATCTAATTTAAAAATTACTATTTCACCCAATATTTGTGTGTACTTTTTATGCATTGTAATGTCACAAAGAAATAGAAGTAGTGACGGTAGTCTTCTATTGTGATGTGCAGAGTAGATTATGGAAAAAGAAAATAAAACACATGCAGCCGGTTGATTGGATTTTGAGATGTGGTTGTTACTCAAAAATGAATGCGAGCTTGTACGTAAAGTGCAGGGTTTAAGTGGACTAACCTTTCACTGGAATGTTATGACATTTTGATTAAAAATTATTATAAAATGGTACATACATGAACCATTCACAATAAGATCTATGACATGCTTTTACAAAATAGATTGAATTTTCATGACAATGTGCATTAGCTTAGCAACATGCTAATGGCAAACTTTATTTAATTAAATTAAAAGTCCCATGCACTTTCTCTGAGTATATTATTTGTATGACACAAAGCGTTGCTCCCTATGTAGAGTGTTCCAAATCAGTCACTTATGAGGTTCCACTTCAGGGCCATGCCCAGGTAAAAAAATAAAAATGCACTTCCATAATGTAGCTTACTTAAAGTGCTCTATTTTCATGCACTAATTTTGTACTTAATAAACTAAAAATTATTCTTTATTACTTATTAAGATACACTTAAGAACATCTAAGTTTACTCAACAGTGCTATTTTGGGATGCCATGGATATTAACTAAATGTGCTTTTAACATACTATCTCTTAATTTTAAAACATGTATTTAGTTACCACTTGTAGCACACTTGAGTATACTGGTGTACAAAAAATGGGTTCAAGTGTACTACAAGTGGTGCCTAAATACATTTTTAAAACATAGAGATAGTATGTTAAAAGCACATTCAGTTCATATCCATGGCATCCCAAAATAGCACAGTTGAGTAACTTTTTTATCTTTATATTAAGAGTTTATCTTAAGAAGTACTAGGGGGTGGGCGAGATGGCAAAGATACCATATCACGATTTGTTTTTAAATATCACGATTTCACCACGATTCTTTGTCATGTTGGTTTTACTATTTTGTCTGAGAAGTTCAGCCAAACTAATTTCCCTATTATAAAGACAAAGCCTTTCAGGGTAACAGAATATAAACAAAAGAATGGTGGATATTTAGGCCAAAGTGGGCGAAGATAAAAACCTTTGTCATTATTTTATATTTGTTATTAAAAAATGAGAACAAAGATACACATTACAAACACACATAATATACAAATAAAACAAACAGTGCTTTATTTTCAGGTACAATAGGCATATTTAGCAGAGCATTCAAGACATTGAATGAACAAATATAAAAATAAAACACTAAATAGATTGATTCCTATTAAAGCAGCTGTATTATTTTTTTCAGTCAAGAGTAGCGAGTTAATTTTTTTATCTTTGTGTTTTGTTGTTTTAACATTAAAGAATAAAACATTATGTCATCTGTCTGTCAATTCTGTCATAGTGTTTTATATTTATACCACATTTACTCACTCAAAATGAGTTTTAAACCTGAATGAGTTTCTTTCTTCTGTTGAACATACATGCTATTTTGAAGAATGTGGAAAACCAAACAGTTGCTGGTCCTCAGTGACTTCCATAGTATTTTTTTTCCTACTGTCAAAGTCAATGTGACAAAGTCAAAGAAATTAATACAGGTTTGGGACAACATGAGTGAGTAAATAATGACAGAAATTAAATTTTTGGGTGAACTATCCCTTTAATGACAGTCGGCTGTATGTTTAATACTGTCCCATTAAGACCGGCATGCATCAAATATACAGGCATGCATCTGTTTCTCTCTCAACTGTTTACTTTCATTTTAGACAAAAAACAACTCAGTCTATATGTAAACCTTGTGTGTTTTGACAGTATTAGCTCAAAAGATAACTTAGTTCAGTAATCAGGTGCTGTTAGACAGGTGTTTTAGTTCGCGTGCTTCGGGTGTACGCAGGCACTCAGAAAAAGCACACGTCAGACCAGCGCGCGGATGAAAAGCTTAAACAAGGCTTTAAAAACACACGCAAATGATGTACTTTTGTAATTGTGAATAAGTGCAGTGTTCGGTGAGAGTAACTCTACCGCTGAGTTAACACTGATGTGAATGCATGTGGCGCTGTACCGTATATTGATACGGCGGCGCCAGAACTGCAGCTGATGGAATGTGCGCTGTTGCGCGATAGTACGACATTTCTTCAAAAGAAGATTGTGTAGACATTTTTATCATCCACGATCAAAAAACGTCATATCGCACACCCCTAAGAAGTACTAATAAAGAATAATTTTCAGTATATTAAGTATAAAATGTAATAAGTACATTATGGAAGTGCACTTTTTTCCCCCTGGGGGAGTAGACTCCAAGACAAAACACCAAGTTATGAAATGCCAAAGTTTTTGATACATACTTACAATTAATTTTTTCCCCCACTTAATTTAATTTAGTTGCAGTCTCTCACATTTCATGTTTCAGGTCATCTCTGTCGCCAGTGTCTCTAGTCACAAAGTGAATATATAAAAATCAAAAGCAGCATTAAATATTCCTCCAGTCCATTCCTCACCCCACTCGTTCGTCTTTTGCCTTCATATCTCTATCTGTCACACACCCTTCCATCTGTCTTTCCTCCATTCTGCTTCTTTTTCATTCCTTCTGCTCAAGGGCGCTGGGTGAGCGCATCTGTTGCAAATGATAGCAGCGAGAAAGATGCATCCTTTCAAATGCGTCCCCTCACCATAATAATTATTTATCAATTTTTTTTATTTAGTAATGTGCTCATAGTGATAGAACTGCTTCCACACCAACTACCATCACTCTGACATGTTATTTTGAAGCATACTGTGTATGGTCCATGAGAATAAGTTAATTATCTGTGTAAATATGGAATAGAGTCTTGTGGATTAATGGGATTTGGGTTTTATGATGCTTTGAATCATTTAAGACTCCCCCGGTTAGAACATTGTTGCAATATCCAGCATATGAATTTTACTGCAATAAATCCCGGTACTCTGAGCAGATGCAGTAAGAGGAGGGTTAAATCTGTGACCTGGATACACATGACAGGCTTTATTTTTGTCTCTTTCTCCATTTCTCTTGCTCTCACAGTTGGTTTTATTCTCGTTTCAAAAAGTGAAGTTTATGTGTGGGTTCCTGTGGAGGTGTTTGGCAGGAAGACAAAGATATGCAGACATTCATGTACAGTCATAACCACATACACTCCAACACACACTGAACCAGATTCACAGGTCAAAATGGTGCTGGAAATGCAATGTAATCAGTCTGATGTGCTTTACACAACCAAATTTGCAGACCTTGCATGTTGGTAATTTCTTGTGCATGCATGAAGGTGTTAACACAGTGCAGAAGGGAGATGAAGCTTGTCAGAAGTAATTTGTGGCCAGTTAAACACTATTGTTAAGTTGTCAGGACTCCGTCAACACTGAGAGCGAGCAATGAGGCATAACAGAATATGCCCTTTATCATGAAAGACACTGCATTCTAGGGTGTTTTGTTTAGGGCTGCAGCGATTCCTCAACATCATTGATTACGTCGATTATAAAAATACGGCGATTAGCATGGAGTGCGTCGACGCGTCGCACTTTTCGCCCACACCCATTGCACGAGCCTGCAGTTTTTCCCTAATTAAAACTGTTTTTCTGCCATGTTTAACACAAACAAGACTCTAGAGCAGAAGGTAAAGGCTAGTATGGCAACATCACTTCATAGAGCGTTCAGAGAGCATTCTATTATTATACGACCATCAGAACCGCATATATAGCCAAACTGACGCCTTAACATTGTCAGGATTCACGACCGCATTCAAAGCTGCGCTGAATGAACGGAACAGCACGGGACATCGAGTTGCCGATATAATCATGACGGGTTTAATGCACTCACAGAGACGGAGAAGGAGAAATGATGTGTTCATCTGAAGATCCACCGGAGCTGCCGTCAGTGCTGTGGGCGTGATCACGTGAAACGCACTCTCTGTACTCGCTAACAAAGCATTTAAAGTCATTGTTAGTTGTTTAACTGTCTGATGAATTGGGAGTACGCCTCGACTGGGCTCATTTATTTAAAAACGGGCTATCAGCTGTGATGAAACTTCCTGGTATTATGACGTCATTTTGATTCTGTCGCTCTAGTGTCCTGAATGCGGTTGTGACTTCAGCTTTTCATTCATATGGATTTGTTTTCAAGCAGATGTTTTAATCTGCTGAATAAATACAATATTTCAAGTCTCTCACCTGTAAGCAACTGCTGTCAGTCCCAAACAGTAACTCTGAATGCACCATAATGTGCATTTCTGTTGAATATTGTATCACTGCCCTGTCATTGTCTTTCTTTCTTTTTTATTAATTATTTATTATTATAATTTATATTTTTATCTCTTTTCTTATTTTTTATTTATTGTTATTTTCTTTCTTTATTTGTATTAATTATTTATTGTTGTTATTTCTTTTTCTCTCTTTTCTTGTTATTATCTTTCTTTACTTATTTTTATTTTCTTTCTTTCTTTGTTGTTGTTATTATTTATTTTTGTAAAGTATTAATTATGAAAAAACGTTTGAATAAAATGAAAGATTAATAGCAGAAGTTACTGTTATTATTTATTGATAGTTTAACTAAAGAATTCATCAACTGATGAGAAAATAATAGATTAATTGAAAAATTAATAATAGATTAGTCGACTAATAAAAAATAATAATCGATAGATTAGTCGACAATAAAAATAATCGTTAGCTGCAGCCCTAGCTTTGTTCCTGCATTCTGTCTGAGCTGTTTAGTTAAACTTGTTGGTTTATGTGTCTCAGACAGATTTCACTGTTTATTCAGCATTTCATGAGGTTGATATCACATTAAAAGTAGTTTCATGTTCTTTTCCTGTTTTACTGCAACACAATGTTTTCTTGAAGTATAGATGTCTCATTGCTCATATCAGAAGTGTTGCAGTCTATCAGATCCCAAAAGCATATAACAAAGACTGCTGTAGTACAACTGAAAATTTAAGCCATTCAAATACTAAAATCTCTGTTGGTCAGAGAGTGGTTCATCTTTTCTGAACCATTTAAATGTTGGTAGAGTACACTGTATGTTTTTTTAAAGCTTAATTTAAAGTTGTTAGATAAATGATCAAATAGTGCTCTTAAACAGCTGTTGAGATAGTATTCACTCTTGGAGTAGAAGCTTGGCCAGGAAACAGTATTTGGGATGTTATCATAACTTAACAAGCAAGAGTTGTGAACTCTCAGCTCCATTGAACCATGTTTGAATCCATACCTGCTGAATTCCAATGACATCGCCACCACCGCCAATATTTTTGGTATTCCACTAATGGGCTGCGCCGCAGCATTAGCATTAGCCAGTACACTTTTATGGCTAAAGGTTGCAAATGCCTTCTAGTGGCTTTGGCTCAGTGTATAACGTTTGTACACTCTTTATTGAGGTGTATTATGGGATAGAATGCATACACTTGATAATGTCCACTATGGTTTCAGGTACACTCAGGGCAGTGAGGGCTGTCCCTTCAAATAATGCATTATATAAGGTTATAGGGGGTGATTTAGGACAAGCCCCATGTGAAACAATAGGCGCGTTTGACTTTATCTGGCTTTAACCATTTAGCGACATTTGGCAATTTGCCACTGTCTCAAGTCAGACAATTTTTGTTTAACAAAATACACTGCTTAAAGTCAGACCCAGATCAGTCTGCACAGCATTGTATCTAGTTGAACACACCTAAACACCATTGATATGATGTCATTTTCATATAGAGTCATTAGTCATGTGATATTTACAGCTCAGGTGCAAAAAAAAGATTGAAACCGACTGAATGAACATTAGCCGTTTCTCAACATGCGTTCTTAAGCAATCTTGCATCCTCCTTGTGTTCTCACTCTATGCCATCATTAACCATCAAAATTAAATTCCATTACTCAAGAACACACGTACAGAGGACGCATGAAAGTGCCCGGATGTGTTCTTGATATCAAGGATGGATCGAATGCAGACTTCAGAGATCTGAACCGTTAGATATCCCAGAAGACGCTGGGGGCGGACGACATACGGAATTTTAACATTGGCAAAGAATATGTCCTAATTATTTTCACAAATACACATGGTAAATAAAAAGCTGTGCTGTTATGTGTTATATATTGTGCAGTGCGTGCTGCTGTCTTGCTCCTTATAACGTGCTGGGACTGTCAGTTGAGCAGCAAGTTCATGGTTGCATCCGAAAGCTCTACAATGCTGCCTTTGGAGGCAGCGTTCCAAGGCAGGAAGGCACATCTGTATCCAAATTCTGCTTTACTTCCTGTCTCCGGAGGAACCTTCTTCTGATCTAAGTTTGAAGGCAGCATCCTTCACTGCCTTTGATATTCCACAATCCTGTTCGTTCCATTCCGTGACGGTTGAGCTAAAAAAATAAAGATGGCGTCTGAAAGTTGTGTTTGGTGGTCAGCTTGTGTGTAAATGTATATTTCTGACTATCGTTTTGCACTTTTGAAGTAATTTCTAGTGAGAAATTAGTATTATAGTAATTAAATATTTGTTTAGTTATCACCAAACCTTGTTCTATTTTGTTGTAGACCATTATAACGTACATAGCCTGTCCGAAATCAGTTTCATGAGGTGCCTTCATGCAAAAACGCTACCTGCAAAGTCATTGCCTCATAAGGCAGAAAGCAAGTCAGCTCCCTAGGTTTTCGGATGCAGCCAATATCTCATTCATTTCTCAAAAAGATGCGTTCTGTGTTCTCGTGTCCTCCTTCCGAGTTCATTCTTTCAAGGAAGCCTGGCAAGACCGGTCTCCACAAGAACACAAGTGTCCATTGCGTTCTTGGAATTGAGAAACAGCCATTATTTCCAGTACTTCCACAGCATCAAGCAGATTATTAATATTGAGATGAATGGAAACTGTAACGGATAATGTAGATTTCACTTCATCATGCCAAGATGTTAAGACAGGAAAGAAAAATATTTAGTGTGATTGTGCATTCAATACATTATTTTTTAATTTACAAGCTAATTGCCACCATAATATGCTTTCATTCAAATATCCGTTCGATATGTATTTCCCGCGTCGCATCTCGCGCCTCCAGAGTACCGTATAGCCGCACTGCAGTAACTTACCTCAGAGCTCAGACTCTCGCTCCCTCAGTCTAAACCCAAAATGTATCCACTCCCCTCCTCCTCCCAAACCCCCTACCTCCTCTCATTTCTATCTCCTCCATTCCTCACCATCCGCCTCTTCCTCTCTCTTTCTGAGAGGCGCGTGTTTCTGTGTGCGAGGGGTGTGTGCAGCGGTGGGCGGAGTTAAGGACGCGTCAATCAGCGGCGCTACAATAGCACGTGTGGCGGTCATGGTCAGAGCGGCTCGGCGAGTCTGCGGAGTCGACGCGACTGCAGGCTGCCGATAGGAGAGTGGGTGAGCGGTCACCTTATCCATCCACCGCTCTTCCTTCACTACAACCACAACCGCCTCTGCAACCCGATCGCCCTTTAATAATGCACGGGGAGGTGAAGCGAATATCAGCGGCCGGGCTCTGAATGATGTATCGCACCGGTTACTACAGCACCGTACCGGAGAGACCGAACCTGTAGCTGTGTGATCCGCGGAGAAAATGTCACACTATAATTTCATCAAATGCTGTGAGTAACGAGCCGCGAGAGAGGCGTCTTTCCTGATATGCATCTGCCCATGATGTCATTTGTCAATGATGTCATTTTGTTGGAGAGAGTGATTGAGAGGCAGGAGGAAGATAGCCTGTGTGTGATGTAGGGTGTGTATCTGCATGCAGATCAAGGCAGCAGATATTAATCAGAAATCGTGGGTGCTTATTGCATGTGGATGCTTGAACCCACTAAATGCATGTAAGCATCCAGTGCATTGAGAGCGGATGATGAGCTGTCAGGATAGTGTGTTGGCTTTGGTGACTTCTGTGCATGTGTGTGTATGTGTGAAGTTGCAGCAGGATGCGGCAGCAGTGTAAAAGTTGACCGGTGGCTCCTGGATCTGCTGCTGCAGGTGTGTAGGAACCTCCCGAGGGAGTCTACTCGCTTTCAGACAGATGGCCGGTGGGTGACAGTCTGACAGCCTCTGCAGGATCCCTCTCTAGTGTGTGTAGCTTTGTATTTGTGGTGGGCGTGTGGTGTGAACACGCCTGTACAAGAGAAATGTGTCAGGTAGGATAATGGAGAGAGGGAAGGGGAGCGTTTTAGACTGAAACGGATGTAGCGGATGGAGATGCTGATGTGGGAGAAGGTGGTAATCAGGAAGCATTTGTTGCCAGCTGCAGATGAAAGGCAGTTGTTAAACTCGTCCTTTCGCCACCCCTCTCTTTTCATCTTTATCCAGAGTCTCCTTCATCTCTAATGTTTTGTTCTCTGTATGTTTTGCTCATTTGAACCAACACCCACACACTCCTCTGTCGCTTTTAGTGGATTATATTATGCTTTTGCTTCATTTTAATAATTTGTATTTGTTTGTTTGTTTCACTTTCCATGGATAGAGTACAAACTGGGTCCAGAAAAAGGTTTTGCATAACCTATACTGAAAATGTTGTTGTTAACCTCAGGAGGTTAAATAAATATTTATAAGCTATTTTTTCCCCAGGTATTTTATACGATTTGCGACCCTGTTAATATTTGGGGCATGTCTAAGTAACCAGTTGCAGATTAAATTGATAACTTTAGATATGACTGCTTTCTAGTTTGGATCACATGGTTATATTTCCCATTTATTTAAGACAAATGTTAACTTAAATTGCATAACAAGATTGAGCTTGATGAATTGCCAACACTAATTTTTTTTTAGAACAAGTTAATTACTTGTCATGCTGTACAAAGGTTCCAATTTATGTTATTTTCCATGTTAATTTTAATAATTTTTAATTAATAATATAATATTGGGGGAATGCAGCAACAGGGTTGAGCTGATAATGCTAAAATAAATATAATTTTTTGTTATTAAAATAAGTTGAAAGTTAAATGTATTTCATTTATTTTTATTTTATCAAATTAAAGTTATTTAGTGAACTAAATATTAGTTTAAAGTATTGTAAAATGTATTGTTTGATACAGTTGAGAAGGCATGACAGTTCAATCTTTATGAGAAGTGGGGATACAGACATTTGATGTATCTACTCTCCACATAATTTGATAAAAGTAGTAATGCGCCAACATTTCGGCAACCTAAAATATTCAGTTGAAATGACAAAAGAATTTGCCCATTATGTTTTTGGGAAAGCCAAAAACTGGTAGTGTGTTTTGACTGTCTCATGCACACAAACATGTGACTAAAAATGACGCTAGAGTAGCAATATGTAAAACATTTGTCTGCTGAAATATCGAGAGGTGGCTTATTTCTGATAAACTTTACTTCACATAGTGTACAACTTGTTCAATTACCCAAATTTAATTAACAAAACTCTTAAAAAAATATAAATTAGATCTAATAGTTCGGTAACACTTTAGAATAAGGAACACTTATTCACTATTAACTATGACTTTTCCCTCATTAAATTCCTAATTTGCTGCTTATTAATAGTTAGTAAGGTAGTAGTTAAGTTTAGGTATTGGGTAGAATAATGTCATGTAGAATAAGGCATTAATATATGCTTAATTAGTATCAAATCACTTTTATTGTCACAGCACATGTGCCTTGGTGAGTGAAATTCTTGAGAGCGTGCTCCAGACAGTGCAGAAACAATTTACATATAGACAGTACATACTTACAGACTTATACAGAAGACAATGTGCAGAATACACATACATATACTCAGTACACACAGTGTACTATTAGACATACTTACAGTTATCAATACACATTATACACAGTATGTACACATTCTACATTATGTACACATATATACACACAATAGTATGCGAAGGTGCAGCAGATTATACATAAGCCGGATACGCAGTGTCATGGATGTGCATTGGATGGTTTCCAGTGGTAGCAGATAGGTTGTTGTATTAGTGCGGTGTGTGTGTGTAGTCCAGTTAGTACTAATAAATGGCTAATATTCTAGTAATATGCATGCTAATAAGCAACTAGTTAAGAGACCCTAAAATAAAGTGTTACCAACAGTTCTCACTGAAAAAAAAAGATCTGTGCCTATAATAATTTACTAAGAGTAATAGAGCACAGTGTATTGCATTCATGGAAAGTGCCTTGTGCTATCACTTACTCCTCCTCTCCTCTCCTCACCTCACCTTTACTCTTCCCTCCTGTGTGTTTGAGCGGACAGAGACTCAATGGTGGCCAGTGCCCGAGGCAAACGGTGAGAGAATGCACAAGGTCGCACACTCGGGTACAAAGCCAGCAGAACATTGTGTGTGTGTGTTTCTGTAGAGCGTGTTTGTGGGTTTATGCGTGTGACTAGTGCACTTCTCAGATCCCCCTCAAGGCTTGAGATATAGTACAGGAGACAAGTGCATGCTTACGGAAGTCTTTCACATTTGAGTTTGTCTGATCTCATCAGTCTTGTGAGAGGAAAGAAAGAAGAGATTTTTACAGTCACTGCATCCTCTGTGTGTTCACGAAGTTGAGTATGTTTATGTTTGGAAGACAAAGAGAGAGTGCTCTCTTTCTAATATATGCTTCCCTATTCCCCTGCCTCTTATATTAACAGAAGCTTGTACGATACCCCAGTGTAAATCAATACCTGACAGCCTAGAAGCTGAGACACCGAAGCAGCCAAGAGAAAGAAGGAAGCCTCACCCATCTTCCTCTCTATCCCATCATTCCTGCCTATTCACTGCCTCGCTCTCCATGACTTGTTCAGTCACACATGAGTGACATATTTGGAATCAGTCAGAGGTGTCACCAACTCAGCCAGTACCCATGACACACTGCATGTGTGTGAATTTCAGTATTGTACAAAATAGACTGCATTGGACAGTAGTAGTGAATAAGTTTATGCCACAAGATTCATGTGTAGGCCTATACAATTGTAAAATGTAAAAACTTTATGTCAGAAATGACTGGCATTAATTTTCTTTAGCTGCATTTCCATTACAGATTTTTGGAAAACTTATTATGGCTGTGACGATAACTGCATTACCGCATCACCGCGGTAATGAGATGCCGACCGCGGTGTTGAGGTTCACCGTCATCACCGCACGTTTTTGCAAGGTATTTACAGGAGGAATCTAGAGGTCTGCATTCCGCGGGACCCGACCAGATTTCCTGCAACGCGGGATTAAATTCCTGAATAAAACACGGTAGCGGTCGGTAACTCTGGTGTAATTTGAACGGGAGTGGGCGGTCTAACAATATCCCGTTCACGACGTCCTTTCAGAACAGCAAATCTGCGCTTTACTCACTCTTATCGCGCATGGACCAGTGCTTCTGTGTCATTTATTTTATTGCGCAGCATGTGCATAACAGCCCTCAGACAGAACAGGCCGGCTGTCGATGAGTGACAGAGCAGAATAAGGATGGCAAAGCAAAGTGTGGATGTGCTGTCCTTGAAGGATGTTCAACTATGACTGGAAAATGGTCAGTTTAAGAAACTGAAGAAACCCACGTCAGGCAAGTCTGACTCGGGACATGCTTCTCAGGGATGTTAAATTGTTCGGTTAAAAAGTTATTTAATTGCGCAATGTCTACAAGCCAACGTTTTTTGCATATTTTGCATATAATTTTAAAAGACAGATGTCGTTTTTTTCTCTACGACACTTTTCCTACTGTGTTGATAGTAAAAGGTTAAACGGATTTAGTATTTTGACAAGACGAATAAATATAACACATTTTTGTACAAACTATAGGCCTACATTATTATTATTTTTTTCTCTCTGCAACACTTTTTCCTATTGTGTTGACAGCAAAATGTCAAACTAATTTGATTCTGGACAAGATGAATAAAAATAAATAGCCTACAATAAAATATATTTTGTGCAGACTTATTTTTTTATTTGTTATCTCTCTCTCTTTCAGTAGTGGAAATTTAAATGTGAGATTCTGGAAACGAGATATATTTAGCGGGAACGGTTGGGTCAGGAAGAAAATTAGACAAAAAGCCTCTTTTATGTTGCACTTTAAAAAGGTTGTTATTATAAATGTAGCATAATTAATAGTTAAATAATATAAGTGACGGGACATGACATGACATACAGCCAAGTATGGTGACCCATACTTAGAATTCATGCTCTGCATTTACCCATCCAAAGTGCACACACACACACACAGCAGTGACACACACACACAGTGAACACACACACACCCGGAGCAGTGGGCAGCCATTTATGCTGCGGCGCCCGGGGAGCAGTTGGGGGTTCGGTGCCTTGCTCAAGGGCACCTCAGTCGTGGTATTAAAGGTGGAGAGAGCTCTGGACATTCACTTTTTAACAATACACTACCATTCAAAAGTTTGGGGTCAGTATCTTTTCTCTTTTTTGAAATAAATTACTACTTTTATTCAACAAGGATGTGTTAAATTAATAAAAAGTAGTAGCAAAGACTTATATTGTTAGAACATATTTTTCTAACAAACACTGTTCAT
This sequence comes from Ptychobarbus kaznakovi, assembly GCA_027422405.1. Lineage (NCBI taxonomy): Eukaryota > Metazoa > Chordata > Actinopteri > Cypriniformes > Cyprinidae > Ptychobarbus > Ptychobarbus kaznakovi. The sequence continues at coordinate 7,897,382 of CM049804.1, read as the reverse complement.
AAGTTTTTATTCATCAGTAAATCTTGAAAAAAGCATCACAGATCCCCCCCAATTTTTTTTTTTATTTGTATTCGTTTGCATGCATGTGAGCCTATGATCAAACAAAATGTTTGTATTTATGTTTGTATATGATACAGTTTTATAAATTTCTCAATTTCCAATTAATTCCCATAAATTCCTGGTAAGTTTCAAACTTGGAATATTTCCGAAGTTTCAATGGAAATTTCCCGGGAATTTTCCGCCCCTTTGCAACCCTATATCCACGGACTGTTATCCGAAAAACAATGTCTAAAGAAATATGAATCGAAGTTTAGCACAACTCACCAGAACTAAGCATGAGGCATGTTGAGCTCGGCTTGTTGTTTCTGCAGCTTGCTCAGGTTGTTATTCTTTTAATAATTTATTGTACAAAGAATAGGTTACAAACAATGACAAAGACCGTTCCATAATTCCTATTAAACTCAAAAGATATCAGGATTTTTTATAGAAGTTATAGAAATTAATATAATTTTTTTATTATTGTTAATACAATTTGCTGTTTTAATAATAAAGAAGACTATTATTATTAATTTCCATGTTAATTTACAAGCTTACAAGCTGCAGGCGTTTTTTGATCAAAAGTCATTCGAGATTTGGGAGAGGGGGGGTTGTGCGATTAACAGCCAAATAGTGATATTTGTTGCTGCTTCACCGCGGTAAGAAAAAATCCCATACTGTCACAGCCCTAATGTCAATAAAAACTATTGAGAAATGACGGCATTTCCATTAACCAATGTTATGCGACTAAAACATAATTCTTTCCTCTTGCGATAAGTCATGGTGACAGATGCTGGTAGGTTTTATGTGTATTGCAGCCACCGCACTAGCCATTATTTTGAATCGAATGAGATGTAGATGTGTATCTTTGGTGAAGAAGCGAGGAGAGCGTCTTCTGGGACACTTCTGAAACATGGCTGGTATAAACACAAGCATTGACTAGAGTTTGAGCCGTAATGTGCTGCAGATGTGTGCAGTGTAAAAAAGGGGTTATCCAAGCATTAATGGCATTAAAATTCACTTATATTTGAGAGCGGACACGTATGAGGTGTTTCTTGAAGGTCATGTAATGATCATTTGGTTTTTAATGAAGCAAGGTGACCTGTAAATGCAAAAAAAACTAAAACCGTTTCCAATCAAGTTTTGTGAAATATTCCTTGTTTTTTTGCCTTAAAACCACATCAAGTGGGCATAAATACTTTTTTTTTACTATATATATATTAGTATATTAACGTGTTTCCATTTGGCCTAATGGGACTGGGTCCTACATGTTTACACGACAAGCCTCATATCTATTATATATGTTAACAATTATTTCCTGCCTAAGCTGAATTTTCGATTGGCTTTTACTGTTAGTACCACATTTGATCTTTTGAGTTTCGAATGGTCTTGTGCTAATTCATATTTGCAAAAATCGTTTGTGATTAATTGGATGATTGGTGATTAATCGCAAAAAACACTTTTTTTTAGCTTTAAGGCTTACTCCACTCCAAAAGGAAAATGTATGAGAAAGAAAATAAAAATAAAATTTTTTTTTCAACTGCGTATACGCTCTTCTGTATCAGCCGCCCGCCACACAAGGATGTGCTATTCTATGTGTAAAGTCACAAGCTTCCCGGTTTTCATATAAAATATCTTAAACTGTGTTCCGAAGACGAACTAAGCTTTTACGGGTTTGGAACGAGATGGGGTAAGTAATTAATGCAAACCATTAACAAATCAGCACTTGCTTACCATTTTGAATATGAATCATGTCGATCACTTTCTTCATTCAAGACAGCCATGCCATTATGAAAATGTGTATTTGAAATGCTCAAGTAGGATGACGTAAAATGCTGTAAGATGTTGGATTGGTGTCATGGCCTTTATACTGTATCTATTGTAGATGGCAGGAGTGGTGGGACCAACTCCAAACATCTAAAGACGGCCAATATGATTAAAAATATCTGCCTTAAATAGAAGAGCTTTGAGTGTTTGTGTAAGACAGACAGATCTGCTTCGTAAGCCTATCACACACTGTGGAATCAGATATGCGTGATTAGACGTTGATCAAATATCCTTAAATCGGACACATCTCTGATTTAAAACCACATTTGAAAGTAGCTCAGCTTGAATGCTTGAATAACTGATCTTGTGCATTTTTAAATGTATGCAACAACATCCAAGATGTGAGTAAAAAAAACATTGTAAACGGAGCCCTTTTTACATTCTTAATGCATTTTCATTGTCTACATTCTCATGGCCTATTCATTGCCAACCCTGGACTATTGGGGTAATGCTAACTAATAGCTAACCTGCTATTTAGCCATTTTTGTAGGCAATCCAGACTTTCTAAATTCTGTTCTTAAGTCTAGCTAGTCAAGCCAGTGGCTACAGGTGCTTTCTTGTATGTAACACCCACTTCTCACAATCAATTGCAGATGGGTAAAGTCAAGTCCTTCCCTCATTTCTTTCCCGTTCTGTTCCACTCTGAAATGCATCGCACTGTAGACAAAAAATAGGTAGGAAATGCTGTTTCAGCAGAGGTCTGTGTCTGTAACAAATTTTGGTGTGTGGGTGAAGGCTGTGTTTGACTTAATGCAGTCCTCTATAGAACAGTTATGGACTCTCTCTCTCAGTGTAGGCCGTAAAGAAGCCAGTAAGAAACAGACAGCAATGAATGAGGTCAAGAAGAAACCGCTGGAAATGTTGGTGATTGAATGGTTGAATATAAAACGGGTGGATGGGACTGTAAAGAGGCTGTAAAAGGGAACGAAAAAGGCTGATGGGACTGTAACGACTGTAAAAAGGGAACGAAAAAGGAATGGAAAGATGGCTTTATTAGACAGAACAGCAGTTGAAGAAAGAGATGAAACCTGAAGAAAGAGACGAAACCGAGACAGGATTCAGAGAAATACAGGAGTTCATTCCTGGTTCACTCGGTCTCATGCTGGGACTAGCAGTAAAGCAGCATGCAACTGTTCTAATAATGTCCGAAGCCAAACTGCTTTCTATTCCTCACCACTGGAAATGTATTTGACTAAATATGCAGATAAGCAGTCATTCAGTACTTCTGCCTTGGTTTGTACTACTATACTATATTATTTTATGTTGAAGGAATAGTTCATAAAAAAATAATAATAATTACACAGAAAATTGTTGTTTCTTTCTTCTGAGGAACATATTTTGCTAAATGTCCTGGCTCCTGTTTTTCCATATAATGAAATTTAAAAGTGAAGGGGGGCTGTCAAGCTTAAAAATAAATGTCCTGAAAACTGTACACATGGCTTATGTGTGTAGTTGGTATTCCAAATCTTGGAGCCAAATGATGGCTTTAAAGGGCTTACATGTAAGGATTTTAGACCCGGTTGGGCCAGTAGTTCAGATTTCAACATTTTCTCTGGCCCTAACACAAAATGGCATAAATGTAACCTATTTTTTATTTTTGAGAATTCACTTCCTTCCTGTCACATGAGGCTGTCAACTTCCTACCCCTACTTCCAGTAGGCATGGCGATGGCAAACCCTCCCAAAAGAATATAATATTCATGTTTACTAATAAGTATTTTTTGTTGACATGTTTATCTGCAAATCATGAAGATCTCTAGAATCATCAAAACAAATCTTACAAGAGTATAGTTTTTTGTATACTTAAAGTAAAAAAGTCAAAGCGGCAACTATAGTTGACGGTAGGCAAATGACTTATAAGTACATATCATGGGGAAATGGGGCATACTGTGTTGATAGTTTAATAAATCAAGGTTAGTGGTCTTGTTTAGTGCTTTTTGCTTTCATAATCCCACCTAAAACATAACTTAAAGCATGGGATTAATTGCTGTAGATTTTCTTTTTCTTCCTTTTATGATATTGTGTCTATGTAAAGGGCAAAATATTAAGGCCAGTTTGGATGCGTTTCATTCTAATTTGTCAAGGACCTTAATTCTTCTTATGACTAGTAGCTTATGATTCTATTATAGTGTTGACATTCTGACAAGTAATGAGTTTACATTTACATCATTAAATTAAATCATCTACAGTCAGCTATTGAATACCATGGGCCTAAAAAAATGCGTAATTTTCTTTCAGGTATACCTTTTTTGTTATAGATGTATTTAATATTTTTCTTCATTCTATTTATTAGTATTTAAATTTTGATACACAATGCGCTGTTGGGGCAACCTAATGGCTGCACTTTGTTCTGCGCCATGTTCCACCACTTTAAGACAAATGGATTTGTTGTTTGTTGTTTTTTTCATATTCAAGAGATTATAAGCTAGATGCAGCTTTCACATCGAATGTTCTGCAAATTTTATACATAATACATTTGGTAATGAATAAAGATTGATCTGTTGAAAGCAGTTATTTTGAGTTAGGATGCCAAATTTTATCCTCCTATTCAAATTTCACATTGAAGGGGTGCATACAACATATTTGCCACACATGGCAAAACATGGTTTTGCTTTTAACTATCAGTCCAATTATTGCTGATGCTGCCGTGCCATCACAATTCATTTTGCAGTTTTGACGACCTTATTTTTGTTTGCCAGCTCATTTGACCTACAATAGCTGACAAATAAACATGCAAACATAATTCATGATAAAATGGTCACCTTTGAGAGAACTGTTCCTTTAACTCTGCCTATAGCCTTGTAAAACCACAGACAGAGCGTTTTACCACACTTTTTCAGTGTACTCTGCATGCATCAGGCAACATTGTTGTTGCGCTCATATCGCAACCACTGCAAATGATTCATAATGCCTTCTATGTCTTGACCTACATTAAAACTATTGCTTCTTACCAGTAGCCAGATGTGTTCAATTCAGGCACTCCAATTTATTTCTCAATTTTACTATCCTACTTTGCAAGAAAACCATCAGTTCCTAATCTCCCTTCATAATTTCTCTAAATACTGCGAGCTATTACCATTGCCAGGCAGAATGTAGTAGGTCAATATTCCTCCATGTGCCTTTAATCCACATGATCTTCATTCTCTTGGCTGAGTTTGGATCATGCTTGTTTGATTCCGTGACTAAGAAATAGAGTCTCTGAGAAATATAGCTTCATATGAGCTCTGAACCTGTGCCACACAGTCCTCTGATTATACTGTATGTGCTGTCATGTTACTGTCCCACATAGCTGTGGCTCACTGATAGCAGGCTGAGGAGAGATGAAAGCTCTCGGCTAATTCCCTTTGTTAATGGAATTGCGTTCATGCTTCCTCTCCGTGTGTATTGGGGGGTGTTTTCTGGGAATGTTACACTGACTTCAGCTTATGGTTGAGTCTTGTGGATTCTGATCAAGGCTTTAAACGAGAAATAATGTTTTCCACAGCCATGTTGAGTGGAGCTGTGGAAATCCCCATTGCTCTTAGTGTGTCTGACATTGCTGTGCGTTTGAAGGGCAAATGTTCACTGCATTTAAATCTGTAGGCTTTGGAAGTGCAGCAAATATAGCACTTACTTGAGGAGCTGCAAGTCTTAGAGGTGTGTATTTATGTGTAGGTTAGAAGATGAAGGTGAAGAAGAGGGTTTTCTCAATTCTCCCGATGCTTTCACGTTGAGCCCTCTGTGTGGTACCAAATTGAGCGTTGTAGCCCTCTGTGTGGTACCAAATAAATGCACATTATGGATGTTGTCAGATATTAGGTGAGAGAACAGGAGTGTGAAGACCTTCTGGTTCCTCTGAGGTTTGTGTTGTAGCTCTTCTTTCTACAGTGGCGTTCCTGGGGAGAGACAAAGGAGAGAAGCTCTGGAACTGATTTTAGGGTAATTAGATTCTTTTACAACCAAAGACATATTTAACTGCAGTGCCGGAGCTTATTTTAAAATGTCTTTAATCTTCACAGTCTTATCAGAGTAGAGACTGAGTCAGCACAGAGGGAGAGAGAGCCCAACGGCAATTCTCACGGTAATTCGTACATATTTTACGAGGTGGCTAATTCGTATGACCTCACTCGTACGATTTAGTAGGCTACAATTTGTCTAAACTCCAGTGACGGGTAGGTTTAGGGGCGGGGTTAGGTGTAGGTCATTCTTACAAATTCATACAAATTCGCAATTCATAAAATACATACGATTTATCAAAAATAAATGCCCGTCTGCTGCTTTCTTCAGTGAAGGCAGCATTAGAAAGCAGAAAGAAACAAGATTGAAGGGATGAATAATTCTGCTTCTGCATGCCATTCTGTAGCAGATCTTAGATATCTTAGATCCTTTTTTGAGCTGCAAATTGGCGTATTACAATGATATGTAATTTGAAGCATCATGTGACACTGAAGACTGCTAAAAAGTCATCTTTACATTATCAGTACCATCACATTTTAAAATGTATTAAAATAGAAACTAGTTGTTTAAAATGTTTATATTTCCTAATTTTACTGTGTTACAATCACAAATAGATTACAGTTTTATTTTTTTAAAATATAAATATATAATTAAAATGAATTAGTATTTGTATGTATGTATTTATTTATTTATTTGACAGATGAGTTGTACCAGTTGCTGAAAAAAGAGCAGCCAAAAAAAGTCCTTTTACATGTCTTAAATATAGACGTTTTTATTATTATTTTTTTGTTTTGTTTAGGTCACTCCATAATTTCTATATAACCATTTGTTGTATTTCTTACTTTTACCCCCGGTTTCACAGACAAGGCTTAATCCTAGTCCTAGACTAAAATGTAAGTCTGAGCTGTTTCAACTGAAAGAAACTTGCACTGACTGATCTTAAAATATATCAGTGTCGTTGTTTTGTCTCAAGATGCACACCAGTAATGTTTTTTCCTAAGCACGTTTATACAAATTACTTTAATGTCCTAATTGAACTATGGACTAATCCTGGCTTTGTCTAAACCCTGTCTGTGAAACCGGGCCTTAGTCACTTTATTATTAATCTTAACATATGGAAAATATGATTACGTATGCAATAGGAGGTAACCATTAAACGGTTATATATCATTCAGAATCCTCCTACACTTTGGCATGTTCTCTTTGCCTTAAGTCAGTTGTGGTTTGGGATCAACAGTTAATGTTTTTCTCTCACATTCTCTGTTTTTGTCTATTGCCCCGAGGCTGTTTTTAACTTCTAAACTGCCCTTCTGAAGTTCATGCGCTCCATATGCCACTTTGTTTAGCGTCTCACCCCTCCCCTCACATGTGCCCCACAGTGTAATACACAGTAAAGCAGACTATATGCAAATCGCCTCACTGAATGATGGCATATGTGTTCTTCAGTGTCCGTTTGTAACAGGTGTGATGCTGTAAGCAGATAGTTATCTCTCCCGGAGCAGATTGAAAGCATCAGTCATGCTCTCTTTCTCTCCTCAGCTGGTGTCTGATTATCATCACAGCTCAGAGCACAGAGTACAGATCCTCTCAACAGAAACATCACAAAAAAAGCATTTTCTTTATCAGTACTTTTTTCCTTGATTTCCAATAAAACTCTTAAACATCCATTAAACAAGATGCATTTACCTCAACAGTATTTGTACTAAAAAACCTAGCCTTGGCTAAACTTCATAACCAGCTCAGCTAGCCAGTATTAAATAGTTTCAGAGAGCTGTTTTTCCCTCTGGGTCTTCTGACATCTGACTGTGGAAATATCATATATTTGACTTAAAAAGTTAATAGAAAAAGTTTCAGCTGTCTGGCTTTTTGTGCTTTGGGGTCTCTGAAAAAAGATTAGTCATTGTCTTTGAAGTTTAAGTAATGTTAATGCATTTTCTTCACGACTTGACCTAGAGATCCAGCAGAGCTCAGCAGTGGTGTTACATTTTTATGGATTAGGTTACTGAAACGCTACTTTCACTCACTGCTATAAAAGGTCCCCATACTCTATTACATCAAATTGTCTTTTTAAATGCTATGTGCCTGACCTCTTAGGTCCTTAGAGACGAGGACTGGGAGGGTAGAGGAGCAGTTCAGACCGGTTTTGGAATATGCATTTTGAATTATAGAATTATAATTTCCGTTGTTAGCATCACGTTCCATGTTCCATCTGTCTCTAGATGGAGTTCTGTTTCTGGAGGCACACCAACAGCACACATTTTATCAGAATCTCTACTACCGTAACAAACTGATTCATTTAACCAGGTGTGTTTGATGAGGAGGGTTTCCAAACATTGGAAGTACTGTTGGTGTGCCTCCAGGAACAAGGTCGGAAAACACTCTATGTTCTATTAAACTGATATGTGTTGGGTAATTGTATACAATATTAATTGTATATGTGTTTGCTCTTTAAGTAGAATGGAATAACTTTGTGTCATCATACGTTATCTTGAATGAATAGAATATATATATTGCTGTCTTCATCAGATGATAGTCAGTGAATTGATGACAGGAATGATGTATTCAAAGGTTCTGTTGAATCAGTAAATGCAACAGAAAATAATATATATTTTTGTCGTCATCATAAACTATTCCATGAATAGAACGGATGATGTTTGTACAGATTCTGTTGAATGAATAAAACAGTCTTTCTTCATTGGAAGCTGTTTTTTGAATAAAACCCACTATATAGTTTTAATGATACTACACTTCAAAGTTTGCTATAGATAGTTACAGTCATTTACATAAAAAAAAATATATAATATCTCGCAGTACCACTGTCTCTACTATTTTGATCAAATGAGTGAAACATCATGAGCATAAGACTTATAAGCATAAATCTTACTGACCCCAACTTATTGAACGGCAATGGAAAGAACCGAAAGAGTTCTTCTGTCCTCATCATATATACCGTTCAAAGAATAGAATAGAACCGTTTATGATGGGTTCAGTTGACTGAATAGAACCGACCCTTCAGTCTTCATCAGAAGCAGTTTCATATAGAGTAGAATAGAATATGATGGATGGCATGCATTGTGACCCTGGGAAAGGCTCAGTATTGTTTGTCATTGGGGTTTTTGGCTTTGTGTCATCCTGTTCTCACGTGCCTGTTAAACAGAGTATGTATGTGTGTGTATAAAAGAGAGAAGGCAGAACGAGCTCTAACTTGAATTTGTCTACAAAGGCAGACTTTAAAACTTTTATATCCCTGGCTGAAGGGCTTCTGGTGACCTGAATTATCTGAGTAATTACAGATTTGCACAACACCGTGTCTAAGAGGGAGAGAGAAGCCTTTCTTCCCGCTGTCGTTCCTAAAACACAGCCTTGAGGGAGAGGACTGATGTGCTTGTGATTGCTGTGATAGAAGCGGCCGCATCAACAAGGTCAATTAAACTCCTTGTAATTCATCCAAACTTTGTAACTCTCGTTTGAGCGCTCCTACACTACTTCTAATGTGAGCTCATCTTCCCTGTGGATATTTCTTGTTCATCTCTCTCTGGGTGAGATGGGTGGTGAGTGGCTTCATAATGCATGATGTGTGCGGCTGGCACCGGCTCAGCTGGATGGATAGAACGTGTGAGAGAATGACTGAGCAGCTCTGTGATCGCAGCAAATGAACCCTGAGGAGAACGGCAGCCAGTTTGACTCAAGCCTTGAATTATTTATCGGCATTAAAATGTCCTTTTAAATGTAAATGGTGATACTTCCACTTGTGTCTGTGAGTGGAATGGCGATGTGTCCAGGGCATCTTAAAGTAAAGGAAATAAGAGTCATTGTCTAATAGTAAGGGGAGAGATTTCATAAGCGATGCAATGTGGTATCAGCGCCTGACCGATATAAATTTTTTGAATAAAAAAAAATAGAATTTAATTCTGAAATTATAGATTTTTCATACACACAAAAAATAAATGTTAAAGTACACACTGTAACCAACAGTGCACTATTAGTAAAGATATAAAGACAAACAGTATAATTATTTTTCATCAGTGGTGGACGAAGTACACAAATCAAGTACTTGAGTAAAAGTACAGATGCATATAATCAAATATTACTCCAGTAAAAGTGAAAGTACTGCTTTTTCAATTTTACTCGAGTGAAAGTACAAAAGTACTAGATTTTTTATGTACTTAAGTAAAAAAGTACTGATAGATAGATTTATTTTCCAATTTTATATAGACTACTTTATTTAATTTTATATTAGCACATATTTTTATAATCCTACTGCCCAAAATACCTGGGATTTTCCCAAAATAACCACTATATTGGGTCAAGATATATTTTTGTTGTTGATTTGGACTATGTTGTTGACTAGAGTGATGTAGTAATGTTCACTGTGAAGCTTACACTGCGATGTACATGAGAGAAAACCGATTTGACCATCTAATTTACACCAGTAAGAAAGTGTTTTAAAGCTTGTTGTTTTGCAGAACGTCACAGTTATATATGAAATGAGAATAAGGCCTGAAGTTAGGAAGAACATTTTAAGGAAAATATAATTATAGTTTCATAATGATTTTTTTTTCTCAAACCTCGTCTGTGATGTAAAAACACTCCTGTCCAAATGCCCCCAGAGGGCATCACTTCCCACTTTGATAATTACTGTAGTTACCATATTCTGAACATCACATGCTTTCTTTTTACCTCAGATGTAATCTATCTGTGGCTGAATAAAAATATTTGGACTTTATATCTAAAAATGTCCTCAACTTAGCACCAGCAAGCTTGTTAGCTAGACAGTTAGCATCAGCTAACAATATTTACTTATTTTCAGCATGGTTATGAAGAAATATTCATATCTGTCTACTCGGCTAGATGATCTATAAACAATATAAAAATGTATACTGTTGATAAACAATATAAAAATAGACATCACATAGGGCTAAATGCGTAGTATTTTAATAAAACTGCTAACGCTACAGCAGCGGGGAATATGAACGTGCATGAGTTATTTAATTTAATCTGTGTTATTTTAATGTTTCGTTTTTTGACCTAAAACATAGACACTGTCATTGATCTGTCTGCATTCAAGCATTTCAGTGGGCTTAAATAGATCACCCTTTACAGCAGATTTAGTTCACAAACAACTGACAGTTTTGAGCTAAATGTGATATTCAGTTACAATAATTAATTCTAAAATTTGACATTAGTAACTTACTTTTCGCAGCATCAGTTGCACACGCGCGCCCGCTCACAATACTTCTTTACTTGTGAGTTCAGTTCACTGAAGACTCGCTCTAAACGGTTCATTTGAATCAGTGAGTCTTCGACTCGAGAACAGCTGCAATCGGATCTTTCCAGTTCGTGAATGAATCATTTGTTGCGATCTGCGAACCGATTTAACAGGTTCATTGAAAAGAATCAGTTTGTTCATGAATAAACCACGGCTTCTGCGTCTCGGAGCACGTGATGTATTATAAGGAGTAACGATATGTTTTATGAAATGTAGTGAAGTAAAAAGTACGATCTTATGCTTTGGAATGTAGTGAAGTAAAAGTTACTCAAAATAAAACTACTCCAGTAAAGTACAGATACTTGAAAAATGTACTTAAGTACAGTAACGAATTACTTTTACTTCGTTACTGACCACCACTGTTTTTCATATACCATTTACCACTTGTTTTTAATAGTAATTTATTAGGAAGAGTTGGTAAACAAAGACAGTACACTATTGAAGACTGATAACAACAGTTGTCAAAATAAAAGTCCAGCTTCGTGCACTTATCAGCGAAACAGAAAAACTTATCGGCTAATGCTTATATTTAAAAAGCAGTGAATATCGGCTGATATATCAATCGATGAGTAATATAAATGAGGTGATTGTTATTTAAATGATTAGATTTGCTAGCTCTATTTTTTTCAACCTTATCACTTAAAAATCATTACTGTCATGGTGCAAGATGCTTAAAAAAGAGCCAGGTCTCATGAAAATGCGTATAAATGGTATGCCAAATAAACATGAAAACTTGTGGTATTTATAAGCAAAAATTGACTTTGGCGTTCATATGATATGTAGTTTTCGTGTGCACATGATACGAAATTTGTTGGCGTGCATATGATATGAAGTTTTCGTGTACATATGTGACCCTGGACCATAAAACCAGTCTTAAGTCGCTGGGGTATATTTGTAGCAATAGCCAAAAATACATTGTATAGGTCTAAATTATATATTTTTATTTATTAAATTTTTTATTTTAAGTAAAGATCATGTTCCATGAAGATATTTTGTATATGTCTTACCGTAAATATATAAAAACTTAATTTTTGATTAGTAATATGCATTGCTAAGAACTTCATTTGGACAACTTTAAAGGTGATTTTCTCAATATTTAGATTTTTTTGCATCCTCAGATTCCAGATTTTCAAATAGTTGTATCTCAGCCAAATATTGTCCTATCCTAACAACTATACATCAATGGAAAGCTTATTTATTCAGCTTTCAGATGATGTATACATCTCAATTCCTAACAATTGACACTTAAGACTTGTCCAGGGTCACGCATGATACGGATCCACCCCACAACCCTAATCCTACCCATCGCGTAGCATATACACGCCAAAGTCAATTGTTTTTGCGTATAAATACCACAAGTTTTTGTTTTTATTTGGTACACTATTTATACGCACTTTCATGAGATCGGGTTGTTAAAAAAAGTGAGATGTAAGTAAAAAGCTATTCCTTAAAACCAGTTCTCCTGAAACGTTGAGCATCTGGATACACAAGTTGAAACTTCAGAGCACATTTATTCTTTCCTCAGTGATTATCTACACTCTCTACTATATAACAACACAAGTCAAACTCAACAGCAGAGATGAAGAATTCATGAAGATTCATTAGAGTTGTTGTGGAAGTAGACCACAGGTTGAGACACTTTTACTGAGGATTCACTGATGGTTCAGTTTTTTTATTGGTTGCTGCATCAATGCGTTTGCTGGACATATAATTTTGTGTTAATTAGGGTGAAATATAATAGTCCCCCATAATTTACACAATTATTTAATTGCATTCTCTTGGAGGTTCATGCCAGTGATTGTTTAATAATTGCCTCACAATCACCTACAGTATATGTCTCTCAGTGGGTGCAGTTTTCTCCTTTATTTACAGCCCCTTGCAGATCCTAGAGTGTTCAGCAGTTCTTTACAGTGTGAGTACAGGGATGGCATTGGCTTTGTTTCATGCTACTGCAGGAGAAATGCCGAGTCATGATAATTCAGTCTCTAGTGCCGTATGTGGAGCGAGTCTCGGCTCTCTCAAGGTTAAACAGACACACTACTCAGCAGAGTGTGCCAGATAAGATTTGAATGGACTGAGCTTTGAGAAATACACAGAGCTGTCTGTCTGGCATCGGTCTTGTCTTGTTCTGGTTAAGTAGAGGACATAAAGACTGCATGCTAATTCACATATTCCCTGTACTAATTAGAGCTGTGCAATTAATCTCATGCAATTCTCATGCGCATCTCGTCAGTAAAGCCGGCTCCGTGATTACCTGTAAATCTCCATCACCTGTTTTCAAATGGAGTGGCAGTTAATACACAGAGCCGTAGTTCACTGACAAGCTACGCGATATCACGCTCAATATCGCAGATGAATCGCATTCGATTAATTGCACAGCCCTAATTAGTACAGGCAATATATGAATTGATGGATTGTCGGAAGGGGAGAAATCGGCCCAAAATCAGCCCGAATATCTTGTGGTGTCCTAGCATAAGCTGCCATTTTGGACTTTTTATTTTGGCAAGATTATGCATCTGTAACATTTCTAGTTAGACACTAACTAGCTTAAATCAGCATAAAAGCTTAAATATAAGCTGAAAAAATAGTTTGATGTAAAAAAAACCCCTGTAATATCTGAAGGAACTCTTTACCTTGACAAATATATTAAAGCACTTTTATTGAAAATGATTAAGAGATGTAAACATGTTATTACTAGTCATGCTCCGTGTTTGATAACTGATATTATTCCTTCTTCCCTCTTCCACTCTTTCCTCATCTTTCACCTTATCATCTCCCATCTATCTCTTACCTGAACCATCTGCACATGCTCCCCTCTTTCTCTCTGTGTAGGTTGTTTTCAGCTATGTAACGTGTTCAGGCAGAACATGGAGATAGACCAGTGTCTGCTGGAGTCTCTGCCGTTGGGCCAGCGTCAGAGGCTGGTCAGACGCATGCGTTGCGAGCAGCTGCGGGTCTACTACGAGCGCGAGCGGACGCTACAGAAGCAGAGCTTCCCCAAGCCCCGCTCCACCAACCGCAAAAAACTAAGAATCCGCTTCACGCTTTCAGACATCATCCAGGACGCCATCATACGACACGATGACAAAGAGGGTAGGAAACCTATGTCTGTTTATCTGTTATGTTATTCTGTTGTAAGCAACACTACAATTTATTTTTAGAAGTTGTAAATAATAATAAAAAAAATATTTTTTGGAGTCCGTTTTAAGAAAATAATTCAAAATTCCATGTTTAATATAATGTTTAATTAGTTTTCTGAGTGAAAATTGTTTGTACACCAAATTATTTTCAGTGTATAAGCAAGTTAATCATATGTTGATCGAAGACCAACTCAGAAATGTTATTTAAGGGGTAATTCGCACAAGGCATGTTCTTAAGATTTTAAAAGTAAAAACGGAGCACAGCGAAATTTTAACATAAGGTTTGTTTACAGGCATGTTAATTCCAAGTCAAGTCCCTATTCAGGGTTTCTGCAGGTCTTTAAAAGGTCTAAATGTCACAAATTTAGGTCTAAAAGGTCTTAAATTAGAGCAGAAAGTCATAAATTATAATGCTGGGTACACACAAATTTTTTTTCTAAAATCTTATGAGATATTCCAAATGTGAGAGACCACAAACATGAGGAAAAAACAATCCTAGATTTAACCGTTTTGCTCCTATAGTGTGTGGTGTCCTCTGTTCCCCCCCACTCATCAGGATTTTTGATCGTAAATATTCAACATGTTGAATATTTACGATTTGTGATCGGGACGCCTCCAACGTTCTTCCGAGCAGATTCAGTCACTCTTAACACACCTCATACCACAGACAAATCTGAGAAGATAATCTTTAGAACCACCAAGATAATCTGGACATTACATAGGATGGTCAGAAGGGGAGAAATCGGCCCAAAATCAGCCCGATATCTTGTGGTGTATACCAAGCATAAGGTTGTGCATTAAATCTCACTCAGTATTTTTTCCAGTACAAATATCTAAACATTCTTAAAACAAGAAGTCTTGTTTTCTGAGAAATGTAACTAAATTAAGTGTGTTTATGCTTTAAAAAACTAAAAGAAACAAACATTAGTGATCAGACATTTTTTTCTCTTGTTTCTCTTAGGAAAGGTAATTTATCTGACCATATTGGCAGTTATTTGTGCTTGTTTTAAAGATAAACTCACTTCATTTCATCTTTGTTCCCTTCCATTTAGTCTTTTGATTTTTTACTTGGCCTTAAAGTCTTAAAAAATCATATATTTTCCCCTTAAAAAACCTGCAGAAACCCTGTTTATTTATATAGCGCTTTATACAAGGTTCAAGGTTTCTTTATTTGTCACATAATAAATTATACAGGGCATAATCAGAAGTGAAATGTAAGTCAAATCAGGTCCGCTCAGTGGACAGTGCAAAGAATAAAATTAAATAAAAGTAACAGAACACAAGAGCATATATATAAATATAGGTTAAAAAAAGAGAAATAAAGAGTAAAATGTGCAATAGGATAAAAAGTGCAAAACAAATAAGATGTGCAAAACCAAATAAGATGTGCAAAAACAGTATGCTGGGACTTAATAAATAGTAATATAAACAGGGATGTGCAGGAGGGATGTGCAAACGGCTTGTACCGGGTATGTACACATAGCAGCAATACGGATGATGAGAATATGAATGTTTTTTACAGTTAATAATGAGTCTTGTGAATGTTTGAGACTGAGTTTAGGAGCCTGATGGCCTGAGGGAAGAAGCTCCTCCTCAGTCTCCCAGTTTTTGCCATCATGCTCCGGAAGCGCTTGCCAGATGGCAGTAAACAGAAATGATGGTTACCGGGGTGGGTTGAGTCCTTGATTATTTTAGCAGCTCTGCTTTTACAGCGTTTGAGGTAGATGTCCTGCAGAGGGGGAGAGCAGACCCTGAGATGCGCTCAGCTAAGCGCACAACTCTCTGTAGAGCTTTGCAGTCCTGGTTTGTGGCGTTACTATACCACACTGGGATGCACTGAGTCAGTACACTTTCTATGGCCCCTGAATAGAAAGTTTTCAGGATTGTTGGTGAGACCCTGAATTTCCTCAGCTGTCGTAGATGGTACAGTCTTTGCCTGGCTTTCTTAACCTGAGTCTGAATGTGTGTAGTCCATGTCAGGTCCTCGGAGATGTTTACACCGAGTACTTGAAGCTGCTCACTCTCTCCACAGGTCCCACTGATCATAAGAGGAGTGTAGGGCCGCTGCTGGTCTCTTCCTGAAGTCCACGATCAGCTCTTTAGTTTTGCTCACGTTCAGAGAGAGACAGTTGTCCTGGCACCATGATGTGAGTCTCTCTACCTCATCCAAGTATGCGGCCTCATCATTGTTGTTAATGAGGCCCAGAACCACAGTATCATCAGCAAATTTAATGATGGAAGTGGAACTGTGAGAGGACACGCAGTCGTGGGTGTATAGAGAGTAGAGCAGGGGACTCAGGACACAGCCTTGTGGGCTCCTACATTCAGGGTGATGGAGTTGGAGGTGAACTGGCCGACTTTCACCACTTGTGGTCTGGCGGTGAGGAAATCTTGAATACAGTACTGGTTGTGTCAAAGCATCTTTACAGAGATAAACGGGAAAATAGCAGAATCAGTTTTGGAGACTCAACTATGCAGCCCTAAAAAACATCAGTTCAGTGTGGTGACTGAACTTAATAATGTACGCAATCAGTAAATTTTTACTGTAGTGCACATGAAGAAAATGTACTTTCCCCCATTGCCCTCACGTTTTTGTCTCTTCATAGTAAAAAGTTTAGGCACCTCTAATCTAAATAGTGACCCTAAAAGAAGAGAATTAAAAGGAATGGGCTGTCTGTTTGTGTTGCAGAGAGAGAGGATTGATGAGTGGCTTAGTCAGCGGGGCAATCCGGTGAAAAAGGCCAAATTAATTTCCAGAAAGGCGAGCCGTCACAGGAGTTGCCATTAGCTGCTGAGTATTAGGTCATTCCTCAAGCTGATTATGAGCCAGTCAAAAAGCTAATATTCAGAGTGTGCCGCGCCACTCCTGCGGGACAGGCAAAAGTAATCTAATCAAGAGCTTGCGGTGGGAAAGGAGCTTGTGTGAGACAGGGTGACAATCACAGAGCGGCCACCTTCTGCATCATGAGCAATGGCGGAGGCTAAATGAATTCAACCCAAGTCAGCTATTTCTGTCTGTGACTTTGCGGTTGGGAGTGGCAGAGCTGTTCTCATTCTGCTTATGCAAGATAAAGGTGAGAGGCCTCTCGTTTTTTAATGTAGTGCCATCCATCTGAAGGCAACATAAAACTTTATCACCTAGCAGAGCTTAAAGTACTGCATTTTAAATGTGTCATCAAAGGCCAATCGAGCCATAACATTGAACAAACTGTGGAATGGAGAGACTTCAGAATCAAAGAATACAGCCATTCACGCCCAATTAAAAAGAGAGAAGCCTCATTGCTTGTATGAAACTAAGTGTCGAGCAGATATAATAGATCAAACATCAGGCTTCTCTCTTTTAATAAATAATGGGCGTGATGGCTGTATTCCAGTGTGATTCTGACTGTCTCTCCATTGAAACAGTTTATATCAATTCTGGGAAATGAGTCTGTTTGACTTTAAAATGCAGTACTTTAAGCTCTGCTAGGTGATAATTCAGTTTTATGTTGCCTTCAGATTCCTGAGGTAATTAACTGTGTCATATGAACAACCAGTCGATAGTGATGCTGATTTAAATTTTCATTAGTCTTGAGTGCTTGCAGTAATATTTGCTTAATTGTCAAGACGGACACAGAAAGTAATAGCTTCTGATTGACAGATTCTTTCACTGATGGATTCGTCAGACTCCAACCATCAACTTCTAAATTCCCAAGTCTTTTTGAATTTATGAAATAAACAAGCTCAGAAAGAGGTGGTCACATTTCCCATTGTTTGGCTGATTTTTAGTGGATGCAATCCATTCATTTCAATAGAAATCCAGTAGAAATTGGGAATTTCACATATAGGCTAAAGATTTTTCCATGCAGATTTTGCAACATGGACACACTAGTGATTTGGATTCACTGGGTTGACCAACAAAAAAACTTCTGTGTGAGTTGTGCTTCATACATCACTACACTATTGGCAATAGGCAATGGACCTTTTTTGGACCGCCTGCAAAATTTTGCTAATGTGACTGCAGGTGTAATTTGTGATTTGTTACACTGATAGTGCTGTATAGTTGTTTTTGCCTCAAATATGTATTTTGTTGTCATTTATTTATTTAGATGTATATCATGACTTTCAATTCAGGCTACAAATTTGCAACTTTAATAAAAAATAATTGGCCCCACTTTATATTAGGTGGCCTTAACTACTATGTACTTGCATTTAAATTAATCATTTGATACAATGCACTTATTGTGTACATACATTTTACTTATATAAAAAAATGCCTGCATGTAATTACATCTGTAATTTAATTTCTGTAATTACATTTATAATTAGACTTTTGACCCATCCCTTACACTTTAACCCACTCTTAAACCTACCCATACCACCAAACCTGTCCTAACCTTACCCGCATCTCACTTCAATAGCAGCAAAAGTGTTTGCAATACAATAAGAACACAATAAGTACATATTAGTTAAGGCCACCTAATAAAAGTGGGACCTAATTTATTTTGTAATGGCTGTAAAAAAAATGCAGGCAATAAAACAATACTCAAAAATGATACTGCTTGGTATAATTTTCTGCCTAGTATGTTTCATTTGGTATGTATCCCACCCCAATTATGGATAAAGTTGTACAACTGAAGTGTGACACCTGAATAAGTTGGATTTCATTGACTAGATTTGGAAATACGGAAGTTAAATGAATGATTTTAGAGCAGAGGAGTCTAATCCTGCTCCTGGAGGTTCACCATCATGCAGAGTTTAGCTCCAATCCTAATTAAACAGCCCTGAACCAGCTAATCAAGGTCTTCAGGATGATCAGAATCTTCCAGGCTGGTGTGTTGGGGCATGTTGGAGCTACACTCTGCAGGATTTTTACAGGGAATAATTGTAAGTGGTTAGCAAAGGGAGGTCAGTTTTGACTGGTGCTCATGAAGTCTGGTGCCAGTGTGTGGTGATGTTTTACTACCTCCTGAAACTCATCCATCTGTTCCTTTGTCTTCCTCTGTGCAGCTTTCCGTCTTCATATCTTTCCTTCTCTCAGTCCCTGCCAACCATTTTCCCAGCTGTCTGGGTAAATCTGTGTCTGATATCCCAGCAGCCTTTGCAGGTCACTGTGTGCATCTGCCTTATTGGCTGTAAGCCGGGTTCAGCTGGTCCGCGGCACCAGCTGGTATTCCTGTGGCAACGCCTGTTGGAAACATGGCACCTTTGGCTGAGGATGAATGGCGACTTTAGCCCACCTACTAAACGCTAATTACCAAACTGGCAATGACTTGGGTTTTTGTTCTGATCGCTTATCCAAACGTGATCAGCGTCCTGCGCAAATGCCTTTTGACCAGTCAGTGTCTCAGAACATTGATTTCTCATGGCTCCGTGCCTCAAGGCGTCAGTGTTGTTTGGCTACAGATTACAGTGAAAGCTGATGTCCGGCACAGTGTCTGGTTCATTCAGTGAAATGAGAGAATGCATGTGCACAGACATATTCACTTATATAATAGAAAAAGATGATGTGAATTTTTTTTCTGTAAAAAAAAATAAAAACACCTGAAGGATTTGTTTTTAGCAAGAATTTTTACTATCAACATGAAGTCTATAGTCCACATTGCAGTATGTTCTGGCAAAGAACCACCCACAGGTCCATCTATAGTTATTTATTTTTACGTAAATGTGGAAAAAATAAAAACTCCAATAATGTTACCGCTATCTTAGACTGGTGCATGAAGATGCAAAAATATCTGCTATTTATTTATTTGAAGGTTATTCAGAATATCTATCCAAAAGTAAATAGTACTGATTACTTTACAGACATACATTAAAAAGCAGAATATAGAGTGCTTCAGTACACTTCTGGTCAGTGTTGGGGAAAGTTACTTTTAAAAGTAATGCATTACAATATTGCGTTACTCCCTAAAAAAGTAACTAATTACGTTACTTAGTTACTTTTTATGGAAAGTAATGCGTTACATTATTTTTGCGTTACTTTCGCGTTACTTTTTAAATATAAGCAGGGCTTGATTGTTTGTTTTTAATACAATAAGTTCTATTTATAGCAAATGTAAAAGCCTTTCACACCAAAAAGTGTAATGAATAAACCTCAGACTGAAGGAAGAGTAAATCCCGTCTGTACAGGAGAACGCAAGAGAAGAAGGTTAAACACTCTTCAGCAATAACAAAAAAACAACGAAGCACAATTGTTAGTTTATCTAAAGTCATTTTTGCTTATTAGTATGGTTGAACTGGATCATCAAAGGTCAGCAGCAAACACATTGGTTAATAAAATGAGATTAGATATATTTGTGTTGTTAACATATTTAATTATTGCAGGTTTGCGTCATATTCTGAGTTTGCATTTCACTGTTTTAATTAATTTTGATGAATACTGAATCTGTTTTTTTGCGAGTGGGATGAATTAATACACATTCACATTTAGTCTAGAACTACAGTAACATGTTCACACAGCGCACTGTCAGTCAATAAATGGAAAAAAAGTAACTCAGATATTTTCTAGTAAATTAAAAACTAATGCGTTACTTTACTAGTTACTTGAAAAAAAGTCATATTATTACATAACTCGAGTTACTTGTAATGCGTTACCCCAACACTGCTTCTGGTTCCATCATCCCAAAGTCTATGAGTAGTTTGAATGGATTAAGTGGGACTATAAAGGTTTTCAAGGACTTTAAACAACATCATGCTGAATAGAAAAATCTACTAGTCCACTTTTATAGCCTTGTATTTATAATTGCGCTCTGGTCAACTATTCAAGCTCAAACTTTACGATTTGTCTGAAGCTTAGTGAAGGTGATGTTGAAATCATGTGATCATGGTGTAGTTGGTTTAAAGCCTACTTTTAGCTTTTTACCTGATTGTATTTATCTTTCAAAGGTCATAAAAGTTATGTATATTTGTAAAAATTGAAGAATCATACATGTTTGTTGGTCACAGAGCCTATTTTCTGCAACAATACAAAAGTCAAGGGAAGAATGCTATTGTGTTTTCGTCGAGGAAACCAAGGTCATACTATCTTCCAGGCTGGCCTAAAGAATATACGTTATCACACCAGCACTCTATAAAGTTCTACTTGCGAATATTTGATTTACTTGAATTTTAGTGCCTCTAACAAAAAATAAATAAAAAGACAAAAAAAGTGGTTAAAAAACTCAGCTCTTACCTTTTGGAAAGTGCCGGGCTGGTTTTAACTGAGCTCTGTGCCTGTCACCAGTTTTAGAGATTAGGAATTTAGCTGATGCTTGTACTTAAGAAAATAGCAGTGCACTTTTTATTGGGCCAATCCGGTCTTAAAGGAAGGTTAAATGCCTTCATCAATGGCACAGTTATTATGGTCTATCGATTTGTCCCTTCTGGGACTTTAACTACAATGTTTTTAGTTACCGGCATAGATGTTTAACCACTAAGTTACACCACAAACGGTGTCAAAGTGTCACTCAGCACATGTAGCACTTGCAGATGCTCTCCATTTTTGTTTGTATTCTTCACAGAGACACCTCGTATGTCTAATAATGCTGAAGGCCATTGCACACGGAGTCCGAATTTTTTGTGCGAAACTTTCAAACGTTGAAAATTAAATACGATCTCATGTTGTGTCAAGAACGTTTACACACTGTCTCCAAAACGTTTGTTAAAAAAATTCAGATCAGGTTTGATTTTCTGCATTTTTCACATCCTTAGCAAGCATTTTTTTTGCCAATTTAGAGCCACCGTACAAGCAAAGGCCAAAATCCAGATTGGCGATTGTCAAGTTCATCCACTTCGTCTCGCAGCACTAAATGCTGTAAAGATTCTTGCACACCAAGTTCACAGAAATTGGTGGTCTTATTAATATGTGGCTTTAGTATCGCTAGCATAGCATCACTGAGCCACTGACATCCCGAAGTAAACTTTGAATCGCCCGTGATAATCCCGCTGCTCCTTGATAAGGTGGGAACTCTCCTTCCTTTCCATATATCATGATTGGATGGACCCAAAATTTCCTTTCCCTTTCTCTTTTTAAGAAGCGATAGGGCAACAAAATCATCCTCACTGCTGGAAGACACCAGTTAGTACTGGTTTTCCAATTTTTTTGCAATAGATCAGTATGCATTGACTCGGTGTGCAACGTTTCTGTGCGTAATTAATTTTTTGGAATGACGAATATGAAAAAACACAAACGAAAATTTCGGACTCAGTGTGCAAGGACCTTGACTCTTCTTCTCTATCGCCATTTCAGCATGCTAGATTTAAATTTTAGCCTCATGTTGAAGATATCCCAGAGGAACCCTGAGAACTGTCTGCAATTCATCCCCCCATCTTTAATCAATTGAAAAGTAAGTCAAAATATGTTAATACAACATAATCAGGAGTTTAGGGTTGTTCTGGAGGTCGTAGTGGAAAGGGGCACATTTGGAAACGATAGATCACTGACAGGGAAAGATTTGCGTTACACCCCTTTGGTAGGAGGAAATATTTTGCACATTACAAATTTGACTCATCTGGAGATTTAGGTAGGATTTAATTGGATTTCTTTTTCACTTCTAAGGGATATGCTTTTATAGAATGATGTCATTGATTTTTCTTGCATGTATTGTCTGTACTATCATAGCATTACTCACAAATGAGGGTTGATAGACTGTGTCCAAACATTTTACTCTGTCAGATCTCAGCCCTGGAGACAGTGACTGAAACAATCAGATCTAGCACACACAAATAAGCATTCAGCCGTAGCATCATTGAGCTATCTCCTTAGTTGCAGATGTGATACTCTGCATTTATGCAGCATCGAGTGCAGAGGCGTGAGAGAGATGGACATCCCACATCCATGATACCGAGGCACAATTAGATTACACACTCTTCCCCTCAGCCGCTATCACTTGCTTTGTTGACACGGCTTCTCAGAGGTGAACTGAAGCATCACATTTTTGTGACATCAGCTCAAGGTTAGATGTTAATGAATCTCTGATAGAAATGCAGACCCACGGCCTTTCCTCTTGTATCACATGGGTGTGTGTTTATGCCTGTTTAAAAAGTGTTGCTTCTTCCTTGTGTCACGGATTAGCGAGCAGCACTCGCTCATACTTGAATACTTTTAATACTTTGGTTAGAAGTCTGTTCAGATCTTTTACTTTAGGTGTTAGACACATAAAATCATGTGGCTTGTTCTGGAGAGGAGTGCTGTTGATATTCTGAGTGATTTAACTTACAATTTTTGTATTTTGGACAATAGACTTACTTTGAAGGAGGCACTTGTGTCATGTCTTTAAACCAAAATGGCAAAAAGACTTGATGGTGGGCTCTTGGATCAGAATCTATACTATGTAATAAAGGGCATAGATAAAAATTTGGCTTCCAGTAGGTGGTTCCAATATCCGTTTGAATTCTAAATATAATCTTCATGCACCTGTGGATTTGTGTTTCTTATTAGAGGTCCTCCAAGCTAATTGTCTTAACGTGATCAGACCAGTATGAGAGTAGGAACAGGAGCATATGGTACTCTCAGAATACAGAACGATGAAATCAATTCCAGTTGGATTGGTTTATGTGCTGTTTCTGAATTCTGATGGAAGCTGTGCTCGCCGCAGGCCTAGGCCTGTTATTGGGCCGGTATTGAATGTTATTCTCAGTGTCAGTTTGATACGTTTTATGAGAACTGCACATATGTATGAATATTTATCTCACATTTTAGAAAGTTTTGTGTCTCCTTTTTAGGGGTCCAGATTAGAGGTCGACCGATAGTGGATTTTACCGATACCGATAGCTAGGTTGGACCACAATGGCCGATACCGATTAATCAACCGATAGTTTTTAAATGGATACTGAAATAAAACTAGAGCTTTGCTATTTAAAAAAATATAAGCAGTAACGGTACTGAACCATACTTTGCAAATTAATAAAAAATATTAATATTATTTATTATATTGATCATTAAAGTTATTTCATAGTTTGCTAATTTTAAAAGAAAAAACTTTAAAATTAAAACATGTAGCCTGCTAATAGCGAATGTTGAAATGAACACTCTAACAAGAAACAATACTTCTACAGTTTTCATTAATGCTACGAATGAACACTTATTGTTAAGTATTACCATTTAATTTCAACAGTCATGCTTAAAGATGGCCATCTTTAAATATCTACACACGGCCATACCATTAAAATGACATACATTTGGATATTGTTTGTGTACTTACACACTTGATAATTATCTAATAATTAAGAAAAAGTTAGTCACACAAAAGCAAAAATTAGGGAAAAGTGCAGTGCTGTGTCTAGGAGAACTCAGAGGTATCTGTGCACACACACACACACACACACACACACACACACACACACACAAAACGCTTTGCGTTCAATTCAAGTGGCATTCTAAAACAGTTTATTTGATCACCAAACGGACAGAAGTTTGTTTCTAGAATGAACAATGTGGCATTAAACAGTTTGAATTTCGGTTTAAAAAAACAGCAAGTGGAAAGAGAAAGAGCGATCTATTACAGCTCTCTACATGAAGCATACAGACTTTATTAGAGCCACAGAAAGACAAATGTTTTGCTAAAAAATGCACAATACATAATTTATAGCCTAGAGTGAAGTCATTATGTACATTTACAATGATTTAGGACAAGTATAATGTAATTTAATAGAAAACTATGTGAATGGCACTCTGTTCCGCCGCAGGATTTTCTGTCGGCTGTATTTAAATGGCATTTGAAGTTTCCGCTCAGTGCAGTGCGCAGTGTCACATGTCAAAATAAACAACACGTGCTGTCAGTATATTGTATAATGCCAGCGGACCCTTCTCAGCCACTCCAGCAACGGACGCAAAACAGAAAACTATCGGCATGGATTTTTACCGATAACCGATAGTTGAGGCAATCAACTATCGGTGCCGATTAATCGGTCTATCACTAGTCCAGATACCAAAGTTGCTGGAACCGTATTGTGTTTCTGTTGTTTTCCTTTTTGTTTTCATAATTTTCTTCATCTTTGTTTTGTTTTTTGTCCTAAAAGTGTCCCAAGTATATACAGCTATTCACAGAACCACATCTTTCTGAAACTCTGTGGTGCTATTATAAGATGTGGTTTGTGGTTTGGTTCTTACCTCTTTAACTATAAAAGGCTATAATTTTTTCCCTCTTGAATCCATGAGACAAGGCTTACAAAATATATCAGAATTTTGTCACTTTTTTAAAACTCGTCCTTGGGTGTTTGTCCAATTTTAACAAAATTTTGCGTAATTTCTAAAACCTTCATTACAAATAGTTCTAAGAATAATTTTGATTAGTCTGGCGTTGCTGACGGCCAACGGTAGCGGTAGACTTGGTGTGTGTGTTCAGCAATGTCCATCAATATATATGGTCTAAGGCTGACATGTAAATATCAGGCACAAGGACAACTGGAAAAATATTTACTAATAATAAAATATTACCCAGCAGTCCTTTAATGACAGTATGGGTGGGCATCATTCCTTCCAGCACACGGTGCCTCAGGGTCCCATTAAATGCCACTAAATCATCATTTCATCTCTGCGACGCAAATTAAAGATGACCACAAACTATAGTGCCCACTATTCTGAAAGACCAAGAGGTCAGAATCACCTCATCAGTAATGCCCCATGGGAATGATTCTCCGTACCTCAAGAGACTCTGTAGATGCTTTACACAAGGATTAAGATTGAAGTGCCGTGTCCTACTTCTGAAAGCCTGTGGAATGGGGCAGAATGATGTAACATATCATGGTCATGTATTTTTGCAGGTGGTTTGTGGAGGAAACATAAAACGGCTGTCAGGATAATGGAATAATGACAGAGCTCTGGGAGTGAGCGACTGAGAGCGTTTACAAGCCCCTCACAGCCCACTGTAATGCAGTGCT
Organism: Ptychobarbus kaznakovi; assembly: GCA_027422405.1. Taxonomy (NCBI): domain Eukaryota; kingdom Metazoa; phylum Chordata; class Actinopteri; order Cypriniformes; family Cyprinidae; genus Ptychobarbus; species Ptychobarbus kaznakovi. The sequence continues at coordinate 7,871,337 of CM049804.1, read as the reverse complement.
AGTGGCATTCCTGCAATGCGCCATTCGCTCTGTGAGACAGGATGGAAATTAGCAAGAACTAACAGATGGAAGAATAACGGTCAATTTTATTACTGAGTGTACACATTGAGCCATTTACTGTTTGAACTCTTTTAGTTTTCTAGCACCCGTTTTTTGTTTTACCCGCTTGTTTTTAACTTAATTAATTCTTATTGGCCAATCTTTAACATCTTTAGTTTGAGGCTTTTGCAGTTGGATCAATAGATTAATAAATCAATTGTCAATACATGGTCTTTTTGGCCCAGATGTTCATTTGACTCATTATGACATGATCCCTTTTAAAACTTAGGCGATAAAATGAATGGGATGGGTTTTGTATCCCCAATTGAAAAGTTTGAATAAAATTAAACCAAACATTAATCACACATTCAAACGGTGGTGATTTCAAGAAATACTGTATGTCCACTTTTCTGCTACTCAAGCTGAAATCTAGGTCAGAAGCTGGTGGTTTGTTAGCTGATGATGTAAAGCAGCCTATCTAACTTGTTTTTTCTTGGGTGCCAAACTGGCCTGTGTCCACTGATCCAAAACCGTTTTGCCAGGCATAGGATTGGATGGGATACGATGACATGCTGTCAGTTGTCACTTCAGCTCTCTCGGGGTCAAAAGCTTTCTGTTAGGAATATGAATGGGATAAAAGTTGTGACTACGCCTGATGAGTTTTCAGACTTCTTTGTTATTAATATTACTTTCAATTAGGGGTCGACCGATATGTGTTTTTCAGGGCCGATGCCGATACCGATTATTACAGATCAAGTAGACCGATAACCGATATTTTGAACCGATATACGTGTCTGGTGTAAAAATGAAAATGAATGCCAAAATTAATAATAACAAGAGCTCTGACAAAAAACGTTCTTTAAATGCTTTTAAACATGTCTTTAATTCTGAAAACTGTTAATAACAACAACATTAAATAAACAGTAATATTAATAATAACATAAGTGCAGGGATCACCCAGAAGCATTCTGTAAACATTTTGTAAAACTTAAAGTAAACAACAAAAAACAAATGAACAAATAATGGAAAATAAATGTAATAGCTCCCTGAAGTTTTATAAGCTAATAAAATGGGCAACAATTAGTAGTCCCAATCCAATCTTTTAATCAAATGAGAGTTAAACTTTATTTTTGGCAAAACAAATAAGTTTACTATTAAAATTAAAACATGGAAGAAATAGCGTATTGTGTGATTATTCTCAACAAAAGTTGTAATAATTGTTGTAGTTGTATTACGTATATTCTACTGCACCACAGTAATATATTCGGCTAAACCGAACTTATATTTTGACAGGTTGCCATGAGGACCTTTTAAGTTTCTGTAGCCTATGTATATATGATATGACGATCGTTTTACTCGAATGAAACGGTCAAATGCTCAAGAAGTGACTCTCCGAGCAGTTCTGGGGATGTTGTATCTTGTATTTATGTCCTCATTTAGTGAGACGGCAGATGCTGAAAACACCGTGAGTATCACACGCTCTCCAGTATGTATGTGTGCAGTAGATGAAACCGCACGTCTGTGTCATTCATTAACAGAGATGCAGAACATGCAGGATTCATATTTAAATAGTGTTTTTGCGGCTTAATATTTATAGATACTAGTCCATAGCGCGAGTCGATTTAAGTGTACTGACCTACTTTTGATTAATTCATCCAAACTTCGACAAATTCCATGACATTCGGCGTTATATGGTAAATTCCATTATATGACTGCATTCCGCGATTCCGCCCGCGGACATCATAGGTTATATTGAGGTGTTTTGCAACTTCAGTGTAGTGGATTGTGATTTATTGCAACGTCTGCTGCTGCCTTACCTTTGAGAGACAACTGATGCGTGATCACTGACGCAGCTACAGTTAGCAAGTGCTTTCGGTGTGAGACTGCCTTCAGTTTTCCGCGTTGATTGGTCGGACTCGTGACTCCCTACATATCAGATGAGCGGTGGGCGGAGATTGCTCTAGGCCACAGAGTGTTGAGCTCAGACAGGCTGCATCGGAGCCAAATAGTGCATTTAAATAATTTCACCTGTATTATTTATTCACCAATAAATAATGTCACCTGTAAATAGTATGTTTGTTTGCATAATAAAAAAAAAAAAATAAATAATAATATTAATAATTATCAGCAAATCTGTTTTGAAAATGGCCGATATCGATAATCGTAAAAATGCTTAATATCGGCGCCGATAATCGGCCAGGCCGATAATCGGTCGACCCCTACTTTCAATGAGCTGGAACGATTTTATACCACTCCAGTGAGCCCATTTTAATCTCAACATTGCCCCCAAATCCTCCTCTTTTTTTCGACTGAACTCTCCCCTGATCAGGAAAACATAGCCAGGCCTCCAAAGGCCCATTTCAAAAACATGAAGCGTCTATGCTTGACTGAAACTCCCAACGGATTTCTCTCAGGTTTAGAGATAAAGAGAAACGTACTTAGCTGTTTTCTGAAGGAGAAGACGATTCATTTGAGAGATGAAAGGCTGAAGTCTCTTGTCATTGATGGTGAAACATGGAGGAACATGGGGGTTCAAATAAGCAAAGAATGGTGAGATGGAAAAGATGTGAATTTGAAGGGGAATTTCTGTTGAAAACAAAACAAAAATGTCAGATGAGGGGAGAGATATTTAGGCCAAATTGCATTTTGCTTATTGTTTTAAGAGTTCAACTGAACTGAAGTTCAACTATTTTCTTCACTGTTCATGATATTTCCATGCTTGGAGTAGCCTACTGAGCTGTTAGCCTAGCAACATGCTAACACTACACTTAATTGAAATTGAGTTTCACTTGAGCAGCTCTGCTTCAGTATGTAGACTGCTACTAATAAGGTTCCATTTTAGTTAGGATACTGTCTTAAAAGACAGCTGTCTATACAGAAAGTAGACAGCAGTGCAGCTCGTTAGGTTTTGGCACTGAGCTAATGTGTTTCAAATGGTTGTATACACACTATTAGAATGATTCAATATGTCTGTCTGTGGTGCCACTGATTGAATTCAAACCTTTGGAGACATCAATTTGTTGTGTGCTCTTCTCATATACCCCTCTTCCCATTAGTGTTTTACATCAACATGGTCTAGGCCCATCCACATTGCCTAGACGACTGGCTCCTTTTGCCTATTATATTTGGGCTAATGGATGACACCTGTATCCTGCTCCAGAACATAATGCATTATTATAGTGTATTATGCAAGATACACTCATGCACTTCATTACAGTTCAGCAATGGATTTGATTTAACTCAAGAGATCAAAGAACAATATAGGCAATTTTCTAAAGGGTTTGTTTTTATATCTGGCACAATATCCTTAGCGACAAAGTCCTCCGTATCTCAAACTCGCCGCCATTCACAGACCAATAACACCCACATTCATGTGGCAACTGGAACCATACTAGTCTAATCATCACCTCTCACTACTCTGTCCTATTCCTAGTCCTAGTCGACTAGTCGCTGATGACGTCATTAATGAACAAATAAGTCTGTAGCTGTGACAAATACCTTGTGCACAGCTATGAAATATGACACAGCGCTGCCCACATGACTATTGCACCTATACCAGCTTATTTTGATCAGTTCTTTAGTCTTTGGGTCGTTATATTTCTCACCTGTTCATTCTAAATCAGATACAGGTAAGTAGTACAGTAAAGATTACATTCATATGAATGCGCATTAGTGAGAGCGGTTGGATGTGTGAATTAATTCTACCTGGCAGCGTCTCTCTACTAGTAGTGAAGCTGTGGGATTTAGTTATTAAGAAATATATGCTTGAACTTTTCAGTTTCTAAGCTATTTTACAGAGAAATCACAGAACAGTGTTGACAATACATTTTCGCGCTACTGTTGTGCGTAATTTTTCATGTTCAACACCACAGTGACAGCATAGGCCACTATAAACAAAATATGCTAAGAAAAATAAATTGACTTCTCAATTTTAATAGATTCTAATTTTATGAACCAATATCGATTATTAAATCACAATCGATGCTGTTTTCAGTAGATGAATGAACAGTACGAGTGCACCTTTAAGTCTCAGATTTCAAATTCTGTCAATTTTAGTAGGAAATTCAATATCGTTATAATACCGTTTTGGTGCTCTTTAATGTGGTCTGATAGATCGCTGTAGATTAAACTGGGTACTCGCCTCAAATGCATAATTTTTTTTCTGAAGGTGATGATCCCGCGCTCTGTTGCCTCACTGGAGCGCACTCATCACCAGCTGGACAGGAGTGGTAATTACAGTTATAAATTACACTAGATCACTCTCAGTGCAATCTGTCAAAATGACGGACGGCCTTTAAATCTTTCCGTAACTGCTAAGAAAATTCTGTCAATGACGGAAAATGTTCTGTTAACGCGATTTCTGGTGTGTGTGTTTTTTTTTATATATATATATATATATAAATACTTATTTAAACTGCGAATCATTTTATATGTGAAAATAAATATACTGTAACTTTCTATATATTTTAGGAAATCTTCAGAACATTATCGAGCAGTCTGTGGCATCCAAAAGTAGCGAGAACATTTGCGTGTTGTCCATATTCCTTATCTTTTAATTTCTCATCTCCTACTATCTTGCTTTTTCCTCTCTCGTCCTCTCCTTTCCCCATGCCTGGTTTCCATGGAAACGCCACATATGGTTCCAACAGCTGTTTTCCCATTTTCTGGTGACAGGTTGAATTCACCCACTCTTGCGCCCAACATCAAGTCGTAGGAAAAGCAGGAGATTATCAACCATGCAGAGGAAAACTCATATTAGCCTTATCATAAGAGTGCCAACAGAGCACATTCCAATAAACCGGAGCTTCCAAATGTTCAGTTTCATCCCGCAGTTGCTGATGTGAATATTAGACTGTCTGTATCTGTTCCATTTGAGTCCTGTAAATGGCCAGTTATGATAACATTGTGTTAGGCCTAATGGTTTATTTGACCCAAATGAGTTGGTTTCACCAGTAATACTCCACATTGAGTTGAGCAGATTCAATAACACGGCATGATTTTGACCACTGTGCAAAGAAACCTTACGGGCTAAGTGTGTCTGCTGACCTCTGTTTAGTTGCGGTCGTTAAAGATGCCTAACACACGGGCGGGTGGTCTCTGGTGTTTCCTCTAATGCCTGCAGCCGAACCATCTAACAGATGTGCTCATCAGGCTCTGTAGCTCCATGTTAACATGCACAGGTTGTTTTCTCTCGTTGCAGTCAGCAGAAAATCTGTCCTCTAATGACCACACAGAGTTAACCCATTTTCTCCATGGTTAAGTGATCCATTTAGTAAATTATAGTCTTGTGCTCATGCAAACATTAAGCACTGTTATTGCTAAATGTATAATTTCGGGCAAATTGCTGAAAAGCTTTGTAAGTGACGGTTCACTCAAAAATGAAAAAATTCTGTGATCATCACCTTTTGAAACCTGTTATTTTTTTTCCTTCTGTAGAGCACCAAATTAGTTATTTAGAGCCGATTTTCCAATATAGTCAGTGGTGAACGTGGCTATCCATGCAAGATTTTAAGTGAATGGTGATTTAAATTTTGGTCTGTTCCTCAAATAAAGCTACTGTATGACTTCAGAAGACTGTGACATGGTCTGCATGTTGTATGGACCATTGTTATGAAGCTTTGATGGGGCTTTAAGTCATTTTTCGAGCTAATAGCTCCTGGTGACCATTCACTTTCATTGAATGGAAAAGAGTAGCCTGGATATTCCACAGAAAAAAAAGAAGAAAACAAGTCAATAGACCCTCTTTACTGGGGCCAAGCTCTAATAAGATACCACAGTGTCTCAGCAAAATATTACTGATAAATCCTTGTCTGAGAATGAAGATCATGTATACAGAATATTTTTCTCCTGTAATATTTCAGCAGTCATTTCATGTATGTTTGTTAACTGTTTAAAATCAGAACTATTGACTCCATATTTGCAGATAAGCTGCTACTGAACTCATCGGTTAAATGAGTTTGAAAAATCTCTGAAAGTATTTGTGATTCAGTTTGATCCATTCAGACAGTTCACTCATTCGCTGAATCATTTGCAGTGGTATCACAACAAAATGGTAACAGGATTGTATAAGACAGTAAACAAAGTGTGCTGAATGAGGTATATATTTACCTAAAATCTATTGGAAACTAAACTTGCAATATATTCTATCATTTGTCAATGATAAAGCAGCTCTTTATTGCATTTGCAGCTGGGGAATAGGTTTGTACTGCAGATGAAGACAATTTAGATACATTATTGTATCAAAATGTGCCCCGGGGCAGAACTTTAATGTCTGGGTGAACTGTTCCTTTAAATACCAGAACACAATCTAATTTCCAGTAAGCAGGTGTAATGTTGCCCAATCTGTGGTTAGATAATGAAGATTGTTGCGTTAATATGCTGATTGGGTTTTTCTCAAAGGGAGGCCATTCCCGTCCCATCAGCAACTCAAATTGCACCGAACCTACGGAAAGGGAAATCGTTGTCTACCCTAGAGGAACGGAAACATGCTGAAGAATTTGCCCTGGGTATGCGAAATACTTTTCTGGTACTCATTAGAGCAAAGAGACTTGGGAAATGAATTAAGCTCTCTGTCTGTTAATGACTGCAGATTGGACAAGCTGATTAATAATAGGTCTGAGCGTCGGATTCTACGTGAACAGCATTGATTGGACTAATGTTTCTGTATTACAAGCAAATCAATTATTTTGAAAAAAAAAAGATTCCATTAGGTAGCCGGTTCGGATGTTATTATATTCGCTCATTGTAGTAGCACATTTGTGTATTTGTTTTCTCATAATCATCTAATTTTGTTCTCCAGGGTGGTGTTTTAGATTGTTACAATGGCGTTTTGTTGGTTTTTATTGGATCCTTGTTGCGCAAAGCATAATGGAGGTCACAAAGATGTTTACTGCATTCAGCGTTATCGGGTTTAACAAACGAGCCAGCTACGCATATCGCTGAGTCAGATCGCCATAACAACACCTCATAAATATGAATGAGTGTAGACTGTATTATTAGCATGAACTGCTCTACCTCACCACAGCTACTCAGACTGGGCATGTTCTGATGTGTACATAGGTATACAGCCTGAATAAACAGGCTGTGGAACCGGGCCGACTACTTAACCTCTCGTTCCAGCTGTGTTGAGGGGTTATCCACAAGCACATCTGTTTGAGGTGGTAACCACTCCTGTGAGGGTCATAATATTAAAGCTTGGGTAGAGCTTTCTAACCAGCTTGATCATATGGTAACTCTCTCTGTAATTAACCTTCACTCTGTCCTGGCAATCGAGCACATGTGTGTGTAATGTGCAGAAATCATTCAGATACATACTCGATTTATTACCTAGTTTAAGACCCATTGATCGGTTGGAGCTCATCTTTCCAAAGACCTGAAGACTTGGTAGGTGTGTGCAGTTAGCATTGATGGCATGTTTTGCAATGGCTTTGCAAAGATGCACGGCCACCATTGTGTTGTGAAGATCAACAAAAAATGGTCATTAGATGCATCAAGCTAATCTGGCACATTGTATGGCAACCCTTTTATCGCTGAATATCCCTTGATTGCTTTGGTGTGCATCAGACAGTGTCCTTTACAAGCCTTACACCCTGCCTCATTTCCTCTCTGGGATCTTCATTCATTTGTATTTTCCTGGGTTGGCAGCTCTGTATCCAAACCAGTGTTCAATTTCCTGTTGGGGATTGCCGAGTGATCTTGGGAGATTCACCCATTCAGCCTCCATGCCATCCATCACACTGACGTCTGGGAACACACATGCCACAGCCAATGTACTTTTACCACAGTCACAACTGTCAAGGAAATGGAGAACTGAAGGGACAAGTCACCCAAAAATAAAAATTTGAGGCAACATGTACAGTGTCCTTGTAAAATGCCACATGTACTTACTATAGTAATAACAGTGCATAATGACCAGTGTTGGGAAGGTTACTTTGGAAAATAATAAGTTACAGATTACAAGTTACCCTATTTCAAATGTAATATGTAGTTTAACTATTTCAATTACTTGAATAAAGTAATGTAACTGATTACATTTGATTCTTTTTGATTAATTTCTAAGTGTTCAACTGTTGATCATTTACAAAATGTAAATCAGGCAGGGTTAAACTTACAGTAATGTTTAACACAAATTACTCTCAGACTTTCAAAATCCTTCATTACTTAAACAATGATTATAGTAATTTAATTTTCAAAGCAGAGCCACCACAGAATCAGACTTACTTTGTGATCATTCATGCAGATTAAAAACATAACAAGAATAGCTTAGTACTTATGATGCTGTTTAAAAAAATCTAATATTTGCATAGTTATGACAGAAACACCTGGCATCTAAGAATGGCCTGGAACAGTTAATCTTAAAAAAAATAAAGCATAGCCTTAAAACAAAAACCCAAATAGGAAATAAATAATAGTTATTAAATAAGCATGTGTCCTATTCCATATACCAAACGCCTGACACATTGTTGTCTTATATTTTAGAGCAGTCAATGCAATTTATGAAAGAAATCAATAAAAAACTGTATGGGTGTGTGTGGAAACTAAATCAGATGTAACCCACTTTAACGTTAACATTTTCATAAGTAACTGTAATTTTAATTACACTTTTTTTCTCATGAATTGTAATCAATTACATTTATTTGGTAAATAATTAATTTAGTTACATGTAACTAATTACTTCCCAACACTGATAATGACTAAATTAAACCCTTACCCTTATAGTAAGTACATGCTGTTATTACTCAGTACCCTGCACTGTAACAAGGACACATTAAAATAAGGTAACCAAATTCTGTTGTTTACTCACCCTCATGTTGTTCCAAACCAGTTTGACTCTTTCCGAAAAAAAAATTCTTCTAATATCCAGAGTGCTTTTTTTTTTATTCAAAAAAGGGCAACCTCCAAAAAAGTAGCATAAAATAGTCCATATGATTTGTACACTGTTCACTGAAAATTGTCAGGTCAAATGTGGAAGCTTGTTTCCACCTCAGAGTAAAGACGAATGATGTTGATAGAATCCCTTACAGAACAAATTTTCCTGCTGATATAAAATGAAGACATTGACTGTCAGAATCCACCTGGCTTTAAAAAGTTCAAGCCTGATGTAACTTCAAGTATGTGTGGGTGTGGATGCTAAAATAGTTATCATTATTATCATCTTTATAGTAACTGTTCTTTATGTGACCTGCCTTTACAATACATTATTTGTCCTTTTCCCTCTGTGCAATTGTTTAAAAATGTTCCTTTCGGGTTTGTGATGCAACTGAATGGGATATTGCTTTCGATATGCCTGAGTGTTGCCAACTAGCCTCAGAAGGCTAACCTGCTGATGCTAACATTTATGTTGTTGTTTTTGTCATCTGTCTTTTCTTCACTCTTTGATTTAGTGATCTCTGCTGAGTTCATATGGCCCCTGCCATGCATCTTTTATTTCTCTATGTAAGCAGATTTGTTCCCCACTGAGCGTGTTGGAGACACAATTCCAGACTGGTATGTTGTCACGCTATGGAGCTGAAAAGTCCCTCAGGAATTTACCAATATTTGTGTGAATGCCTGTATGCACGTTCTTTCGTCCATCGTTATTTGGAATAAACTTTGAGTCCCTTTCTTCATTGATTTGCTCATTTACAGTAAATGCCATGATAGGAGTGCTCTTTATGCTTCATTTTGGTGGGAATCAGTATACAGTGTCTGATAGGTTCTTCAGTAATTAAAGTCAGTGGGGCTTAGCCATGTGTGATGCAGTGCACTTGAGATTGGGCCGTAGGGAAAAACCGGATGAGACTGTCAATATGCACTAGACACTGTCACAGAGATTGAGTTAAGGACTGTCAACAGTCTGATGGTTAAGAATAGCGGCAAAGGCTGTAGGTTTGATGCTTGTTTGTAATGTAAACACCAGGCTTAGTATTATTTTGATCGTTGTCTTCTGAGAAACCTTGTTTTGGCAGAATTTGAAGGTAACTTTGTATGTATATTTTATGGATAATGAGTTCTGTGGGAAATGCAATCAAGATGACGAACACAGGGAGACTGTTTTTTTTGGACTAGTATGATAATTTTGTTAGCTAGCGACATGTTAACACCAAATTATTGCACTTCTTTAAGTAGCAATGTTTGTTTTCTTCTATCTATGTAGAATGTTATAAATCAGTCACTGTGAGGTTCCGTTTCCATAAGAATATGGCCTTATAAGGTTGGCGCCTGTGCAGGCTGTAGACAGCTAGGCACACATTATGTTTTTGGAACAGAGCCAGTATATGTGACTCCAGTGTCTAGAGATTCTACCAATTAATCATATTTCCTCACTATGTGTTTGCGTGCAGAGAGGGTCGCTGAGATTTGATGATGTGTTCATTTTGCGTAATATATTCATCCTCCCTTGCTTTCCTTGTGTTCCAGTGCTGAGGCTGCTGAAGGAGGGAGCTGACCTGAACACAGTGATTTCCTCAGGAGGATCTCTGCTCCATCTGGTAAGACATAAGGACAAGGTCTGACAAATTCAGTTACATGCGCCTTGCCTCTTGAGCCTGCATACACTGTGGCTGTGATGTCCTGACTTTACATTTCGGTTCGACAAGCCACACCTGGGAGACATGTTCTGCATTAACCCTTATAAGTTATTCAGGTATTTTTAAATATAGAAAATTGTATGACAGTGAGCATTGCAGCAAAAATGAAGCTTCTGAATGATTAAATGTCTACCAAACTTACCAAATATTAGTTGGATAATGTCTAAATACATTTCCACATACATTTTTTATAAACGTAAAATCTACAATTCTTACACAACAGGTGGATGCATAGAAAGAAAGCTTTGCTTTTAAAATATTTTATTTTACTGTAGTGAGTTTCTTAAAGAAGAAATATTTACACATCTTAATGATCTTACACTCTTACTGTTCCTGGTCAAATGTGACTGTAACCAGCCAGTGCATGAGCCTTTTTTTTAAAGCTTAAGAGGATTGAAGCCGTTATTAATTCATTTTCCTTTATTCGACAATGCCTGGTTAATTATGACACCGATATGTTTCTGATCAGTGCCTGAATGGGAATGTCCATTACACATTAGTTGGTTCATTGTAAATCAGGGAAACATTTGACACAATTCAGTGACACTGGCTTTAATAGACCTGGTCAGTGTGAGCACTACACTCAAGCAAGATAGATGACTCAATTTTGTGTTGGTTAATTGTTCCATAGAGAGGTAAATACATTTAAAGGGTTCGCCCGGGTATAGTACAGCTAAACAGAAACAAATCCAATTTCAGCAGTAATTGGATACAGTTTAATTAAGTTTTGGCACTGTCTAGGAGTCAAAATGCTCAGACAGAAAAACATTTTCATACATAATTTCTTTATGGTGCTGCATATGAAATCAACCATTCATATCCATGCAATATATTAAATAATTTTTTAATTACAATTTTGATTATTGCACCTCTAACAAAATTAAACCTGTTCTCGGTGCAATTTAATGCAATTATCTAACGTGAAAAGAGCTCAATCTTTTTAAATCCATATAAATGTCTCATTTAAATGCACAGTAGATTTGTTAAATAATATACTTTATAATATAAGAATAAGCTTAATGCACTCATTCATTAAAGCACTCAGAAAGTTTGTTATTGGGCTAAATTATTTAAGTTTGAGGCAGTTTACAAAAATTACAGTGGGTGCAAATAAGTATTAGGCTACATAAATATTTGGATTTCATAGCATTAGATATACATTAGCATTAGATATATGATTTTTGTAATGACTTTTAATTTTGTAAGACATGTAAGTTGAGAAGTGAAATCCTCTTGCTCCCCTGTGACTGGGAATGCTACATGTCTGCCTCTTTTGCTTTTGTCTCTGCAGTGCGCCCGCCATGACAATGTGTTCGCAGCAGAGATTTTGATAGAGAAAGGACTGAATGTCACCTGCAGGATGAAGACCTCTGGACTGCCCTGCATGTTGCCTGTGCCTGCGATCACGCAGATATGGTGCTGCTGCTGCTGCTGGTGAGAAATACACCACAAACACAGGCACTAGGGATGCATGATATTGGATTTTTGCTGATATCCTACATGCCGATAATTTTCAACTTATTTAGGCTGATTGCCAATACTATGTATATGTATATATATATATATATATATATATGTATATATACAGTGCTCTACTTTGAGCAGTACTTTGAAAAGTAACATTTTAAACAATATTTCAATGAACACAAAAACATTTTCCAAAATGTTGACAAACTAAGTTTATATAACATCTGTTTAACTTATAACATGAAAGTAAGGTTAATAATATAACTTAGAGACAAAATTTTCATGCTATCAGCAATGGCACCACATGGAAGAGAAATGTCACAAGACCTGAGAAAGAAAATCATTTCTTTACACAAGAAAGGTGAAGGCTACAAGAAGATCAGCAAAGCTTTACTTATCATCAGAATACTGTAGCAAAAGTGGTACAAACATTTAAAAAAGATGGAACTGCAACCATCTCACAGAGATGTCCAAAATCGTCCACGGAAGTTAACACCTTGTCCAGGAGCGTCTTCTGATGAGAAGGGTTGAAGAAAATTGACATGCAAGTTGACTGCAGTTATCTAAAGAAGTAGAAAGCCAAACTGGGGTGACTATTTCCCGTGACCCAATACGGTGTACACTGCAGAGGAATGGCATGCATGGGTGCCGTCCATGAAAGAAGTCTCTCCTAAAGCCCAGGCATAAAAAAGCCCGCCTAGAGTTTGCCAGGGCCCATGCTGACAAAGATGAAGACTACTGGGACTCTATACTCTGGAGTGATGAGACCAAGATAAATGTTTTTGGAACTGATGGCTTCAAAACTGTTATGGCGTCACAAAGGTGAGGAATACAAAGAAAAATGCATGGTGCCTACAGTGAATACATGGTGGTGGCAGTGTCCTTATGTGGGGCTGCATGAGTGCTGCTGTGTCGGGAGCTGCATTTCATTGATGGCATCATGAATTCACAAATGTACTGCTCTATACTGAAAGAGAAGATGTACCATCACTCCGTGCCCTTGGTCGTCGTGCACTTTTCCAACATGACAATGATCTTAACACACATCTAAGGCCATCTGTTGGATTTCTGAAGAAGAACAGGGTGAAAGTGATTCAGTGGCCAGTATGTCTCTTGATCTGAACCCAATCGAACACCTATGGGGAATTCTGAAGAGACAAGTTGAGCATCACTCTCCATCGAGCATCCAAACTCTAAAAGAGGTCATTCTTGAAGAATGGAAAAAGATATATCTGGCCAAAATGTCGCCAACTTGTTCATTCCATGCCTAGAAGACTTGGTGCTGTCATTAAAAATCATGGAGGCCATCACAAAGTACTAGATTTAGTAGTTTTTGTTGTGGGGTGTACTCATTTTTGATAGCCTTGATAGGTGTGTGTGTTTCCAAGTGCATTTGGAGTAACACCATAGATGTAGGGAGGGAAGAACATCTTTCTTGACAGCCGTTATAATTAGCAAGCACATCAACAATGAGCATGTGGAACAGTGTGGCACCGCCCCCATCATTAGCCAGGGAAGAAGCCTATTTCAACATGTTTAAAAACAAGTTAAATATATATTGAAAATTTAATCACGAAATTGCATTGTTTAGTCGTACTATTCGACTGGTGCGATGTTAGCACGTATTCAAAAAAAAAAAAATCAAAACTGTATTTCGTTTGTGTGTGGGCCGGGCACCAGACTAATGGGTGTCTATTAGGTCTGTACACTTTTGAAACGCATGTGACTTGAGGCTGAGCTCTAATTGGCTTGTTTCAGATTGTCGTCGGGGCACAGATCGCTGCGCCCAAGACCCCCCACTTTTGATCTTAGCGAATCAATATTGTTTTTATATATTTTGGCCTCATGTGATTGGACCGTTCTCGACTGTCAAATAAGTGCAATCTATCTTACGAGATGAAAGTAAATTCGATTTTAACTTTACAAAAAATCCTTTCACGAGGCATTCAAATGAAGAAAAAAATTAAATACAAATCATGAGATTGGACGGAGTTGGCAAGCAGGATGGGATGTAAGTCATGCCTTGTATTTGTTTTTCCTGATTGTTATTTCAAAGTCCTGTCACCGAAGCGTTGGCAAAGACACAGAATGTAGAACAGTGCAGTTTTAACATGAGCCGATCATTAAGATCCAAGCAACAATTGGCTTGTCTCTTTTCAAGAAAATTATGAGTTTTTAAGTAAGGATTATTATGCAAATATATAAATAATATAGTGTCCCATATCAGTCAGACATATATGTCTGACAACTTGAATAATATATTGTCAATAACATTAAAATTAAGATTAAAACAACATAATGGTCTTTAAGTCTCTAGGAGATTAACAGTTTTTGCATACTTATTACATTGGCCTTTATTAAACCTTATGGAAATATAATGAATTTATATGCAATTAAAAAAAAGTCAATTTAATTAACCATTTTCAGTTCTTATCATGAATGATTTGCTATCCTGTGGCTCCCTTGTGTGGA
>CM049804.1:7695810-7856691 GCA_027422405.1 Ptychobarbus kaznakovi | reverse complement strand
TCAATATGGTTATTATACCGTATTATAATTCAAATATCGTTATAATACCGTTTTGGTGCTCTTTAATGTGGTTGATAGATCTCTGTAGATTAAAATGGGTACTCGCCTCAATGCATTAATTTTTTTCTGAAGGTTATGATCCCGCGCTCTGGTTGCCTCACTGGAGCGCACTCGTCACCAGCTGGACATGAGTGTTAATTACAGATTATAAATTACACTAGATAACTCTCATGCAATCTGCCAATATGGACAGACGGCCTTAAATCTTTCCGTAACTGAATAAGAAAATTCTGTCAAATGACGGAAAAATGTTCTGTTAACGCGACTTCTGGTGTGTGTGTTTTTTTATGTGTATATATATATAAATATATATATAAATATACAGGTGCTGGTCATATAATTAGAATATCATCAAAAAGTTCATTTATTTCACTAATTCCATTCAAAAAGTGAAACTTGTATAATGTATACATTCATTCCACACAGACTGATATATTTCAAGTGTTTATTTCTTTAATTTTGATGATTATAAGTGACAACTAATGAAAACCCCAAATTCAGTATCTCAGAAAATTAAATATTGTGAAAAGGTTCAATATTGAAGACACCTGGTGCCACACTCTAATCACTAATTAACTTAAACACCTGCAAAGGCCTTTAAATGGTCTCTCAGTCTAGTTCTGTAGGCTACACAATCATGGGAAGACTGCTGACTTGACAGTTTCCAAATACGACCATTGACACCCTTGCACAAGGAGGGCAAGACACAAAAGGTCATTGCAAAAGAGGCTGGCTGTTCACAGAGCTCTGTGTCCAAGCACATTAATAGAGAAGCGAAGGAAGGAAAAGATGTGGTAGAAAAAAGTGTACAAGCAATAGGGATACCGCACCCTGGAGAGGATTGTGAAACAAAACCCATTCAAAAAAAGTGGGGGAGATTCACAAAGAGTGGACTGCAGCTGGAGTCAGTGCTTCAAGAACCACTACGCACAGACGTATGCAAGACATGGGTTTCAGCTGTCGCATTCCATGTGT
Source organism: Ptychobarbus kaznakovi (assembly GCA_027422405.1). Lineage (NCBI taxonomy): Eukaryota > Metazoa > Chordata > Actinopteri > Cypriniformes > Cyprinidae > Ptychobarbus > Ptychobarbus kaznakovi. The sequence continues at coordinate 7,855,656 of CM049804.1, read as the reverse complement.
CAAGCCACTCTTGAACAACAGACAGCGTCAGAAGCGTCTCGCCTGGGCTAAAGAAAAAAGGACTGGACTTCTGCTGAGTGGTCCAAAGTTATGTTCTCTGATGAACGTAAAGTTTGCATTTCCTTTGGAAATCAGGTCCCAGAGTCTGGAGAAAGAGGAAGGCACAGAATCCACGTTGCTTGAGGTCCATGTAAAAGTTTCCACAGTCAGTGATGGTTTGGGGTGCCAGTTTCTGGGGGTGTCAATCTGCTGGTGTTGGCCACTGTTTTTTCTGAGGTCCAAGGTCAACACAGCCGTATACCAGGAAGTTTTAGAGCACTTCATGCTTCCTGCTGCTGACCAACTTTATGGAGATGCAGATTTCATTTTCCAACAGGACTTGGCACCTGCACACAGTGCCAAAGCTACCAGTACCTGGTTTAAGGACCATGGTATCCCCTGTTCTTAATTGGCCAGCAAACTCGCCTGACCTTAACCCCATAGAAAATCTATGGGTATTGTGAAGAGGAAGATGCAATATGCCAGACCCACAATGCAGAAGAGCTGAAGGCCACTATCAGAGCAACCTGGGCTCTCATAACACCTGAGCAGTGCCACAGAACTGATCGACTCCATGCCACGCCGCATTGCTGCAGTAATTCAGGCAAAAGGAGCCCCAATAAGTATTGAGTGCTGTACATGCTCATACTTTTCATGTTCATACTTTTTCAGTTGGCCAAGATTTCTAAAAATCCTTTCTTTGTATTGGTCTTAAGTAATATTCTAATTTTCTGAGATACTGAATTTGGGGTTTTCATTAGTTGTCAGTTATAATCATCAAAATTAAAATAAATAAACACTGAAATATACAGTCTGTGTGGAATGAATGTATACATTATACAAGTTTTCACTTTTTGAATGAATATGAAATAAATCAACTTTTTGATGATAATTCTATTATAGACCAGCACCTGTATATACTTATTTAAACTGCAAATCATTTTAAGTATTTTATATGTAATTTTTATATAATTATACTGTATTCTATACTTTCTATATATTTTAGAAATCTTCAGAACATTATCGAGCAGTCTGTGGCATCCAAAGTAGCGAGAACATTTGCGTGTTGTCCATATTCCTTATCTTTTAATTTCTCATCTCCTACTATCTTGCTTTTTCCTCTCTCGTCCTCTCCTTTCCCCATGCCTGGTTTCCATGGAAACGCCACATATGGTTCCAACAGCTGTTTTCCCATTTTCCGGTGACAGGTTGAATTCGCCCACTCTTGTGCCCAACATCAAGTCATTGGAAAAGCAGGAGATTATCAACCATGCAGAGGAAAACTCATATTAGCCTTATCATAAAGAGTGCCAACAGAGCACATTCCAATAACCCGGAGCTTCCAAATGTTCAGTTTCATCCCGCAGTTGCTGATGTGAATATTAGACTGTCTGTATCTGTTCCATTTGAGTCCTGTAAATGGCCAGTTATGATAACAGTGTGTTAGCCTAATGGTTTATTTGACCTAAAAGTTTGAAATTGGTTTCACCAGTAATACTCCACATTGAGTTGAGCAGATTCATAACACGGCATGATTTTGACCACTGTGCAAAGAAACCTACGGGCTAAGTGTGTCTGCTGACCTCTGTTTAGTTGCGGTTGTTAAATATGCCTAACACATGTGCGGGTGGTCTCTGGTGTTTCCTCTAAATGCCTGCACCGAACCATCTAACAGATGTGCTCATCAGGCTCTGTAGCTCCATGTTAACATGCACAGGTGTTTTCTCTTTTTGCAGTCAGCAGAAAATCTGTCCTTAATGACCACACAGATTTAACCCATTTTCCTCCATGGTTAAGTGATCCATTTAGTAAATTATAGTCTTGTGCTCATGCAAACATTAGCACTGATATATGCTAAATGTATCATTTCAGGCAAATTGCTGGAAAAGCTTTGTAAGTGACGGTTCACTCAAAAATGAAAAAAATCTGTGATCATCACCTTTTGAAACCTTTATTTTTTTTCCTTCTGTAGAGCACCAAATTAGTTATTTAGAGACGATTTTCCAATATAGTCAGTGGTGACCATGGCTATCCATGCAGGATTTTAAGTGAATGGTGATTTATATTTTGGTCTGTTCCTCACATAAAGCTACTGTATGACTTCAGAAGACTGTGACATGGTCTGCATGTTGTATGGACCATTGTTATGAAGCTTTGATGGGGCTTTAAGTCATTTTTCGAGCTAATAGCTCCTGGTGACCATTCACTTTCATTGAATGGAAAAGAGTAGCCTGGATATTCCACAGAAAACAAAGAAGACAAAAGTCACTAGACCCTCTTTACTGGGGCCAAGCTCTAATAAGATACCACAGTGTCTCAGCAAAATATTACTGATAAATCCTTGTCTGAGAATGAAGATCATGTATACAGAATATTTTTCTCCTGTAATATTTCAGCAGTCATTTCATGTATGTTTGTTAACTGTTTTAAAATCAGAACTATTAAAGCCATATTTGCAGATGAGCTGCTACTGAACTCATTGGTTAAATAAGTTTGAAAAAGCTCTGAAAGTATTTGTGATTCAGTTTTATCCATTCAGACAGTTCACTCATTTTCTGAATCACAACAAAATGGTAACAGGATTTTATAAGACAGTAAACAAAGTGTGCTGAATGAGGTATATATTTACCTAAAATCTATTGGAAACAAAACTTGCAATATCTTCTATCATTTGTCAAGGATAAAGCATTTCTTTATTGCATTTACAGCTGGGGAATAGGTTTGTACTGCAGATGAAGATAATTTAGATCCATTATTGTATCAAAATTTGCCCCAGGGCAGAACTTTAATGTCTGGGTGAACTGTTCCTTTAAATACCAGAACACAATCTAATTTCCAGAAAGCAGGTGTAATGTTGCCCAATCTGTGGTTAGATAATGAAGATTGTTGCGTTAATATGCTGATTGGGTTTTTCTCAAAGGGAGGCCATTCCCGTCCCATCAGCAACTCAAACTGCACCGAACCTACGGAAAGGGAAATCGTTGTCTACCCTAGAGGAACGGAAACATGCTTAAGATTTTGCCCTGGGATGCAAAATACTTTTCTGGTACTCATTAGAGCAAGAGACTTGGGAAATGAATTAAGCTCTCTGTCTGTTAATGACTGCAGATTGGACAAGCTGATTAATAATAGGTCTGAGCGTCGGATTCTACGTGAACAGCATTGATTGGACTAATGTTTCTGTATTACAAGCAAATCAATTATTTTGAGTAAAAAAAAAGATTCCATTAGGTAGCCGGTTCGGATGTTATTATATTCGCTCATTGTAGGAGCACATTTGTGTATTTGTTTTCTCGTAATCATCTAATTTTGTTCTCCAGGGTGGTGTTTTAGATTGTTACAATGGTGTGACGATAGCTGATGTTTTGTTGGTTTTTATTGGATCCTTGTTGCGCAAAGCATAATGGAGGTCACATAGATGTTTACTGCATTCAGTGTTATCGGGTTTAACAAACGAGCCAGCCACGCATATCGCTGAGTCAGATCGCCATAACAACACCTCATAAATATGAATGAGTGTAGACTGTATTATTAGCATGAACTGCTCTACCTCACCACAGCTACTCAGACTGGGCATGTTCTGATGTGTAAATAGGTATACAGCCCTGAATAAACAGGCTGTGGAACCGTGGCCCGACTACTTAACCTCTCATTCCAGCTGTGTTGAGGGGTTATCCACAAGCACATCTGTTTGAGGTGGTAACAACTCCGGTGAGGGTCATAATATTAAAGCTTGGGTAGGGCTTTCTAACCAGCTTGATCATATGGTAATTCCCTCTGTAATTAACCTTCACTCTGTCCTGGCAATCGAGCACATGTGTGTGTAATGTGCAGAAATCATTCAGATACATACTCGATTTATTACCTAGTTTAAGACCTATTGAGCGGTTGGAGCTCATCTTTCCAAAGACCTGAAGACTTGGTAGGTGTGTGCAGTTAGCATTGATGGCATGTTTTGCAATGGCTTTGCAAAGATACACGCCACCCATTGTGTTGAGAAGATCTACAAAAAATGGTCATTAGATGCATCAAGCTAATCTGGCACATTGTATGGCAAACCGTTTTAAAATCGCTGAATACCCTTGATTGCTTTGGTTTACATCGGACAGTGTCCTTTACAAGCCTTACACCCTGCCTCATTTCCTCTCTGGGATCTTCATTCATTTGTATTTTCCTGGGTTGGCAGCTCTGTATCCAAACCAGTGTTCAATTTCCTGAGGGGATTGCTGAGTGATCTTGGGAGATTCACCCATTTCAGCCTCCATGCCAACCATCACACTGACGTATGGGAACAACACATGCCACAGCCAATGTACTTTTAAACCACAAGTCTCACAACTGTCAAGGAAATGGAGAACTGAAGGGACAAGTCACCCAAAAATAAATTTTGAGGTAAAATGTAGTGTCCTTGTAAAATGCCACATGTACTTACTATAGTAATAACAGTGCATAATGACCAGTGTTGGGAAGGTTACTTTGGAAAATAATAAGTTACAGATTACAAGTTACCCTATTTCAAATGTAATATGTAGTTGAACTATTTCAATTACTTGAATAAAGTAATGTAACTGATTACATTTGATTCCTTTTTGATTAATTTCTAAGTGTTCAACTGTTGATCATTTTCAAACATGTAAATCAGGCAGGGTTAAACTTACAGTAATGTTTAACACTAATTACTCTCAGACTTTCAAAATCCTTCATTACTTAAACTATGATTATTGTAATTTAATTTTAAAGCAGAGCCACCACAGAATCAGACTTACTTTGTGATCATTCATGCAGATTTAAAACCATAACAAGAAATAGCTTAGTACTTATGATGCTGTTTAAAAAAATCTAATATTTGCATAGTTATGACAGGAAACACTGGCATCTAAGAATGGCTTGGAACAGTTAATCTTAAAAACAGTTAATCTTAAAAGAAAATAAAGCATAGCCTTAATACATAAACCCAAATAGGAAATAAAACCGTTATTAAATAAGCATGTGTCCTATTCCATATACCAAACGCCTGACACATTGTTGTCTTATATTTTAGAGCAGTCAATGCAATTTATGAAAGAAATCAATAAAAAATGTATGGGTGTGTGTATGAAAAAAATCAGATGTAACCCACTTAACGTTAACATTTTCATAAGTTGGGTTGGGAACTGTCTTTTAATTACACTTTTTTTCTCATTAATTGTAATCAATTACATTTACCCTTTGGTAATATTTATTAATTTAGTTACGCGGATGTAACTAATTACTTTCTAGCCAATTGCACTGATAGGGGCGATGACTAAATTAAACCCTTACCCTTATAGTAAGTACATGCTGTTATACCCTACACTGGAACAAGGACACATTAAAATAAGGTAACCAAATTCTGTTGTTTACTCACCCTCATGTTGTTCCAAACCAGTTTGACTCTTTCCGAAAAAAAATTTCTTCTAATATCCAGAGTGCTTTTGTTTTATTCAATAAAAGGGCAACCTCCAAAAAAGTAGCATAAAATAGTTCATATGATTTGTACACTGTTCACTGAAAATTTTCCAGTCAAATGTGGAAGCTTGTTTCCACCTCAGAGTAAAGAAGAATGATGTTGATAGAATCCCTTACAGAACAAAATTTCCTGCTGATATAAAATGAAGACATTGACTGTCAGAATCCACCTGGCTTTAAAAAGTTCAAGCCTGTTGTAACTTCAAGTATGTGTGGGTGTGGATGCTAAAATAGTTATCATTATTATCATCTTTATAGTAACTGTTCTTTATGTGAACCTGCCTTTACATTACATTGTTTGTCCTTTTCCCTCTGTGCATTTGTTTAAAAATGTTCCTTTCGGGTTTAGTGATGCAATGAATGGAGATATTGCTTTCGATATGCCTGAGTGGTTGCCAAATAGCCTCAGAAGGCTAACCTGCTGATGCTAACATTTATGTTGTTGTTTTTGTCGTCTGTCTTTTCTTCATTCTTTGATTTAGTGATCTCTGCTGAGTTCATATGGCCCTGCCAGAATAACAACGAACGTTGCGCTTTTAAGCAAACCGGATGCGCTATTAGTCTCATGTGAACTTGAGAATTCACTCCCGTGTCACCCTCTGCTTCGAACCTGTGTTGTATGCCTAACGTTACTGAAATTACCACAGCAACGTGACGTGCTAACATGGATGCAGCTATGAAGCCGGGTTTGCTTCAGGGAAAATCCAGACGGTGTTGTGTAAACAGTTCATCACGATATGTAGGCCTACAGTCCAAAATTATTGTTTTAACTGAATAAACAGTTGTAAACCAAGTATTCTGTATTGAATGTTTATTTTCATCACCAATTATCATAGCAGAACATTCTTTTCTCAGTTTGTGATCGTTTTTTGGAATAGAACTGAGGAGTCCCTGGTCTAATGCCCACCTGGCATTTGCTCTTTTCTCAAAGACTTACTTTTGAGCCATTATTTGGGGTAGTGCACATATTCTGATGCATTTTCGCAGTGGGAATAATGAGCCAGTTTTAATCTAGAATAATCTAGATTTAGTGTCTGATAGATTCTTCAATCTATGCCCACCCCTATCCTAGTTCCATATACCAAACGCCTGACACATAGTCTTATGCATTTTAGAGCAGTTGAATGCAATTTATGAAAGAAATCAATAAAAACTGTATGGGTGTGTGTGGAAACTAAATAACCCCACTTTAACGTTATGATTTTCATAAGGTAACTGTCATTTTAAATAACACTTTTTGCTCATGAATTGTACATTTGTCATTTGGTAAATAAGAATTTAGTTACATGTAACTAAATACTTCCCAACACTGATAATGACTAAATTTAAACCCTTACCCTTATAGTCAACATACATGCTGTTATTACTGAGTACCCTGCACTGTAACAAGGACACTTAAAATAAGGTAACCAAATTCTGTTGTTTACTCACCCTCATGTTGCCAAACCAGTTTGACTCTTTCCGAAAAACATTTCTTCTAGTTCCAGATTTTTTTTTTATTCAATAAAAGGGCAACCTCCAAAAAAGTAGCATAAAGGCTAGTATTATATGTTTTGTACAGTGTTCACTGAAATTTTTCCAGTCAAATATGGAAGTTTGTTTCCACCTCAGAAAAGACGAATGATGTTGATGAATCCCTTACAGAACAAAATTCTGGCATATAAAATGAAGACAGGTGACTGTCAAACTTGGTTTTAAAAAGTTCAAGCCTGATTTAACTTCAAGTATGTGTGGGTGTGGATGCTAAAATAGTTATCATTATATCATCTTTAATAGTAACTGATTATTTACTGTGAACACTGCCTTTACATTACATTGTTTGTCCTTTTCCCTAGTATGATATTGTTTAAAAAATATTCCTTTCGGGTTTAGTTGATGCACTGAATGGGGATATTGCTTTCGATATGCAAAGTGCACTTCCAATTTAAGTAGCCTCAGAAGGCTAACCTGCTGAATGCTAACATTTATGTTGTTGTTTTTGTCGTCTTGTCTTTTCTAGGTATTCCGTTTATTTAGTGATCCTGCTGAGTATAATATGGCCCCTAGCCATGCCTCTTTTATTTCTCTATGTAAGCAGATTTGTTCCCCACTGAGCGTGTTGGAGACACAATTCCAGACTGGTATGTTGTCACGCTATGGAGCTGAAAAGTCCCTCAGGAATTTACCAATATTTGTGTGAATGCCTGTATGCACATTTCATCCATCGTTATTTGGAATAAACTTTGAGTCCCTTTCCTTCATTGATTTGCTCTTTTACAGTAAATGCCATGATAGGAGTGCTCTTTATGCTTCATTTTGGTGGGAATCAGTATAAAGTGTCTGATAGGTTCTTCAGTAATTAAAGTCAGTGGGGCTTAGCCATGTGTGATGTAGTGCACTTGAGTTTGGGCCGTAGGGAAAAACCGGATGAGACTGTCAATATGCACTAGACACTGTCACAGAGATTGAGTTAAGGACTGTCAACAGTCTGATGGTTAAGAATAGCGGCAAAGGCTGTAGGTTTGATCCTTGTTTGTAAAGTAAACACCAGGCTAGTATTATTTTGATCGTTGTCTTCTGAGAAACCTTGTTTTGGCAGAATTTGAAGGTAACTTTGTATGTATCTTTTATGGATAATGAGTTCTGTGGGAAATTTAATCCAAGATGACGAACACAGGGAGACTGTTTTTTTTGGACTAGTATGATATGTTTGTTAGCTTAGCGACATGCTAACACCAAATTATTGCACTTCCTTTAAGTAGCACTGTTTGTTTCTGTCTATGTAGAATGTTATAAATCAGTCACTTGTGAGGTTCCGTTTCCATAAGAATATGGCCTTATAAGGTTGGCGCCTGTGCAGGCTGTAGACAGCTAGGCAGCACATTATGTTTTGGAACAGAGCCAGTATGTGACTCCAGTGTCTAGAGATTCTACCAATTAATCTTATTTCCTCACTATGTGTTTGCGTGCAGAGAGGGTCGCTGAGATTTGATGATGTGTTCATTTTGCAAATATATTCATCCTCCCTTGCTTTCCTTGTGTTCCAGTGCTGAGGCTGCTGAAGGAGGGAGCTGACCTGAACACAGTGATTTCCTCAGGAGGATCTCTGCTCCATCTGGTAAGAACATAAGGACAAGCTCTGACAAATTCAGTTACATGCGCCTTGCCTCTTGAGCCTTCATACACTGTGGCTGTGATGTCCTCAGACTTTAAGATCAATTCCCAAAACTCAGGTTCGAACAAATGTTCTGACACACCTGGGAGACATGTTCTGTATTAACCCTTATAAGTTATTCAGCTATTTTTAAATATAGAAAATTGTATCCTCAGTATGACTGTGAGCATTGCAGCAAAAATGAAGCTTCTGAATTATTAAATGTCTACCAAACTTACCAAATATTAGTTGGATAATGTCTAAATAAATTTCCACATACATTTTTTATAAACGTAAAATCTACAATTCTTACACAACAGGTGGATGCATAGAAAGAAAGCTTTGCTTTTTAAAATATTTTATTTTACTGTAGTGGAGTTTCTTAAAGAAGAAATATTTACACAAATCTTAATGATCTTACACTCTTACTGTTCCTGGTCAAATGTGACTGTACACAGCCAGTGCATGAGCCTTTTTTTGTAAAGCTTAAGAGGATTGAAGCCGTTATTAATTCATTTTCCTTTATTCGACAATGCCTGGTTATTTATGACACCGATATGTTCTGTTCAGTGCCTGAATGTTGGACTTCCATTACACATTAGTTGGTTCATTGTAACTCAGGGAAACATTTGACACAATTCAGTGACACTGGCTTTAATAGACCTGGTCAGTGTGAGCACTACACTCAAGCAAGATAGATGACTCAATTTTGTGTTGGTTAATTGTTACCATAGAGAGGTAAATACATTTAAAGGGTTCGCCCGGGTATAGTACAGCTAAACAGAAACAAATCCAATTTCAGCAGTAATTGGATACAGTTTAATTAAGTTTTGGCACTGTCTAGGAGTCAGAGATGCTTAGACAGAAAACTTTTTCATACATTATTTTTTTATGGTGCTGCATATGAAATCAACCATTCATATCCAATGCAATATATTAAATTATTTTTTAATTACAATTTTGATTATTGCACCTCTAACAGAAATAAACCTGTTCCTCGGTGCAATTAATGCAATTATCTAACGTGAAAAGAGCTCAATCTTTTTTAATCCATTTAAATGTCTCATTTAAATGCACAGTAGATTTGTTAAATAATATACTTTATAATATAAGAATAAACTTAATGCACTCATTCATTAAAGCACTCAGAAAGTTTGTTATTGGGCTAAATTATTTAAGTTTGAGGCAGTTAACATTCAATGAAATGTCTTTACAAAAATTACAATGGGTGCAAAAAAGTATTAGGCTACATAAATATTGGATTTCATAGCATTAGATATACATTAGCATTAGATATATGATTTTTGTAATGACTTTTAATTTTGTAAGATGAGAAGTGAAATCCTCTTGCTCCCCTGTGACTGGGAATGCTACATGTCTGCCTCTTTTGCTTTTGTCTCTGCAGTGCGCCCGCCATGACAATGTGTTCGCAGCAGAGATTTTGATAGAGAAAGGACTGAATGTCAACCTGCAGGATGAAGACCTCTGGACTGCCCTGCATGTTGCCTGTGCCTGCGATCACGCAGATATGGTGCTGCTGCTGCTGCTGGTGAGAAATACACCACAAACACAGACACTAGGGATGCATGATATTGGATTTTTGCTGATATCCTATATGCCGATAATTTTCAACTCATTTAGGCCGATTGCCGATACTGATATATATATATATATATATATTAATTATTTTGTTTAACTTATTTGTTAGAATTAAATACACAATAATAAAGTTATTTTATAATGACAGTACATTGAATATTTGAAAATAACTATAAGTAAACTATATATTAATCACTGCGTTATTTCTTTTCAGAAAGATGCAGTAGTAACGTTAACATTTTATTTTAGGATTTAACATTTGTAAATGGTCTAAAGCAAAAGAGTTGTACAAATTCTGTAAATCTTTTAGAGCTTATAATTTGTTTAAAAATATAACATATTACATATTAATACCACATAAGAAAGTCAGTATAATGTAAATATGTGTGTACAAAAGATGCAGCATGTACAACCATCAGTGTCTCTTAAGAAAGGTGAAATGTAAGCTATAGCAAGTCTTCTTCTGATCATCAAAATTGACATAGTGATGACATGAATTTATGGCTTCAAAAGGGTTAAAGCATGTGTACTTTTTTTGGAAGCACTAAATAACAGTACTTGGTGATTTGTTTCTTTGTGATCATTTTATCGTAGGCCCGGATTAAGTGTACTCCTACTGAAAGGGCATTAAAAGGCCTGGGTAAAGAGTTTGCATGTTTTAGCACTGCAGTGCCATGCTATCAATTACTGAATGAAACTATTACTATTTACTCTAAATGACACACCGAGCGGGCACATCATTTACTCTATCACACACCGAGCACATCATTCTGTATGTGCATTCTCAGTTTAAATGCAGCGATGTAAAAATAGTGAATACAATCACCATTCAGCCAAAATGTTGCTTCAAGAATGAGCCACAATATGGCGTGATCTAATCACACTGTTGACGTGATCTAATCTCTAGCACACCCTGAGCACATGTGAGTTAATGTATTCCTCTTATCGGTGCGAATATATCGGTGTAATTTTTCATATCAGTCCGATGCCGAAATTTACATCTAAAGCCATTATCGGTCGATTTCGATATTGGTTCGATAATATTGTGCATCCCTAACAGACACCAAATCAAAATGTGAGTTTTGTATCTTTTAGTACGTTTAGTACATTAATAACTGACAAATTTCACTTTTAGTACAGTAGTCTCTTTTCTGGAAAACTGGCAAAACTATTAATGATTGCAATTAGGGAAATACGAAATCAAAAATATACTGCAGCTAACAGGTTTCTCTAAGTATTGCAGACTTTTTTGGCCAACACTGGAAAGAAATCTGCACTTGTCAAGTGTTTTAATGGGGTTTTCAGGAGAAGTCTTGTTATTTCTTTTCAACTGTGTCATCTGTGACCTCTCTCTTTAATACGATTAAAAGGTTTATGTACTGAAGGATGACATGTAAGAGATAAAAAACATGACTGCCTGCCTCCATGGACTCTTCCACCAGGGTATTGAGAATTGAATGAGCTCCTTGTGTCGACACACCACACCCCCGACCAGACTTGATAGGTGTGTGTGTTTCCAAGTGCATTTGAGTAACACATAGATGTAGGGGAGGGAAGACATCTTTCTTGACAGCCGTTATAATTAGCAAGCAGATCAACAATGAGCATGTGGAACAGAGTGGCAATGGTATTTTTAAGTTTGCTTCTCTATGGAAGAAAATCCACTCATACAGATTTAGAACATTATGAAGGTGAGGGAATCATGACTGAACCTTTAAAGGCTACGTTCACACTGTCAGTTTCAATAGGGGGCGCTGGGGCACCGCCCCCATCAAGTTAGCCAGGGAAGAAGCCGATTTCAACATGTTTAAAAACAAGTTAAATATATATTGAAAATGAATCACGAAATTGCATTGTTTAGTCGTACTTTTCGACTGGTGCGATGTTAGCACGTATTAAAAAAAAAAAAAAAACTGTATTTAGTTTGTGTGTGTGCCGGGCACCGGACTAATGGGTGTCTATTAGGTCTGTACACTTTTGAAACGCTTGTGACTTGAGGCTGAGCTCTAATTGGCTTGTTTCAGAATCTGCGCCCAAGACCCTCCCACTTTTGATCTTAGCAAATCAATATTGTTTTTATATATTTTGGCCTCATGTGATTGGACCATTCTCGACTGTCAAATAGGCGCAATCTATCTTACGAGATGAAAGTAAATTCGATTTTAACTTTACAAAAAATCTTTCACGAGGCATTCAAATGAAGAAATTTTTTTAATTAAATACAAATCATGGAGATTGGACGGAATTGGCAAGCAGGATGGGATGTAAGTCATGCCTTGTATTGTTTTTCCTGATTGTTATTTCAAAGTCCTGTCACCGAAGCGTTGGCAATGACACAGAATGTAGAACAGTGCAGTTTAACATGAGCCGATCATCAAGATCCAAGCACAATTGGCTTGTGTCTTTTTTCAAGAAAATTATGAGTTTTTATGTAAGGATTATTATGCAAATATATAAATAATATAGTGTCCCATATTCAGTCAGACATATATGTCTGACAACTTGAATAATATATTGTCAATAACATTAAAATTAAGATAAAAAACATAATGGTCTTTAAGTCTCTAGGAGATTACAGTTTTTGCATACTTATTACATTGGCCTTTATTAAACCTTATGGAAATATAATGAATTTATATGCAATAAAAAAAAGTCAATTTTATTGAACCATTTTCAGTTCTTATCATGAATGATTTGCTATCCTGTGGCTCCCTCGTGTGGACAATTATCTCTGCATTACATTAATATAAATGGATTCTATTTTTTTTTAATGATTACAAATGTTTAATGCTTACTTACAGATAATATACTCACATTAAACTTAAATTCACTGATTTAGTATCCTATTTTACACTTTAACAGTTGAATTTTCATCGTAACTTTTTAAGCAGTAATGATTCATTATTATGTCACTTGTTAAATGGTGATTCTAACAACTGCATTCAGTCATATGCCATTGCATTAACAGTTTGATTAAGTAGGTTTGCGCCCCCCCCCCAAAACAAATAAAAAAATATAATATATTAATATTTTTTTTTAGCACCAGCCGCCACTGGGCCATAGTCAAATGTGTGTCGAGTTCCAGTCAGAGATTGGTAAAGATTCACATTACCTCATATTCCAAATACATCATCACTGAGTTTCTCTTATGGCTTCTTGACTGTTACGTTTGGGATATGTGCTTTTTTTCTGTAAAGCTGCTTTGAAACAATATGTATTATGAAAGGTGCCATAGAAATAAATGTGAATTGAATTGAACATGCACGTCTCTCCTGCAGGAGGGAATCAGGCTAAGACTGCTTAGAGTAAAGTTCTGTCATATGTCGGACATGGTGGATCAGTTGAGTGTAATCCTTCGCAGTGCTGCCAGATCCAGGCAGGATCAGGATTTCCCTGCGTCTTTAGGCAGGAGGTGTTCAGTCAGCATGCAGTCATGTCAGATTGTTACCTTTACCACAAACAAACACAGCAAATCCTCAAATAATACACAGGTGATTTAAAACTTGCCCTGATAGAATGTCTGCAGTATTCCTGTAACCGAAGGAATTTAAAATATGCATTATTTCTTAAAGGGGTCTTATGATGCAATTTCAGGTTTTCCTTTCTCTTTGGAGTGTAAGCTGTTTGTGCATAGATAAGATCCCTGAAGTTGCAAAGACTAAAGTCTCAAAACCAAAGAGATATTCTTTATAAAAGTTAAGATTCTGCCATGCCCCACTAAAACGGCTCATTCAAACACGCCCCCACATGTCTACGCCATGATGTGGAAATATTTGTGTAATGCCAAAGAAAGAAGGTTTCAGTAACCGCAGTAGTGTTGGCGAAGCCATGACGGAGAAGCGGTTTTTGCTTTCTATGCGAAAGCAAAAGCACTTTATTTGGCCTTCCGAAAGTAGATGCATTTAGGAATCATTAAGATTACTTACAACAGAAAAGCAATGCATTTTATGAACTGCAGTTTTTTGAAGCTCTGAGATGTTTTGTTATTAGAGTAAGTATTTGCTTTGACTTTTAAGTTTTGCGCGCCGTGTGTGTGTTACTCGGTGTGTGAAAGAAACGGCCCAATCACAACCGCGATTGTGTACTGTATTAATAATTCTGTCCTCATGACTCTGTCCCCCTCGGGCTTGAACGGATGGTAAAACTAAGGTAATATTAACTGTCCTTACATTTGAAAGTGAAGCTGCGATTGAAGGGGCGTTACATTTCTGACTCGTGCTTGTGGTGTTCGGCCAATCACAATGCACTGTGCCAGTTGGCCAATCAGAGCAGACTGTGCTTGTCGGAAGGAGGGACTTTGTAGAAAACGACCCGTTTCAGAAAGGCGGGCATAGGACCTACAATAATGTACAGTATTTGGAAAATAATGTGTTTTTGAACTTTGCAGCATGTCAACATATTCTGTTACACCAGATAAACAAAATAATGATCTTTAAAAAGCATCATATGACTCCTTTAAAGGGTTAGTTTACCTAAAAATTTGAATTGTCATTAATTACTCACGTCATATTGCCAAATTTGTAAGACCCTCGTTCATCTTTGGAATGAAAATTAAGATGTTTTTGATGAAGTCCAAGAGCTTTCTGACCCTGTGAGAAAGGCCCAGAAACATGTAAGTCATTAAAAATAGTTCAAGTGGTTCACTGTTTTTTGAAGCTCAGAATATTTTTTTGCGCTAGAAAACCATAATAATTACTTTATTCAATGCTTGCATCCCCACCATTACGAAGAACCACAGTGCATGTTTGTGGTGCTGCTGATGCAGGAGCTGGCATTCTGACGTGGAACACGCATGTGCTGTGCCTTGTTTACAAGCAGAGAAATGCACACGCATGCGTCGTGGTACTCTTGTGAGAATGTGTCGAAGACTGTCTCAGAAGAGAAGACATTGAATAAAGTAGTTGTTTTTGTTTTCTTTGCACACAAAAGTATATATCTTCATAACATTAAGGTAGAACCACTGATGTCACATGGACTAATTTAACGATGTCCTTATTACCTTTATGTGTCTTGAACGTGGTAGTTATTTTGCTGTCTATGTAGGGTCAGAAAGCTCTCTGATTTCCTCAAAAATATCTTAATTTGTGTTCTGAAGATGAATGAAGGTCTTAAGGGTTTTGAACGACATGAGGGTGAGTAATTAATGACAGAATTGTCATTTTTTGGGTGAACTGTCCCTTTAATTTTCACTTTAATTTTCTTAAGTCGACTTAAAATACCATTTGGAACCCTTTTACTTCTAAATTGTGACCTATTAATTCAGGAATCCTTAAAATTGAATGTTAGAATTAAATATTTTAATTTTAATATATTAAAGTGTTTAGATCCTGAAATCGTACACAACCGCTAGAGTTGCATGATAGATAGGAAAAAAAAAGTTACATTTTTATTGTGGCACATTAATTTTTACTTGAATAGTTATATTAAGAAGTAATTATAAAATGATTGAGTGATTTCTTTTTTATTTCTTTTTTGCAGCTGCAATAATATTAAGAAGTAATTATAAAATGATTGAGTGATTTCTTGCTCTTAAAAATTATTTTGAGTACAAAATAATAATGATAATAAAGGCTCGCTCTTAAAAATTATTTTGAGTACAAACCATCCTTTTAGGGCTGAATCATTTTGGGGAAGACTTGTTTACCAACTCAGACATCTATCAATAATAAAAAAAAATAAGAGTTTTTTATTTTTCATTATTGCCTAAAAATATTCAACACCGTAAGAAATCTTACTTTTTTTACTTTACTTTTTAGTCATTTAGCAGACGCTTTTATCCAAAGCGACTTACAAATAAGAAAAAGTAACTAAAACTATAAGTTATAAGTCTATAAATACTATATATACACACATTTAAGAAAATTTAGAAATTAAATAAAATGACAAATGCATACAACAACATTTCAAAACTAACATTTAAATGAAAACAAAAAATAAAGGTATGACAAATGTATAAAATGATTCAACATAACTAAGAAAACAAAACACCTATATATATATGTATTTCATTTCCATGCAGTATGTTGAATTAACTAAAAAACAAAAAAACTAAAACTAAAGAAAATACCTATAAAGACATAATAAATTCATACATAATTTATCTAAAATTAAAATAGATAACAAATCAAACGGCAGTTTTATCAAAATAGTAAAAAGAACAAAAACTAAAAAAAAACATAAAGCTAACAAACAACAACTTACACATAGTAAGAATTGGTTATAAAACTAAAACAGAAGTGAAACAGTAAGAAAGAAGATAAATAAAAAGTGATACTAAAAAAGAACACTGTCAAGTCGACACATGTAACAAACAACAACTTACACTCTGAATAAGCAAACTAAGCTTTTTATACCCATCTAACAAAATACTACTCCAATTCAGCTGAACACAATTTCCTGTTAATCACAATAAATGGCCAAGCAAGCGCCCGACACTGACAAGAAGCGATACAGTACGAGACCAAACGCTTTCAACGTCTCCACACAGTAAACAAAACAAGCGTTTCCTAACACAATTTCCTGTTAATCACAATAAATGCTAAACACTAATGCCAAGCAAGCGCCCGACACTACAAGGACGCGATACAGTTACTAGTTGTTTTTAAATCTATTACTATGCAATACTTTTTTATATTTTATATATATATATAAACCTGTAATATTTGCATATTCATTCCTTAATTGCATCCATTTTTTTCTCAAAGGTACATCCATTTAACTTTTATTTTGGTAGAAAACTGCAGTGAAGCTCTACAGCTTATCTTTTGTTGGTAACAGAGTAACATTGCATTCCCAAATTCTTGTTATGAGAGACATGCAGACATTGAGTTTGCGTGGAGCAACATTTACCATAGACCAAGTTTCTCTGAAACTCTGCTATATCGTGCTTTAGATTTTATTTGGATATATCGTGCAGCCTTAACCAGAAGACTCATACTGACTCCCTCTTGAATTCACAGACAGTTAAGACACAAGTGTGTCACTGTTGTTCTTCACACTGTTATGCCAGGCAAAGCTCACTCCGTGTGCGTGTCAGTAGAAGCTCAAAGGAACGGGGATATCTGGGTTATTTTTAGCACTGTGATTTCTTCAGTCATGCTCAGCAAAAGCTCCAGTGTGCTCCAGTGCAGACAGCATGTATCCTGTTTGCTACGGGCACTGATAAGCCGAGTCATATTTATTAAATTAAACTTGGAAGAGTGAGACTGAATGACTCTCAAACTTTGTCACAAATGTGGTGCCCAACGTAGGGCTCCCTCTGTGAACCGTAAGACCATGACACCCCTGGTTGAAATAGCTATACATTATGCTTGTGATATGTGGCTTTGCATTTGAGAGGAAAAAGTTTGACTCAGCGATAATATCAAACTTGTTGGATGTTTTCGTAGAGTTGGAAAGGCTGTTAAATCAGCAGGCTGTTGAGTCGTGCATCGCCTCCCTCCGATTCCCCAACGACAATTTAATTGAAGCATACGATTGATAATTGGCTTTAAACACTGCTATGATGCTCTGCAGGAAAACAGAGCGACTTAATATAATCTAAAACTGACTTGGAGAAATAGTGGGGAAAAGGAGATTTATGCCATTAATTTGTCATTGAACAGCATATCCTCCACAAATTGGAAGCCTTGGGGTGTAAACAGACTATGAATCAGTGTGTTTATCTCTGAAGAGAATCTGAAAGGAACACACCAGGGGAAGATATTCGCCCCCTTCAATCCAAATCCATTTACAATGATTCCAACACAAGCTGTTCCTCATCCAGCGAGCTCATCCTTCATATTGATGACTGAATCATTTCATTATTATCAAAAGAAAATGAAAGCTCTGCCAGCTCACGCATCACACATGCTGCCACGTTTCCTGCTTCCAGACCTCAGGTGAAAGTACAGATCACGGTCTTTGTATCCAATATCTAGAAGAAAACCGTCGTCTGGTTATTATTATTATTCAGAACGTGCGCCGCAGAGACACCAGCTTTGCCTGCTCTACTTTTCAGTGCGTGTCTGACTCCAGACCACTTTCGACCTGATTTCCACTAGAGCGTGAAGCAGCAAACCATGTGCGCCCGCCAGCTTACTTCAATCACAGAGCCCCTTTAGGAATACTGGCCAAAAATACACTTACTACCACTACTACTAGTACTACATACACACACACACACACTGACCCATCGTTCAGTTTTCGTTTAACTACTATACATCCATAATAACATCCAGACTTGATGCAGAGAATTCAGTCTGTATCACAACTGAAATATTATCAAATCATCCTCAAATCTGTCTAGCTTATTTGAAGAATATATGTGTTTTGTCCATACAATGAAAGATAATGGACAGATTTTTAAAGCAGGCTAATTTTGAGTTCATTCAAATTCACTCATTCATTAATCCCTATATAGTGTATGGCAGCTGAGTGGATTATATCAGAAAGGAGTGAACAAAATGAGTGAACGGATTCGGACGGTGACGTAGGCTATACACTGCGCGTGAGACTTGCGCTGTTGCAAAAAACAACAAACAACACCTTGGTCACATATGCACTTTTATATTAGCTACATGTACATTATTTAAAAACATAATATTAGTAGCATTAACTCTCAAAATGACTTTATATTGCATTTATACATACCTCCGCGTCAGCTTTATGGTTTCATCGATATTAATTTTTGTGATGCGTTTATGTTCATAATCATTAAATACTATTAAAATACTGAAAATAAAAATAAACACACATTACCACATTCATAATTGTATGTATTTATTATTTTTAATATCTTGAAACTCTCCTGAGCAGTGTTTTGAGCTCAGATAAGATAATGGTTGTAGAGCGCCCTCAGGCGACCGTTAATTTTACATCAGAATGAATACGCTACCTACAGGTTATTAACGAACATTTTTAAATTATCCACCAAATTATCATAATTTTTGTAAGTTAACAACGATGCCACCTCAGTAAATTAGTAAAATATTCAACTGAGTTATTGCCTACATAATATATTTTAATATAGGCAATGTATGAAATAAACGTTAAAGCAGAAATAATAAAGATAAACGGCAAATCTTATTCAAACTCGCTCGCTCCTGCTCTCTCTTCCAGCTCGTCGCTTCTCCGCATTGGATTGTGTAAAATAGTGCTTCAACGAGTGTACATCGGTTGTACACTCAAAATCAGATTGCATTGTGGGTAAAAAGTAGTGAACGAATGTAAATTAATTAAGTCGTTAACTCAGAATTCGGACAGCACTACAAAATGGCTGACACCTGATATAGTGCACTATATAGTGGATAGGGAGCGGTTTCGGACACAGCTTTAGTCTTTATCTTGAGACGATAATGCTTAATAGTCTTAGTAACATTTTAGTCATGAGTCTTTCATAGTTTTAGTCGACGAAAAGTCATTGTTTTTTGTCAACATTTAGTCAAACTGCAGTTACCAACATTTCTTTTGGTAGCTATTTTAGTCTTCAAACAAAAATAGTCATTCATTCTTCTCTCTTTGTACCAAATCAATTAAGCGTATGAGAAATTTGAATCAAGGATTGAATTTGAAAAAAAAATGAAATAAATGATGACGATTTACATTTTTGGGTAGAGATACAAATTAAACTCATATTTCAGAAACAGCAGGTTTACTTAACATGTGCATTAATAGCAAATTAAACATATTTCACACATTCAGTTTTCTTACGTTCACTTAAGCCATAACCGACTGTATTTACGTGAGATACTCTAAAAGATAGACATTTGGACTGCTGTGTGTGTATTTGAGCACTGAGAACTGATCCCACGCTGTCTGAGAACTGAAGAAGTGAAGCGTGCATTCTATCACGCTACAAGTTAATCACACGAATTGTACTCCCGGGAACCCTTCCCATCCCTAACCCTTCAGTGCTGAGGCCATTGTTTCAGATCACTAGTTAGCGTTTTGTAGCCTATCCATTCCAACTAAGACTATAAATGTGTCCAATGACAGGGACGCACATTGACAAGACTTGAAAGGACCTCAGGCAGCCTCTAACCCTAATCAAGTCCACTTGCAGAAAATCAGAATATCAGGTTGATCTCTTCCAGTGTTTGCCCAGGAAAGATTTGAGGAACATCCTCAAATCTGGCCCACTCCTGCAGAAGCTCTAAATGAGTCTTCAATAGTCCCGTCTCGTCTTGTTAGTAAATTGTAATAGTTTTTATCATCAGGTTTGCTCGAAACTCTGCACAGAACATCAGATTTTTGTTAAAAATATTTTGTCGTCATTGAGGTCCAATTTTTTCCCCAATGACATCCTTTAACAAGACAGAAGAAAGAAAGTCAATAAATTGTTTGGAACACTTTAAATAAAGACTTACAGTATCTTCTTTAGTGTCAGTGTGATGTCCAAGATCACTGTGAAGAAAAGCCACTGAGGCGTAAAATATAAAATATACTAAGTGCAAAATATAATTACACTACTAAGTTCAAACTTGGCAGATATTTTCAAAGTAGAACCACTTGGAGAGGTCTTGCATCAAAACAAAAAATCTACATTAAAAAGTCTTATGAACACACTTGAGTTTAAAAACACAAGACAGGATATTGGGAAAAACAACAACAAAAACAGTTTTTAATAGTTTAACTTATTTTATATTGAGTGCCACAATTTTAGGATGTTCTGTCATTCATATAAAAATGGCAAAAAATGCAAGCGTATGAGTCAAACACGTCCGCCTAACGCATATTTACGTAGAAAAAACAATGCAAAAGCAGCATAGCGGAATGAAAAAGCTCATTCTGTGTGAAAAGCCCATTACAATGTTAATATTTAGGCATTTGTATTTGTATACAGTTTGGCAGAAGAGGAAAGTGTGTGATATTCTTTTAAATTGAGGTCAATATTACTGCATTCCAGCTACATCATCTCCCAGTTTGTGTCTGTTTGTTTCTGTGTTTGTGTGAAAGTGTTTGAGCATCTGAATGTGAACTGTGCCACTGCGCTTAGAAGCATTCTGTTTGATAGTACTCACAACAGCTTTAACGTGTGTGTGTGTGTGTGTATGTGAACCACTGCTCGGCACTGTATGAATGACTATTTCTTAAAGTAGGTCTCATTTGCATAAAAGTATGCAAGTACATGTGCGCTGAGCTCTCGTACGGCAGAGATAACTTAAAGACTTAATTAACTGCATGAAGACGTGATCCTCTCACTCTGAAGATCCCTTAATAGTGGCCACGGTCTTACCTCTTTTTTAAAACAGACCTTACACTCTAACTTCAGTGTACCACATCCTCCTTTCCTGTCTGATGCACAAGCCCTCTGTTTACTGAGAGAGAATATAGTATTTATCTTTGAGAAATAAAGCGTGAGAGAGTGTACAGGAATGTTTGTACTCTTAGCATTCTAGTAAACTACATTCATTATTTCTGCAGTTTACTGTAAATACTGCAGTATGCATATACTACACTCCACAAAATATGCAGTACACAGCAGTTCTGTTATACTGCCCATACCATATATATTTATATTTTATTAATATTTTTCATTTTAATTATAAAGATTTGGTAACTTTGAATTTGTCATTTTTATATATTTGAATGTGTATTTTTTATTTTTCAGCAATGATTTTAATACTTCAAGTTAAAATAAATGATTTTTGTTTATAATTTTATTTTACTTGACTTTATTTTAATTTTAGTTTTGTTAACTATAATATAGCTGATATATAAAACACACACCGTTTGACCATCTTTTCCCACTGATGACCAACGAGGACATACTATCAGCTGGGATTCTGTTCTGATTCTGTGAAATCAAAATAGTTGTGTTGTTGCATTTAGTCCATTATGTTTTTGATATTTACATTTTGACAATGATGAATGACGGAAGCTTCAGTGATTACCATCTTGAGTATTCAAATGCAATTCATGCCTCATGACATATATAGATACTTGTATAGAAATCAGATTTTGAGTAAAAACTAGTCGTAGTTTGATTGACATCCTTAAGCCTGACTGACATGTCATTATTTGGTTAGCTGTGTGTCAGGAATTGAATTAACGCAGCTGTCTGTCTGGCTCTGTAACTTTATTGAGATAAGAAAAAAAAACAAGGATTCTCCTCTAGCAAGCCCCTTTAACCTCTTTTCCCTCTGGAGAAAGGGTTGTCTCCGTTGCTATGGTTACACTTTTTCGATCTCCGTATTACTTGCTGTCTTTTGCTCCCTTTAATGTCAGCTGCAGTACATGCAGTCGGGTCTTCCACAGGTCAGTCATTAGCAAGAATCTCTAAATGTATTTGCAATTATTCGGCGCACACATACAATATTTCAACCCCAAATCAATAATACTAATACTAATAATAATACTAATAAATTCTGTTTTTCAAAAGAAAATTAAGACTGTCTTTAGGACAATTAATGGCCATTATTTTATTATTAAATCTTTCTCTGTCTGTCTGTCTATCTTATAACGCTTGATATGCTTTTAGTAATACACTAATATATTTTTTTAAACTTTAAGCTGCACAACAAACATAAACATAAATTAACAACATAAATAGTATATTTATAAATAATTATGGTAACACTTTAGAATAGGGACTTCCCTCAATACACTTCTGATTTTCTGCTTATTAATATTTAATAAGGTAGTTGTTAAGTTTAGGTATGGGGTCAGATTAAGGGATCTAGAATAAAGTCATGCAGAATATGTGCTTTATATGTAATGATAAACAGCCAATGTGCTAGTAATATGAATGCATGCACCAGTTAATGGTGAGAATAGGTCCTTCAAATAAAGTAGTACTATCATTATTAACCTAGAATAATAAATACATCTATCTATTATGAAAATAATGTCAAATTACAAACAATCTTAATGGGGTTCATTTTCATTGTTTCTTTCTTTTGACGTTTGGGGTGAAATTTGACATGAGTGTGTTCTTGCCAGGTTTCTGAAACTTGACACCACATTTCCTTCACTAATATGCTGGTTTTATAATGCAAACTGTTTTATATTTCAGTTTTTTGTCTCATGTTGTGCTGTGTTGTCTCTGCTGTTAATGCTCTTATCTCCGCTGTGCAATATGCAGTGCTTTAGGTCAGACTCTCCCACACACACTCAGACTTCAGGCTAGCAGTATCTCTCTCGCTCTCTCTCTCTCTCTCTCTCTGTCTCGCTCGCTCTCTCTCTCTCTCTCTCTCTCTCTCTCTCTCTCTGTCTCTCTCTCTCTCTCTCTCTCTGTCTCTCTCTCTCTCTCTCTCTCTCTCTCTCTCTCTCTCTCTCTCTCTCTCTCTCTCTCTGTCTCTCTCTCTCTCTCTCTCTCTCTCCATATTTTACAGCATCCTGCTTCCAAAAGTGCACCATAACGACCTATTTTTTGGATTAGTCAGAGTCAGGATTTAGGAGGTACCATGTTAGGCAGCCAATCACAGACTCGTCTTTATGTAATTTAGGTAAGAAATGCATTAGGCAAGGATTCATTCGTTTAGTCATTTCTTATGAGGATTACTTCTTGAAGAAACAAACCTATATTAAATTGACGTCATGGAAAAAATGATTTTTCTTGCTGCTTTTCCAACTAAACAGACATGGCTTTATAATGCATAGCATTTTATTTACTGGTAGTATTTGGAAAAATACCTTCAGTTATGGGTAATTTTCCATCAATTTCCTCTTTACATGTATTTGATAGACTTTGTCAGTTTTCTGGATGTCACACCTCACACAGGATGTGCTCTTAATCAACTATAGTTGTACGTTATGTTCAGTTGTGATTCAATTGTAGGGCCCTATGATTTCTGCAACTCAGAAAATGTGAACGCAATCTCAGAATCCAGTCATAAAAATGGAATTTACTGTATAATGTGGAATGTCATGGAATTTGCCAAATCGTGGATGAATAAATCTAAAGTAGGTCAGTACACTTAAATCAAAATGCGATATGCTATCTGTGACTATTAAGCTGCAAAAATACCAATCCTGCATATTCTGTGTGTCTGTGTGAATGAATGACGCAGACCTGCGGTTTTGTTTTCTACACACATACTGAATAGGGATGTAACGGTATGGAAATTTCTTACCGCGATTATAGTGACCAAAGTTATCACGGTTATCAGTATTATCATGGTATTCTTAAAATGTGCTGGAGATGTTCAAAAAAGTATCGACACATAAATCCCTTCACCAGGTGTTATATTTAAAAATCAACAAACAGCAAATAAATGTATTCTGATTCTAAAATTACTTTTTGTTTGCATAATCACTAAAGCAGTAACATTACCAATGATGTTCGGATTTTAAATGACTTTCAGTATTTCTGATAAAAAAGCCCATCATATTAATACATTTATTTTTTAATGAAAATCAATTCATTAGAGGTGCTTCAGATTATATAAATTTAATGAAACCATTAAAATGGAATCCAGAAAATTAATAGAAAGCACTGAATTTGGTCAAAATAAAACTGAATTTGAGGATCGTAAAAACATATTTCATAGGGCTGAAAAAAGTTATTTTTGTTAAACTTTTAATACATTGTTGATCAATTGAAAAAGTCTATTTAAACCATCAACACAGATCACGATGCTAAAACGTTGTTTAGTCAGAAAGCGTAATGGTGTTGACATCACATTAACATATCAGTGTCTGCGTTTTCATATCAGCATCGTCACATTAGTGAAATTTCACTGGCAAAATGTCTATTTTCTTTTGTCAATAGTATGGCAATGTTTTTGAAGCACAGCTCTCACACAGAAGTCACTTTCAAACCAAGCATTCTTTCGTTCATCAATCTGAATGGCCAACCTCAACCCGTTGTGGTGAAATCTTTAATTTGATTTTGAGTCTTTTGAATGACTGAACTTTCCTCAAAAATTCACAAAAAACAATGTCACTCCACCTTTAAACATTTCACATGTGATTACAAACGTAGTTCAGTCGTAAGGGAGTTAATTTGCTTTTGTAAGGGTCAGTGAGCGGGTAAAAAGTTGTCGCTGTTAAGCTGGAAAGTGGAAAAGGTGGAAAGTTGTCACAATACCTGTTTACAATGCAAGAATCCTTGAGTAGTTTTAAAAAGCTAAAAGGTGTTGAACGATGAATCCACTTCAGTGAACCATGCAGATGTTCTAAAGTTTGCCATATTAGTAAGAAAGTGAACTGTGTTCTCATTTACTTTCATTGCTATTAGCCTATTATCATAACAGATTAAATTGAACATAGGCAATTAAGCCTGTGCTCAAAGCCCTGTAATGGGACGCAGGCAGCCATCATCATGCAGATTAGATGTAATTATGCTATGTGATTGTCCTTGTTTCCTGGTGCAGTCAGAGGAAGGAGTCACTGTTGTTTTTCACTTTATTCGGGAGGAAGCTTCATCTCTTTCTGCTTTGTTGACATGATTTGGCGTTTCTGTCTCTGCAGTCCTCTGTACTGTCAAGTTCATTTACTGTGATACACCTGAGCTGAACTGTATTAACTTAAGTGTGTGTGTGTGTGTGCGTGCATATCATTCGGCTCCTTGTGACCTTGCTTGCACCACAATGTCTCTAAATGAAAGTGAATGAAAAAGGAAGTGATGGGGAGAAAGGGTTGAATGGATCAATAGGAAACATGGCTAGAGTCGAACACACGTCTCCTGCACCACTGCATGTTAACACTTATCCCATGAAAGACTGTTAATAATTTGAAAGCTTTTCTGTCAGGGTACATGAATAACTATTGGTATTCAACATAACACAGATTGGTTGAAAGAGTGCTGGAGGTCAGCCTGTTAACCCCTCGTACTGCCCTCAAACGAGTGTACTGAAAAGGCATGACATTATTTATGACACGATTTATGGTTGCGGTCTAACCTATGATGATCAATCTTTTAGTTACTGCTGTTACACTCAGCAGGTGCGGATTAACGCACAGGCTTGCTTAGGCTGCTGCCTAGGGGCCCCATGTGTGCAGGGGCGTGTGATTGGTCCCAGCGGCATCATGTAGATTATATTTCTGTGTTTATTCATTTTTTCAGTGTAGGGCCCCGATCAGACAGAACACGTTTTTTTGCAGTGAGAGACACTTAAAAAAATAATAATATGTTGGCTACTCTAATTTTATTTACTATTTTCTGCTGTTCTGCAGCTGTGGTCCTTGGAGAGTCTTTAGTCACTCAAACTCTCCTTCTCACCGTGCATTAGGACGATATAGACACGCATCCTCTTCCAGGCAGTTTCGTAACATTTTATGTTGATCTGAAATATTTAATTATTGCCTGATGGTGGAAATGGGAATTTTCACTGCTCTAGCTCTTTTATTAAAGCCACTACACTAATTTGTGAAGCTCAATTATCGTTTGCTGCACATCATAAATATAATCTTTGTTTTTTCTCATTGTGATGGATGTTTAAGGGAATTTTGAGTTTGTTTTCCCTCCTATTTATATTTCTGTGAAACAGGAAGCCATGGCTGGATAATTTCATGTTCATAATCACCCTGGAGTGCTCAACATTGTGAATATGAATGGGAATATCCTTAAGAGATATTTTACTCATAATAATTCCTAGGGGTGCCAATAATTGTGTCCAACGTGTATTTGAGAAAAAATATTTATTTCATAACGATATTTCCCCCCATTTTAAAATCGTATTATCAAATGAAAGGTTAAACTTTTGTGATTTAATTTTTTTTTATATATATATATATATATATATATATATATAAAAGATCAAAAGGATTAACAATGCAGATACATTTTCACAGCCTTCTTTGATGATATTTAACAAGGGTGCCGATATTTTTGGCCATGACTGTATTTATAATTTTTTTTTCTTTGTCAATTAAATGCAGCCTTGATGAGCACAAGATACTTGTTTCAAAAACAATCTTACTGCCCCCAAACTTTTGAATGGTTATTTAAAGGTATTATATTATATTACCATATAATATAATACCATTATATGAAGAGTTCAGATGCAAAAGCCTCTAAGCACGTCTGACATGCTTCTTTAAAATGAGCCTTTCTTTCTGGCTACTATGTATCGGTTTCTATGTAAGTACTGGTACTTCTGGATGGGTTAAGGCCGGGATTTAGCACATTTAAAGGGAACACAATTGATGAACATTTACTATGCGTGGAGAGCATTAATTTAGTATCATTATCTTATTTTTGACCAATATGGCTTTTAGAGGCTTTTGCATTGGAACTCTTCATATGTTACCATCTCTATATTTTTATTACCATACATAAATGACCATATATATTAATTTGATTCTTTTTATTATTGGTGTTATATTTAATTGTATTACCTTCAATTATATGTATGTCTGCACTTTGTTCTGCAGTGGAAACTCCTGTCACCAAGACAGGTTTTTATGTGTGTAAACACACTTGGCAAATTCAGATTCTGATTTATATTAATTTAGTTCTCACATGTTGAGAATTTAGTTTGCAATAGCGAGCTAAAGGGCAAGCTTGTACATCTCTCTGTGTGTGTGTTGATTGTTTAGTATTCAGGACTCTCAAAGTGTCACAGAGGACACGGTGCAGTTTGTCGATCAGAGGAGCTGATGCTGACATCTTCATCAGTTCTTCTCTCAGTGCCAGAGGTGCAGACCACTATCTCCTTCACACTGACCCCATAATCAATTCACACACACTCCTGCTTTACCCGTTCGTATCTTGTTCAATAACAGTTCCAGGCCAGACGGATCGATGGTTCTCCACCAATACAAACACTCACACACACCCCATGTCCTCATGTGTCCCCGGGGAGTTGGAGGACTGTGGTGCATTGCGTCAGGACTGTTTTGATTCCTGCGGCGTGAGATCTCTGGGAGGAGGTCATGACACACTCCCGTGGCACACTGTCAGATCCGTTAGCGCTCTCTGGAGCCTTGAGTGTGTGTGCGTGTGTTTTTGGGGGTGTGTCCCAAAATGCATCGCTCATAAATGCAGACAAAGGAGCTGCTGATTGTTAATGTTAATTAATACATTCATTAACCTACCGCTAATCTCAGTGCGTGATTGACACAACCTCCACAGTGAATGTGCTGATGGCTGGATTTAAAATGCATGCTGGGAAAAAAAACAATAAGCTGCAGATTTGTCACAATGCCTTTGTGCTCCAGCCAGTCAGATGGAGACGTGCCATTTGCAGCTTTAATTACACACAGGCCATTATGAGAGATAGTTGTAAATTCCATGCAGTGATTTGCTGAAGTTTGCTTTTGTATTTTAAATGTCATGCTTTCCTCCTCTGTCTTAGTTAAGTGCATTAATAAGGTCTTTGGAATTTTACATTTTTTATTTTTTCACTGCTAATAAAAGCATGTCTTTGCTTTTACCTGCATTAGTGACACTTACATTTATGTATTTAAGACATTACTGTGGTATTCTTAATGTATTTCTTAAATCATAAGTTTGGAAAACATTAAATACCCAATAGACTTAAGTTTATTTCACAGTTTAGATTAAGTTCACATACACAATTATACAGAGTATAACCAGCAGTGAAATGTGTTCTCTGCATTTAACCCATCCAAGTGCACAGACACTTGGAGCAGTGGGCAGCCGACACTGCGGTGCCCGGGGAGCAGTTGGAGGTTAGATGCTTTGCTCAAGGGTCTCACCTCAGTCATGGACAATGCCGTCTCGGGTTACAAGTCCAACGTCTAACTAGGGCACGACTTGTTGTTGGACTATACATTATATGACTACAGATTGGTCAAAATTGGAAATGCTCTTAAAAAGTAATATTTTTGTTCAGTTTTCCCCAGTAGAATAAGACTGTCATCCTAAATGTTGCATATAGATGACATCAAAACTAACAGAAATTGAGCAAAAAAGAATGTTCAGCTCTTAAAGTGCTTCAAACCTGTAACCAGGCAAGATCTCTAACCAGTATGCCACACCAACATTTGATATTTGCTTTATTTTCATGTCAGTGAAGCACTTTTTTGTCTCTCAGCTCTCATTTTATTTATTTATAAGATCTCATAAATTGCTATTGTATCAGTTAAATAATTATTTGACCTAGATTTAATCGTTCTCATTACTTCAGTACAAAGGGAAAAATCTATGTTATTTAAAATGTAATTGATTATTGTAATATTTAAACACAAATTATTATTATAGTTACAGTATTTCAGTTGTTTAAATATTGTTTTATTATTTAACAAATATATTTCAGCATCATTTCTTCAATGCAAAGGGAAAAATGTTAATTCAATTAATTTATGTTGTAATGTTTAAATAATAATAAAAACCTATCTAAATAAACATACATAATATTTGATCATATTTAAGTACAAGTGATTGTGTTACTGTAAGAGTATATATTGTTTTATTTGGCAGCACAATGTGATCTGGACATGTTCTTGTGTAATTCCCTCAATGTCAATATAACTGTTACAGTATCTGCATGGTACAATTGTTTTGTTTCTGGCTATTTCTTGTCTAATGTCATCTAGTTTATTTGATGACCCCGGTCTAGTTTTTCTGATTGCGTTCATGTAATGAAGTAGCTATTCATGTTTAACCCTGCGGCATGCTTTTCTGGGGTCTGGAGTCTCTAGAGACCAGACACTCATCAATTACATCACCCGCTGTCACCCAAACACTCGACACTGAACCGGAGACCCTATTAACCTGCCCCTATCTTAATGAGTTAGTTAACGCACTATTTTCTGTTAATGTAGCTCATCCCTGAGCTCGGGTGCCTGGGGAATGCTGGGAAAGTGTGATAATTGGCCGTAGTTTATCATCGATTGCAGACTGATGAATGGGGCAAGAGGGACATTTGTTCACGTCTTGTTTTGCTTTATCTCACTGCCATCTTCTCCTCTCCATCTCCTTCTCTCCTCTCCTCTCTCTCCATCTCCTCTCCATCTCCTCTCCATCTCCTCTCCTCTCCCTCCTCTCCTCTCCATCTCCCCTCCTCTCCTCTCCATCTCCATCTCCATCTCCATCTCCATCTCCTCTCCTCTCCATCTCCTCCTCCTCTCCCTCTTCCTCTCCATCTCGCCTCGTCTAAAGGCTGGAGTCAACGTGCTCCTGCAGGATGTGAACGGGAACATTCCACTCGACTACGCCACAGAGGGGACGGAAACCAGCTACATCCTCATCAGACACCTGGAGGAGAATGGTAGGATCCTTCATTCATTTGGTTCTCTGTTTATCAGTTTTATATGACTACATAAATGCATAACTAGACGTGGAGATTGTTGAACAATGTATACTACCATTTACAAGTTTTTTTTCTGTTTTTTTTTTTTTTTTTTAAATTGCATACACTGTTTAAAAAAAAAATTGAAGGAAAAAGTGGAAAAAAAATTCAATAAAATTTGACATTAAATTCTTAAATGTTTATGAATTTTAACTTAAATGTGACACTGTGTTTCTCATTGCTCACACTTGTAAACAACAAAGCAGTCCTGCCAACTGATTACCGTACAAATATATTTCTACCGACTGAATTGTATATACGGTCCTACTGTTCAGCCGTGTCGTTAACAGTCATCCGTGCTGTCAGCTCACATGCTGGATTCAGTAAGAGTTACTTTAGCCTGAGAATCAATCAGTGAGATCCCGAGAAACACACACACTTCTCTGGGCTGCTGTCACTAAGCTCGTTTATCATTACAGTCAAGACTCCCACTATCTCAGGACGGCCTACTCCACATCTTCTGTCATGCTGATCTGATGCTTTGTCTAATAGAGCACTTTTTCCAAGTGGAGATGATTGGTTGCCTCAGACATGTGAAACTGAACAATACATTCTCCATTTGAGACAAAATGAGGACACAGAGAGAGAGATCCCATCTTGTCTGATCCTGTACACAAGAGCTCTGTCATGTGACTTCTGTTCTGAACTCCTTCTGTCCATCATCTGCTTCTCACTTGTTCACCTGTCTGTGTGTTTGTCAGGAGTGGACATGATCTCTATGCACCAGATGAAGACCCAGCGCTCATCCACCATGCTGTCTGACGTGAGGCAGCTGGTCAGCAGCGGGGGCAGTGTCAATCAACAAAATGATGACGGGGTCACGCTGGTGAGAAAATACATTAATCCAAAAATGTGTAACGGATCGCTGAACTCTAAATATAGCACAGTCTGTGTAATGTGTACAGAGTGATTTGAATCGGAAGGCTTTTGTCCAAATGGAACATCACATGTGACGTGTGTGTCTGTGTTTGCAGCTACACATCGCCAGTGCCAGCGGTTATAAGGAGGTGGTGTCCGTGCTGCTGGAGAGCGGGGCAGACGTCCAGGCGTCTGACAACATCTTCTGGACACCATTACATCTGGCTGCCAAATATGGGCAGGTACATATCATTACATGGCATTACACATCATTTCATGATGTCACTGACCTTCGAATTCACAATTAAATAGGGACTAAACCAGTACTTTGCAACTTTAGGCACATGATTGATATAATTATATATGCATTTGTTTTCTTCAGGTATTTTAGAAATATATTTACATGCCAAACCTCTCTGTGTTAATGTAATTTAGTGTAAAATGTATTTAATGTATATATTTTTTTAAATAAATAGTTATTCATCCGTGAATTTATAGATTCATTCATGTTTATAGCACTACAAATTAAAGGTAAATAAATAAATAAAAATATTTTAAGTTAATTATTCAAAGTATTTACATGCCAAGCTATCTCTTGCAGTAATTGCACCTTTAAATATGTAAATATACTAAATACATATTACATTAATCCATAGTGTTTTACAAATAAACAAGTTTTATTTTAATAGAATAAATAATTCATAATATATTATTTTGAAGTGCTATACAAATTAACAAATGTATACCATACATGTTTTTATTTATTTATTGTTTGTTTGTTTCTTTTGTGTATTTCTGAAGCACTTGGTGTCAAAAACCTGGACAAAACAAATGTTCTGGCTAATTTGAATTTGCATCAGTGCAATATGCAATATTTCCTTTGCCTTTGCTTTTAGCATTTTTATCAGATTGCTGTTCACGGTCAGAGGAATGTATTGATATTAGAGTTATCGTAGACCAAGTACAGTTCATTAATTCACCCTCCCTTCCTGTTTCTGATTAATGACACTTCAGCGTTGCATTGATCTGACCAATTCTCAGCCAGATTGACTCGAGCTTTGATTATCATATGAAGTGCTAATGTGTTTTTTATGAGTTGAAAAACAGCACTTGCGCCAGAGGAGATTGATTTCTAGAGGAAAGGACGAATCTGCTGACATGATCAAATATTTGGTAATGTTTCAGGTTGCTGATGAAGATAATTTTCCTCCTTTATTCTCCTTTGTTCTTTTTGTCCCTCAGGATACTCTTGCTTACATGCACACCTTTCTGTCCCCCCCCTCTCTTTCTTTTCTGAGGTTCAGTTAGTGCATTTGCAGCCCAGCGTATGGTTTAGTTTTTCTTTTCATTATCCATTTTCTACCAACATGGTGCTGGTGCTGGAGCCGAAACTTCAGAGCCCTAATGGGACATGGTGAAAGATAAAAATATGAGGTGGAAGGAAAAAAGCTATCTTGTGTTCTTGTGTAATTCTTTTGTGTTCTCTCACATAAATACTGCGTTCCACCAAAAAAGTTTGCATTCACTCACAAAAGGAGAATTGGTATATTTTTTTCATTCACATGATATGAATGCAAAGTTTATTTTGGAAGTGCAATGAGAAGTAATAAAAGAAGCAATAAAATAAAATGTGTGCGCAACTTTAATGTTTTTACAGTATTTGAAGTCAAATTAATGCAGCTTTGTTGAGCACGAGACTAAAAAAAATCATAGTGACCCTAATCTTTTGAACTGTATTGAAGTCTTATTTTAATGACAGATTACACTATTTATTATTGTGGTCGGTTACTGTATCCCCTGACTTTTAAATTAAATCAAACCATTTTGGTGGAAAAGGTCTACAGAACCGCCAGATTATACTCTTCTACTATATTGCTGACATTTACAAAAACTCCTGTGGCTGTGGTAGATATAACATTATAGTAATCATAAATACAATATCATGGTACTGAATGCTTCCTATCGTCTGTATATCATTCCATATTCTCAAGGTACTTCAAAAAGTACAATGATATTGTCATGAGATTGAGATTGCAGTGACTAGTGTTTGATCTGTAGTCTCACACACTCGTAATAAACACACTTAGAGAGATGTTTTCTCTGCCCACATTTATAATGAACTGCAGCAGGGCAGAATCTCTCTCACAACACACACACACACACACACACACACACACACACACACACACACACAACACACACACAGACAGACAGACACATTGAGTCAGTCATTAGCACTGCAGATGGTTGTGTGACTCAGCAGAGCTGCCATGCCGCAGTCATAGATTCACTTCAGATTGAGCATCGGCATACACCATCTTAACATCTGGAAACATTGTTGAGTACATGCAGTAAACACTGGAGAGCACTGTAAACAGGGTAAGAATTACACCCACCACCAATCAAATGCACATTTATTTGGCGGTGGTGAGTAAATATGTGATATTTAGCCACTGTGGTGGGCGAAAAGCCTAGGTTTTAAAAGCCCTGCGAGACAATGACACACTCTTGTTGAAGTAACACCTTTCATTATGTTATGAGAAACACACAAAATAAAAGCTGGCAAAGCTTGTGTCTGATTGACTGTTTGTCCTGATCTTCAGGCTTTTCTGCCTCATACAAGCAGCACAGTTCCACTCACATTTTCATGCATTTCAGAGTTTTTTCAGACTGCAGTTGTTGTTTGTGTGTGTGTGTGTGTGTGTGTGTGTGTGTGTGTGTGTGTGTGTGTGTGTGTGTGTGTGTGTGTGTGTGTGTGTGTGTGTGTTAGAGTGTGTGTGTGTGTGTGTGTGTGTGTGTGTGTGTGTGTGTGTGTGTGTGTGTGTGTGTGTGTGTGTGTGTGTGTGTGTGTGTGTGTGTGTGTGTGTGTTTTCTCTCTGATATGAACTTAACCATGAAGAGCTTCACAAAAGATACGATGCACATTATGAAATTAAAAGCAACCCAGGTTTGCTTCTTGAAATTTCACTTTAATGTTTTATTCCTTTTTCATGGATGGATGGATGATAGATAGATACAGTTCAATTTAATGAATGAATAAATACAAATTAAACCCATAAAATGTATTGAATGGATGAATTAACATACCCCAAATAAATGGATGGATGGATGGATGCATGGACAGATGGATGGATATAGAGATGGAGAGATAGAGAGATAGTTTTATATATATATGGATGGCTGGATAGAGAGATAGCAAGATATAAAGATGGATGGATGGATAGAGAGATCGCGAGATATAGAGATGGATGGATGGATGGCTGGATAGAGAGATGGCGAGATATAGAGATGGATGGATGGATGAATAGAGATAAAGATAGAGAAATGACAAGATTGATAGGGAGATAGAGATAGAAATGGATGGATGGATGGATGGATAGATGGAGAGATATATAGAGAAATGGTGAGATAGATAGATTGTGAGAGAGAGATATAGAGATGGATAGATAGAGAGATAGTTTTATATATATATGGATGGCTGGATAGAGAGATAGTTGGATGGATGGATGGATAGAGAGATCGCGAGATATAGAGATGGATGGATGATAGATGGAGAGATATATAGAGAAAGGTTGAGATAGATAGATAGACAGAGAGAGAGCAAGATATAGAGATGGATAGATAGAATACAAATGAAACCCTTAATAATAAATAATTAAATGAATAAATACAAATTAAAGCCATAACATTAATTGAATGGATGAATTAATATACCCCAAATAAATAAATAAAGCTAGCTAGCTATAATTAAGGAACCCAGTAGTCTTTGCTATATTTTCTAAAACTCATAAACTACTCAAAAGTTATAGTTATGTCTGTAAGCTGAGATACATATTTAACATTAAATTGCACACTTAAGCTTTAACCTTGTAATATTGCCATGTCTAATGAAGTCAGCCATCTGGCAAGTTATTCTGCTGTATTTACTCTCTAAAGCTGTTTTGAGGTAATTTTGGACACACGCATACATAATACATCAAAACATGCTTTCACGTCATTCATGCACACACCGTCACACACACACTTCTGCTGCATGACTCCACTCTGAAACACAGTGATATAGCACCTGTATGTGTGTGTGTAAAGATAGCAGTGGCACAGCAACAGAATTAAAAAGACAAGTAAACGAATGCAGATAAATATGTGTGAATGTGAGGTGTTAGCATATGTTTGGTGCTGGAGGCAGGAGCAGAGCTGATCTGGCAGCTGATGTTGTAGATCAGACTCTGAGCTGATGGATGCAGATGTCTTTAAGATGTGATCTACATCTTTTAGTATTCTCTTTGAGTTCCTCAAGATGTGTGTGTTTGTGTCCCTACAGACCCACATTGTGAGCCAGCTGTTGAAGCACAAAACAGATCCTACTCTTCTGAACTGCAACCAGGACAAGCCCTCAGGTACACACACACACACACACACACACACACACACACACACACACACACACACACACACACGTTTACTTAGCTATCTAAATGGGAACATTCCATAGGCCTAATGGTTTTTATACTGTACAAACTGTATGTGCTATTGCCCTAAACCAGCCCTACACCTAAACTTAGCCCTCACAGGAAACTTTTTGCATTTGTACAATTTCAAAAAAACTTTTAGTTTATTGTTTAAACCTGTTTTACAAATGAGGATGTCCCCAAATGAGGTTTTTGGAGATTTAAATATGGTTTAGTAGGTACACACACACACACACACACAACACACATTAATAAGGAAACAATTAAGGAAATAATTAATAACAGAACATGAAATCAAGCACAGGAATGTCTTTTGACTGTTTTTGCACCATACATTATCTGGTAGTTCATAGTATGAAACTATGATGTGAAACTGAATACTAATTGTTTCTGGTACATTTCTCCCCCTGATGTCCCAGTATTTTTTTTATTTTTTTTTTTTAAACACAACAGTTTGTATGACCATTTTTCAGTCTTTCTCTGGCGTTCACAATTAAATGGGCTGTTTTCTGACTGCTATGCCTGTAAGGCTACTATTTAAAAACCCTGTTTGCTTTGTGGTTTCGACATAAACATAGCCTAACATGAAAAAACCTGCCAATAAGAAAAAAACTGCCACTAATAAGAAAAAAAAAACTTAATTGTCTTTGTATCTACAATTTTGCTTCAAGTACCTTAAAGATGGTAAGATTTTTATATATTTTTTTAAACTGGAAAGCAAAAGTATTGATCAAGAAAATAATGTAAGATTTCATTCCGTCGCCATGCTGAAAGGCTTGCAGGAGCATCAGAGATACTCATGCACCTCATGTTAAACCTCCAGCGAGGTGTTCGTTCTCCTGACTCCACAGACTCGCTCTTCCTCCTCTCCACGTCTCCTTTGCCCAGCGCTCTGGGGAATCAATAGCTCATTCTAAGACTCTGGCTTAACTCAAGGATGTCTGGGATGAAACGTAGAGCATAGAGAGGATGAAAAGTGAATCCTTTCTTTTTGCTTAAAGTCTCTTTAGAGAGCAGTGTATATATCTGACTTTGCAAGAGAATGTGTGTGACTGGTGGATCATTCTCTTGGGTGTCACTCTTTCTTGGTAAGAAAGACAAAAGGCTGGTTTCTTATGGTTCCTTTCATGGGGGACGGATTATCCACCTCCCCGTCCCCCAGTCGGAGCACAGATGGATCAATCTGCAGCAGGGCTCAATGCCCATCACGATACGGGATCCATGTGAGAGACAGCAGGGGCTGAGCTACAGAGGGAATGAGGGAGTAAATCGATTGGGCCCCAGGGAAAATCATGGCCCAAAATTATATTATAAATGCTGTCTTTAGTCACTAATAATTGTCATATTTTGAAGAGATGGAACTGTTTGCCTTCTCTATGAAAAAGAATAGCTTAGCCAAAAATGGAAGTTTAAATAGTTATTTTTCTAACCAAGTATTTATTTATTTCCTTGGAAAAAAGCAAATTCATCTATAAATGTATAATTCTCTTTTAGCCTTCTGCTAAAACTGAACAATCACTTCTGACATGCAGTAAGATGATTAATACATTGACCCTGTATATTTGATTTTTTTTTACAGACATTGCTGCTACTGAGCAGATTGCAGAGATGCTGATGAGAGCAGAGGAATTCTGGGTACAGAGCCAGACAGACCCCTCGGCTCTGCCTCCACAATCAGAAGAGCACTGCACAGAGGCTGACCAGGACAGCAGCCTGCCTGTAAAGAAACTGTATGTGCAGTAGTTACAGACTTCATCTATGATTCAGAGAATGTGGCGCCTGTCCATGGACTTGAACTCTGTAGATTTGAGAGAATTCAGACATAAGAAATAAATGATTAGCAAATTTAGACTGACAGTCAGGCTGAAAATACTTACTTAGACTAGTAGGTATATAGTCAAATGAAAAATCGGGAATTAACGATTTTGAAAAATTCCTCTTTCCCCAAATATCAGCACAGTGCATTTAAAAAATAAAATGTTGTTTGTGTTTTTTCACTGAATGAATCGGCAATTTTGAGCGAATAAGTTGAGCAAATGATTCAGTGACCCATTTATAAAGTCAGTTACTTGCTTCATTCCTGAATGAATCGGCCGATTTGAGCAAATCGTTTAAATAAATGATTCAATGATGTGGTTTTGTTTTCATATTTAAAGTACCATTCATTTTTTTGGGTAACACTTTATTTCGATTGTCCACTTTAGACATTCTACTAACAGTAATTAACTTTGCAACTACATGTTAACCAGCAGTCATTAGAGTATTAGTAGACTGTTTGTTTAATATCTTCTAACACTTTATTTCGATGGGTCCACAACATACAACACACTGACTATGAGAAACTTTACTAGTATGTCAACTTATTCTACTAAGCCTAAACCTTTCTACGACATGTAGATGCAAATTAATGAGAATTAGTTGACATGTAGTTACAAAGTTACTTATAGTTTGTAGAATATCTAAACCAATTTTTTTATAATTTAATATTTCTATATTCAACATTTTAAAGCATTCTTATAGCATTATTTA
The DNA here is from genome assembly GCA_027422405.1 of Ptychobarbus kaznakovi. Lineage (NCBI taxonomy): Eukaryota > Metazoa > Chordata > Actinopteri > Cypriniformes > Cyprinidae > Ptychobarbus > Ptychobarbus kaznakovi. Next base: position 7,817,362 of record CM049804.1, on the reverse strand, counting down.
GGCCGTTGCAGTTACAACGTAAATGCATTATGCCACGTCTGAGCTGCATTAAACATTGTTTAAATACACCTAAATGCTTCTTTAAATGCAGGTTCTATGCCACCATGGCAGTGCAAAGATGGGTTTTGTTGACATTGATTTCTTTCTTCATTTTTTTCTTCTTTCTTCAGGGCTACTATGGCTTCACCCATCTCTAGGAGGGACAGTTTGTTGGAGAAGGAGGCCATGTTCAGGGACTCAGGAGGAGCTCTGACACGGCAGGCTTCACTTGATAACGGGCTGGACGGACCGTATCCCAGCACTGCAGGAAAACTGGAGCAGGTCAGGAGAGAGTTGGGAACTTCTCTGGGGAAAACTGTCCTTTAAAGAATGTTTAAAAACTCTAGAGTACATACTATGGTCATTCTTCTGACACAAAGCACTATAGATCATGCAAGTTCTATTCCAAAACACAGTGACATATTTACATGTACAGCACAACATTTAAGGCACAATAATATATAAACTGAACCGATCCTATACATTCACTTCTACAAAGCAATTGTATTTTGTACTGATCTTGCACATTCAGAGTGGTTTGTCTTGTTCCTGAAGAGTAATAAATATAAATGAGTAACATCTAGTACACTTAAATCCCGTCTCACCACGGCAAGTTTTGTAGGAATGCATTTGAGAGAGTCCAGAGCTATTGGAGAGCAGCAAGTAGAATCAGTCATAATTTACATGTAGAGAGCCTTAGTAATCTATCCCACTGCACACACTGACCCCACTCACCCTGAGAGTGACCTCTGAAGAAACATGGAAAATCAGCTCCATTACTCCCAGGCCTGCAGTGCTGTGTGAGCTTCTAGTTAAATGTATGTGTATGTTAGGAAGAAGCTGATTTTATGTTTTTTTATTTATTTGATTGCTTAGAAAACATTAACAATGCATTTACACTACCATTTAAAAATGTATCCATCAGTATTATTGTTATTATTAGTATTATTATTAGTCATTTTAATTAAATTAATACTTTTATTCAGCAAAAGGGCTTTAAAATTTAAAATAGTGACAGTAAAGACCTTTATAATGTTACACATTTCTATTTCAAATAAATGCTATAAAATATAAAGTTTTGATATTAAAATACAGTAGAAAACAGTTATTTCACTAGATCTAAAAATATATTTTTTGTGTATTTTCAATTAAATAAATGCAGCATTGGTGCATTTAAGAGACTTCAAAAAAATGTTACCGACTGTAAACCTTTGGTGCAAATTACCTTGTGACATTTCCAATTAAAACCAAATTATTTTAGCAGGTTATAATGTTGGATAGAATTCGATTTTAACAAGATTTTATTGGATGGAAATATGCTGAACTATTGTATTATTAGGTAATATCATATTGGCTACTTATGATAATAAGAGGTTGAAAAAATCTTACATTTTTGATGAATGATTCTAAAAACAATCATTTTCTTTAGAATAGCATGCTCTGATAAATCATACACATTTTATTGAATACCTAACCCTAACCCAGTTCACCAAAACAATCAACATCAAATATATACTTGCTATATATTTACTTGTGTTGTTCCTAATACAAATGCTGTTCATTTGTTTATGTGGAATACAAAGGATCATTTTATATTGCCTTTAAAATACATCGGAATCATTGAAGTATTTCCGATTTCGTAATAAGGAATGTGTTTTGTGTTCCAGGTGAAACTGATGCCTCCTGCTCCTAATGATGACCTTGCATCCCTCAGTGAACTTACAGACAGCAGCCTGCTCTACGAGATGCAGAAGCGCTTTGCAAATGACCAGATATATGTACGTAAATGCACAAACACATACAATCATGTCACTTCCTAAACCCTCAAATTGAGAATAAACACACAGTTAGGAACCCAACCCTCAGTCTAGCCTGTTCAGGAAGAGCCTTTCATTCTCTGTCTAACCCACTGAAAAACTGACGTCCGGATTCTGACTCTGTGGTCTTTCACCAAGCCATCCGGTCCAGTGTGCCACACACGCACACACACACACACACACACACACACACATTGCTGCTGGATCTCTTGTCTTGAGGTTTTGGAGAGTGGCCAAGGCCTCTGTTTGTAGCGTGGCCAGGGACTGGTGTTTGGATGGCAGCCCTCTAGGTCTCACTGTATTCAGGCCAAAGACTTGAGCCAGCCCTGGGGAGATGAAAAGACATTCGTACATTGACTCTCTGTTTACGGCTGCTGTCGTTACTGCTACTGTTACCACAATGGCTGTTGCTACTATAAATCTTGGCCACTGACATTTATTGTATGTCTTGATTCTACTATAACCCTATAGCTTTAAAAACTGAGTTTTATATGACTGTTTATTAACTTCTTCTGATTCTCAGAAATGAACAGTCTATTTTGCTGTTGACTTTTATGAATAATATTAGTTAACGATGGGCTTACCTTTTATTATAAGTGACAATCAATGGCTTGCCCACATAATGAAAATACATAGATTTATATAGTTAGGAATTATACAGAATATTCTTTATCTATTTGCAAAAATGTTTGATGGCATTTGCTAAAACAGAGCAACATAGTGACTTTCACTGTTATTTTAATGTGGTTTGTAATTTGGACCTAATCATATTAGACTTGCTCATTATCAATATTTGTGAATCTGTTAAAAATGTATGCTTCGAATTGTCTCATAAAGCCCGATTTATACTTCTGCGTCGAACCTACGCCGTAGCCTACGCAGAGATGCACAGGCCTGCGCCGTAACCTACGCCGTACCTGACGTGCACCTCGAAAAATCTCACAGCGCGTCAATTCTAGTGCTGTGATTGCTAGAACCCCTCCCTCCGTATGTACTTGAGTTTGTGTGTGTTTATGTGCACTTTAATATATATATATATTTAATGTTATTTAAAATAAAACAAAGCAAAGAAAAGGTGTCTTATCATTTATTATACTACATAGCTTTTTACATCACCAATTGTCTGCGACAAACAATGTTGATCTACTGTGGTACAAGTCCTTGATTGTTGCAGATTGTTGTCTCCTTTTTGTAGTTATAAATAATGATTTAATGATCTGATAGTTATTTGCCACCGTCACGGCTATCTTCGGCTTTTGCCGTGGTTACACAAGCAACATGCCCGTGGACACTGCAGACTAGCGGTTTGCATGTGTACTGCACGTCGACACATATGACGACGCAGATGTAGAAATTAAAACTGACGCATAGGTTTGATGTAGAATTATAAATTGGACTTAACTCTCAACTATTTTTTTGCGTATTCAGTAGGTTATATTAATACATTAACTAAGATTTTGCCTCAATAAACTCCTAATTTGCTGCTGATTAATAGTTAGTAAGGTAGTTGTTAAGTTTAGTTATTGGATAAGCATTATACTGAATAAGGCATTAAATGGCACCTATTATGCCCCTTTTTACAAGATGTAATCTTGGTCTTGGGTGTCCCCAGAATGTGTCTGTGAAGTTTCAGGCCAAAATACCCCACAGATCATTTATTTTAACAACTGGAAAATGTAAATTTTGGGGTGTGTCTAAAATCGAGCTGATTTGGAGTGTATGCAAATGAGCTGCATATTACCGCCCCGTCTCCAGACGAGGGTGTCGCGTATACTTCCCTCTGCACATCTACAGCAATAAACAGCCGTAGAAGCAACATAACTGAGAGCTAGAGAACTGGTGTTTAGCCGTACATATGGGAAGTCAAACGCACTGAAAGTGGGACGAAACAGCGCAATGTTACTGAGCTCGCGTCGGGCTGACCTGTCATCGGTGCGGATCAATAGACAGAGCCGCGTGATCGCAGTAACCAAACGAATCTCGCGCAACGAATGCATTTAATTCTTTATTACAAGCAATCCTGCGGTTCATGTATAACTTTGTTTTCCTACGAGTGTCATCTATTATTGCCTTGTTTATCTAAAAGTGCTCTTTTCCTTTAAACCTAGCCAAAAACTCATATATGTTGACTGTGAAACACAGTAGACTTTAATTAAATGTATTTGTGGTGTAATTACTATATTTCCGTGTCAATCCATGTTCATATTTACTGCAAATAATGTACTGTCTCTTTAATTCAGTGCGTGCAGCACAGCAAACTCGGCGTGAAAACGATCACTGCACTGCTGCAGACGCACCGCTCCTGGAACGCACTGCCAGACCACCACCGTGTGCAGTGTGAACACTTTAATCCGTTGACATGAGCACAGAAAAAATATGCACCACAGCACACAGTCTCCAGGAGAGCCCGCAAGTGGTTAAACACTAGCTAGAATAAAAAATAAATGGAATTGATTAACTTTAGTGACGATACAACACTGCCTTGATTGTGCAAGTGACAATTCCTGTCATCTGTGCAGTGTGCAGCTCGCTTATAGACAGTGCAGACGTGATTTAATATGAAGCCATTCAAAGTGCAGTGCCGCACCACGTCTAGGACAACTCATACCAATTTTAGTGATTGATTATTATATGAATGCTTTTATGTCAGAGGAACAATTCTGTAGAGCATCAGGCCCGGTTCTTGCCAGGTGGGCGGACAGATATCCTGGGTGGGCAGTTGTTGTTGGGGGGGTTAGGGGTTGGGGCTGGGGTTGTGGTGGTAGTAGATAGATAGATATTTTTTTATAATATTTATATCATACAGTATTTTTACACTTTGGTATCATTGTAGATAATAGATATATAGATAGATAGATAGATAGATAGATAGATAGATAGATAGATAGATAGATAGATAGATAGATAGATATTTTTATAACATTTATATTATACAGATTTTGGGGGACTGAGGTGGAAGGAGTCGGACGTGTTTCTGAAGCGGGAGCTGGGGAAGTTGGAGTTTGTGAAGCAACAGCAGCCACACCATGGTCACTGCTGCTGGAGCCACTAGGCTTCTTTATAGGCACCAACAATCTATGCATTGCATTTACACGCAAATACTATGACTTTTTAACGCTCTTTATCGCTTGCGAGACTGTCAGCGTCTGCTTCTCCGTGTAATACCGCACCGTTGCTTTCAGCCAATCAAAATACTGCAATTTTACTGGTGTTATTTTGTGATTGGTCGGGGCATTCTACAGCCCTTACTCGAACTTCTCAACACAGAGCCCGCCTCAGATTGCTTTTAATCAATACACAAATCGTAAAAATGAGTCACGCTGTCTTTACCTACATTCTGATTGGGTGGGCAAGACAGACGTTTGGGTGGGCTTAGCCCACCCCTGTCTATGCCTAGAGCCGGCCCTGTAGAGCATCCATTCTTGCATGTATACACCCTCACTTCATGTCTGTTATTTCGTCTTGACGGAGAGTTGTCTTTTCTTGTGAATCAATGGAAATACGATTGAAGGAATAAATCTATCTCTATATTCATCTCCCTCCTCAATGTGGGTCGTTTGAGCAGGCCTGCGGTCTATGTCTGCACGCGGGCAGTAATGCCTGGCAGTCGACTACACACTGTGCTCGGTCATGACCGGAGCCAAATCTATGCTTAATGGCTGCTGTTATTCCCACACTTTACAATGAGGCATAATGGAGTCTGCCTGCTGAGGCCGATATGGAGGGAGAGAGCAGAAATGGGGTCTTTTGTGTAACACTGTAGTGGGGTCTAATGATGTCTGTCATTACGGCAATGATGGATAGAGATGGTGATGGTTACTGATCATTTAGCGAGAGATGGAAAGAGTGAGAGATGCCAGATGCACACCTTATAAGAGGGGATCGATCCATGTTTCCCTCAGAAGATGAGAAGTCCAGTCTTATGATGTTAGTTTAGTTCATGCACCTCTAGATATTCTCTAGTACCTCTAAAGAGTGCTCTCTGGTCTCAGTTTTTGTGAGTCTTGTCATGGTAAATGGGTAAAGCATGTTCACAAACCTCTGAGAACAGGTCCGAATTTGCCCGTATGTCAGTATTCATCAGATGTTCTGTGAAAGATTTGTGAAACTGACACTAAAAGGTTACTGACCTTCAGAGTGTTATTAAGAGCACACTAGTGTAACACAACAGCAACCTAGTCCTCTATTCCCAGCAGTCGGCTTAGTGATAACAGGGCTTGTAATAGAGTAATGTGACCAGGAGCGAGAATTGAGGCTGGTGCAGCTGACCCTCTTCAGAGATATATTAAATACTGATGCCCTCAGGACTCATGAGAACCATTGCACTGCAGCTGCAGGAGGATTTATTATGTGGTGTTTAAGGGGGAGTTTATCTGAAATAGCTGATGCCATAATAATTGACATGGAAAAGGAAATGATCAAATAGCAGATACATGTAATCAGAACGTCTTCCAGTACTAAAGTAATAGCTCATAATTTTATTAAAATACACTACTGTTCAAAAGTTTGGGGACAGATGTATTTATTTTGTTTATTTAAAAAAAAATTGGTGAACAAATTCACCAAAAATACTTTTATTCAAGTATATTCAAATTAAATTGATTAAGTGACACTAACGACTTTTATAGTTTTACAAAATATTTGTATTTCAAATAAATGCTTTTCTTTTGAAAAAAAAATTAAGATTCAGCGTTGATATCAAGTGTTTCTTGCAGCAAATCAGCAAATTAGAATGATTTCTGAAGGATCATGTGACACTGAAGATTTGAGTAATAATTATGGAAATTTTGCAGAAATAAATTTAATTTGAAATATATTAAAAAAGGTAAACAAGTATTTTGCATTGTAATAATATTACACAATATTACTGTTTTACTGTATTTTGCCAAATAACTGAGATTAAGGGTCTTATTTCAATTAAGAAATCTTACCAACAGCAAACTTCTGAATGGTAGCGTAACTCAAAACAAGTATACAGTTCTACTTGGGGATTACTAGCTACCGCAAACGAAACTCTGATTATCTTTCAAATATTTGATGCCATTAATCTTACAATCTGTCTTAAAAGGATAGTTGAACACAAAAGAAGACATTTTGAAGAATGTTGGTAACCAAACAGTTGCTGTTCTTTTGTGTTCAACTATCCTTTTAAGACAGTTTGTAAGATTAATGACAAATTAATTTTGCAGAATTAATTTTTTTGAGTACAACAGAAGAAAGAAAATGATTCTGTTTTAGAAAAACATGATTGTGATTTCTGGGTGTACTATCCCTTCAAAAACAGTGATTTTACTTCTCTCATTTTATCAATCCGGTGAACATGACTCTATTTTGAAGGAAACTGTTGTGCTTTTGACTCCTGAAAGTTGTGTACTGTTTCAGCCAGTTCTTGCCATTAGACTGCATGTTAAGGCTAAAATTGTTCTTGTCTTTTCAAATTCTTCCAGACCTACATTGGACACATTCTTCTCCTCATCAACCCTTACAAGGACCTACCCATCTACTCTAATCTGGTAAGTACAGAGTCACACATTGTTTGTTTATTTATTTCATTTCATTTACATTAATGTTTAATTCATCCACATTATGGTTTAGATCATTAATCTGTCCATCTAGTCATTTTAAGCTGTTCTCTAGTTCACACTCTGTACGCACAGCGCAGCACTTCCAGCTCAAACAGGACTTGATCTCATGATAAATTATTCATGGCCTTCCTGATTCCTGACAGTGATAGCCTGCTCAACATACAGTGCCCACTTCCTGTGCCCTCTTCATCTCCCATTAGATCTCCACTCCTCCTTCCTCTGTTTATTTCTGTATCTTCCTTCGGCTTGTTAGAAGTTCTCAAGTTTAGTGTCCGTCCAGTCCTGGCTTCCGTCCCCTCTGATACAGCTGGCTGTCCACAGAAAGGCAGAGTTGATGAGTGTACACTCATCAGGGACACACAGCATGTGCCACCCGCCGCTAAGACAAATAAAAGATGACAAGATGACCATCTGTCTGCCGTAACGCTTTACTGGCACGTGAAGGGGAGCAGAGGAGTATAGATGAAACACACACCACACACACTTTACAAATGATATGCAGTGGGTCCGTTGTGGCATCTGTCCCCTGTTGGCCCCATGCATCAGAGACTCATTTCAGGCATGATTTCTCCTGTGTGTGTCCCAGACTGGGGCTCAGAGTCAGGATGACACACTGAGAAAGAAGGACATATGTACCGTCATCTGTCATGGTCTCAGACCACCACCATGCTCGTGTTACATCACCTCACCCCCTTTATCACAAACTCTGTATATCGTTCTCTGTCCTTCAGTACAAAAACTACATCTTGTCCACAGTACATAGTTTCAAGTTTCCCATCAGTCATTATTTTCTGTTTTTCATTTTTGTTTTGTTTGTTTTAAATGTTTATTTTTGTGTTTTGGTTTGTTTATTCTCTGTCATGTTGTTTTGTTTTGTTTCTTTTAAATGTCAATTTTTTTGTGTGTGTGTGTGTTTTAATGAGCTTTTTTGTTTTTGTGTTTTCAAATTCAAATTTGCTTTATTGGTATGATATGAATATATATGTAGAAATATAATAATATCAATGATGATAATAGAAGGAAAATATTATAACAATTTAAACTTAAGCAAATTAGAACGTCTGAACATTTGATGCCACAGTGTTTAACAGATCAATAAACACATGCTGAGGGCCATTGTGGTAAACAGTAGGTACACTTTGCTCTTGAAACGTGTTTTTCTATTATTTATTTTTCTTATCTGGTTTTGTGGTTTTCTCTGTGTTTTTAGTTGTTGTTGTGTTGTTTCTATTAAATATTTTGTTCGGTTGTGTGTTTTGTTTGGACTTTGTTTATTTGTTTTTGGCTTTATTTTCTATTAATTTTTTGTAGTTTGTTTTGTTTCTTTTAAATGTTTATTTGTGTGTTTTGTTTTCTGTTTTGTTTATTTGTTTGTTTTTTGCTGTTATTTTTGTATTGTTTATTTTAAATGTTTATTGTTTATTTTATTTTTTTGTGTGTGTTTTAATTAGCTTTTTTGTTTGATTTGTGTTTTTGTTTGTGTTGTGTTTGTTTCTTTTAAATGCTTGTTTTTGTTCAGTTGTGCTTTGTTTGAATTATCTTTATTTGTTCAGTTTTGGGTTTTATTACAGAATTATTATTGTTATTTTTTTGTTTCTTTTAAACTTTTTTTTTTTGGTTTATTTATTTGTTTGTGTTCTGTTTGAATGCTTTTTTCATGTAAAAGACAACCCCCCCCCCCATAAAATGGCTGTTAAGGCTGCAATTCATGTGATTCACACACAGCTTGTGTCTCGCTCACTCTTCCTCTGTCCTTCCTGTGTCCTCTATGGCTCTCTAATACAGCTTATGTGTACAGTATGTGTGCTATATCTCAGTGGTAAAGGGTAATGAGATCTCAGCATTAGATTTTTTTTCTCAAATTGGGCTAAAATTTAGCTTACTCTGCATGTCACACACATACTAACACACCATAACCTTTCAGTTTCTAACACCTAGAAATATAGCCACCAGATACTAAATCTGCAGTGTTGCATGAGTTTATTCTTGCTGTGTGAGAATATATTTTATGTCTTGGGCTTTTAGCCTCCCACAGAATTCAGATCTAAATATATCATCTCTCTTATTACTCAAGCCTCCTAGCTTCGTTATTTCACCTTTTGCCAGCCTGTTTTTAGATTTGTATTTCCTGCAAAAGATACCTGTGTTTGCACGCCAGCAAAGAACAGCATTTGAGTTGAGTTCAGGGTTTTGGTTTTGTTTTAATTAAATTAGCATGAAACCCACTTTGCTCAGCATGTTGTTTTCAGTCACCTGGACAAGAAACTAATCTCTGTGCAGAAAGTGGATATACATGTTTAAATAAATGCAACTTAGACAAGACCAATCACAGCATGCAAATAAATGTAAAAATAAAGATTAATTAGTGATAATCATATTGCAATGACATCATTGTTGTTGATTGCATTCAGATTTTTTAGTTTTCAACAATTGTTTGAGTTCAACAATTGCAAAAGGGACTGTAAAAACAGATAGCACAGCTAAGATGTAAGACCTGACATGGTCTACAAAATAAAGTTTTAAATGTCTAAAGAGTGTTTAAATAGGCTTTACATTAATTGCTTCAGGCTTAATTAACTTTAGGAGCTTAATGCGCAGAGGTTTAGAACTAATCCTGACCAGAGCGCTCAAAGAATATAAATACAAACACTGTAATGAAGTGCACAGGTCATGGGAAATTATCAGTGTTATGTAAATGTGTAATGTCTCTCTTTCTGTCTCTCAGGTCAGTCAGTTGTATCTGAGCTCCAGTGGTCGTCTGTGTTCCTCTCTCCCACCTCATATCTTCTCTTCAGCTGAGCGCGCCTATCACATGATGCTGCAGGAGCGACGCCCACAGTGTTTTATCATCAGGTGCCGTCCACTGACATGCATAACACTGTCACACTTGTCATACATAGATTGTTTTCCTTGATCCAGCAAGCACTATATTTGTATTGTGTGCATTCTTATATCAGGTTGGCTTCATCAGTAGGATGGTGATGATTCCTCTTGAGGTGGATACCCTATTACACTCTAAATCACAAATGCATGTCCTAAAACTGTTGGCCTTAAACTGTCATGTGGCTCTAAAATAGATGATATCCACTTAGGTGGCTTTGTCACTGCTGCAGCCTGACAGCTCGGGCCCAGTTCACAACAGTGGTGACCTTCAATGTGTGATACTTGATGTGCTGAAGTCAAAAGCCATGGGAATCTCCAATCCTGTACAAATGATGAAGCTGCCTGGATGAGTGGGCAAAGCATCTCAAATACAGCGTTAAACTCTGGGGCATCAGAAAATGGGGATAATTGAAAACAGAAAATTGTACATTTCATAAAAGCTTCATCAGATATAAATATTCATCAGGGGGATATCTGGGTGTTTTTTGGGTAAATTTTAGGCATAGAGAAGTTAATTAGAGAAATAAATGAATGTTAAAATTGTAAAAAATAAAAATTGCATGGCTTTTTAAGGGGTACATATTTAACAAGATTTAATTTAATTTATTAAAATTGTATGGCATTTTAAATGTTTTGTTAAGGCTTACATGTTTAATAAACTTAAAAAATAAAATAAAATAATACATATTTTATTGATAACACTTTACTGTAAGGTCCAACATTTATTCATTGACTTACAATGAACCACACGTTTGTTACAGTATTTAATATTTTTTGCTAACACTTGTTAATAAAAATAAAACTGTTCATTTTTAGTTTGTTACCTTTGGTCTATTACGTAAAATTTCCATATTATTTTTTTCAATAATGTATTATTAAATATAAAAAATTACATTATATAAGATTAATAAATTATTTAGAAGTATTTTTTCATTGTCAATGTTAACTAACGTAGTTAACTAATGTTAACAAATGGAACCTTTATTGTAAAGTGATTTTTATTTCATTTTAAATATTATTATTACATTTTTATTTTATTTTATACCTTATCCTGCAATCACACATTACTGAAAACAAATAAGTAATAATAATAATTAAAAATAATAAAAAAATAAATAATCATGGATATGAATGAATGAATATCTTTATTTATACAAGTACAACGAAATTGAATGCAATCCTTTGGGTGCATAGTGTAACAATGTTTTTTTTTTAAATAAAATAAATGAATCGATAATCGAATAAATAATACAGGATCTGTGACAAAAAAATTACATTCAGAAGATGTCTCACATTCAACAGAGTTGCACGACTCATTCAATATTGCACATAATGATCCGTTAAGTCAATGCAGTATTTAAAACAGATATGGCTTGGCATGTAAACTATTAATCTTACAGAGATGAACACACATGATGTTTAGTTTTAATTTTTACAGTATTCAAAACAGAAATAGCTTTAGCATAAAAACTATTCCTTAATCCGTTTGTCCGGGTTTTTAGAACCCTGTACCGTCTACCCGAAGGTAGCGATTCAAAAAGAGAATGTCCTGGTGAGATGGATCCTTGAGAATGGTTTGAGCTTTCAAGAGGCGGCGGGAACTGTGTAACTCTTCCATAGAGGGGAGGGGACAACCGATTACCTTCTTTCACTTTTTCAAAATCTTCATCTTTCTCTTTATCTTTCTCTCCTTGCCTTGCTAGCTTGTACTTATTTGAACAATGCCTGAGACTTGGTGTTACGAGCACTTCCTCTGTCTGTTTGCCTCTTCAAGATGAATCGCTTTATGTATTCCCCAATTGTAAGTCGCTTTGGATAAAAGTGTCTGCAAAATGACTAAATGTAAATGTACCTACCTATAATATTTGAAAGGTAAATAAACCACAACACATGTCCAGATGCTCCCAAATACATTCCGCTGGACATTTTCTACCTTCTGTCATTGATGCTCCAGTTTGTAGTTTGGTAATAGAGGTCCGCAGCTCAGTAAGTGATCCTGTGCTGATGGAGAGGTTCAAATGAGATTGTGTTAGAGATGCTTGCTCCCTTATTTGGGAGACATCACACGAGCGGTTCTCACTAAACGCTGTCACGGAGACAAATGTGCTGGGGACGGTGTAAATCCAAACCTGTTAAAAGCTCTCAGCGAGATTAATGGATGCAGGGGCAGCGGTGTAGCCCACGGTGTGTCCTGCTTTCCACTCTGGTCATCTCTGATTGCAATTAAGTCCTGTTTCACATTCTGGAGCTCCACCACTGGCCCCATCCTGGTTTCGCTGAGCTAGAGAGGATCTGACAGCTACTTTAATGCCCTCTCTGTGTGGGCTATCCATCACTCTCTCTCACACACACACACACACACACACACACACACACACACACACACACACACACACACACACACACACACTTGCCCTACAGGTGAGAGCAGATTGCTGCCGCCATGCTCTAGTGACTACAGAACCAGGGAATCAAAAGTGGTGGAATGCTGGTTCAAGGGGCTCACAAACACACACACACACACACACACACACACACACACACACACACACACACACCTACTCGCTACTGGCTCAGGAATGCATTGCGCCCTTGAGTTCATTTACAACCCATAATGGATTTCCAAAAAAGAAATGGAAAAACGGGAAGAAATAGCATCAGACCCTCCAGAAAATGATCAGTGGGAGGACAAGTGACCTTTAAAAACCATCTGCTCAGACTGCTTTTCTTCCATTCACTCTCTCTCCAGGCTCTTCACACCGCGCGTGGAGGCTGTAGTTATCACCATGAGCTGTTTGACTGTGCTTTATGCCTCATTTTAAGAGGTCATAACATTGAGCAGTAGAGTAATTAATAAAGTTACCGTACGTCGTCAAGAATATGAAGTGGAATGTATAGCAGTAACGAGACAAGATATACGTTTACCAACGCCCCTGTTAGCTGGTGAGCCATAGTGTGGATTAACACCCTGTAAATATACTGCTGGAAGACATAGTAAAAAAAAAATGATATTGCAAATAATTCACAGCTTTAAAAATGCTGTTGTAGCTTGCTAGCCCTTTTCTAAAAGCCTGCTGATTACCTAGACAGCATTTAAGGTATCATAAATGTGCATCTAAAGCAAAGCATGTTACAGAGGGTGATTCTGCATGTCTATTTGTGAACAAAATAATACAATAACATTTAAATTAAATTAAACCGTCACAACATTGACAAGCTCTGGGCAATTATAAATGTACTTATGTACGTAAATGAACATACATCATCTTTTAAAAATGTGGGCTTTATTTATTTATTATTTATTTGATCTACATTGCATTAACAACTTTAATATGTGTAAATATTAGTAAAATGTAAAATAAATTGTGTGCTATTTTTAAATATTTAAAAATTAATTTATATATTTGATGCAAAGCTGAGTACTTCATTACTTCAGCCTTGAGTGTCTGAATATGCTGATTTGGTGCCACATAAAAAATAATAATTATATGAAAAGATCATTTTATTGGCATTTAACTAATTTGTAACTTTATCGTTGACTTGTATATGTCACTTTTGATTAATTTAATGCATCTTTACTGAATATTAATTTCTTCTTTGAGTATTAATTTCATAAAAAAGTAGTATATACTTAAGATAATGCACTGTGGCTGAGAGAGAGAGAAAACGTTGATAACAATGTACTGTTTCACCCAATATGTGTGAGTCTTTGGCTCAGCAATGTTCCAGAGTTAAACTCTGCTGGAGTCAGTTGCAATTTTGGCATCTGTTGTTTGCTAGAATTGATGTAATACTGTAGCGTTCCAGATCAGTCGCTGATGAGGGTCTGTTAGGATGATGTAGGTGGTTGACAGCAGTATCATAAAAAAAGTTGCCATAGTAGATTTGTGAAAAGTTTTCTTTACATTTGTTAAAAGTTTAGAGATGATAAACTGCACAAAATAATTCAAACAGAAGCTTAAAGGCAGTATATGGTATAGATATTGTTGAGAAGTGTCTTATAAATAAAAGAGAAGAACAAGTGGTTTGAGCAAATCCCCAAGTAGAGTGTGGGATAAGTGAAGATATGAGAGAGATGTCCTCTGGATGACTCTGGTCAGAGACCTGCTTAGGAGAGCGATGCCCGCCGGCCAGGCAGACGAGAGGGATCTTTAGTCTTGAGGCTTTTGATGGTATATAGCTGTAGGCTGACTGTGTCATCTCATACGATGGAGTGATGTGGAGAGGAGTGAAACAGCTCCCTGATCTACTGGAAGATCTCCCATTGGTAAACATGAATCAGGCTGACAGGAGCACACATCCACAGGGGTCTTTGATGAAGCTGCTCTCTTGATTTGTTTTGTGTCTTTACATTGACAGAAGAACCTTTTCTTCTGAAGAGAGTTTTTCAACTGCTCTCTCTTGATGAATCTGTCCTAAACATCTCCGTGTTACATTTACATACTGTTGTCAACATTGATAATAAGAAAATCTGAATATTACAATCATTTCTGAGAAAGGATCATGTGACACTGAAGGCTGGAGTAATGATGCTTAAAATTCAGCTTTGCATCACAAGAATAAATATGACCCTGGAGTACAAAACCAGTCATAAGTAGCAATAGCCAAAAATACATTGTATGGGTCAAAATTAATATGCCTAAAATCATTAGGATATCAAGTAAAGATCATGTCCCATGAAGATATTTTGTAAATTTCCTACCATAAATATAATAAAACCAAATGTTTAATTACTAATATGCATGGCTAAGGACTTCATTTGGACAACTTTAAAGGTGATTTTCTCAGTATTTAGATTTTTTTTGCACCCTCAGATTTTTAAATAGTTGTATCTCAGCCAAATACTGTCCTCTCCTAACAAACCATACATCAATGGAAAGCTTATTTATAAATCTCAATTTCAGAAAATTGACCTTTATGACTGGTTTTGTGATCCACTGTCACAAATTACATGTTACAATATATTCACATTCAAAATATTTAAATTGTAATAATATTTCACAGTATTACTATTTTCTTTGGGAAAAAATACAGAAAAATCACTGTAATTTCTAGTAATTAAGTACTTTTATGTCATGGCAATATATATTGTGCTGTATTTTTTTTTTATTAGACTGAGATCCACACCTTTATTTTCTCTCTTTGTTTGTCTCTCTGTCTAGTGGAGAGAGTGGTTCTGGGAAGTCTGTGGCCTGTAAGCACATCCTCAAACACCTGGCCGCTCGCTCAAGTCCCAAAGGCTTCGCTTTAGAGCCACGAATGAAACATGTGAGTCTGTCTGTTCATCACACACGACATACTTCTGCTGCCTGACAGTAAGCATATTTGACATTAAATACTTGACTCTTGTAATCAAAATCATTTAGTCCCCATATATACTCTCTCGCTGTGTGATTGTGTGTGTGCTCTCAACACTAGAGGTAGCAGAACACACACCAGCCTCTCTGTCTGGTCTCTAAATGAGCAGTTTATCAACGGTGGCTTATCGCCACCTAGTGGAGAAAAATGCTAAAAGCCCTGAGTAGCTTGTGCTCTGGTGTAGTGAGCTGCCAACTGTTTAACTAATCAGCTGCATTCTAGAATACATTCGTTTGTGTAAGTACTGCCGGTTTAACAACAAACAAACAAAAACAATTGTATTATACATGTTATTATAATGTAAAATATATTTTCCATTACTTAAATAAAATGTAATTTATGTATGTATATATATATATATTATATTTTTGTGATGGTAAAGCTGCATTTTCAGCATCATTACTACAGTCTTCAGTGTTACATGATCCTTCAGAAATCATTATATTCAGCTGATTTGCTACTCAGTTATTATTAGTGCTCAATTATTGACAATGGTTCTTCTTATCAATGTTGAAAACTGTTTTTGCTGCTGCTTAATAATAATAATCGCAACTGCAATACATGTTTGTAGAGATTATTTGAATAAAAAGTTCAATGAACAGTATTTATTTATTTATTTATGCGTTACACTAACTGGGACTTGTCACAGCACTTATAAATTGTTGCTATTTTGTTTGGATAAAAGTGTCTGCTAAATGTTTAAATGTGAATGTAAAATGTAAATATATTTACTTAATTAATTACTTACTTGTATACATCTTACCCCAAACTTTGAACAATAGTAAAAAAAAAACTGTAGTAAAGTTATTTTAAATTGTAATATTACTCTTTTTCCAACATCAATTTTCTTTTCCAACATTTAAATATTAAAAATAAATACATAAAGTTCCAGCCACAGGCCTGGCGTGGCATCGGTGATAGTGTACTGCCATTATAACTGTGTGTGTGTGTGTGTGTGTGTGTGTGGTGTGGGGGGGGGGATATGATCATGCTTGGAATTAGATATTTTTTTTTGTTCTTTACTGTCTGTACATTCTTTAAAATGCTGTCTAGGTAGGCTGCTCGCTAGGGAACACGCTCACTAAGGAGAAAGAGTCCACATGGGAATCACGTCACTGTTTTGTAATCACGTCTTCATTCTTCTGTCATGTTTGCAGGTGAATGTGATCTTGGAAGCTTTCGGTCATGCTAAGACTCAGATGAACTCCTCAGCAAGCCGCTTCATCAAGCTGATCTCACTGCAGTACTGTGAGAAAAGAAAGACTCTACTCAGAGGTAGTTACACTGCTGCTGTTTTCACTTTGATTATTCATAGTGTTGCTTTAATATACTGAATGTAGAAATAGAAAATGTGCTTATGCATGTATGTGATATGCTATCTGGTCTCAGCAGAGATGGCTTCTGCTCTATCATCCTTTACCTATAGAGGGAGACATTGCTCTACTAATGTCTCTACAACTCTTCTCTTAAGCCCAAAACACACTGCACGATTTTAGCAATCCTATAAGATCATTGCATGTCACACTGTGTGGCATGGATCTAATGACCTTGGCTATGACGTGTGTAGACTGTATGATGACGACACCTATTGACTCGTACGATACGACGCACGTTACTATAGAAGAATAAAACATCATCAGCATGTGCTAGTGGTAAACAAAAGAGCATGAGAAATCACACTTTAGCAGTTGTAGTTTTTATGTGTGCTGATAAAAGTGGACGTGGCGGAAGAGGAAGGGATAGGAGCTTGAGGTAAGCAGGTGTATGTTTTAGCGCCTTGTCATATTTTTATTGGTTGGTCAGTAAACGTGGATCGTAGCAGCAAACACACTGTGCGATGATCATGCTGTATCGCAGGCTATCTTTGGTCGCAAGACCGTGACAACGGCCGTCTTTGAACCTCTCTCACTGTACGACACAGGACCACTGATTAGGAGTCACGATCACAGAAACCACCACGATTGTTTCTTTCATCTGGGACAGCTGAAAATCATGCAGTGCAGGGATCAACACTAAGGACTTTTCTACTGGCTCAGAGCAAAGTTTTACTTGCCCTGCCAACATTTTCAAAATAAAAACAATAAAATAGTTACTGTTATCATTGTTTTGAATCTCTATTATAATAAATAAGCTTATGTGACATCAATATTTTAGATACCAATTAAATTGAGCAATTCTCTATTTCAATTTCAATACCACAGCAAAAATCACTTGCCAGAAATAAACATAAATATAAAGTTTAAACATTATTAAAAGTGTATAGCATACGTAATAGCTCAAATAAACTGGCCTATATCACAAATATAGAAATTAAATTATGCTTTAGGTTTTATGTTTGTAGATGTTCAGGTACAGAAAAAAAAATCACATATTAAATAGCATTTGCATATTCTTCACTCTGTGTTGTATGGAAGCATATGTGTAGCTAAATTCAATTTGAAATGTAATATGTAAAATGACAATGCTATATATAAAATGGTAATGTATTTCTGTATTTAAATTCACATTTTCCCATTCATATGTGCAACATTTAGTGCAAAATGAAAATTAATATTCAATTAAATCATTTAAATTTGCCATTTTCTACACTAGTTTTAATATGCAAATTAAAAACATATTTTAAAGCTTTACGAGTTGCAAAATAATTTTTTTATTTTTTTTACCCAAATTGATTAGATATGTTTAACATGTCCCAGCAAAAACTGTAGCAAAATTATCATTGAAATGCTGTTTTTCCTAAATGCTAAAGGTGCAGCAAAAGGGTAGCAAATGATATTGTGGTCAATAAAACAAAATACATTTGAATTCTAATTAACATGACAATGTGTACAAAATGAAAACTAATCGCTCAAAAGTCTGAAAATTCCTGTTTATTTTACATATCTGTCAAATCTGAGGCGTTGCTGGTTTGCATGTGTTTTGCTTGACTGACTCATATTCCAGTCCATATATGGTTCTTTCAGTGAGTGGGTCGACGGAAGGAAAAAAATAAACCAAAGATTATTTAAAACTTTTTTTTCTGTCGAGCCCTGCAGTGTGTTTAGGGCTTTACTGTGTTTGTGTTTTAGGCCGTTTGTACACTTACATGTTGGAGAAGTCGAGGGTCATCTGCACCCCACCGCATCAACAGAACTTTAACATCTTCCACCTGATGGCCGAGGGGCTTTCTGCAGAGGAGAAGATGAATCTATATCTAAACAATGTCCTAGCCCACAGGTAACACACGCAACGTTACAGGCATGTTATATCATTCTCTATTCCACCTATTTCCAAAGACCTCCCTTATAAAATCATAGCCTGTAGTCATAAAAAAACGACATTTCTCAATTATTAATTCAAACATATTGTGAAATATGAAATTTATTTAATTTTACAGTATGGATTTTTGTTTATTTCACAAACATTGGCAATGAGGGTTTTATTTGATTATATATATATATATATATATTTATAATTTTTTTTTAATTTAATTTTTTTATTCACAAACACTGCCAATAAGTGTTTCAAAAAAGGGTAATTTTAATAAGTTATAATGTTCCTTTAAATTTGCACAAATAAATGAAAATAATGGACTTACCCAGAGCTTGCATAGAAAACCAACTTGAAAAGTAGGATGTCATTAGTATTTTTTCATATTCATCTCTCTCTATATGATTTACACTGTAGTAAAGGGTACTATGAGACAAAATAATAATATAAGACATGTTAATTGACTGGTGATAACTAAATTCAACATTTAATGCAGTGGATTTTCATTGTCAGATTGATGCAGTTTCAGCCTTTGATATTCATCAGGATTTTTCAAAATGGGAAAAACTTAATACTGGATGATGTCAGATGCCATTTTTAAACTTGTTTTACCCTGAACTCTCTGTGACCCCAAGTGTCCTCAGCAAATCTTGCATAGGGGTAAATGGAAGGTTGTCATTAAAAATTGAACATTCACCTTTCTTTGACTTGAATTTGTGATTATGTCAGTGACACTCAGAACATCTTAAACTTTACTTAGCACTCTTAAAGGCCCAGACCAAATACTCACATCCAGGATCCACTGGCAACGTAAGTCTAAATCGTCTCTAATCTTAAATCACATTAATCATGTCTCCTCTGTGTTTGTTTGTTTGTTTTCAGGTGTATGAGCACAGCGGCTCCCGGTGAAACTCCTGCGGTAGCTACCACGTGTCCTCAGAGTAGAGAGAAGCTCTCGGCCCTTAAACAGGCTCTGCGTGCCCTCGGCTTCAACAGACTGGTACACACATGTTCAATTACACAGGCGTCCTCACGCACACGTGCGGAGATGCACATGCACACTTATGTTTTATAAGGTTCTGTGTGAAAGTGTGTATGAGAGAGAAATACAATGAAGTCTAAAAATCAGAGACCACATGAGAATGTAGGATTCAAAGTTTAATTCAAACCTGGAAATAACACTTGAGTAAATAAATCTGTAAATATGCAGTTCAAGTCTTAAAAATAATCAAGAATATATATATATATATATGAAGAATTAATTTTCCAAAACCAGATAACTCCTGTTTATCCTACATTCCAATTAATGTCAATCAAACTGCTGTTGGGTTGTTTTGATTAAAAATTAATAACTAAAAAATACAGCTAACTAACACAATAAAACTGAGTTATCTGTTTTTGCAAATAATCTCTTCATATATAGTTTAAGTTATGTTTATTTTATTTCAAACAAGGCAAATGTGTTTTTTAAGGGTAATAACCCTGATTCAGACTTTACAGCCTCAGTAGAATCTGAGCTGACTTGTTCTGTTTTAAGTGACTCACATGTACAGAGACAGAGAGCTAGTATGCCCCTGGCTTTGGCTAGGCGCTTCAGACGTGTTGTTCTGATTTATGTAGCTTTACACATTATAAGTCATTACAGTATGTCTGGAGACTATAAAAGCACAATACTCTGACTGCCATTCAGCCTGAGGCCACACTAACCCAGCTATGGCTCTACTGTACAAAATGTATCATATATATGTTTGCACAAACACAGGCACACCCTTATGGTATGGACATTTTGTTATAGT
This sequence comes from Ptychobarbus kaznakovi, assembly GCA_027422405.1. NCBI lineage: Eukaryota > Metazoa > Chordata > Actinopteri > Cypriniformes > Cyprinidae > Ptychobarbus > Ptychobarbus kaznakovi. The sequence goes on along the minus strand of CM049804.1, from coordinate 7,796,635 downwards.
AGAGGGTGTAATATCAGAGTTAACACTGTGTTCTGAGTCATGTGTTTGTGTGTTTGTTTCACACACACACACACACACACACACACACACACACACACACACACACACACACACACACACACACACACACACACACACACACACACACACACACACACATTTGCACTCTCACACACACCTGACCTCCAGCTGTGTTCTAGTCCTACCAGGAACCTGTAAATCTGCTTCATTAAAGGCGGTTTGTTCTCTCATCCCATCAGTGCAGTGACCCTCACACACATTAACACAACACAGTCTCTCAGACTGCTGCATGTATATCTGCCTCTTCCTTTTACTTTACATTCAGCTCGCTCATCTCTTTCTTTTGCACGTGGAACAGTGGTTCGCAGCCTTTTTCGACTTTTAAGGTCTCGTAATGTCCAACACAATATTCAATATTTACCCTCCATATTTAATGCTATAATTGACAGCATTTGTTTTCTTGTTTTTTTTCACAGAAAATGAGACTGATGCATATAGATTAAATGAAGCAGTTTTATATTGATTCTATTCTGATTTAAGATTTAAAATTCTGATTCTGTATGTTTTTCCCAAAAATGCATGCATACATACATACATACATACATACAAAACAATACAAAAAATTATTAAAAAGTAGTAATAAAAAAAGTTATTGAGGAGGTTTCAGTGTGCATCTTAAATGTTTTTTTTTAGCATTTTAATTCAAATAAATGTTCATTTAAATAAAGCTGAAATTAAATGTTAAATTAAACATTTAAATTCAATTGAAAATGAGAAATGTTGTGTTGGCAACTGACTGGAATAAAATAAGTACTGAAATTACTAACATTTAAAATAAATATACTTATTTATACAATTTAAATAAAAATGACAAAAACGAATAGTTGCTACAAATTAAAAACAATTACTATAAAAAATGGAAATATAAAATAAAAGCAAATTCAAAAAATTAAATAAATAATATTATATTTGTTTTGTTAATTGAAATAGAGCTGGAATAAAAATAAGTATTAAATAAATAAATAAAATAAAAACTAGAATGAAATTAAAATAAAAATTTTTTATTTTAAAATGCTAGCAAGTAGCTAAAATAAAATGAGTACTGAAATGACTTAAACTGTAAAATAAAACACAAATTACTACAGTTTACGCTAAAATAAAATGAACAATGAAATTCTAAAACTATAAGCTATTTCAAAATATTATTAAATACTGTAATAGTATATAAATAAAGACTAAACTAATAGTGATCACAGTTATTCAAAATTATTGTATAATATTGGATATAATAATTATTTGATAATATACTTCTTGCTGCACATACTAGTGATGGGATGAATTGAGCAAAATTTAACTGATCAGAAATATTTTTGTATGTATACCTTTATTATTATTTAATATATTTTTTCAAAAGAAAATTATATTTTCTTCCTTGTATTTTTGTGTTGGTCACTTATAGGTGTTGTAAGTGATGTTAGATGTTCTGGAACTTTCACCAGATTGACGCATCCTTTTTCTACAAGCATGTCATCTCAGTGTTGACAAAAGTGGTTAAAAAGTAGCAAAATAGCACTCCAAACAAGGCAAAATTAAAATTGAATTTGATTCTGTAATTGTGGACCCAGCCCACAAATGTAACTGTACTGTACTGAGCTGTGAAATCGACCCTGTTTCTCTGGAGGTTTTCTGCCTTTGTAAGTCTGACTCTCAGCACTTTGTTTGTTTCTCTTGCAGGAGGTGGAGAATTTGTTTGTGGTCCTCTCTGCGCTGCTGCACTTGGGAGATGTGCGCTTCACCGCCCTGACAGATGCTGACACTGCGTTTGTGTCTGACTTGCAGCTGCTGGATAGAGGTCAGTCGTGCAGCTGCGCCACGAGGCCAGCAGGGGCTGATCTGATCCACCGGGAGGCCTGAAGGATAGACAGGGAAAGTGGGCGGGTGACTACGCAGCAAGAACTGTGTCACACACCATCCTGAGCTGTTTACATCAGTTCTACCGTTGCCTAATAGCAGAATCACTCAGCACGCAATGGAAAACTCTCTCTGCCACTCTAATAAACACACATACACACTCTGTCATACAATGTTGTACTAATCAGCCTTTTTAGCCACACACATGCACAGGGTCACCTGTTTCCTTAAGCCCTGCAGAGCAGCAGGGCGGAACAAAACGGCCACTCACTGCCCTCCGCGTTACATAATGACACACATAATACTGAGCCTGGGTAAACAAGTGACATCAGCACACGCAAATACACAAACCAATCCATTCACATCCGTATGAGGTTCCCGTCGTTGTGGATACGTGAGATCACATATAAACAAGCCCTATTATACACTTAAGGGTACACTCCACCCAAACACACTCATACACAGAAATGACAGTACACTAGGTGCCAAATGCAAACAGTAATATAAGTGCATAATAGGAGGTAAATGGGAGGCCTGGAGTTGAAAGCAGGACTGTGTATGTGTTACAACATGTTATGTTGATTCTGACATCTGATTGGATGAGCCACGTTCAAAGCCTTTGGTTAGTGTGCCCGTTTGCGTCATGCAAGCTTGTACAAGTGTTTGTGATTGTAATTATTTATAAGAATTAATATACAGCACCATAAAAAAATATTTGATTTTTGAAAGAAGTCTCTTATGGTCACCTAGGCTGAATTTATTTGATCAAAAATACAGTGAAAACAGTAATATTGCATAATATCACAAATTAAAATAACTATTTTCTGTTTGAATATATTGTAAAATGTAATTTATTTCTGTAATGTAAAGCTGATTTTTTTCAGGAGGCATTACTCTGTTCAAGGGATATTTGTATTATTTAATTGTTGTTGTTATTTGTGTTATTATTGTTTGTATTATTATTATTATTATTATATGTTGTTATATAGTTGTTATGCGTAATATTATATATTTTTTTTAATGGCAGACCAGGCAGGGGTGCTTCTGAGCTGATTTTTATTTCAATAAGTACAATTATTTTATTTTATTTTTAATGGCTTCAAATGTGGCTAATCCAATCAGAATGTAGCTTTGTAACTGGTTGTAATCATATAAACGTGTCTGATGTTTTTATGTTTTATTTTTTTTCCTGTAGTGGCTGGGATGTTACAGGTGAGCTCTGAGGATCTCGGCTCTGCCCTCACCTCTGATGTGCAGTGTTTCAAAGGTACAACCTTCAGTTTGCACGTATGTGACATATCAGTATCAATCAACACACAGGCTAAACACTGTCAATTAAAGACTGGGCCTTTGTCCAGTCACAAACTCATCAATGAAGGCAGCCTCAAGCGTTCGGCCTTGGATCGTGTTACCGGCGAGCCCAATTTGACTCAATTGGATAACTGTCTTCTCATTCAAAATACACAGACATAAACACGCAGTTCTTTTGCAAAGTCTAGACTGTGTGCATTTTGTGCCATTATGTAATAAGTGTGGAGTATGTATGAATCATATGATGTCTGGATGTTAATCTAATTCAGGGACACACCGACCTATTGCCGAAAATTACAAGCACACTTGGCATTGTCTTGTGTCTGTCTGTGATTTCTATCTGTCTCCGTCTCCTTCGCTTTGTTCACCCAAAAAACAAAAAAAACTTTGTCATCATTTACTCTACAAAAAATAAAAAAATACAATGAAGGAATATAAAACTGGTCCGTATCACTTGTGCACTATTTTCCAAGTCTTCTGAATCTATATGTTAGCTTTGAATGATAAAAAGATCAATATTTTAATGCTCTTATCTTCAAATCTCAAAATAAGTCCTATCTATTAAAATATTTTTAGTGAATTCATTGGTCTGAATGGTTGGTTCTTAAAGTGCCCCTATTATGGATATTTGAAAAGTACCTATCATGCAGTGTGTAATACAGTTCTGAGTGAATGAAAAGTTTTAAATCTGAAAGTGCAAAGAGTATAAAGTTATTGTCTCTCAAAAGAGTCGACTCTGAATCATTGAAATTAGTTGTTTTTAAAACGAACATCAACATGAAACATTAGCATATTGCCCGCCCTCTTGTTGTTGGTCTGAATGAAAATATTATAAAAATTATTTTTTTGCCACTAGGTGCCGCTTTTGGAGGTAAAATAGCTGTTTCCCTGGTAACGCTGTACATAAAGCAGCAATGCGCTCACAAACACTGCTTTATCAGGCATTAAAGCCATTGCACACTGAGGCCGAAATTTTTGTCCAAAATTTTCGCATGTTGAAAAATAAATATTACCTCACACTGTGTCAATCACGTTTACACTCTGCCTCAGAAACTTTCGTCCGTCATAAAAAAAATCTGTCTGATTTTTCTGCGTTTTCGCATCCGTAGCATGCATTTTGATAGGAAAGGATGACGAATACGACAATCGCATACGAAAATTTCAGACTTCGTGTGCAAGGACCATTACAGGCGAGATGAAATGAAAATAAGACCAATCGGACCAATCACCGCAGATTAGCATCACGCAAAGGAGGGGTTTGGAAAAATTAATCCTTGAGCGAATTGTTTGGGAGTCGTTGAGCAAGTAAGGTAAAAAATAAATGCATATTATTATTATTATTATATATTATTATAAGAAAATGAAAGTGTTTTTTGACCTTGCATGCATGTCAACCTGTTGTTTGGGACTCCCAAAACCAAAATATGAACCTTTCTCATTACCCATAATAGGGACACTTTAAATCTGAGTGATCCGGTTTATGACTCAATGATCTGAAGGGAATATTATCAGTGGATGAAACATACATTTTGCTTTTATCGTACTTTAATAGTGCTTTGTGAGCTTTCTGAAACTTGAACCCTTTCATAATTTTATGGAAAAGAGCAAGCATTATGTTCGTTCTTCAAGGAAACACAAAATAAGTAATTTCAAGTAAGTCAGACAGCTTTTGGAAGACATGAAGGAGAGTAAATGTTACGTTTTAACTTTTGGATGGACTAGTGTTGTGTTGATTTGTTGTTTTGGTTATTGTGTTTCATAAACAAGTAAATAATTCAGAAATAAATGCCATCCTGACAGTGCCACACTTGTGTAGTGTAAGATATGCAGAGGATGAATTAAACTCTGATATGCGACAATCACAGGGCACTGATGGACGGTCAGGCTTTGGCAGTGTGTGTGCATCTGGATGTTGATGCACTGTGGCCGGCCATGAATGGCATAGCGAATGCGGTGATTCAGTGTCTGACATCATCAAAGGTCACATCATCGGAGTCCAGGCGCTGTGTGTCCTCCGCATTAGCATGTGCCATGTCCCCTCAGCCAGCACCACTGACAATGGGCCACTTGTTTTTCAGCCTCCCACGTGCGGCGTATATCAGTCAAAATGTGACACACTGTCTCCAGTTTGTTTTCCTCTTTGCTCTGTGCCCCTGTTGTTTTGATCAGTCACTGGCTGTTTGGATGTTTTTTACTGAAAGGATCAGCTTGCATTTAGATGCTGATCCTGCTATGCTGGTTAATGCTGGTTCGGTGATGGTTTATTGATGGGGCAGCAAAACAACTAGCATGGTCTTTAAGGTGAAGCTGGTTGACATTGCTAGATAAAGTAATAATTTACCACTAAAATGAAAATGCTGAACTTCTTCTGATGGAATCAAACTTGAAGTTCTTATAAAGTTCTTTCGAAGAGTATTCATTCGGCACTTTCCATATCCCAAAATGGATTGTGACCATGGCTGCTGAGCTTTTAAAAATGATAAAGTTATTATAACGTTAGAGTAATCAAACAAACAGACAGGCACATAAATACGTGTACTAGGGAAGCAATGATACTACATTTCTCTGCTGATACTGAATCGATTTGATATTGATTAATCTGCTAAGGATAGTAAATCTCTCGCTATTAATAATGTAAACTATACACAGTACATTACTATACACGGTTGTATTCAACTCCGTTTCGCATAAGGTAATTTTCTTAAAAACATGTCTTCATGTCAGATTTATTCAAACATGCATGTGTAACTAACAGTTACGTAATAATATACTTTTTCAAGTAACTAGTAAAGTAACGCATTACTTTTTAATTTACAAGAAAATATCGGAGTTACTTTTTCAAAAAAGTAAAGCCAGTTACTTTGTTTTCCCATTTATTGATGACAGTGCGCTGTGTGAACATGATCTTACTGTAGTTCTAATCTAGATTAAATGTGAATGTGCATTAATTAATCCCACTCACAAAAAACAGATTCAGTATTCATCAAAATGAATTAAAACAGTGAAAGGCAAACTCAGAATATGATGCAAACCTGCAATAATTAAATATGTTAAACAACACAAATATATCTAATCTCATTTTATTAAGCAATGTGTTTTTTGTTGACCTTTGATGATCCAGTTCAACCATAATAATAGGCTAAGATGATTTTAGATAAACTAACAATTGTGCTTGATTGCTTTTTTTATTGCTGAATAGTGTTGAACCTTCGTCTCTTGCGTTCTACTGTACAGATGTGAATTACTCTTCCTTCAGCCTGAGGTTTATTCCATTACAAATTGCTTTATTGGTGTGAAAGGCTTTTACATTTGCTATAAATATAACTTATTGTATTAAAAACAAACAATCAAGCCCTGCTCATATTTAAAAAGTAACGCGAAAGTAATGTAACGCATTACTTTCCATAAAAAGTAACCAAGTAACGTAATTAGTTACTTTTTTAGGGAGTAACGCAATATTGTAATGCATTACTTTTAAAAGTAACTTTCCCCAACACTGCTCTTGACTGCTCAAGACAATGTTTCTCCTCATGGAGACAATAAAGAAAGAAATGAAATTAATGGAATTAAAAAAGCACAACGTTCAGAGGAAATATCGGATAGGAGGTGCTTTACAGGCAATGTGTGGTGGATAGAAAAAACACAGACCTGGCAACCCTGGCTTCAACTATGAACTATTTTCCCCCTTTTTTTAAAGTGAGATTGCACTAATTTAATACCCCTAAATTCTACACGAGACATTTTCTTTACACACAGCATGCCCCCTTTTGATTGACATTATATAATTGGCCCTTGTCTTTGGCTGTTTTTAAACAGTTGGTCAATGTCTGATGTGCAGATAATTGCTTTTTTCAGCCATTACAGATTATTGGTTAATATATCGGTGTGTCCTTAGTAGTGCTTGAAGTGGAAAAAAAGAAGTGCCGGTACTCACCCGTTATTTAATTATTTATTTATTTAGATATATTAAATAAATAAGTGCTTATTAATAATTCACAATGTATGTATAGTGCCACAATCAATCAATAATTAAATAAAAGTTTTCAATACAAATTAGCACAAGTCAAGCTGCAATACCAAACATGACCACAGGGAGACCTCAAAAACCACTAAGGGTGATCCCAATTCTCTGCCTTACCCCTTCCTCTTACCCCTTCCCCTTAGTTTTTGTTCCTGAGAGTAAGGGCTATCCCATTCTCGTTTTGATAGGGGTAGGGCGGGGAAGGGGTAGATCCAAAACCAAGAATTCAGCTTACTTGAAACCAAGGGTCACACACTGCGGCCAAATCCAGAGAGTATTTTCGGCTTAAATAATTTATTGAAAATTACCACCTCTACACAGCCTGTATAATATATATTTGCAACTATGCTCTTAATTGTTAAAAAAAATCATTTTTCCATGCTAAACATTGCTGATTTGCACAACAGTTGAATAGAGAAAACTCACTTAAACCCACGCAATAAAACACACGCCAAATACACGCTGAAAATAATAATGGCGTAACAGTACTGGCGTCTCATTTCATCTGGACGTAAGTAGGGGTAAGATGAAGGCAAGGGGTAAGACAGAGAAATATTCTCTCTGTAATCGCTGATGAAATCGGCCGTGTTTTCTCTGCATTAGCGCTGTTTTTCTCTCTGAGCTTCCTGTTTGAATTTGTTCACTGGATCCTTGGACTTTCCAGGAGTTTACGGTTTAAAATTATGTGATTGCAAAAGCCTGATTCTTTTCATTTTAAGATATGATTTTCGTTATAAACTACTGATTCAAATTAGTAATCAATAATTAATTATTATTCTACAACTCCGCACGTCTCCCCTGACACGCCTCCCCTTCTCGCGCACCACACAATGAAGTAGACCGACTCTGCTTTACATAGTTTCTATATAATTTCTAATCATATATGGGATTATATAGCCTAATCACCCAGACCCTGACGATTTTACTCTGAGTACCGGCAACATGTCAGAAGGGCCGGTACGCACAAAACTATGCAGGTACTTTAAAAGCTAAAATATAGAAGTGCCGGTACTGCGTACCGGTGCGTGCCGGCCCACTTCAAGCACTGGTCCTTAGTATATACTTATACATAGTGGTGACCAACATCTGAAACACATTTATGAACATCTATACTAGTCTTTGAGGATAAAAGATAATTTCAAAGGTCACTAACTGCTTACCCTCTGCTTCAGGTGATGTCATAACAAGGCGCCACACAGTCGAAATGTCCAACCATCACAGAGACCTCTTGGCCAAAGCTTTATACGGACGACTCTTCAGCTTCCTGGTCAATAGCATTAACTTTTACCTCCAAGGCCATGAAGATAGCACAGGGTAAGATGCAGATGTGTGTGAACGTGAGTTTAGATCCATGATTTTATGTTGATATGTTTTCATTTGTCTCAGTGTGAATGAGAGACCTGAATAAAGGAGATTGTTTTTGGAAGAACTTACTTCAAACATTGTTCCTTCATTGTTCCAAAGTACCTACATTTTCAGCGATGGTTACCAGCTATTGATCTGTATGGATTGTGTGTCTCAGCTGTTCAGAACATACTCCGCTGTTAGTAGTAGAAACAAGCACCAAGTCCTTCTCTGAGACCTTCTGTGATAAACATCAGCCAAAACAAGGTGAAGTTTTGGAATATTAACATATTTTATGTGAGACATCTGCTATAGAGCACCTGACGGTTAGTGACAGAGCCAGTAGCGTATGAGCGGGAAGACACACCTCCTCTGCTGTTATTGCATTATGAGAACGGTATCTCGCGGCTAAAACTGAAATTTCAATGGAACTCCAAGTATGTGTGCACTCACATAAACACTCACAGTGACTCATCATTCCACATGATTTCACATGCCTCACTATCCTCTAGAAAAACACTTAGTGAGCATATATCCACCTTTGCAGACATACGAATGTACCCTTTGACAAACAATTAGAAACTTGCAGATTCACTAACGGGACCCCAAATATATATATGCATATGTATGTATATATATATATATATATATGTATGTGTGTGTGTGTGTTACCCTGGACCACAAAACCAGTCATGAGTAGCACAGGTATATTTGTAGTAATAGCCAACAATACATTGTATGGGTCAAAATTATTGATTTTTTTATGCCAAAAACCATCAGGATATTAAGTAAAGATCATGTTAGTTGAAGATATTTTGTAAATTTTTACTACCATAAATATATCAAAACTTATTTTGAGATTAGTAATATGCATTGCTAGGGATTTAATTTTTGACAACTTTATATTATACCTCATTTGAAAGAAATTATACTCTTTTCAGTATGATTCTGAATAATTTAATTAATCAAAATGTATAAACACATTTATGATGGGGAAGTTGTGGCCTAATGGTTAGAGAGTCGGACTCGTAATACAAAGGTTGTGAGTTCGAGTCTCGGGCCGGCAGGAATTGTAGATGGGGGGAGTGAATGTACAGCGCTCTCTCATCCCTCAATACCACGACTGAGGTGCCCTTGAGCAAGACACCGAACCCCCAACTGCTCCCCGGGCGCCGCAGCATAAATGGCTGCCCACTGCTCCGGGTGTGTGTTCACGGTATGTGTGTGTTTACTACTGTGTGTGTGCACTTTGGATGGGTTAAATGCAGAGCACGAATTGAGAGTATGGGTCACGTCACTTTCACTTGACATAATGTCTATACTATAAACATACTACAAATCCTGCTTTGTCATCAAATAAATTTATATTTTTTTTTGTACAGATAACTTACTGTTTTTACTTTACGTTTTAACACAGAAACAAAACAAAAATCACATCTTGAGGTTTGAGAAATTTCCAGAAATTTCCAAGGAACTCTAATTATATTTGTATCCACACATAAACAGTACCAGTGACTCATCATTCCACATGATGTAACATGCCTTACTCCAACAAAACAACATAGTGAGCACATACTCACCTATGCAGACATGCGAATGTGCCCTTCGTCAAACAATTAGAAACTCACAGTTTCTCTAATGTTATATGCTGTAAATTGTTTCACAACATTGCTGTTTTTGAGACAACTTACTAACCTCAAACTTTTGATGGATGTGTGCATACACTTGATACATTCATATTGCAAGTATTGTAATGTTTTGGCAATTCGTACTAACTTTTAGCTCTCATCAGGTCTTAACTGGGATAGCTCACCCTCAGTCGCTGGTCCCCATTGACTTGCATAGTGTTTAATTTATGTCTTTTTATTTACATTTATATATATATATATATATATATATACTACTATGGAAATCATTGGCGACCAGCAACTGAAAGTGAACTAATTAACCTTTAATTCTGAACACTGACTATATGGATCCAACTGAAGAAAGTGTAAGATATCCATACAATCCAAATCCATTGTCATCTATTTATAAAAAGTTTACTATTGCAAAGAAATGAAGGTCTGATGTGTGATCACTAACTAGCCAAAGCAGGCTTGACCTGTTGTGTCCTGGTCAGCAGTTCAGCGGAAGCTGTTTTGGAATAGGCTAATGTTTATTGATGTGTATATGAGAATGTCCATTAAGGGTCTTTGAGGGATTGATCATTTCCACCAGGATGGTCCACCAGCACACACCATTATAAAATACAGTCGCTTATTGTGACTTAAAACTGAGCTTTGGGATGTATTATGTGTAGTTGTCTGTCATAATTTTGTTTACAAATAATATGCATTTTTCACTATGAATCTTTTAAGGTGAAATGATAAAAAATAGTTAAAAAAATATTGTATTTTGACAGCTGATTGATCCATGTTAGAGAACATTCTGACATGTCAGTCAGCTTAAACACTTCCAGTGACGTCTTATGCTTCTGGAGTAGACACGGTGTAACAGTAAATTATGACAGAATTGTCTTGACATAACCTTTTGTTTCTTAGAAAAACCTGCATGTTCTTTTTTCTTGTCAGTGACCTTTAAGTATTGTTTTTTTTCTGCTTTTTACACTAGAAAACCTTGCATTTAGGCTATGGTTCAAGACTTCTTGTTGGCTTCAGATCACTAATCAAAGTTTGTAGTACTCCCACCCCTCTACAACCCTGAAATATGTTCATGTCTGTTTTGACAGAGATCCTGCTCTTGAGATAAGCATCCTGGACATCTTTGGCTTCGAGGAGTTCAAGCGCAATGGTTATGAACAGGTAAGAGGAGACAGCACAGATATAATGAGGACAATGATAATTACACTTTTAACATCTGATCTGTGACCTTTTGAAAGTGTCTTTCCTAGCATTTTAACATCACACTGAGGTTAACATTTATAGGCCCCTTTCTAAGTGCAGATTATTCAGCTTTTCATCTGGCTATAAAAACAACAAACTGCTCTTCACCTTCTCATTGTGGGCTGTGGGCCTCCTAAACCATCTCCTGGTCTGCACTTAGGTTTGATGTGGATATGCCACAGAGCCACAGACCAGTGGGAATCAAGGCATTGTGCTCATGATCCTGTTTCCCGTACAGGGGAAAGCATATCCCACAGTGATCCTGCCTTTGGCTATGACGTTTTTAGACTTAACGACACACGGGATGTTCTTTTGCTGTTGTTGTTTTTTTTCATCACCAAGGCATTTCATTCCAAGCGTGACAGGTGTCTTTTCTGACTCTGCTCATGCTGACTTTATATCTCTGTTCCAAAACTGAGTGAGCTGGCTGTGTAGACTGTTTTTTTAAGGCATCATAAATGTGCTTCCGATGTGTAGGCTGTTCTAAAACTTAGCCAAGAATACTTTGCATCAAACTCAAAAAATCCAAAGCAGCAGACAATATAGTGCTGCCGGGATGACATAATTTTGCATGTCAATCCAGATCTTAGCATCTCCCTGGTTTCCTCGACAATTACCCAATAGGATTTTTCCATTGGCTTTTGGATAACTGCAGAAAAGAGGCTTTGTGACAAAAAAATAAGTCTTTCTAAAACGCGTTGATTTCTACAAAGCTCCTTCTTTCGGAAAGCTCACTGTGCTCCTCTGATTGGCCAGCTGACCCAGTGCATTGTGATTGGCCAAACTTCTCAACCGTGTGTCGGAAATGTAACACCCTTTAACATAATCGAGCTTCAGCTTCCAAAGCAATTCAAACGACAGTTAATAATGTAGTTGGTTCCACTATATCAGTTCAAGCCCAAGTCACATTCTGAAAATGCAGATGACGAAGCCAATCGATCCGAACCGACTTTGCAAGCGCGACTTGAGCAGAATGTATCAGAGTGGTAAGCTGCATATGACACTGCCAGTAAAGCACAATGGATGCGTGCTGCTTCAGCTCTTCTTGAGCGTAGTGTGAAACAGAACACACAGTGCATCTATGTTTGTCGTCTTTTTGACGCCAGTTATATGCGGAGAACAGAGGATTCTATAGTTGTAAACAAAAATCCAATATTTTTGCTGCCTAATATTCACTTTCTATACCATGTTTTGATTTAAGAGTACTGACTTACTCGTTTATTCATCCAAAATTTGGCAAATTCCGTGATTTCCCACATTATACAGAACTTTCTGTTTTTATGACTGGATTCCACAATTCAGTCCGCATTTTCCACATTGCAGAAATCATAAGGCCTTACATACTTACAAGATCTGATTCAGAAGTGCCAGATTGTTCTAGCAAAGTTGGCATGATGACATTTAACGTCCCATGGCATGCGTGGGATATTTCTGATGTCGTAGAAATCAGAAAATATCTTGTTTACCAAAGACCTTATTTCAGTCATATAACCAGTAACCTATTCAATATACCCATTGGCTTCAGGATGATGGAACCAGAAATTCCAAAATTAGATCTGATTTACCGGTTTTAGCACGGATTACTGCAGCACTGTATGTATACTGTCTGTAGATTATAAAAATACTTAATTCATTATGTATCTGAATAATAGTTTAAAACCCACTTCAATTGGGAGACTGCCTTATAAGACAGTCAGGAAGGCAGCTTTCTAGGTTTTTTGTACAAAGCTTATATGTTTGACTCCAGATATGTCCCAGAGAGTTCGGCTGAGGCTAAACTGGGTGACAATTCAACTTTGTTTGAATTGTTGTGAATGCATTAGTATATTCTTCACAATAGCCTGGAGCCAGACCCAGATGCATAGCTGGATGCCCCATATACATTATATACATTTATCCCCCCCCAAGTCTGAAGAGGAGCATGAAATAAAGCAGCTGCTGTCGAGACCCTGAGTTGTGTTATTTTAGTGTTTTGGAGAGAGACAAATGTCCGTCTGAAGGCTTAAGACGCCACATGTGCGCACCGCCGCCCCCTGCTCAGAATCCTCAGTAGCCACGTCTACTGTGCGAGCTTTGTTTTTGTACAGGACGATATGAGGTTGATGTGTGAGGGGGGTGTTTTCTCCTCAGCTGAACTCTTGGCACCAGACACAAAGGAGTCTCTGTGCAGAGTCGGGTTTGACCCATGAACCATTGGCCTGGATTTGGCATCAACCAATGTCATTGTTGTAATAGACTCTATAGGGGGAAGTATGAGGTAAATTAGGGCCACTGTGGAGTAATGGTCATGACTAGCAAACCAGCATAGGCCATAACAGCTCTAGCCATGTGACCAAAAGCACACAATCTTACTGGCTCATTAGATTTACGCACTGTGCTGAACAGGCACATTAACAGCCATTCATCCAAATTACAATTTCTTTTGTATCAAAATTTCAGACTGAACATTAATTTTGGTGTGAGCATACCTTTAAACCACTATTTATGTTAATAGCCAATTAATTTCAAGCTGAATGCGGCAGACATTTTGTGCAATAATATTTTTAAAGGTCTGTCCCTATCAGTTCTTTCTGTGACAGATAGTAATCTGGACAACTGTTGAGAGGTAGGCAGGTAGGAGTGTGTGTGTGTGTGTGTGTGTGTGTGTGTGTGTGTGTGTGTGTGTGTGTGTGTGTGTGTGTGTGTGTGTGTGTGTGTGTGTGTGTGTGTGTGTGTGTGTGTGTGTGTGTGTGTGCGCATGTTTATGTGGTTTATGTGGACACAAATTTGTATAATGACATGGTTATGGCATAGGTATTACAATGAGAAGGGGATTTATGAGGACATTTTCAGTGTCCCCATAATTCAAAACGCTTATAAATCATACAGAGTGAGTTGTTTTGGGGAAAGTAGAAATGCACAGTCTCCTGTAAGGGCTAAGTTTAGGTGTAAGGTTGTTGTAGGGCAATAGCATATACAGTTTGTGCAGTAAAAAAAAACATTACGCCTATGGAGAGTCCCCATAAACCATAAAAAACAACGTGTGTGTGTGTGTGTGTGTGTGTGTGTGTGTGTGTGTGCCATTCCTGGATGTCTTCCTTGACAGTGTTGGACAAGGTGTAAATCAGGATTGGTGCTAGAAGAGATAAGTGCTTACCCACAGTCCCCTGGGAGATCTGCTTGTGATAGTGTGTGTGACGGATTGGGAAATGCTTGCGAGACACCAAGATACGCATGCATCTTTAATCCACATGTGAAAGAAGATTTACGGTCCTTGACCTTTCAAGGTCACACGAATGAGAAACAAATTAATTAGGGGTGAGTGACTGTAATTATGGAGCGTGAACGAGGTATTTAATGCCCAATTGGGGCGTACCGATAACATTATAAGTATCAAGTATCGGAATTGGGTCTGATCGAAATCTGTCAATCTTCAAATACTCTTGACTAAATTATTTAGGGTTTTCTGTACATCCAATTACAGACCACTATTCTGTTTCCCCCCCATACTAGGGGTGTCTCAATATAACGTAACTGACAATAACTTATTGACAATAACTTTGACATTAAGGCAATAACAATTTGGTTGACGCTCTCAACATAGAAGTTTGTAGTATTGCAGCTTAATGCTAGAGTCCACCCACGATAAAAAAAAAAAAAATAATAAAAAAAAACATAGAAGACAGTTTGTAGCTACTACTGCTGAATAAAATCATGCCAGAGCTGACGACAGGCGAAAGCAAGATGTTCTACGTGCACGCATGAAATGTTCACTTGCCATTTTTGATTGTGGTCTCCAAAAACTTCCATGCTGGTGAGCGAACGTTTCTCAGTTGCATGTAGAGCATGATATGTCAGGGGCCGTTCATTCCGTTGGAATGTTTTTCCATTCCAATGAACTTCTATTCCATTATTTTTCTTTGTAAACACTTTAGATGGATGTGAATGACTGTTGTAGTTGCATTTCACATCTTTTGCACCATCTCACACTTTAGCGGCGCATTTTTAAAACACTGTGTCAAGTAAAAACATTTTGATTTTTCCACGCAGTGTTGCTTGTCAATGTCGGTTCCAAAACACTGGACCAAGCAGAAGAGAATGGGGCATGTTTTGCAAGCTTTTGTAGTAACCATCTATTCTGCTTTTTGGCTATTTCCACTATTACATCACATCTCAAAAGCGCGTCTCACTATTCCCGAGTCTCACGATTTTAGACACAAAAACGCGTTATGTTTGAACGGCCCTTTAGACACTCCAATGTGCAGAAAATGCTGATCAACATAATTTTTTTGTATGCTTTTGTATGTTGCAAACTCTCTGTCTCCCTACACGTTATGTGATTTATAAAGTCAATGTTGTGTCATCTCTGGGTAAGTGTTGTCTTGCATTGTTAAGATGTGGGGCCTTAAGGCTTCTTTCAGAATGGCTAGAGTCCCACATTTGAGATCTTTTCTCCATGGATGGACTTTTTTGCTCAGTGCTCTGGAATTATCCCTCTTTTTTTCCAAGCTCTTCATCTCAGCTCTGATCTTTTTCGCTCATGATGTGTGCTGAATTGTGTCAGCGCTTGGGCAGTCTTCCCTGTCACATCATGTAGCGCTGTGAAACCTCATGATGAGAAGTTGATGAGGTGCACTCAGCTTTTGTAAAATGCTTGTTTTCTTTCCTCTCCATTGCTTCCACCGTTTCCGTCTGTACTTCATCCAGTGCGTGTTGCCACATTAAACTTGGAAGACACCTATGTTGATACAACTGTGCTGTATACTCCCCTCCGATGGACTTAGCTTTTGATCGGCAGTATCAAAACAGCTCAATCATATACTGACCAAAGCGCTTCTGAGAAACCAACAGCTAGATGGTTTGAAGTTGAATTCTTTTGTTTGGGAAAAAGCCATCTACTCTTTCTACTCCATCAGAAATTGTATCTTTTGTCCACATGGAATGGCTTCTGTGGTCTCTTGTGCAGTTTTAAGCATGTGCTATATCTCATATGGATTCCCACTGTGGTTCCTGCTTTGGCTTTTTAGAATCCCTTCCATTAGGGTTCCTTGTGTTTAACTTTCATCTCGGCAGGATTACGGTGATAAATGATTTAAATGTGTCCAGTTACTGGGCTGTTAGGATGAATTCCTGGAAGAAACCCGCTCACCGAAGCATGTGGAACAGTGAGTGAATAGGTGCGAGGGGTTAAGGTTGAATGCTTATTGCAGCCATGTTCATTAAGAGGTCATTAACGTACATGCCAGCTCTTTGTGTGCAGATAAGGCTGCCTGTACATATAGCTATTGTTTATGGAATGTTAAAACATACCCCATAAGTGTATGCTTTATTTTGCCAGATGAAAAATGTGATTGCTTCCTGAAAAGTCTTATAGAGCCCTATAAACTCTGTACAAAATAAAACAAAATCCTAAACTTTTTGATGCAATTATATCTATCTGTCCATCTATCTAGAATATTTTCACCAAGCGTTGTTTTTAGTAAGATGTACATTTGTTAAAAAAGGGACTTCTAGAAAACTGACAGAACTCTGCATATCCACTGTTAGACATTGTTAGGAGGCAAAGTATATATGGTCTCTTAGTCTAAAACTCTACAGGGGCAGACGTGTCCATAGTTAGAGTAACTCACCCTATATGGCTAAATCAATAATCTATGAGTTTCATAAGAAGCATTATTTTTGCCCAAAGGTCAACAAAGGTGTATGCATGTGAAAAATGTCCCTGTGCTGTGGCTTAACAAAGGCTTTTGTGTATTTGTGTCTGTAGCTGTGCGTAAACATGGTGAATGAGCGGATCAGGCAGTTCACTGCAGACGTGCTTTTCCAGCAGGAGCAGCAGGAATGTCTGCAGGAGGGGGTTGCCATGGAGACGCTACGCTCCCTCGGCAACCAGACAGCGGTGCTGGACTTCTTCTTCCAGGTACGCAGTCGGAGCGGCTTTCCGAGAGCCGTGGCGGGAGGGAGAGGAAAGAGTTGGAAAGCTTTTGTCCCACCCTGAGGCTGTTGACCCTGTACAAGAGCCCCTCTGTTATCTCTTTAATTGCCGTCTCTTCATTTACTGACTCAATAACGGATGTTCTCGCTGACTGTTTTATAAAGGCTAACACACATCCAGGCGTGTTGAATTCCCTTAGGTGTCGCAAAGATGTGATAAAGCCCATCTTTTAGACTATGACTCTTTTAGCCGTTTGTCAGATGTGACCATTTTATGAGTCACAAAATGACTTCTCCCTTTGGTCAAGACCAAGTGACACAGCATTGTACACACAGAGGCATGTTTTCTCTTGCCACACACTCATTTGTGCTCCATTATTGACTATATTATTCTGTGTACATTTGAATGGGTTTTATGAGCTTTCACACGTCCTTTATAAATAGCCCCACCAAGTCTGCTGTATTTTTTGTTTTTGTGCAACATTGTTTGTTTTTTCTTTCTTTTTTTTTTCTTTCATACTAGTGCATTTCAATGTCTTGGAGTGTGCAAATTGTATTAAAGATAGAAATATAGAAATAACACAAACTTATAATCCTTCTAACAATATAAATATTGAATCTGCTTGCATAATAAAATATAAAATACTACACAATGCAATAATAATGTCATGCAACATGGATGTCAACTACAAATCAAATATTTAATGTCCGCTACAAATATTTAAAGGGATAGTTCACCTGAAAATGAAAATTGTCATTAATTACTCATGTTGTTCTAAACTCGTAAGACCTTTGTTCATCTTTTGACCACTAATTAATACATTTTTGATGAGCTTTCTGACCCTGCATAGACAGCAACATGAAAGAGAAGACATTGTTGAATAAAGGTATTTTTCTTTTTCTTTGCACACCAAAAGTATTCTTGTAGCTTAATAAAATTACAGTTGAACCACTGATGTCACGTGGACTATTTTAAGGATGTCCTTACTACCTTTCTGGGTCTTGAACGTGTCAGTTGTGTTACTGTCTATGCAGTTTAGAAAGCTCTCGGATTTCATCAAAAATATCTTAATTTGTGTTCATAAGATGAACGAAGGTTCTACGAGTTTGGAACGACATGAGGGTGCTTTGATTGATTGACTGACTGATTGATTTTATTGACTGTTGTCCAACAGGTTTCCTACATAGCTGTGTTAGTTTCATGTCTTCTCACATAATAGCATAGTTTAAATAATAATTTAGTAGCTATAAAATGTACAATTAGCTGGTTACTATCATAAAACAAACCACTTCTGACTAAAATGAGGACCTAGTTTGCCCAGTTTATTTTGTGCGATTGACCATCTTACTGTACATTGTTCCTTCCTTATTTTGCAGCTAAAGCCTTTGCTGTAACTGTGTGTGTGTGTGTGTGTGTGTGTGTTACAGAAGCCTCAGGGTGTGCTGTGTATCATTGATGAGGAGAGTCAGTCCCTCAGGCCATGTGAAGTCAACCTTTATAAGCGACTGCAGATACAGCTGGATTCCTCCGGTTTGGACGCCGTCTCCCTCACGACCAAGGATGGCAACGGGAACCCCCCACCCAAAGACCAGGGGCCATCGTTTACCGTCACTCACTATGCCGGCAAGGTGGGTTACGGGAAACTGCGAGTTCACACTTGCACATGCTGAGTTCACAGTCATGTGCTCAGCCGGAGCCTTACACGCAAACACAAACCCATAGTCACACACTTCCGAGAAGCCCTCTGGAGAGTCAATGCACTATGTCATGCTGAGAGTGAGGGCTATTATTAGCGCTGGACTCATGTGTGTTTGTGTGTCCTCTATTGCAGGTGACCTATGACCTGACCGGCTCACTGGACAAGAACAAGGATGTTCTTCCCCAAAACATCTTGTTTGTTATGAAAAGTAAGGATTGGGGAGTTTTTTGTGTTCTAGTCATCCTCTATATGGTCCAAAAACTCACCATGGTAACAGTAGCTCCCATCAAAATAGCTTAGTTACTGTAGTTTTTGTTACTGTAATAAAATAAAAGGAAATTAAAGGAGATCACTTATTCATTCACTACCATACTACATTTTGGGATTTGCAAGATTAAAATAAATAAATAAAATATCTGTCTTTATGCTCACCAAGGCTTCATTTATTTGATCAAAAATACAGTAAAAACTATAATATTGTGAAAAGATTATTACAATTTAAAATAACACTTTTCTATTTGTTTAATATATATTAAAATGCAATTTATTCCTGGGATATCAAAGCTGCATTTTCAACAGTCATTTGTCCAGTCTTCAGTGTCACTTGATCCTTCAGAAATCATTCTAATACCATGATGCATTTTATTTCAGGATTCTTTTATGAATATAAAAAAAATAACACACACAAAAAAAAAAATACAAAACATAGTAACATTAACTGTAGCCCCTGTTTTTTTTTTTTTTTTTTGCTAAATCAGGGCTCTTTTCCAAAGCCTTTTGATCTAGTTAGGTAGCATTTTAATGCATCATAAATACATTTCTGACACCAAAATGCTGCCAAAAGTCTGCCTTTTAAAATACTTCTTTATCAGGCATTATTTGCGATATTATTATTGCGAGAAATGCATTCCCACAATGCATTGCCTTGAGTGAAAAGTATCCACCCAAGATGTTGAACATTTTGATAAATGTTGAGTAATAGAACAGGTTGTAACACTACACCTTAAAGCGCTGTTAAACATAATTTAGTGTAATTATAAATGGATTATTTTATCCAATATTTGTTTGTGCTCCGCTTATTAGCATATAAGTTGGTAGCTTCACAACATTCTAACTGTATACTGTTAAAATCAGTGAGTTTTACTTTTGTGCGCATCACATTAAGCGCATTGTATGTAAGACAAAATACATAGTGTTCAAAATAATTTACTTATGTGATTAGTTACTCCCCAGTGTTGTGGACATGTGAACTGTGATCTTAACATTTGTACCTGCTGCAGAGCAGTTCATGTACGTTTTAGCGTTCACCCTCTATACACATCCTCCTCTCCCCACATTAAGCGGGTCAGAGGTCAACATGAGGCAGGAGCGTGTGCACACGTAGAGATTTGAATGGGGTGCTGTTATGTTGTTTGTGAGGGTGTTCGTGGGGGGATGGGGTAAATGAGGGGAGACAATTAGCTCCGGCGCCTGGGATAATTAAGCTCCAAACGTGTGTAGCCTTGTGTTTATTTTCTCTCTCCATCTCTCTTTTCCCCCCCTGAGCAGCAAGTGAGAATGTGCTCATCCATCAAATGTTCCAGTGTAAGCTGACTCAGACGGGCTCATTGGTTCCCCACCACCAGCGGCTGAAGCTCCACGGGCCCAAAGGCACTTTGCTTAACAAGAGCACTACGCTAAATCCTGCCAGAGATGCCAAGAAATATGTGGAACTGAACAAGGTACCTAAATACACCAGTGGAACCTTCACAGCCTATTGGCACAAATTACATTTTTAACATCTTTATTTATAAAGTATTGTAATAAAATATGTATTTGTTTGTTTGATTTAAATAAATAAACATTTTTATAAATATATAATTTTTATAATTTTATAGATTTTTTTTATTTGTATAAAATTTGTATGTAAATGGATATTTTTGCTAATACATTTTAATTATAAATATTTTTTATTTATATTTAAGTAAACTTTCATAATTTGCTTTAATAAATATGTTTATAAAATAATATTTAATAAAAATGTATAAATGCCTAGTTCTTTCATGAAACTATATAGATGGTGCAGGCTGATGGTCTTAACCAAGCGGCAACCTCCCGCTCTCTCTCTTGAAACCAACACGGAAGTGACTAAAACTGCAATTCATCGACTGGCCGCTAGAGGCTGGCTCCAAAAGGGAGTCAATCCCGTAGACTTCCCATGTTAAAATGCCCAACTTTACAGCAGAAAAAAGTATGTTTACAGGCTGGTTCAAAAAGTTATTTTGGTCTATATAGTTAATTTTGCCCTTCATGACAACTGTGTGTGTGTGTGTGTGTGTGGTGGGGGGGGGGGGTTATAACTCATCCGTTTAAATTATATTACATTTACATTTATGCATTTAGCAGACGCTTTTATCCAAAGCGACTTACAGTGCATTCAGGCTATACATATTTCTCCAGTATTAAGCATATTATTAAGCATTAAAGTGCCCGCTCCGCCCACTTTGAGCTTAAAAATCCTCCTCAGAAACCTACGGGTGATGTCACGGACACTACGTCCATTTTTTTACAGTCTATGTGGTCTTAATGTAACTGATGATATTCACAGCATTAATGACTTGGCACAAGCTGATTGGTTCATGTTGCATACGCAGCCAATGAGCTTGCTGCTTTACATTGAAATGGCTGGTTAGCATTCACTAGAGCTTTTTGCAGTGCACTTTCAGAGTTCCACTGAAACCCTCCACCTTCCCCAGCTTCACCTGTATAGATCTGCTACAGGTTATTATGCTATTTGTGCAGCAGCAGTATGTCTTAAATACTCACAGTACCGTATTGCCATATGCATTGGCAGGAGCAAGTTCCTGTAATTGCTTGCAACAGCAGCAGCAAGTTACAACTACATATATAACCAACAGCAGCTGCAATTCAGCAGCAGCAGCGTAGAAGATCTATTCCGCCAAGACCAAATATATTAACATTGTCATATCCATTACCATGCTAAAATCTTCCGAGAGTTGTCATGACAGAAATATCTTCACTAAAAACACAAAAAAATATTATTATTAATTAAGCATTATTATTATTTATTTGTTTGTTTTTGTTTGTTTGTTTGCTTGCTTGCTTGCTTGTTTTTTATTTTATTTTAGTATTTTTTATTATGACAAAAAAAAATATTGTGACAAAAAAAGTAATGCACCAGTGGAACCTCATTTTAAAGGCCCATTTCTTTATTATATATATATATATATATATATATTTTTATAAAATATATATTTGTTTTTGTATTTTAATAAAATGCATCTTTTAATTCATATTTTATAAATACATATGTATTTATTATTTTATAAATACATATATTTCTGGTTAATATTATTTAATTTATTTTAATGAAATTGAAAATATAATATTTTTTTATTTCTTAAAAAAACAAAAATACATGTATGTATTTATTTATTTTTGTGACACGATTTTTAATCTGATAAAACAACAATACTTTATTTAGAGATAATTCAGCATTGGATTTAATGTGAATTGTTTGATTATAAAAACATTGAATGCTTAGAATATTCAACAATAGAAATAAACAATACTTTTGAAGTCATGCACGTGGGCTTCCCTCAGTCTGCTGTGACAGATGTTTCAGCACTGGCATTAAGTCTGTACTCCGTGTGACTTCACTGTCCTCCATTATCACACCACATGACTCTGCCGCAAACATGACCAGACCAGCCAGAACAAACTTTTCACGAGCTTATCGAGCCTGCGCTGGGATGTGACCTAAATTAGACACCGTTACCCTAAATACATTCTGTCCATTGATCAGCTTTCCACAGCCAGATATCCCATTCAGAGAAAACACAGGGCTTTAACCGACTGCATCACAGAAAGCACAAACACACGCGGATGCGTCACTTGGGGTGTCTGCTCTCCACTCAGCTCTATCTCTGCAGCATGTCTCAATCACCCTCCTCCCTTTCCTACTCTCAGTCTGTTTCTCTCACAGACTCGGTTTGTATTTCAGTGGTGTGCAGTTCTCTCTCTCTCTCTCTCTCTCTCTCTCTCTCTCTCATCTCTCTCTCTCTCTCTCTCTCTCTCTCTCTCTCTCTCTGTCACAGCTATTAGTTCTGAGATGACTTCTTGGGTGAATCTCACAAAAACGTGTCAACTGAGGGTCCAGATTTCATCTAACTGTTTTGTAGAACAGTTAAATTAAAATCCATGTGTGTATTTATATTTGTGTGTGTATAATAAATAATCTTGCATGTCGTATCCAATCATTGTATTGTATAGAGAAAAAAAAGAAGACACCGTGCAAATGATTTGTGCTTTGCTTGCTTGGGGAAACATTCATGCAAACGTATAGGTTAAGTGACTTAATTTGTTCCCTTGTTTAATTATCTTATTCATTTCTTGCCACGTTTGATTAATTCAGTCCCTTGTTTTAGGTCAGCCGTGGTCATGTTGAACTAATTTGTTACCTTGTTTTAGTGCAATTTACCTTAAGGAAACAAATGAATACTACATGGCCGTGATTGACCTAAAATGAGGGAGCAATTTAATGAAACATGGCCTTGAATTAATAAATTGTGGGAGTATATTCTTCATTTATGTTTTTCTTCTATAACGTGCAGAGTGCTGCATTATTGCTGTGTTGAGTCTTTTGTTAATAGTTATAATTCAATACAACTGTTTTTACACTGATTAACTTGTTTGAAAATAATCATATATTTTGCATCCATTAAGTTACAGACAAATGAGATGAAGTACCTGTCATTAATAAAGTTTGTAATTAACTGGGTTATTGGAAAGTATATTACTATATAATAATAATATATAAGACAATTTTAAATTTAAATTCCAGCATGCATACATCTAATGTGATCAGTTCAAATGGTCTTAATGGTCCAAAATAATCCATAATTTTTTTATACAAAATATTTGATTTATGTCTTATGATTCTGAGGTCAAATATGACTGATACATGTTCTTGAGATTCACCCTTGATTTTTGTAAGTCACATTTGACCATCGCTTTCTTCCATTCTGTCTTTCCCTCTTCAGCTCCTTTCTCTGTCTTTTAATCGTATGTGCCATCTCTCCTTTCCTTCTCTTCTGTCTATATGCAGGTCAGCATGTGCGTGTGTCTATGTGTCTGTGTGTGTGTGTGTGTGTGTGATTGGCTCAGTCTTATGTAAGACACCCAGTACATAAGCCGCTGGCACCCCTGGTTACCCACATACCCTGGGTTTACTCTCTTACATAAGCAGTGGTTCAGTTCTCTTAGAGTGACTGGGACAGTAATATGAAGTAACATGATGAGATCCTGCTGTGGCTTCAAACAGAAAAGCACAAATAAGTGGTTTGGTTAGTTTGGTTTGCCCTTTGATGAGAGAAACTAGAAGAAAAAGTTGCACTAGATTGTACTTTTCTTTCTTTTGTTGTGTGTCAAGAAAATGAGTAGATTTGGTGTGGTGGCGGCGTTTTCTGGGAATCAGGACACCCTGAAGAGATTTTGATTTAAAGCAGCATTTTGTTGAGAAATATAATCATTTTCTTTCCTACTGAGTAGCTAAATGACTGAGCCGTGTCATCAGCGTCTGGCCTTTTTTTCCACCAGAACAGCTGTTTGACTAAGAAAAAAACAAATTGTCCCTTTTTACTCTGCACAGTTTGAACTGCGTTTGTTTTAAAACAATATTGTATCACCTTTACTTGCTTTAATATGACACTTGGGAAATATATTTTGATTCTAACACCAGCTGTACTGAAAATAACAGATAGTTACCCTATCTGTCTATCTGTCTATCTGTCTATCTGTCTGTCTGTCTGTCTGTCTGTCTGTCTGTCTGTCTGTCTGTCTGTCTGTCTGCCAGCAGGACCTGCTCCTCGTCCTCCCTGAGCTTGCACAGTGTCTGTGCGAGTAGGCTCACTGGGGGAAACGCATACTTGCGTAAGGCCCGAGGCCAGCTGTGTGCCAGTGCGTCTGTGCCGAGGGGGCCCTCGGTCAGGGAAAAGTACAGCTGGCAGTGGGAGGACTCGGGGGAAACAAACAGGTCTACCTGAGCTTCCCCGAATCGACTCCAGATCAGCCGGATCGTCTCGGGATGGAGTCGCCACTCTCCGGGGAATGTAAGCTGTCGTGAGAGCCCCGAGGCTGCCTGCCCGTTGCATGTAGCGCCCCAGCCCGTGCTGGAGGCATCTGTTGTGACAACAGTATGCCGGGACACTTGTTCTAGGGGGACCCCGGCCCATAGAAAGGCAAGGTCTGTCCAGGGGCTGAGGGAGCGGCGACACTGCTGGGTGATACCCACTCGCAGTGTACCGCGGCGCCATGCCCACCTCGGGACTCGGGAGTGTAGCCAGTGCTGAAGTGGTCTCATATGAAGCAATCCGAGCGGCGTGACTGCAGCTGCCATATGCCCCAGGAGCCTCTGAAACTGTTTCAGTGGTACCACATTCCTGCCTCTGAAGGAACTCAGGCAGTTCAGCACTGCTTGGGCACATTCCTCCGTGAAGCGTGCCGTCATACTCACCAAGTCTAACTACACACCGAGAAAAGAGATTCTCTGCACAGGGGAGAGCTTGCTCTTTTCCCAGTTGACCCGAAGCCCCAATTGGCTGAGGTGCCGAAGCACCAAGTCCTTGTGATCGCCCAACTGCTCTCTGGATTGGGCTAGGATAAGCCAATCATCAAGGTAGTTGAGGATCCTGACGCCCACCTCCCGTAACGGGGTAAGGGCGCCTTCTACGACCTTCGTGAACACACGGGGAGACAGGGAGAGCCCGAAGGGGAGGACCCTGTACTGCCATGCCCGTCCTTCGAACGCAAACCGTAGAAACGGTCTGTGTCGCGGAAGGATCGAAACGTGAAAGCAAGCGTCCTTCAGGTCGATCGCTGCAAACCAATCCTGGGGCTGAATGCATTTGATCATGCGCCTGTGCATCAGCATCTTGAACGGGAGCTTGTGTAAAGCCCGGTTCAAGACTCGCAGATCCAGGATTGGCCGAAGGCCACCACCTTTCTTGGGTACGATGAAGTAAGGGCTGTAAAACCCCTGCCTCATCTCGGCTGGAGGGACCGGCTCGATTGCATCCTTTGCCAGGAGGACAGTAATCTCCTCGCGCAAGACAGGGGCGTTCCGGACTGCCACCGACGTCTCGAGAACGCCGTTGAACTTGGGAGGTCGCCTGGCGAACTGAATCGCGTAGCCGAGTCGAATTGTGCGCGTGAGCCACGCCTCCAGACGCTGTGCAAGCGGCTCCAACGGTACAATCGACATACCTGTGGTGGTGCAGCGAAAGGGAGTAGGGGTGGATGGTACAGAAGGCGGTGCGTTCTGAGGCATCCTCACCGAACTCCCTGGGTCCCAAGCGGGACTGGCCAGAGGTGCGTGGAGAGGAATGTCGTCCCCGAACCGTACTCTCTTGGCTACTGGCAAAATGGGTCGTGGGCGAGAGTGAGGAGGCAGGGCGTCGCACACTGTTGTCCCATGGACCTGAGAACCCGGAGGAAAAGGAAATTGCTCTTTTTTAAGAAAGTGGGTACCGCTGCAGAACAGAAACAAAATGAAACTGAAGATTCTCCTCCCGGCCCTCCACCGTGGGAAGGAGCGGCGCTGTTCTCGCCGTCTCCTGAGAAAGAACAAATTCCAACATCTTTGGGTTGCCCGCGTCAGGGCCGCTTCGTCGACTTCCTGGACGACTTGGGGCCTGGCTGGTACGCGGGGGCGCCGCTCTCCTGCGAGAGGCTCGACGCGCCAGCCTAGGTGTCGATTCGGCCCGGGGCGGAGCAGCTCTGGAGGACGCAGGAGGGCGCCCACGGCGACGGGCAGACTGAGGCCTGGCCCCGGGGGCAGCGGTGGATGGTGCATCATGCCGGGGCAGGATGTGCTGGATCGCCTCGGTCTGCTGCTGTACTGCCGAGAACTAGTGGGCAAAGCCCTCGACTGTGTCGCCGAACAGCCCCGCCTGGGAGATGGACGCATCAAGAAAGCGTGCTTTGTCGACGTCCTTCATCTCTGCCAGGTTGAGCCAGAGATGGTGCTCCTGGACCACCATGGTGGACAGCTCCTTCCCAAGGGACCGCGCTGTGACTTTCGTCGCTCGTAGAGCGAAGTCAGTCACCGTGCGCAGCTCCTGCATCAACCCCGGGTCGGTATTACCCTCGTGCACCTGTTTGAGCGCCTTGGCTTGGTGAACATGCAGGATAGCCATGGCGTGCAGGGCGGAGGCTGCCTGGCCCGCAGCGCTATAAGCTTTGGCCGCGAGAGCGGCTGTCAGCTTACAGGCCTTGGACGGGAGACGCGGACGGTTCCTCCAAGTGGCGGCGTTTCGTGGGCACAGGTGAACCGCGATCGCTCTCTCCACCTGGGGAATGCCCGCGTACCCCCTGGCCACTCCACCGTCGAGGGTAGTGAGGATGGAGGAGGCGGACGAGCGGCTTCTGGCCGTGAAAGGGGCCATCCACGACTTCGTCAGCTCCTCATGCACCTCCGGGAAGAAAGGCACCGGGGAAGGGCGCGGTTGTGAGCCGCGCCCCGCTCCGAGAAACCAATCGTCCAGCCACGAGGGCTCGGGACTGGGCAGTCTATTGACCTACAGCCTGATGCTCATGGCTGCCCGGGCAAGCATGGCCGTCAGCTCTGGGTCCGGTGCGGCGGTGGCGACAACACCCGAGGGGGGCAGCCCCACCGCACCTTCATCCTCAGAGGACGTGAACCCATCCCCCGATGCTGCGATCGACATCCTATCTACAGACGATGCACCGAATTAAATGCTGGGCGCCCCGTGGGACGGACCAGCGAAATCACCCGGGAACCGGACGGGATGTTCGCTGCATGAGGAGTAAGAGGTCCGTGGGGACGTACCCGGCGGAGAGGCTCTTACTGTCACCCTCAGATCTCCCAGAGCGTCAGCCGGTGATCCTCTGCTTGCAGAGAGACCAGCACGGGTGGCGGCAGAGGGTGCCAATCCTTTCATAAAGGAAAGGCGAGATCGCAACGAAATCATGCTCATATGCCCACAACAGGCGCATGAGTCATCCACGAACGCATCTTCAGCATGTTGGAAGCCCAGACACTGAAGACAACGATCGTGTCCGTCATCCGCAGATAGGAAACGACCGCAACCAGAAGGACACAGATGAAACGGCATCTTGAAAAATTTGCTCTCTTGGTTGAAGTGCCCAGGGGAATCGCTGATGAGAGGGACTCCGCTGATCGCACCGTTACGCCAACCAGGAACAAAACAAAGATGAAAGGCTTTGTGGAGATCAGCACTCTTCTCATCCACTCGGCTCCGAAGCAAAAATCGAATCAGTGGACGCACCTGTCGCCCTTTTATACCCGTATGCACGGGGAGTGGCTCAGGTATGCAAAATCCACTAGCCAATTTCATTGGCGTTTTCTCTTAAGTCAGAGATGATCAGGGCTTCCAAGTAAATCCCCTATGTCATCACGACATAACTCGTAGTGACCGACAGATAGGGAACTGGACTGTTGCCCAGTGGTCCAAAGTCCTCTTTTCAGATGAGAGCAAGTTTTGTATTTCATTTGGAAACCAAGGTCCTAGAGTCTGGAGGAAGGGTGGAGAAGCTCATAGCCCAAGTTGCTTGAAGTCTAGTGTTAAGTTTCCACAAGTTTCCACCTGCCCACACTGCCAAAAGCACCAAAAGTTGGTTAAATGACCATGGTGTTGGTGTGCTTGACTGGTCAGCAAACTCACCAGACCTGAACCCTATAGAGAATCTCTGGGGTATTGTCAAGAGGAAAATGAGAAACAAGAGACCAAAAAATGCAGATGAGCTGAAGGCCACTGTCAAAGAAACCTGGGCTTTCATACCACCTCAGCAGTGCCACAAACTGATCACCTCCATGCCACGCCGAACTGAGGCAGTAATTAAAGCAAAAGGAGTCCCCACCAAGTATTGAGTACATATACAGCAAATGAACATACTTTCCAGAAGGCCAACAATTCACTAAACATGTTTTTTTTATTGGTCTTATGAAGTATTCTAATTTGTTGAGATTTGGTGGGTTTTTGTTAAATGTGAGCCAAAATCATCACAGTTAAAAGAACCAAAGACTTAAACTACTTCAGTGTGTGTGCATTGAATTTATTTAATACACGAGTTTCATAATTTGAGTTGAATTACTGAAATAAATTAACTTTTCCACGATATTCTAATTTATTAAGATGCACCTGTTCAATATCTCACAGAAGTGAGTACACCTCTCACATTTTTGTAATTATTTTATTATATATTTTCATGTGACTAGACTGAAGAAATGACACTTTGCTACAAGGTAAAGTAGTGAGTGTGCAGCTTGCATAACAGTATACATTTGCTGTCCTCTCAAAATAACTCAACACACAGCCATTAATGTCTAAACCGCTGACCACAAAAGTGAGTACACCCCTAAGTGAAAATGTACAAATTGGGCCTTTACCAGTTACGCACTCAGCGAAGATAGAATGCACACACAAAAAAAAATTATTCAACAGGACACATTCTAATGTACAGGAGGAAAAAAGCTGCAGCATACTTATAATATTATGTTTTGTCATTAAGCCATATAAAAATAATTTATATTTTAATGCTGTTCTTTTGAACTTTGTATTCATGAAAGAAACCTGACAAAACGAATGAAAAATAATGAAAGCTGTATGAGTCAAAGGAATCAAGACAAAAAATCAGACACACAATCATAGGTGAACTATCATTAAATCACCACCTCAATCTAGGGTGACTTACAGTGCGTTATTTCCCAGAACAGACCCCCTCCAGGGTTAAAAGGGCACAATGATCATGTAGCAGAACTATGATGTGTGTAACTTTCCAGTTCCTGAATCACCTTTAGTTCAAATTAAGTTTGCTGCTTTTATAGTAGTGACCTACATCCATTAGACCCTTTGGACTTATTTTCCACCAGTGACTTAAATACAATCCATGTAGAGATTCAAGCAGGGGATGTCCTGCATCAGGGTTATCTGGATGACCTGCTCTGCTTTGTATTATGACCGGTTGACAAAGGAAAAGCATAGAGTCACGTCCTCACCAGTCTAGGGTTGGTAAGGACGGTGACAAGAATAAAATAAGAAAACCACGATACTCCTCTCCTGTCCCAGCTCACAAAGACCACAACAGAGCTCATTACAAGTTGACAAGGTTTATCGTTACATAAATCAAGAAGCGCATTTCTTCGGAAGGGGATCCAGGCCAAAATAACAAACCAAAGTACTAACTAGGGGTTAAAGACTTAAATGACCTAACAAAGAAAAATCACAATCACAAAATAACAATAGACACAGTCACCCTTTAGCAGAAATACTGTTGTCAGTATTTCGTATTTGGGTGAAAATACAGAAATCTGTGTGTATATTACTGTGTGTTTGTGTTTTTGTTTGTTTGCATTTGCATGATTCATTCATAGCTCTCATACAACTCTGTTGCTATGCCAACATCATCTTAAAAGGGCATGAAGATGAACAGTCAGTCTAGAGCACATCTCCTCGTTCCCCTCTCCACTCTCTCCTTATATACAGTAGCCTCGCTAACACTAAAGCCACTCTTAAAAATGCATCGATGTCATTGTGTTTACGAAATATGAAAGCAGTGGCATTTAATTTAAAGAAAGAGCGCAAGCACACTGTAAGCAAAACATTTTAGGAAAGATTAAGGATTATAAAACATAAAATAGTCGATACAACAAAATGTCTGGACTCTTTCTTATCAAATATTTAGCATTGCGTTATATGTTTTGCCACCACAATTAAAACGACAGATTGTATCATAAAATCAAGAATTAAAATATCATCTTTAGACATATTGGGAAACACTGTGATATTTATAATGCACTGTGATATACAATATACACGTGATATTTATATGCATAAGCAGTCTGCTCTGGTGTTATAAAATCTTAGTTTGGGGTCAGGCTTTGAAGTTTTTGTTTAGTGCCAGGGCGTGTAAACATTAAATAAAATGAATTAATAACTAATGAAATAAATAAATTAATAAAAAAGATAAAAATTATACACTTTCATTTATTTATATATTTATTTAATTAACAGTCCTAACAGTGTATTTTTAATTTGTATTTTCTCTGCAGCTCCTGAAGAAGAAGGGAGCGACATCCTTCTTGCAGCGACTGGAGCGTTGTGGACCGGTCACTGTGGCAGTGCAGCTCAGGGTAAGTCCACATTAGAACCACTGCCAGCTCTCAAACCAACCTGACCTGAGCCAACCCGGCCCATCCAGATGCTCATTGTGCTCTGTGGATTTAAAGGGATAGTTCACCCAAAACTGAAACTTCTGTCATCATTTACTCACCCTCAAGTAGTTACAAACCTGTATGAATGTCTTTGTTCTGCTGAACACAAAGGAAGATATTCTGAAGGATATTGGAAACAGATCAGTTCTGGGGCACCATTCACTTCCATACAATTTTTGTTTCCCTACTATGGAAGTCAATGGTGCCCCAAAACAGCCTGGTTACAAACTTTCTTCAAAATATCTTCCTTTGTGTTCGGCAGAACAAAGAAAGTCATACAGGTTTGGAACTACTTGTGGGTGAGTAAATGAAGACAGCATTTTCATTTTTGGGTGAACTATAACTTTAACTCCCTGTTTCCAGATGCATTGAACCTAAAAAAAGCCTGCAGGCTCACAGAACCAAAAGGTTGCCTGACAGCTAAACATTATAGATCTGCCAGGAAGACGTCTCAAAGGCATGTGTTTGTGGTTTGAACAACAGGCTTTAGAAGAAGTGTTGTAGTGTTGTGCCAGTCTCATAGTCCCAGTGTTGGTTAGTGGGGAGGAAGGATTTTGGCCTGCTGATGTTTTAGTGATTGGGGTGGCTGATTGTGGATGGTTGTGGATTCTGTATGAATGAACAGAAGGCTCACTGTTACTGTGGGAGAGAACAGCTCACTGCTGGATTCAACACACCAAGATCTGATATCTAGAGATGCCAGTTGTGATGAATTCTGGTTATATTAGCAACACTGATTAAACATTTTCACAAAATGAAATATTAAACATTATTTAATTTACAAATATTCTTAGATGATACGGTGTGTTAGATGTATGACATAATTTAGTTGATTAAGATTGTTGTAAATGAATGTGTTTAATTTATCTCTCATCTTGAATATATATATACACACACACACACACACACACACATTGTTCAAAAGTTTGGGTTCAGTATTTATATAAGTTGATGCTTTTATTCAATAATGACACAATAAATTATATATATATATATATATATATATATACATATATGTGTCACGGTGCACACACAAGGAGGATACAAGAACACGCAGACGAGGAGTAAACTCAAATAATAGTCTTTAAAGTAGACAAACAAGGCTGGGCAGGACAAGGCAAGGCTGAAACAGACAGGAACACCGGGGAGTAACGAGTAGACCAGACCGCACGAAACTGAACAGGCGGGTTGGTTCAAATACACAGGAAATTGGAATATATACAATATAAACACATGACTACAAAGATGACAATTTTCACATACCATATATATATATTACATGTGAATTTACAACAGTACTTAATTTCATATTCTATATGAATTTACTGCCGGGGACTACACATTAAATGCACCTGCGTATAATAAAATTAGGTAAATAACTGTTAAAGCAGCCTGCCACAAAAGTTTTATATATGGGGTTTAAATTACCACAGTGGCACCAATTGAGTCCACAGCCCCTTGCCTCAGATCAATTGTCCACCTGCATGAGGTGTGCTCCCCACACACAGAGGCTTACATCATTAAATTCCCTTCGATTCTCATCCCTCATCCCTGGCTCCTTTCAACCACTGTGATTGGCTCTTTGTAACACACCCATCTATTAAAGTAACGTCACATTCTTGCGCACATGCAGATGTGCTCTTGCTTTTGTCCTGACCTCATTCTCATGCCAGTACTATACAGGTACATGTATGTACAGAATGTGCTTATGTTCACACACGTTCTACACTGCGTGACCTGATTTCTGCATCACAGTATGTAAGGGGTTGTGCACGTGTTTATGAGAAGAGCACACAGTGTTGCTGTCTAATCTGTCCTCTCTGTTCAGGGCTGATTACATCATAAAGTGCATTCAATGCACGGTGCTCACACAAACACACACGCTATGTATCTACGACTAAATAGCTCCCAGACGAGAGTGGTAGAAGAGATGTGAAATTCTTGAACGATAATAAATAACATCTAGTCTAATGTGTTTTTCATTAACGTTCGCCCTCACGGAAAGATGTAACAGTCGTAATTGGCAGCTTTTTTTGTTTATTCCTTTGAATGGGTGATTGTATGTATTACTGCCTGTGGCGCCGTCTTTCCCCATCTTTTTTCTGTCGACTGGCGTCAGTAGAAATGTCATATGACGATGGAAGGCTCATTGCCGGCCGTGCTGACTCAGCACAGGCTCCTTGGTCTATGACATCATCGTTCAGAGCCAGCTTTTTTCGGTTTGTGCCTCGTAAGTACAGTACGCCCACATGGACTCTGCATGTGCAAGGCTCCGCAGAAACATCTGCATATTTCCATATGTCGTTTAAAACGGTCTACACATCCCTCACCCCTTGCATTTTTGCTTATTAAAAATGTTGTTCTTTTATACAAATGCTATGGTATTTGTACAGTGCATGCAATGTGATTTTATGCTCAGCTCGATAAAGAACCCCGATTAACTTCCAAAAAATGTCAAGCTTATCTGCAGACACAGGGTACAACAGTGTCAGCTCGCACTATTCATCGCCATCTGAATGAAAAGGGACGCTATGGTAGGGTAGGAGACCCAGGAGGACACCAGTCTTGCTTTTTTATGCCTTTGTGTCAGAAGTGGAGTTTGCCAAAACTTTTGTGACAAAACAGAGGCCATGGCTCTTCCAGCAGGAAAATAACCCAAAACACACTTCAAAAAACACTCAGAAATGGTTACAAACAAAGCGCTGGAGAGTTCTGAAATGGCCAGCAATTAATCCAGATCTTAATCCCCAAATTCCAGTAGAGAGGTGTAAGAAACTCATTCATGGTTACAGGAAGCAATTGATTTAAGTTATTTTTTTCCAAAGGGGGTGCTACCAAATATTAAGTTAAGGGTGCCAATAATTTTGTCCAGTGCATTTTTAGGTTCTATGTGGAATTGTATCAGATTTGACTTTTCTTCTCTGTTTTTTGTGTTATTCCAATGCAAAAAAATAAACATGTGAGTACCAAAACATTTGCAACTGCAACAATTTTCTGAGAGAAGGGTTGCATTTTATGACAGAATTGCAAGGGTGCCGATATTTTTGGCCATGACTGTACAGTACGCGCACATTGTTCTGATGACGAAATTCGCGCCCTACGCTGTCCCCCGCATACGCGTAAAAAGTGAAGTATACTTTGGGCTTTATAGAAGCGCTCTGATCTTCTTGCAACATTTCCTTAAATTGCCCCCATTATGGATTTTTTTTATTAACTTCCATGCAGTAACACAGCTCTAAGTGAATGAAAACATCCTGCAAAGTTTTCAATCTGAAAGTGCACCGTGTATAAAGTTATTGTCTCTCAAAAGAAAGAGTTGACTCTGAATCATTGAAACAAGTCATTTTTATAGGTCGCTTTGAATAAAAGTGTCTGCTAAATGCATAAATGTAAATGTAAAATGAATCCCAAACCATTTCATGTTGACCTCAACATGAAACATTAGTATATTGCCCGCCTACTTATTCAGAGCACAGACCCTGTGAAAAATCAATGTTCACGTTGGTCTGAATAAAAATGCAAATTCATTCTTTGCCACTAGGTACCGCTTTTGGAGCGTAAAAATAGATGTTTCCCCAGTAATGGCTGTACACAAAGCAGCACTGAGCTCACAAACACTGCTTTAAATTAAATCGACCAATCACCGCAGATTAGCGTCACGCAAAGGAGTGGTTATGAATAATAAATTGTTGAATATTATAAGAAAATGCAAGTGTTTTTTGACCTTGCATGCATGTCAACCTGTTGTTTGGTACTCTCAAAATCAAAATATGAACCTTTCATAACCCATAATAGGGGCACTTTAAGAACTTCAGACAAAGATAAACATCTTCCAAATGGAGACAGGAACTAACAATTAGAATTAGCATTGATCAAGTCCTAGACGTGATCGTTTACACTTTTTGGGGACAGTTGGTAATTTACATGAAAGACACTGGGAAATCACATAGTGAGTGAAGTAAATCTAAACTCTTAAGATCTTTATTTTCTTTTAGTCTACTACTTGTAAGATTGAGACCATTGTACCAGTAGCCCTGAGACAATTCAAATGATGTCAAACATGACTGTGAATATCACTAGCATTCATTGTAGAATATTATATTATACTGTTGACCATTCTGAGTGAGCAAAGTGGAGAGATGATGGTTAAGGAAGGGTATGAAAAGGAACTAATGCATAGGTGAGAGAGATATTCGTCCCACATATTCTCTCAATGAGATGTAGAAACAGTTGTCTGTATTTTAATACACTGAATTATCTGTAAATCTTACACCCACCTGGAGGGCAAAACAAGGCTTTTCTCTGCTTATTTTAGCATTTTCTCTGATGATGCTCGTATATATTTGCACACAAGCCGCGATTAAGACAACTGACTCCACTGTGATGTGACCCTGTCTCTCTCTCTCACACACACACGCGCGCACACACACATAAAATGTGTTGCTGTTCAGAAGCGCCAGATCAGAGCAAAGTTTATCTCCTCTCTCCTAGTTCAAAACGTCGTTCAAAAATCTTGCTGTTCTCTTGTAAGTAATCTTAATGATTCCTAAATGCATCTACTTTCGGAAGGCCAAATAAAGTGCTTTTTCTTTCGCATAGAAACACACAGCTTCTCCGTCATGGCTTCACCAACACTACTGCGGTTACTGAAACCACGCCTTCTTTCTTTGCGTGAACATTTGGGCGGCATTACGCAAATATTTCCACATCGTGACGTAGACATGTGGGGGTGTGTTTGAATGAGCTGTTTTATGGGGGCATGGCAGAGTCTTAACTTTGATAAAGAATATATCTTTGGTTTTGAAACTTTAGTATTTGCAACTTCAGGGATCTTATCTATGCACAATCAGCTTACACTCGAAAGAGAAAGGACAATTTGAAATCGCATCATATGACCCCTTTAATAAGCAGTTTAATTCAAGTTCTGGGCTCATCGGCTTCCTGTTACTTTTATTAATAAGGTGTATATCGAAATTGATCTGTTATATCAATTAATACTCATGTTAGTGTGTAGTGTTTTAGAATTTCCTATGCCACTTTTCCACCGAAATTACCTGGAACAATTTGTTCCAGTGTGAACTCCCGCGGTCTGGACGACGCAAGTCCGGTAATTCTGCAAAGAGCAGCATACTTGATAACATCAGTCAGCTTGCCTCGGCTACTGCTATCTTCCTCATTGTATTTACAATAAAATGAAATATTATATCAAACACCACTGCCTCTTTTCGTTTTCATTTAAACATATTAATAGCCGCGGAAATGTAGGTCAGGGAATGTACATTACAATGAAACAAAATATTATATCAAACCGCATTGCCTCTTTTCATTTTCATTTTAACATATTAATAGAATAAAGACCAAAGATTAGGCTGCCTGTTAGATTTACCCAAAGCGAATTATATCATGTTTAACCACTACAGAAACATCAGAGCCATTGACAAATGTCAGAAGGACTAGCTGAGGTTATGCTCCTCTCTTCGGGTGACATGAGCACTGAGCGCCCGGTGATCGCGTGGAGCTCACGTCTCCGAAATCGACGAAGCATATTTTCAAATAGGCGCTGTCTTTATAAATAAACCGCAGATTTGAGTTTTAAACAACTACATTCTCGCCTGAAATAATTTTAAAACTACATTTCATGACATAATAACAGTAATATAAAAAAAAAAAAAATGAAATAAATAAATGCGAATATGGTGGATGAAATACAGTGCTACGGGAACTCAACCGATCAGTATGCTCAGCGCCCAAGTCCCGCCCCCGAAAGTTCCGGACCTTTAAAAAAGTACTACCTCGCGAGCAGGGACTTTCTGAGGGGTAAATTTCTACCCGGAACTTTATTTAGATCCTGGTTCCTGCAGTGGAAAAACACAAGAGTACTGGCCCAAGTTCCCTAGTTCCTGGGGAAAGTTCCTGCAGTGGAAACGGGGCTTTGCTGTTTTTATTGATTGAAATACTGCAGAGGGTGCTGTATTGACAGGCCTGTGCTGTGGTTCTATAAATGTTTTACTCTCCAGGTCTCCATGCCAGTTACGTGGCTAAAAAATTATGAATAAAAGTTAGTTTTGATCAATGCTTGTCATTTAAGCGTTACCGACAACTCTAGTGCAAAGGAGTACTAAGACATTTTTATCACTTGGACAAGGATGAAACTTTCTAGAGCACATATATGCTTTTGCGGTGTCAAATGCAGTATTCTTAGAGAGGCTACATGTTTGGTTGTATGCATAATCTAAGATTTTATGTCCAAAATAAAGGATACTTTAAAAAATGTTAATGACTGTCTTGTTCCAAACCTGGAACTAGCAGCACCAGTGTATTTGTTTCAATTTCCAACAAATGCATAAACTAATTTAGAAAGGGGAAAAAAGTGTACCTTGAAGGCAGTGTTCAGTGCATTGTGTAAAAGCATCTTCCAAATATGCAAGCTTGAAGTTTGCCCTCCATAATATGTAAGACTGACCCCTGTGACACAAATGGAGACATTTTGAGGTGTACTGGTCACTCTTATTCTGGTTCTTAATGTGAAGCTGGGCTTTTAAAAGTGACCAAAAAATAATAATATATATATAACCTAGGCACTATATTTCTGTGAAGATGTGAGTCACATACACGACTTGTATGGTACTTTCATTATGCTTTTTTATATTTGAACCACTCCAGGCTCCATTCACTTACATTATATGGAAAAGAGTTGCCTGTATTTTTCAACTTATCTCCTCTCTTCAAAAGACAAAAAGTCATACCAGTTGAAAACAACATGACAGTGTGTAAATGATGACAGAAGTTTTTAACTGAACTGTTTATTTAAATCCATTGTACAGGTTTTTAGTGCAGATACTGCACACACAAACAAAAAGGTTCTATCTGGGCTTTCTGGTAAGTGGTGACAGATGGTGAGAGGAGGATGTACCATGACTCATGTTTCTACAAAAATGGAAGCAAATAGGTGTCATTGAGTTAAATCTGAATGTAATATTACATAAATAACAGCCTTAACTGTCTTTTCCTGCCGCTCTCTCTCGTTCCAGAACTCTCTGTGTGAGATCACCAGTAAGCTGCAAGCGTGTACGCCTCACTTTGTTCAGTGCATCAGGCCCAACGACGCCGGAAAGCCTGATGTGTTCGACAGCTTCCACGTGTCCTCACAGCTCCAGTACGTGGGGGTTCTGGAGATGGTCCGCATGATCCGGTATGGATACCCGGTCCGCCTGTCTTTCTCCAGCTTCCTGAGCAGGTGAGAACTGGGCATGGATGTGATTGAAAAGCACTTTCCACAGTAAGATAGGGTTCAAATAGGTGTCCCATTACTGTTTGTAAGCAGTAAACCACATGTTCTTTAAATAAGAACTTTTACATGTGTTCATTAAAATATTCTAAAATATATTAGATATAAATGTTATTATTTTAAAGACATTTATATTTTTATTCAACAAGAGTGAATTAAATTAATCCAAAAAGTGACAGTAAAGACATTTATAATGTTACAAAAGATTACATAAATGCTGTTCTTTTGAACTTTCTATTCATCAAAGCATCCTGGAAAAATTATGGTTTCCACCAAAAAAATATGTATTTTCAACACTGATAATTAATGTTTCTTGAGCCCCAAATCAGCATATTAGAGTGATTTCTGAAGGATCATGTGACACTGAAGACTGGAGTATGATGAGCGTCACAGGACTTATATTATATTATTATGTTATTTTAAATATGAATAATTATTAATAATATTCAAGATTTGTATTCGTCACATACACAATTATACAGAATATAATCAGCAGTGAAATGTAAGTCAGGTCCGCTCCATGGACAGTGCAATTATATGTAACACAAACACAAGAGAATATACATAAATATAGGTATGAAAAAATGAAGTAAATAATAAGAATAAAAAAGAATTAAATGAGCAATAAAATATTTAGCTAAATTATAGTTTTATTGTATTTTTATCAAAAGAAACTAATCAGTTTAATCAAACTACAAAAGAATATCATATTTTTGACATAATTAGTGCTCAGCAGAATAATCAACTCATTGTAGAATAAAACAAATATTGTATTAATATGTAATATGATCATTTAAATATACATAATGATAATAATATTTACTTACTTTCTTAATGTT
Source organism: Ptychobarbus kaznakovi (assembly GCA_027422405.1). Classification (NCBI taxonomy): domain Eukaryota; kingdom Metazoa; phylum Chordata; class Actinopteri; order Cypriniformes; family Cyprinidae; genus Ptychobarbus; species Ptychobarbus kaznakovi. The sequence continues at coordinate 7,757,149 of CM049804.1, read as the reverse complement.
TGGTAAATTTCTTGTGTTGAAATTGTAGCATGTTTTGCTTTTCCTGTTGCCTGATTTTAAATCATGCAGTTCATATCTGCATAATCTAGAGCATAAACATTAGCATATTTCCCATGAGAACCATATATATTACGTGGATACTAACTGAGGTCAAGATGTCTGTTAAACTCTATTTCTGTGGACATATATGTATGTTTGTATATGCTCGGCACAAGAGGTTTTTCCAATCCGTTTCTGTCACCAGGTCAAATGAGGTAAAGCGGCATTCCTGCTGGAAATGTATCGTAAGTGCACTTTCTCAGGCGCTGATATGTGTCTACCTGACTCGAGCTGTCTGCGCTATATGCTTGAGATGGACTTTCAGTTCAGCTGAGGTTAGGCAGAAAGTATATACTGTGTGTGTGTGTGTGTGTGTGTGTGTGTGTGTGTGTGTGTGTGTGTGTGTGTGTGTGTGTGTGTGTGTGTGTGTGTGTGTGTGTGTGTGTGTGTGTGTGTGTGTGTGTGTGTGTGTGTGTGTGTGTGTGTGTGTGTGTGTGTGTGTGCATGTATGCTGTGACATGTGACATAGGTATTACAAGGAGAAGGTGATTTATGAGGACATTTTCAGTGTCCCCATAATTTAAAACGCTTATAAATCATACAGAGTGAGTTTTTTTGAGGGAAAATAGAAATGCACCGTCTCCTGTGAGGGCTAAGTGGTGTAGGGTAGGTGTAGGGCAATAGCACATGTTTGTACAGTGCCTATGTGTGTGTGTGTGTGTGTGTGTGTGTGTGTGTGTGTGTGTGTGTGTGTGTGTGTGTGTGTGTGTGTGTGTGTGTGTGTGTGTGTGTGTGTGTGTGTGTGTGTGTGTGTGTGTGTGTGTGTGTGTGTGTGTGTGTGTGTGTGTGTGTGTGTGTGTGTGTGTGCTGAGAGCAGCATCATGATTAATGCTCATAGGCCTCAGTGGGAACTGTTTTTTTGAGTGGCCATTTTTCTGATGGGGTGTTAATGGGACAGTTTTGGAAAGGATGAAGTGCTCTTGGATGGGTCACCCTGATCTCAGCTCAACTTCACATGACTGGAAGAGAGAGAAATGGGATAAAGCATCAAAGAGAAAGATTGGAAATTGGATTGAAAAAGGGTGGCAGATTGTAATTTCAAGAAATCTTCCCTGTGCTTTTTCAGAATGTGAAAGAAGATAAAAGTGTGAGCAAAAATGAAAGAGGAGCAGGCTGTTCCTTCTGTCAAGCAAGGGTTCAGTGTGACTCTGCTTCATCTTCCTCTGGAACACAGTGCCTCATCTTCATGTCACACTGACACCCATAGAATAGGCTGTTCCCGCTCTTTGCACAAACCAGACTTTATTTTAGTGTTGGAGAGACTCGTAAAGTTCCCACTCCATCTTTGATGCTTTTTCTCTCATTCCATTCCTCTGTCATCCCCTTTCAAACTTAACTTTTGTCCGAAGTTCACAGAAGGGTTTATTAGGATTTTTTTATGTACATCAGTTTTCAGTGTCATTTTACTTATTTTCAGAAACAGATATTTTTGGATGCATTTCAATTTATTTTTAATGCATCTAATTTTCAGTTTTAGTTTTGGTAATTATAATGAAGTGACTTTTGAGACAATTTTCAAAGTCAATTTTATTTTACAGTTTTTTTACATACAATTTTCTATGTAATAATAATATAGTATAATTCATAATAGCAATAATAATAATTTAGTAGTAGTAGTAGTTGTAGTATTGCTATTATGAATTATATATTTTTCTTAAATATTATTTATTACATATTTATTTTATTTTACAGCGAAACTACAATACAATATTAATTATTAAAATACAATAATAATAATTATGATAGTAATAATAGAACTTGATAATTAAATAATTTGATCTATGCTAGGCATATGACGGTATCAAATTTTAATGATGCAATTAATTGCTAAACCTTTTGTCACGGTATACGGTATTATCACAATATTAAAATTTAGTTGCAAAAAAGTGTGGTCATTATACAGTATAACATGTTTAATAACTTTTTTATAACAAAAATAACTGAACATTAAAATACAACAAATCAACACACACAAAAAAACCTTTGTTAATTCAATGAATTAATATTAACACTGAGCTATAGCTATATTTGCTACAGAAGTTAATAATCTTAAAAAAAAATGCAGCTGTTAGTTCATTAAATAACAAAGGTGCAACTTTTGATTTGAACAATGTTTTATTAAATATTGAAATTAAGATCAATGAATGTTTAGAATAATTTTTCATCTGCAGTTTATGTTAACTAATGAATTAACTAATGTTAACTAATGAAGCCTTAATGTAAAGTGTGACCAAACAAGAATCAAAACATTTTCAAACAATATCTAGGGCATGTTGTATTGCAGATTAAAATGTAAATAATTTAGAAAATAAATGGTCAATTAAGCCTAAATATTTAAGCATTTGGCGCTGTGATGAACACCATTGAATACAACAATCTGAATGCTCTTTAAATCATTTAAACACATTTCAGAAAGTGCTTTGATTACAGGGTTTGCGGGGTAACAGCTGCATTTCTGCTGTCCAGCGCCATCTGCTGTCAGAGAGTGAATGTTCACGTTCCACCATGCGCTTCTCATCCGTGCTGGTTTACATCAGAGTGCGCATGCATACAGCGGTGTTGTGCATTGTGACCAGTTGATGGGAAACGTATTCTTAAAATGCATTCAAAAAAATCGAATAATTTGTAATAAATAATAATTCACAGTATTTTGATGTGCCCACAATAACAATATCATGCTTGTTTATTATCTTGAGATATCGCATTACCGAATACCGGCACGTCTAATCTGCATTTATATAACCTGGTGTCATGCGTTAAACACGAGATCTGAGCCCAATGTTTAAACACATCGTCTAGCCCATGTTTACGTGGAAAGACAATGGAACAGTAGCGCAGTGGAATGGAAAAACACTTTCTGTGTGAACAGGCCCCTTGAGATTTCCCTCATCGCTGCTCTTTTCTCCTGAGTGTCTTTCTCACTGTTTTATCATTTCAGATTTACTTAAGTGTCTAATTTTCCAATCTCCTTCCCCACTGTTTTTCATTAGATCACACACTGCTCTTTCTCTCTCGCTCAGTAAAGGATAAAAGGATTACGGTAACATTCCAGTGCGATAATGAATCGGGACACTGCTGTCACATGACACTGTAAGTTTCCACTACCTGGCTGTAAACATCATGAATCTTTTAGAAAGAGAGAGAGGGAGAGAAAGACTATGGACACTTTATCCTCAGAACATTTTAGATCCCAGACAACAGCTCGTGTTGACTCTGGATTAAATGACCCAGACATTTGTGACATTTATGTTTAGACTGGGGATAAAATAGCTCAGATTCTCCTGTGATTGTAAATATTGTTTTGACTACATGAAATGAAGCAGATAGTCTTCTGATAGGCATAACATAGCTATTTTTGAGAGCCTTTTAGAAGTGCAAGATGGATCTACTGTGTGCCGGTGTCTTCTAAACTATTGGTAGTCGCATGTGTCACCTGCTCATTTGCATAAAGTGAAACTTGTCTCTTTCCCAGCAAATGGTCTCTGTGAGACATATGCTTTCCCATTATTTGAGTCGATCTGTGGCGTCCATTCTCACATTCCCATGATGTGCTGTGTTTTTTTGTGAGCGCATGGGTTACGTGGTGCCATGTGCGCGGTTTGTTTTTGTGTTGGTGTGTACGTGTGTGTGTTAGCATCACAATAATGCTACAGCGGGCCAGACAGGGTGAGAGGCTGCTGATGAGATGCAGGCAGATGAAGGCCAGACGATTGTGATGGAAATTTTGGGCTTTTCGAGCGGGAGGCTGTTTGACACGGAGGTCAATTTTCATGGCCTTTCATGGGGGGGTGCTCTGTCAGCATTCTGTGTGTGTGTGTGTGTTTGCTTTATGACATTCAAGCTGTTCGTATATGTCTTTGTGTGTGTGGCAAGAGCTGAAGAAGCTTGTTTATTTGTGTTTTTGAGTGCTCTTATTTGCTGATGTTTGTCTATATCTAAATCTTAAACACAATCTGATTGTTTATCTTACTCTGCTTATTCATGCCCGTCACATTATATTTGTAAAAATGTCAGTGTTAATAATTGTCTGTTGATTCATTGCCTCAAAACAAGCCTAAATCTGAAGCCATCTGTCTATCAAAGGAACGGTCATTTCAACAGACATTGTTGCAAGATTCAAAATCCTCGTCTCTGTGTGTGTCTTTAAAAACATATATATGTTATGTGAGAGCAAATTCTGTAAAATATTTAATCTAAGATTCTTTTTGAAGAAGGTTGTTTTTGTCAATGTTTGTCCAAGGCAGCAAGTTCCAAACCTACACCGATGACCCAATGAATATATGAAGGAAAAAAACTTTTTCCAAAATTATATTTTGCTTTAATTTAGACTTTTTAGCATCTCAAGCATACATACATACATACATAAATAAATACAAATATAGCTGAAATCAACCTTGTTATTAGACAAATGATTGTACATTACCTTAAAGAAAATCCATTAATCCAAATTATTAGTATTATTATTATTATTTTACTATAAATAATCTTAAACGAGATGAACAGTATCTGTCAAACATTTCCAAGTTATTTCTTTCATTAATGTTTGAAAGTTTTGAAAGTTTGGAGGTGGTGATTTTTTTATTCATTTTTTATTTAAAATAATTAAAGTATGTTTTCCACACTGTTGTTCACGGATGTTTTTCCGTCCATGTGATCCGTCAGAAATCATTCATGCTGATTTGATGCTCAAGAAACATTTCTTATCAATGTTGAAAACAGTTGTGCTGCTTAATAGTTTTGTGGAAACTTATACGTTTTCAGTGTTCATTGATAAATAGTTCAAAAGAACAACATTTATTTTAAACATTGTATTGTTTTATTTTATTGTATGTATAAAGTAATTAAAAAAATATATAGTTAATTTAATATGCTATTTTATGTTGACAGAATTTTTTTTTTGTATATAATTCATATCTGACATATTGACGACCTCTCTCAGGCAATCGCTTATCATTTATGTTTGCACTGCCAAGAGCAAACAACGCACAAATCGCTACAAACAACTTCCCCTTTTCTTGCGCCATGTGCCAGTCTTTGTTCGAGTGCACGTGTGTGTCGATTTTCTGTGGACTTGTGGGTAAATAAGGAAGTGAAGCCTTAGATAAATGCAGCTTTGTGTTTGCTTAAGATGTGGAGTCATGTGTACCCTCCATCCAGCACGTCTCTTCCAAAGACGCCTTGTCTTCCCGAGGCAGAAAAGAGGCTGCGAGTCACAAAGAGTTCATTCACAACCTCCAGCGCCTCCATCAAGCCATTCATGAGCATGTGTGAGGGAGAAGGGAAAGTTATTATATTTTTGAATGGATGTTGGTTTTTATAAATATGTGACGTGAGATCGAGAAGTTCTTGGATGATTTGATCCTTTGAGTACAGTATTTTTCTTCTCTGTCATCATGGTCTTTATGAATGAAGTGGGTTGTGTAGCCTGAGGTGTGTGGTAGTCTCTGGCCCGGCACTAATGAATATGACAGGATTATTCATCACGGTTAAGCTGAAGCCTCGGGACAATCTACTCATCCAACTTTAAACGCAATGCAGCATCCTCACTGTATCGCACACCACAGCACACACAGACTCAGAAACAAATGCATGGATCTGAGTCAGAGTAGACGGTTTCAAAATGAGGCAGTGAGGGATTGAAGTATCCATTACCATGTTCTTAAAGGGATAGTTTACCCCAAAATAAACATTCTGTCATCAGTTGCTCATCCTCAAGACTTTTCCATTTGTGTTCAACTTCAAACATGTATGATTGTCTTTATTTTTAGGAACAATATATTTTTTAAAGAAGGTTGTTTTCGTCAATGTTTGTCCAAGGCAGTGATATCCAAAATTACGCTGGATGACCCGATGACTATAGGGGATGAAAAAAAAAAGTCCAAAATGATCTTATTTTGTTTTCCAAAGAAGAAAGACATGCACACAGGGTTTGCAGTGCCATCATTTAGATTTTCTAAGCATCTTAAATGTCTGAAAAATTGTTCTTAGTAGTAAAAAAATATATAATTATAAATAGTATTGGTGAAAAAAGTAGTTATATGTAGTAATTAATTTTACAATAAATTTTCTCAATAATGTTTTTAAAAAGTTCAAAAAGTTTGAGGTCAGAAAAACAGTGATTTTGAAAGAAGTCAGAACTCTTGTGCTTACCAAGCTTACCATTTATTTGTTTTATCGAAAAACAAAATATTATATAATAATATTGTGAAATATTATTACAATTTAAAAGAACTGCTTTCTATTTCAATATATTTTAAAATTTAATGTATTGTTGTGACAGCAAAACTGAATTTTCAGCATCATTACTCCAGTTTGCAGTGTCATATGGTGATGGATCTTTCAGAAATCATTATAACATGCTTATTATTATTATTATCATTATTATATTTGTATTATTATCAACGATGACAACAGTTGTGCGTCTTAATATCATTGTACAAACAGTAATGCATATTGTTCAGGATTATTTAATGAATAGGAAGTTCAGAGGAACAGTTTTTTTGTTTATATATATATTTTGTGACATTTTTTATGTAATTTTTGATGTGGCTTTGCTGAAATAAATACATAGCTTAATTTGCATCGCCCAAAACCTCTGTTGCTTAATCTGGAAAGATGATCAAACATCATGAGAAACATATTTAAAGAAGCAATTTTACATACATTGTAAATGTATGCCCTATATTTTATTTTTTTCTAATGCACAAACGTTTATTTATTTTCATGAATACCTACGATAGCCATCATAATGCAAAATGCATACATTGGTTATCATATTGCAGCTTGTATGTGCAGAATTTCTTCTCAATCTGAAAAGATCCTCATAACATTAACCACCAACTGGCTCTGCCTTATTCATTTCATCTGCTTTATTTGTTTTACACAAACACTCTTGTGATGTTTTATTTATTTATTTTTTCACCTAGTGCGAGGCTTTAATGGATAACAGCTGGGAACAGGAAATTCTGCAATAATACACTGATTTACATAAGGCTCGCTCTGTACCTTCACTTGTTTTTTCTTAGTATGCTCAGCTCCTGTTCTTTGAGAGGTATTTATGCATTAATATACATGCTCATACACGAGTCCCTGCTTTTTTCCTGACAGCATAAATGCCGTCAGCGGTTCTTATCCCCCTAATAATGCTCAGAATAAGAGATGATGGTCTGTTGTCATCCTCGCTGTTTTATTGTGGCTATTTTCTGACAATATTGAGGTAGATCTCCCCCTCCCATAATCCCAATTCAGAGCTTAACTACCAGGCAGTCGACCCTGTAGAGTTCATATGACTCAATCCCCAAAGGCCCTACAAACTGTGAGGGCATCGGTCATTTTCATATTCATATACAAGAGGTCTTTGGTTTCCCCTGGCTCCCCTCATTGTTGATGACTCCTGTGGGAAGCCGTGGGTCTTGGTCATTGAAGAAGGGTTAGGGGAAGTTCAGAATCACCAGGCTGCTGTAAATCACATTGAAAGGGAGACGCTGAGTTAATTTGGCTTAAAGCTTAAGCAAGTGTTTGACTGAGCGCATGGAGAAGCCCCCCCCCCCCCCCCCCAAAAAAACCCACTACATCCCTACAATCCCACCCTCCCATCTGTTCACCATGTGCCACTTGACCAAAGCATGTGAGCTGTGTGCTTGGTGGAAACGGTGAGGGTATTGTGTAAATTATTTATTCATTTTTGTTGAAAGTCAGGATGTCAATTTTCACCCTCGCATTAAGATTTCTTGCATCACGAATCACAGGAATGACACTTTAATGGCCCATAATGCAGCTGCGTATGAGAGAAGTATTCACCACATGTTTAATTGTGTTAATAGGCAGGCAGAACAAAATATCAATTTTGTGAAGTATTATTGGAAAGTAACATCAAAAATGCGGAACGATTTTTCGGAACGAGATGTGTAAATGCATATATGGGGCAACATAATATTTTCTGTGAAATATAAAAATATATGAACAGAAGTATTCAGTTCACATATTAAAAATGTGTGTCACGTATCACATTTTCGCTACATGATTATCATGATGTCTAAAATAATTCACGGTAATGATACATCTATAGAATTTTGGGGGAGAGAGTCTCGTTTTCATCTTCCATTTCTGACAACATGATTTTTGCAGCAGTTGTAGCATTGTCTTTCTTTTTTTTCATGACGGGTGGCAGTCAGTGTTAACGTGTGATCACATTCTTAAAATGTAGGCAAACTTTTGCAAGCAGAAAAAAGGGTCCATTATCAATAGTGTAGTGTGCATAAATCACTACTCACACAGAAGTGGCTTTCAAACCAAGCAGTTTTGTGTTTGTCAGCACTAAAATTCACAAATTTGCATGATTGATTTGAACATGAGTGAAATCTGCATAGGGCACTTTTTCGCCCCTTACGTGAAACTCAAAATTACACTGATTCCTATTGAAATTAATGGACTTCACCTGCAACATTTTATAGAGCAACAGAAATGTTACTGGATTATTTGTGCTATTATCATATGTATCATATTAATGTCAGACTTTGTTTCCCTGTGTCTTGTGTTTCCGTGCCCATATTTGGTTTTCCTGTCATCATTAGTTAATTAGTTCCCGTCTGTGTTTGATTACTCCTCACCTGTTGCTGTTTTCCCTGATTACGTTCTATGTGTTTATAAGCCCTGAGTTTCCCCTGAGTCTTTGTCCGTTCACTCGTCTACAGAGTTGTGTATCCTGTGTTCTGTTAGTAAAATTACTTTTATTTACCTTACCTCGCATCTCCCGCGTCCTTCCCGCTACACGACCGTGACAATTAACACATCAGTATTTCATTTTTAAAACAGTTATCATCAATACAGGGATATACAGGCGCATCTAAATACATTAGAATGTTGTGGAAAAGTTCATTTATTTCAGTAATTCAACTCAAATTGTGAAACTCGTGTATTAAATAAATTCAATGCACACAGACTGAAGTAGTTTAAGTCTTTGGTTCTTTTAATTGTGATGATTTTGGCTCACATTTAACAAAAACCCACCAATTCACTATCTCAACAAATTAGAATACTTCATAAGATCAATAAAAAAAATTTTTTTTAGTGAATTGTTGGCCTTCTGGAAAGTATGTTCATTTACTGTATATGTACTCAATACTTGGTAGGGGCTCCTTTTGCTTTAATTACTGCCTCAATTCGGCGTGGCATGGAGGTGATCAGTTTGTGGCACTGCTGAGGTGGTATGGAAGCCCAGGTTTCTTTGACAGTGGCCTTCAGCTCATCTGCATTTTTTGGTCTCTTGTTTCTCATTTTACTCTTGATAATACCCCATATATTCTCTATGGGGTTCAGGTCTGGTGAGTTTGCTGGCCAGTCAAGCACACCAACACCATGGTCATTTAACCAACTTTTGGTGCTTTTGGCAGTGTGGGCAGGTGCCAAATCCTGCTGGAAAATGAAATCAGCATCTTTAAAAAGCTGGTCAGCAGAAGGAAGCATGAAGTGCTCCAAAAATTAGGACCACTGGGGAACAGTCCAGTTCTTCTTCTCCTTAGCCCAGGTAAGACGCCTCTGACGACAACTGTAGCCAAATTCCTTGACACGTCTGTGTGTGGTGGCTCTTGATGCCTTGACCCCAGCCTCAGTCATTCCTTGTGAAGTTCACTTAAATTCTTGAATCGATTTTGCTTGACAATCCTCATAAGGCTGTGGTTCTCTCAGTTAGTTGAGCATCTTTTTCTTCCACACTTTTTTCTTCCACTCAACTTTCTGTTAACATGCTTGGATACAGCACTCTGTGAACAGCCAGCTTCTTTGGCAATGAATGTTTGTGGCTTACCCTCCTTGTGAAGGGTGTCAATGATTGTCTTCTGGACAACTGTCAGATCAGCAGTCTTCCCCATGATTGTGTAGCCTAGTGAACCAAACTGAGAGACCATTTTGAAGGCTCAGGAAACCTTTGCAGGTGTTTTGAGTTGATTAGCTGATTGGCATGTCACCATATTCTAATTTGTTGAGATAGTGAATTGGTGGGTTTTTGTTAAATGTGAGCCAAAATCATCACAATTAAAAAAAACAAAGACTTAAACTACTTCAGTCTGTGTGCATATAATTTATTTAATACACGAGTTTCACAATTTGAGTTGAATTACTGAAATAAATTCCACGACATTCTAATTTATTGAGATGCACCTGTAGTAAGACTCAATGAGTAATATCACTCTTTCCTCTCAGATGTGTAATCCATATAAAATTGAAAGCAATCATATCATCATACTAATGCATCACCCTTGCAATTGTGTGCAATTGCAATTTATTTAACATCCTTTGTCTGGAAGTTCATTATATAAAAATTCCATATTGAAATACCTGTACAATGAAGATTAAACTGAGGCCAATTTAGAGCAAGATTTCATCAAGTGAGAAAATGGATAACCTTGAGTAGAACCTTGGTGGGTTTTTTCTTAAATGAACGAAAAATCTGAAAATGTACATTTCACTTCCACAGCAACAGATTGATTTCAAGATAGAAAGCATTTTTTTTTAGATGTAGTTAGCATGGATCCCACATGCTTGAGTTCTTCCTTTGTGAATTCCTTTAGTCTCGTTGATTATTACACACCATTCCTTTGCACCAGATGTTTATAACGCATAATCCAAATGCACAAACACACACACGTGTCCGAGGGGTGTGTCTACAGCTTACCCTCTTGTGCCACAGATGCTCGATCCCTCTACTCCAGAACAATGCAGCAAAGCTCTCCAAGTTTGACCTTTCTCTGTGAATGGTTGTCTTGCCAACTGCCACCGCAGCAGATGCTGAGAAGTCTACCAGACTCTGAAACCCTTTGACCCTCGAATTGCATCTCTCTGTGGGTTTTCCCACCAAGGGAGTGAAGCTGAATGACCAATTAAGAAGTCCTAGATGGTTATTGCATTTGAAAATCACAGCCCTGTTAAACAACGCCAACAGGAAGTGGGTAGTCCTTATGGTTCATGCAGACAGCATTCCCGTACAGGCATTAGTGGCCATCATGCTATAACGCAGCAGTAATGGGCTCATAAAATTCCTCTGCAGTTGAATATGTGGGTGACAATGATGTTCTGTGGGTTTGTGGTGCAGATACAGAGAGCTGGTGGACACCATCCTCACCGACAGGAAGAAAGCATCCGCAGAGGAGAAGTGCCGCCACATTCTGCAGCATTGTAAACTCCAGGGCTGGCAGGTGAGTTACCAAAGCTTTAGGGAAATGTTCATAGGTAACAGATGCTCTGTTCCAAATCTAGTGAGCATGGATTACAGAGACTGGATTTTAAGGCATTGTAGTATAAGGTAGGCAACATAATTGTGTTTTGAGATACCTTATGTTTTTCCAAATTCTATATCAGCATCACATCTAGCCTTTGAAGAGAAAGCAGTTCTAGAATGTATTATGACAATAGCATAAAAAACCAAAGTGGCAGATATCATATTCTTTTTAATACTGCTAAGCAAAGGTTGAGTTTAAATATATACTATTTTACACAAAATATACAGTATGTGTGCTTTTGTGTGAAGTTTAGCATCATGCTATCATCAAACTCTGTTGAACTCAATTGTAAGTTGAGACTCATGTGATGTACTGTTATTTGGTTATTAGGTTACATATCAATTATGATACTGTCTTAGCAGTCATTTTTCTAAACTGGACACGTAAAAAAAGAGAATCAAATGTACTATTTTTTTTTCTTTTTCATGTTTCTGCTAAAGAAAGTTTTTAGCTAAAGGTCACACATGGAATTAAGTAAAATGCATTTTAACTCGAAAATGAACAAATTGAATAAATACTTTTTCTTTAAATTTATCTTAATATTAATCATAAATGTTTGCTTGCCACAGCACTGACATTGACAGTAACATTCATTGAATGAACCTACCAACACCATAATCTTTATATAACCATCATACAATCTCCACAAAAACAAAAATGTCCCAAATAACTGAACATGAAACACAAACAGGTATTTCCTTTTACAAAAAAAATTTCACAAAATAACACTTAATTTTATTATATTCTACCCAATTCAGTCCTATGTAAAGCATGTTGTGAACTAAAAATCTGTCTATGCAGTTTCAGTCAATGCAATAACTTTAATTTGATGTTTAATTGGGCTGTACAAAATTAAATTAAGTTTAAGATCAAATGTTCAGCAATTGTGTTGCTTTAGCTGATTTCAAGTAAATTGAACAAGCAGCAAACTATTTTCTTTTTCCTGTGTATATAGGTAGTAGACAGCAAACTCGATTTTGGAACAGAGTTAATGTTATTACCTATTTCTCTTCCACTTTTCTTCTCTTGCTCAGATGGGGAACAGTAAGGTTTTCTTGAGATACTGGCAGGCCGATCACCTTAATGACCGCTGCCATCAACTGCACAGGAAGATTATTGTCTGTCAGAAAGGTAAAGTGATCAGCAGAGACTATGTCGTATGAGACAGGCTCATATTTTTACTTAATCGTGTGTGTGTGTGTGTGTGTGTGTGTGTGTGTGTGTGTGTGTGTGTGTGTGTGTGTGTGTGTGTGTGTGTGTGTGTGTGTGTGTGTGTGTGTGTGTGTGTGTGTGTGTGTGTGTGTGTGTGTGTGTGTGTGTGTGTGTGTGTGTGTGTGTGTGTGTGTGTGTGTGTGTGTGTGATTCAGTGGTGCGTGGCTGGTTGGCCAGACAATGTGCGCGTCGCAGGCTCGCATCTCGGCAGCAGGAACAGTGTAACATCCAACGGTTCCTGCAGGGAGCAGAGGACTTGGGTATATGTGCTTACGACAGCTTGGTCATCCAAAACGCAGCAGATATCGCACGAGAGAACGACCGCCTCCGAGGTCACATCAGTGCTCCACCGCTGGGCGAGAGACCAGAACCTGTGGGCAAAGAAGAAGACTCGCCCAAGAGGTGAAACTTATAGCAGAGAATGTGTTACTTTTTTAACTAACCATGAATTGTTAGTAATCTCTTTTTACAATGCACACATCTCAATTTAAAATTTTAATTTTAAAATTATTCTCAATTAAAATCAGCTATTTCTAGGGTAATTTCTCAGAAGTTAAGTGCGCTCCTGTCTCTATTGTTTAATTTTTTTCTTAAAATAAGACACATATGAGGGAAATAATCATATTCATATTGGTGTCCCTTGGAGGATCTCTTACAAGAAATCTTGTCTTTTCTGCTGAAATTCAATCAGATGTGGTATCTCAAATCAGAGTGCTACTATGAGACTTCCTCTTGAAAGATTATATTAGACCCTATAACAGTCTAAATTATATTGTGTCTGATTATATCCAAACTGGGCCTTTTCCACTTGGGTGTGAGGAACCTATACAAATCAATGGGAGGTTTATTGGTTCTCCTTGTTCTCCATTTGCAAACAAAATGGGAACAGAATGCGCCTTAGTTTGCCACTGATGCCAGAATTACTGGCACTTTTTGAGATTTTAGTGGGAATTCAGCAAAAAGGAAGCCTGATCTCATGTTAGTTTTAGATGCTATTAACAGTGGAACATACAGTATGTACCACCATCTCCATCTGAAAAAGTCTGCAAGCTGCAAGGCCAGATTTGCCTATTCGATTGATATACCCAAAACTTATTCCCAAGGCAAAACAATATATATTTTTTTATGAATAGTGTCAGAGGGTACAAAAAAACTATTTCTGATTGAATGAGTCGCATGAGTCATGGTTAAAGGGGTTTTAGGCACTCCACTTCAAGACCATCCCATACCTGCGATGAAATCACAGTAACACTATGCCACTAACATTAAGTGGCTTGTTGCTTTATTAAAACTATCCAAACACAAAGGACTTAGCACAGATGTATGTAGAAATTAGGCATAAACAACTAACACAATGCAACAGCTGCCAAGGGAGTGCTGATCAGTATCATTGGAAGGGAATCTATTCACACAAACATAAACTCGGGTGTATTTGGGTGGCCATTGTCATCAGCAGTGCCTCAATCACTCTGCATATGACCATCTGCTCTTATGAAGGGGGTGGGCTTCTTGTTCTTCAAAACACGCACACGCATTTATCACATACATTCACTTTTAGCATCACAAATGAGGGAGGTGCAGGTGATTGAGTGATGGGGGTTTCATAGCTAATCTCGATGTGGCAAACTCAATCAGTGAATCAAGAGGAGCTCCATACTGCTAATCAGAGAGAGATAAGACCCACCCCCACTCTGGGTTGCTGAGATCTCCTTGGGGTTTTAAGTCACTGTAACCCCTAACCACCCTCCTGTTCCCCGAATACCATCCACCCCAACACTCCATTGCCTTTCCTGTGAGAACAACAGATGGTAGGCCCAGATTATAGAGGAAATGTCAAACAAGAGTGTGCATGTCACATTAGAGTATTACAGGAATTAGATTAGACTTAAACAATCAGCAATGTAAATAATCTTTTCAGGCTTTAGTTGTGTATATCATAGTGTTTAGAATCATAATGCAATGCTATTTTGTTGGTATAGTTTACTGGTATCAAGGAAAAAATGTAAATGAGTGGTCTCTGAGTTTAATACTAATGCATGCTAAAAAAAATAAACAAAGTGCAAAACAAAGTGGTTTGCTCTTTGTGAATATATGTGTATATAATGTTACTTTATCACAATTCATTGTGCCCCCTGGCTACCATGAGGTACCACTTTTTGTTAATAAATTTGATCTGCATTTAATTTAATTGTTAAGGTTACATTTTTTAATCGATTAACAAGCCTAGAAATTAATTTTATTTATCTTTATTGTTAAGGAAACACCCATTCCAGTTAGTGTAGTGTAATGAAATCTTAGACCAGAAATGAATGAACAGCTTGACATTGGTGTATTTATTGTATGAAGGTTGAGGCTGATCCTCCCACACATGGCAGCTGCTTAGCACCTTCACTACCCATCATACATTGAGACAGAACATATGCTTCTAGTCTGATAGTGAGTGAATGATTGAAAGAATGAACATATGAATTAAAAGTGATTTGCTAGATTGGGGAGGGGGAAAGATACCAGGGTAATAACAGTCATGCTGAATGAGAGAAATGACACTAGAAATCTTATTTCCACAAGCAGTTTTACCATTTTAATTTGCTGAAATATTGATCCCATCATCTTTTGTTTAGGGCTGTTGAAAAAAGTGGGAGGGGTAACGATGTGGCGAGCCGTGGGGGGAACAGACCACTCCGGCATTTCCGCTCCAGCTCTGTGCCTCTACCTCTGGTTATGGACAGCTTGGTACACTCCAGCATTGGGACATCAATCAAAGCAGCCCTTCAGCCTGCATCACACTCCACTGAGGAGGGAAACGGAGGGAGCCTCTCCTCCCCACGAAAACAACCTCCTCCCAAACCCAAACGAGACCCTAATACACGTCTGAGTGCATCGTACGAGGCAGTGAGCGCAGGGCTGAGTATTGCACCCAAAGAGATCCCTGCTGAGGGTCAAACCTCTCCATCTGGAAGCCCACCAAAAACCCAACTCTCTCCTTCTGATCGTACGTATAAATATGAGCTCAAACATTTACTGCACGTCCAAAAGTATGTGGACACCCTCTTCTATTATACATGATGTATTGACCTGTATAAAGCCTAAACCTGAATCCCACTGATTCACCTTTGGGAGCCAGACCCAATCATGCAACATCAAGGCCCAACCTCACTGATGCGCCTGTGTCAGAATAGGTGCAATACTTGCATCCCTATTCCAACATCTAGTGAAAAAAAGAGTGCAAGGAGAATTAGGGAGTACCAACTTGCCATTAATGACAGTGGTTTCAATATAATACATGTAGATTATATATTAATTAATTGTAAATACAATGTAGGTGTGGTGTTCAGATGTCCACATGCTTTTGGCCATATACATGTTTCATGCAACACAGAACTAAATGTCTTAATCTACTTCAGTATTGAGAATTGTTCCTGGCATTCCAGTAAATAGCTTTTCCCTTTCCTTCCAAAACCATCCATTATCCCACTACGCCTCCAGCTCTCTCTAAACCACGCCCTCACAGTGATGACTACAGCACCATGAAGAAGATCCCACCCCCCAAGCCCAAACGCAGCCCTAATACCAAACTGACAGGCTCCTATGAGGAGATCTCTGTACCTTCTCCAGCACGGCCCACAGACATGAAACTTGTCAGCCTGATACGAGGCGGCCACTGCTTGGGTCTCATCCAGCGAGCAGCATCTGCGGATGGCCCCCATTCTTCTGTGCTAAGCCTCTACCCCTGCCAGGATGAGGAGGATGTGTATATTGAGATGGTGGGGGCCTCAAGAGCCCTCAGCCTGGCTGACTCACACAGTCCAGAACTGGGAGAGGCAGTATACGAGGAAATGAAGTACTTCCCACCTGATGAGGTGGGGTCAGCTCTGGTGGTCAAACCTGAAGCTGTCAATCCCATTACCACTACCCTACCTGTCCCAGTGCTGGAAATCAAGAGGCCTGTGACTTTGATGGAGCACTATGGCACACTCGGGGGAAAGCAGCAGGGCAAGGATGGGGCAGCATGTGACATTCCAGCTCCATTCCCCAACCTCCTTCCACATCGTCCCCCACTTCTAGTCTTCCCTCCGTCCCCTGTCACTTGCTCTCCTGCCTCAGATGAGTCCCCCCTTACGCCTTTGGAGGTGAAGAAGCTGCCTGTGTTCGAGACCAACCTCAACTACACCAGCCAGGATGGAGGCAGCCCACTCTCCCCACAGTATATCCGGCAAAGAGCTGACTCCTCACCGAGTCTTTCCGTCTTAATGCCAGACAAATCCACACCACCCTTGACTCCTCCTCTCCCTCCTCCCCCTCTGGCAGCACTTCCACCTCCTTACCGTCCCCCATCCCACTTCCCTTTCCCCCCTGAACAAAACTTATTGGCCCTGACCCGTGCATCTTCTGTGGCTACCACCGATTCCCCCAAAGTCTCCCATAAAATAGGGCACGGTCTGGCAGAGACGCCCCCAAGCAGTTCCAAACCTCCCTTCTCCCCAGTAAAGACCTCGAGGCCAGAGCCTCGCAGAGCTCACTCCTGCTCCTCCTCGCCTTTGCTCTTCAACCCTGCCAATGGGAGATCCCTCACCAGCCCTCTAGACGAGCTCAACACGATTTTCAGCTCAGGGCGCAGCCTGCTCCGCAAGTCCACCACTGGAAGAAAGATCCGTGACAGCGGTGAGTGAGGGAGTGTGCATCTGTTTGGGTACATGTGTTCTAAAGTTGTTGTAATAATTCCGGAAGGAATTGCATACATGAATGACCAAGCAGGTCTCTCAAGCACTTTGTCTATAGTTGAGCCAGTGTTGAACCACGACAGGCCTCTCAGTCAGAAAAAGCCATTTTGAAAGTGCCACAGAGCGACAGTACTGTATTTCCACTTTTTGCTGAAATCTTTTGTTTCACAGTAGAAAGTCAGTCATACAGATTTATAATGTCATGAAGGTGAGTAAATAGCTGCATTTCACAGACTTGCACAAAACTTTTGCGATATTTTATAAATGTCAATAAAAAACGATTGCGAAATTACGCTGTTTCCATTAACCGATGTAACACTAAAATATTTGTTTTCCTCTCGCGATAAGTCATTTTGATGTATGTTGGTAAATTTATGTATATCGCAGCCGTCGCACTAGCCATTATTTTTATTTGAAGGAGACATGCAACTTTTTCGAAGCAATAAGGACGAAATGTCTGAAATGACTTCTGAAATGTATTGCAGCGCGGCTGGTTTAAACAAAACCATTGACTAGAGTGGCCACATATGAGCCATAACACATTGCAGACATGTGCTGTGTAAATAAGGGGTTATCCAAGCATTAAGGGCAATGAAATCCGCGTATTCTTGAGAGTGGGCACGTATGAGGTGTTTATTTGAGGTTATAGTACATTAAAGAATTATTGTGATTTTTATTTACAAAAAACACAATTTGAAGGGTAATGGAAACACAGATTATGATTACACAGTTTTCATTTCTGTGTGAACTTTCCTTTTAAACCGTTGCATTGCATGCTCCAAAGACATGAATCACAGATTTGTCTTGAATCGCAGATTTTTATAGCTCATCAAAGGAGTTTATGCTCGCCAGCAACATGGTCATGCTTAATATGCAGTAGAAGCATTAAAATAGTCTGGTCAAATTATAGAAACTTTCTCAGCACTCTTCTGGTTAAATCTAATTTCATATATGTGATTACTTCGAGGCACATCCTCTTTAGTACGTTTTCTCTTGACTCATTCAGTGCCATGCTTTGTGTTCGTCAAAAACAGTGAGGTCAGTGCTGATAAAACAGACATGTACCATAAAACCTCAGTGTTCTCTCTCAGAAACCCATTCTGATGCAGGCATTTATGTTTATGTATGATGGAGGTTTACACTGTATTTTGCTTCTGCTCTGGCTCACTTTTACGGCACAACAACATCCTTTGCAACAACTGCCCTTAAATGCTTCTACACTATGGGCCCGGCCCAAAGGTTGAACTGAGTCAGAATATATCCGTAACTGCTGTCGGAGTTCTGATGTTGTGTGCTACCTGCTCAGATTGTGCTACCTCCGTGTGTTATTCGGCAGAATATAAATCTTCAGATCAGGATTTTAGTTTACTTATTAGCAGTACAGAATGCCACACAGCAACTTTTTGGCATTGCACCAAGCAACAATCAATCGAAATCATAACTAAACGAAAAGATCAAGCGCCTAACAAGGTCTCCGTGCATTAATTTGAATGGTTTGTTTTTCCCCACGGCATAAACGGATATGATGTTTTTGTGAGCATTCCCAGCAATGCCGACCAAGTCTATGAAAAGGTTTTTGCCCCTTCCCGTTTTTTTTTTTTTTTTTTTGCATATTTGTTACACTTAAAATATTCAGATCATAAAACAAATTTTAATGTTACACCAAGATAATGAAAGTACATTCAAAATGCAGTTTTTAAATGATGATTTCATTTAATAAGGGGGAAAAGCTGTCCAAATCTACCTGGCCCTACGTGAAAAATGAACCACCCCCTCCTGTTGAGTCATGAAAGAACTGCGAAACTGTGATTAACCACAATATTTTAGAAAGCGGAGTTAAATTTCACTAGCCAAACCCAAGCCCGATTACTGCCAGACCTATTGAATCAAGAAATCACTTAAATAGAACCTGTCTGACAAGGTGAAGCATGCTTAAAGAGCAACACATCATGCCGCGATCTAAAGAAATTCAAGAACAGATGAGAAACAAAATAGTTGACATGTATCAGTCTGGAAAGTGTTATAAAGTCATTTCTAAGGCTTTGGGACTCCAGCGAACCATGGTCAGAGCCATTATCCACAAATGGATAAAACTTGGAACAGTGGTGGACCTTCCCAGGAGTGGCCGGCCTACCAAAATTACTCCGAGCGCAATGACGACTCATCCAGGAGGTCATAAAAGAACCCAGAACAACATCTAAAGAACTGCAAGCCTCACTTGCCTTAATTAATGTCAGTGTTCATGATTCAACAATAAGAAAGAGACAGGGCAAAAACGGTTCCAAGGCAAAAGCCACTGCTGGCCAAAAAGAACACAAAGGCTTGTCTCACATTTGCCAAAATATATATCTTGATTATCCCCAAGACTTTTGGTAAATATTCTGTGGACTGATGCAACAGAAGTTGAACCTTTTGGAAGGTGTGCGTCCCATTACATCTGGCGTAAAACCAACACAGCATTTCATAAAAAGAACATCATATCAACACTCAAACATGGCGATGGTTGGGGCTGCTTTGCAGCTTCAGGACCTGGATGACTTGCCATAATTGGAACCATGAATTCTGCACTCTATCAAAAAATCCTGAAGGAGAATGTCCGGCCATCAGTTTGTGACCTCAAGCTCAAGCGCACTTGGGTTATGCAGCAGGACAATGGTCCCAAACACACCAGCGAGTCCACCTCTGAATGGCTCAAGAAAAACTAAATTATGGTTTTGTAGTGGCCAAGTCAAAGTCCGGACTTAAATCCGACTGAGATGCTGTGGCCTGACCTTAAACAGTCCTTTCATGCTCGAAAACCCTCCAATGTGGCTGAATTAAAACAATTTTTCAAAGAAGAGTGGGCCAAAATTCCTCCACAGCAATGTGAAAGACTCATTGCCAGTTATCGCAAATGCTTGATTGCAGTTGTTGCTGCAAAAGGTGGCACAACCAGTTATTAGATTTAGGGGGCAATTACTTTTTCACATAGGGCCAGGCAGGTTTGGACAGATTTTGTCCCTTAATAAATTAAATCATTATTTCAAAACTGCATTTTGCATTTACTCGGGTTATCATAGTGTAATATAAAAATTTGTTTGATTATCTGAATCATTCAAGTGTGAAAAATATGCTATATATATACATTATCTATTTATTTCCCCTTTTCTTTTCTCTCTCTGTCTTGATTCAGTTTATTGTAAAGGGCACAGGGGGTATTAGCTCCAGTCACATAAATATTACATGGACGAGAGATGATGTAGCTATGAAATATTAAATAGCAAAGTCTCCTGCTCTGCTGACGGATGTGAATCGCTGAAATGTGTGTGAATCCCCAGAGTATAATGTGTGTGTGTGTGTGTGTTGTGCGTCTTAGGACACACTCAGTGTCACCCCAGAGCAGAGGAAATTACTTCTCACATTACTGTACAGGTTCACGTCTGTGTGTGTGAAATGAACAAACATAAATCTGTCATAATGTTTGTGTTAGTGTCATGCTTGGGAAATATTTTAAGTCTACAACATAACATTTTTGCATGCAATATTGCACCTTTTTAAGGTTAGGTCTTAAAAAGCCCTCATATTTAATCAGATTAAATTAACTCAGATTAAATTTACTTTTTGTTTTTAATTATTCTTCAATTGTGGACAGCACATCTTGTCTAGCTATCTTTCTCTGCTGTTGTTGTTGCTTTTTAGTGCTTTAATTTATATATACATTAATATATTAAATACGGTAATACTTTAATTCAAAGACTTGTTAGTCTGATCACGTGCCAGTAAAGAAATGTATAATGTTACAAAAGATTATATTCCAAATGAATGCTGTTCTTTTAAGCTTTTTTATTTATCAAAGAATCCTGATAAAATGTATCATGGTTTTCACAGAAATATTAAAGGGTTACTCCACCCCAAAATTATAATTTTGTCACTATTCACTTACCCGCATCTCGTTCCAACTCCATAAAAGCTTTGTTCATCTTTGGAACACAATTTAAGATATTTTAGATAAAAACCGGGAGGCTTGTGACTGTCCCATTGACTGCCAAGTAAATAACACTGTCGAGGTCCAGAAAAGTATGAAAAGCATCGCCAGGGTAGTCCATCTGCCATCAGTGGTTCAATCTAAATTTTATGAAGCGACGAGAATACTTTTTGTACGCAAAGAAAATTAAACTTTTTTTCAACAAATCGTCTCTCCTCATCAGCGTAGCGGCATTTTGGATATTACCCATCGAACGCACGCTCTTTTGCATCCGCCTCAACGCAAGGATGCATATTCTACGTGTATTTATGCTTTGATTTGAATTAAAATAGCTTATCCGAATGAAACACTGATGGCAGATAAATACCGCAAAAAATATTTGTGTTTCGACTATTTGCCCTATTCAGTGTTCTAAAATATAAAATTAATAGTTTCTAAAAATAAATGTATCATGCAAATAGGAAGATTTAAAGGAGTCTTTTTTGAACTTCACTAAACAAATGTATGTGTGGCACTCGAAAGATAAGGAAGCAAACACGTAGGCCTAGAAGAAAATGTATCTTTATTTAAGATTATTATTAGCCTACTCTTGACAGAGAGCTGGTTTGGTTTTTGAGAGACGGAGACGCAGCTGTTTGGTTGGTGATCGCGCTGTGCTTATACATTCGTGTATCACATCATATCCTATAATGTTTAAATCATTGCCTTTTAAATATACACAAATAGTAGAATGTGTACTATGATGTATTATTTTAGAATATTACATTTGCCAACAGAGTGACAACCGCAAAGTTTGATTTGCGCTCTTTTCATTCGTAAAGGTTACATTCATTCACTTCACACACTCGTTATTGTGTGACTTTAGAGGTTTGTGTAAAATATCACGCTGATCCCCTGGCTCACCTGTGAATCTAGCAAACACCAGACTGTGCAACAGCCTCAGACGAATATTCGGGCAGAATTATTTATTATCCTTTATTCGTTTTTGAAGCCATTATCCGTGCCTTTCCGAATAAGGTATTCGGCTTCAGGCACACCCCTAGTGTTTAATTATAAAAATGCAAAACAGCAGCATTTTCACTTGTGGGATTTTTGACTGTATATCTGGATACCCTGTTGAAAAAAAACAGCATATGCTGTTTAGGTATGTTTTGAAGCATGACTGCTGGTTTGAGCTGGTTTAAGCTGGTTCTTAGCTGGTCATGAGCTGGTTTAAGTTGGTCATGTGCTGATCCTAAGCTTGTCCTGAGCAGATGCTAGTTGCTTAGGACCAGCATATGAGGTTAACTAGCTAAGGACCAGCTTAAACCAGCTCAAACCAGCAGTCATGCTTCAAAACATACCTAACCAGCATATGCTGTTTTTTCAACAGGGTATCTGAGCCTGAAATACTGAAATGTAATACCTCATTTGAAATAGGGCTAAACGATTAATTGCATTTGCGATAATATCGCGATATTAAAAAAACGCAATTTTTCAACCACAGAGGCTGCAATTACACTGTCACGTTACACACGAGAGTAATATATGACAATCGTATGACATCAAAGTACGGCAAGAGAAAGCATAAGGAGACGTCTGCTCTCTTATAGCTCTTTCCCTGGTAATTAGTTTATTTTATAATGATGTAACTCAGTTACTATTTGTGAGAAGTAACTAGTAATATAACAAATTACTTTTTTAAAGTAACATGCCCAACACTGCTTACTATACAATGATGTATTGCTTGTCTTTGTTGAATAATACAGAATATAAAGAGCTTTAAAAAATAATTGCATATTAAATCGCAATCGCAATATTGGTAAAAAAAAACGCAATTAGATTATTTTCCAAAATCGTTCAGCCCTAATTTGAAATGAAAAAGACAAAACCCATTTACACATCAGTGCTCAGATGTACATGTCATAATTGCCAATCTCAATTGTAAAGCAATGTGACTGTTTTCCTCATGTGAATATATAAGGTAGTGTCTGTAGGAGTCCCAGACACAAAGCTGCAGTTAATGAATCTCTGATAACCCAGATGCTGGCAGTGAAGTCAGATGCTCATGCCATGAGTAAGAGCATGCTGTAATGGAAACAGGGCTTTTAACAGGGCTTTAAAGGGGCAGCTGACCCCTGTGCTATATCCATCCCTGTGGCGGTCAGATCCAAGGAGACCCACATGCCTCGAGGCTTAAACATCCCCCCGTTCTTCCGCTCTCTGTGCCGTCAACGTCATTGCTATACTCAATCATTCCCATAATTCCTGGTCAGAGCAGCTGCAGATGCCCCTTCAGACATTTTAGGGACTCAAAGTGGCAGGTGTTAGCTTGTATGTCACGTCGTCACCTTTTTTTGTCATAAACTGGGAACACACGGTTACGTAGTCACGGTTAGATGGTCTGTGAGGCATTACGTTGTGCTGAAGCATAGGTTACACATGCAAATCAGTGTACTTAAATATTTTTCTTCATTTATTTTCCATAGGACTCTCAAATTCCAACATTAACCTGCCAGGTCGAGAGGATCAAGGCCCCATCTCTCCGTCAGCACAGTTACAGGACAAAAACGCCAACAACCACAACTCTCCCAACTCTTCGAACTCTGCACCAATTGAGAACGGCAACCAGATCTCTAATGGTAATGGAACACAAGAGGTTAAAGGTGATGAAGCTTGTGAAGACTGCACAGCAAACACTGGATCTCATGCGTTAACCAGAAATAATTTGCAATTGCATGTTTTAAAGCATGCAAACCAATGCAGATCACACATACTAAAAATTTGTTTGGGTATCGATACACATACACACACACACAGATATATATATATATATGTGTGTGTGCATGCATGTGTGTGTGTGTGTATATATATATATATATATATGTGTGCGTGTATAAATGTGTGTGTGTGTGTGTGTGTGTGTGTAGATAATTATTATTTGAGATATATATTATTTCATTTATATTTACATTTTATTTTATATTTGCATATAATAAATAAATGCAATTTAAATAAATGTATTCTGTTTACAAAATATATCAATATATTTTGAATGTTTCACTAAAAAGAACTAGTTCATATATCAAGGGCCAGTTTTACTATCAGCTTGCACTAGCGCAAACTGTCTTTTGGCGTTATAATTATACTGTCAGGTTTTAATAATGACGCGCATATTTTTGCACCTGACCTTATTGAATATACATTTTTAGGAGTTTCCCTTTCAGACGCAATTGTTATGGGAGGAGAGTATTCAAATGAATCACGCAACACAATTTACCAATGTTTGTGCTCGTCAAATTACTGGCATTTGGGCCATTATTTAATGCCCAAAAAAGCATGTTTTAATTTTTTTTTGCTTGAAATGGCTGCAATTTTTTGTTGCTAGGAGGAGGCACCGCAGAGAACAGAGAGCACGTGGTAGAAGGGAAGAGGATTTTTTTCCACACATATTAGTTTATTTTGATTACCAGAAGAAGACATTATTAGAACATATTGTTTGCCAAGCCATGTTATATTTAATTTGATTCGGGAAATAAAAGATGACTGGAATACCAGTCTATCAAAACTTCTAGCAAACCTTCATTTCTGGCCTCTGGTTCTTTTCAATGTACTGTGGCTTCTTTATTTCTTTATTAGCGACTACACCAATTTTCCCTGCGCTTGGTATATTGCGTTGATCGATATATAAATGAGATGTTGCCTCTGTTTTCTTTAATTTGCACATTGTTAGTAAATCACACGCAGAAATTTCCCCTCCCATCTGCGCTGTTTTGGAATTGCGCTCTCGCTAATTTACCCTGTTTAGTAAAACTGTCACTTGTTTGTGACTCGGACAACATTGCTAATTACTATGTACATTATATATATCCCTCATTTAGAATAATAATCAACATGTTCATCAACATTAAATGTGGTCAGGAATAAATATTGCAAATTTCACCTAATGTAAATCCAACTGAGATTCTCAAGAATATTTTCTGGCCACATAAATAAGACTTGTATGCAGTTATTAGTGATGATTCGCATTATCACTCAGGTGAAAATGTTAGGTGTACTACGCTTTCTGTTCATGGCTTTATAAATGTGATCAAGAGTAAGGGAGACTAACCCCACAATCCCATGTTACATTAGGCCATTGGCCGTTGCATGTCTTAATGTGCATCCATCCAATTATCCAAAGCTCAATCGCATGTCATTGGCGGGCCCAGCCTTCCCCCAAGGTTTGTTTACCACAGAGACAGCTCCAATGACTGCATAACCTTTGGCCAGCTGAGCATGACATACACCACTGAGACACAGCGCTTTACATGCATGAGGAAATATTGGAGATAAAGTGAGAGAATAAGAGAAAATAAAAGTATGGCAGATTGAGAGCAGTTAGTGAAGAGGAAGGGATTGGAGAAATGGACAAGGTAAGATGGAGCGAGTTGACCCAAAAGCTATCACTGAGGCAGGCCGTGATTAAAGTGAAAGGCTCTGGACTTGATAAAGTGCTCTCCTAAAGAGCCATCAGATGGCTCAGGGTCTCTCTGTCTCCCTTGGACAAACACATACACTCACTGCCTTGGCCTTTTGTCCTCTCAGTGAGGCTAATAAATGCGTGGGGGGGGGGTTCCCATATTCCACATGACGGGATGTAGTGGGCCGAAGTTTTAAACAGCCAGCAGTGACCTATACACTCAGCCATTAAATGCCTGCATCTTCAAGTTAATGGCATATGAACTAATGTGCATTTCCCAAAGGAAATACCAATGCTTGCAATACAGCCAAGGAATAGAGTTAAAGTATTGGGTAGCTCAGGTTTTAGGCATATCTACACGGGCATTAAAAAAATGCTTTTTTTAGTGACTGTGGTGGTTTTCAGAACTTGGTCTGTTTCTTAATATAATACCAGAGCCTAGTGATATTTTTTATGAACATGACTATAATACCATGGTACCGTAATGTTTGGAAATCTGCTATGAAGATACCATGTTTTTTATTTTGTTTTGTATTTATTGTTGTTGTTGTTGTTATGTACTGTACATACATTTTTTTTGTATATATCTTAGCCCAGCTATTTTAAACTGTTTGATCACATTCTAGGGTTACTATTATGCATAAAACCCCCTTATACCACATTGATAGGAATACTGAGATAAAAGACAAAAAATACAACCATCAACATATTTCAAAATGTTTCCTTTTTTTGTAACATATATCATAAAAAGTTGATATTAGTGCTACCAGTATTACAGCATCAATATTGTAACTTATTTCTTACATTTGAATTTTTTTATTTAGTGCAATATTTTGTCATTGCAACATTTTTTAGTGTAATTTTCACTAGCAACTGCAATTGGATTTATATTGTATACCTAAATTCACTGTATCCACTGTTGTGATCAACATGCTTACTCATTCTATGACCACACTCAACAAAACTGAGTATATGCTAATTAATATATTAATACTAGACTATTTTTTCCATATTTGCAGGAAGTGCACTAAAACATCAGTAAGTCTTTTTAGAGCTTTACAAATGAAAAACTTTGTTTATGGTCACTATTGTGATCGTTGGGATTAAATGGGTTTTCATTCCAATTATTCAGTCAATACTAGACTTTTGTGATGCATGTCTAGGAATTTATACAGATTTTATGCACGTCTTACATAGATATTTTATTTTTTTATTTTTTGAGAATTGAATTATCTTAAACATTTAAATAATTGTAATTCTTATTAAAATAATTGTAATTCTTATTAAATAATTGTATTTCTCGGAATGCAGTCAAAGCAGTGAATCTGATGGTCAAATAATTTAAACAATCATAAAACTAAGGCTGAAATTATATACAAGACAAACAATATACATGATGTGGTGCAAGCTAAATAACAGAAATTTAAAGAGAAAAATTGAGGAATTTCCATGTAGTGTTCGCATTATGTGATTACAGTTAGCGCAATACATTAGAGCAACATAATCCAGAACATGCATGAGGAATGTTGTATTTAACATCCGGATATTTCTCCTTCAATAGGGACGTTGGAAGACGAGGGACATCCGAAGTCTAATGCGTCCAGCACCTCAGCATTACACAGGCACATGGACAGCCACCACACTCAGGTGAAGCATATACACAAACCCACACTCACATGCACACGCTCTCTTGTGGCATCTGTCATCCACTCTTCCATGGGGAGAAGGTCTCCAGTGACCCCAAATGGCAGATGTAATCATGGGTAATGAAAGTGAGAGCGGGTCTCATGTCATCCCAGACTCAGCACTCTGCCAAATGAAATGAGCCGAGGCTTATCTGGAGATCGTATTCAGAGGTGCATTAGAGGAGAGGGTGGTGCTCCAGCCCTGTTCTCCTCTTCAGGAACATGCTGAAACGATCACTGTGTGCCCTCTGCGCTTCTCAGCATCTCACTGTGTGTCCTGAAAGCAGGGTTACCCTCACAAAACATTAAAACTTAACGAGGGTTCTCTGAGAGCTTTCTACCTCAATAACACTATCTGTCTCTGTGTCAATCTCTCAACAGTAAGGTATGGGAATCGAGCATACTTATTCAGAACCGGTCTGTTGTTAATATAATATTGAAGTCGAGTGATTTTCAGGAACTTGCCTGTAATACCATTGTACATTTTTGTTAACGTGATATTTGGAAATTTACCATAGTAATATTAATTGTATTATTATTATTATTATTATTATTGTAGTAGTAGTTAATGATAGATAGATAGATAGATAGATAGATAGATAGATAGATAGATAGATAGATAGATAGATAGATAGATAGATAGATAGATAGATAGATAGATAGATAGATAGATAGATAGATAGTAGGGATGTGCATCTCCATAACTGAGGCCAACAATACAATACATTGAAGATACATATAAAGCAGCTAGCGATGCGATACGATTCACCTGTTACGATGCAGTGCGATTTGATTTCGATTCGATTCAACACAATGCAATACGATGCAATGGAAAAAATATGATCACTTTTATTTATTTGGTTCAGACAGACAGCAAATCATAAATTAACTTATGTGTCTTCTGACTTCTAATGCCTCGAGGCCTGTTTCATAAAACAAGTTTACCAAATAGGCCAGGCTTATTTCAGTTAGTCTGACTCACTGTAAAATGATTTGGTTCCATAAAGCAAATTTAACAAAGATCAACCTCAGTAACTGTGGCTACTTAGGCTGGAAAGCTGACCTGGTTCAGGGCAGACTAACTGTCAGGCTAAGCTGAGCTCCTCACTGACCAATATATTACCCCTGTCTCTCTCACATACCATCATAGCCATGCAGCCTTTCTCTCTGGTTTTATGACAGCTGTACCCTTTATAGTTAGAACAGATAGCATTAGAACATTACAATCTAACATTGCTCTTTAAAGCATCAACAATCACTAAACTAAAAGTTAAAATCACTAAATTAAAACCACATTTTAACTGCTATAAGAAAAGCACATTAATTCATCTGAGTTTAGTAATTAGGACTGTATTAGCTTACATTTGATTTACCCATTTCAATAGTCCCTTTACAGTTACTGCTATCATAAAATGCATATCTGACTCAGAATATTGCACTCCGTCTGTTTAACGCGCAGCATTGCTCGTCCACTCGCGTGCCTCGCCCACTCCTGACAGAAAAATGGATATATTTGCATGACTTTCTAACATTTAGAGATGAAAAATATACTTGTGACATGTCAGTTATGCACTGAGGAAAACACGTCTCAAATGGGGGGGGGGGGGTCTGCTCTACCAGATCACGTTCCGACAGAATCCCACTAGGTAGAAATCGCGATTGCGTTACCGGTAGAGCCCTGCACGGGCCTCAAATTTAGGCCCTAGAAAAGGCACGTATCTGACAATTTAACAGAATTACCCGTCAGATCATCAGAATCAGATTATACTGTTTCAGCTATTAAAATAGTTTTGTTTGTAATGGCTAAGTGATTATATTTAATTTTGTTTTTATTAAGTTAATTTTTTAAAATGTTTGAAGCATTTTTTTTTTTTTAAGTAAAAAAAAAATACTTTTGCTGGGACTTCAGCCTATTGCGTGTATTTGAACGCAGAACTCTTCATCTGCGCTGACGACGCGCTCTCTGCTGCTGTGGGACACTAAGCACCGTCGAGCTGCTCTTCACAGTCGCGGCAGCATGGTCTCGTGTTGTTTCCACCAGCGCGGCAATTTTTTTTCATCACTGATGGATGGATGTCTAAAATATAAAAATAAGGAGAAGCCTAAAACAGGCCCGAGGCCCAGCCAGCATCTAAACTATGACCTGAAAATTGGTGACTATGACCTGAAAACGTAAAAAAAAAATCGGGGCTGGACTGAAATGCAGGGCTCTAGTCCACTACCCCCCACCCCACCCCCTTACGGCACACCTGTGTATATATATATTGCAGCTATACCAGCAAATAATTACTGGTACAGCAAAACGTGTACATTTATGTATTTAGAATAAAAGAATTCAGGATAAAAACATTTATGTTTATTTTTCATCTAATTATTTTCTTTAAATATTTTTTCATTTAATTATTTGGCCCTTCATAACGTACCAGAATGTGGATCAGAATTGTAAATTTTCTTCCGATTCCTGCCTCATCCAACTAGATTACATTCGGTCAGTCTTTCTTTTATTTTTCCAATAATCTTTCCAAACATGACTTATAGATATAAAAATATTTCTTCAAAATTCAAATCAGGCATCTAGTGTTGAAGAAAGACTGATGCATGAGCAGTTTGTGATAGGCTTTTTTTTTCCAATAAATACATGACGCACCTATGGTTTAACTCCTATCTTTACATAATCTTGCATTACATTATAAATATATATGACCTTTACTGTAAATAACGCATGGATGATCGCCACCTACTGTCAGATAAAAAGCTTCAGTGATTCAAGACTGTATATTCCTAAATGTCTAGTTTATATATAGCTTTGGCCGTGACATTCGGGGCTTGGCATGAGCAGTATACAATGTATGTGACTGTCAATCACTAACAGGAAGACCATAGTAGGAACAAGGAAGCCATTGCCAAACGCAGAGGATGTGACATTGGTAGGTATTGAAAAAGAAAATACAAATGCATCACAGACATAGCTAGAGCAGACACCATCTGTTAGGATGATGGGATTGGAGACAGATATATGGCACTGTCACCTGCTGACAGCAAAGAGAGAATTCTTTGATTTATGGCAGTCAAATGCTCGTTTTATAAGCTTATGTACTTTGTAGAAAGATCCACAACAGACTGCACTGTCTCGCTTAACTGTATAATCATCTCAATATCTGTGGCTCTGTTCCAAAACCTAGTGAGATGTATGTAGACCTATGTAGCCATCAACATTATACAGTGTAAAAGTGTTTTTTTGTGTTTTTTTTTAAGTGACTGCCTTCCCAATTTCCAATAAATGTCCAATAAAAAAGTAATAATTATTGGTTATTCAAAATTGCGAAGGCAGTCCCAAAATGCATTGGCTCAGGGGACCAAGTCAAGTCACCTTTATTTATATAGAGCTTTTAACAAACAGATTGTGTCAAAGCAGCTTTACAGTACCAAATAGGACAATGGTGTGTCAGTAAGGCAAAAGGACAATAGTAAACACTCAACGCAACACTTCAAGATGGCAGACAATAAATAATAATTGAATTCATTTATTAAAACTATCAAACAATAAAAAATGAAACAAAACAAAAAAAAAAAAAAATACAGTTTAATACATAGAATAGTCATTTAATAAAGCTATTTTACATTTGTATTCACTATTGCATATGCTATGTACAGTATATTCTGTAGATGCTATGTGTTTTATGCTTAAGAATATCTATAGCAAAGCAACATACTAACAGCACACTCCTCTGAAATCAATTATAAGTTGCATCTCAGCCGCTTTTGAAGTTCCATCTAAGTTCCTTAGAAACTGCCTACTTAGATGGAAAGGCAGCTCGCTAGGTTTGGGACCAGAGATTGTTTTCTTGTTTCATAATTGTTCCACGTCTGCATAAACTCCCTGATTTACTTACCAAGTCATATGTGAGTTCCAGTAATGGAAATCTGCTTTCATAATAATTGAAAGCGAGAGACCACAACAGTGCACCTGTCACTCTCTATATGTAATTTGTGGCCCACTGCTGAGGGCTACACCTTAAAGGAACTTCTGCTGGCCTGTAATGCTTTATGAAAATGTAAACTATATGTATAAATGCTGTGGCCCTGAGGTGCTCTTCCATAAAGTGGAACACGCACTTGTCGTAAACTCGTGTGGGCTGGTTGTTATTAAACGCAAAACAGCGAGCCGCTGTCATTCGACCCAACCGAAGCAGTGTAAGGTTCCTGAGTGGAGCCCTGGGATCCTCGCTCTCTCTGACTCTGCTGTGTTGTCATATTGCCCAGTGCTGAGTGCTGTGGACTGTTTGACTATTAAAAAGGGAGCATCCTAGGTTCTCTGTAATGGCCACAGCGTCCTGCGTTTCCAATCCAGTGTATTCTGGCTCAGGCAAAGAATAACAGAAGCCTGTCATTATTCTAATGAACATACAAACAGTGTACGCAGTCTGTCCTGCACTGGTCCAGGATCTGCAAAAAGACATTTTAGGTTTATCTGTGAGACACACTTGAGAAAACCCGCAACTGTATTTCATAAAGTCCTTGTATGACTAAAACTACTGCAAAAAAAGATTCAAAGATTCGTATTCAAATCATTATTAGTAGTATTATTTTAGACCTTTCCACATAGTAGATGGCTTGCATACAGACTGACAGAAAGAGGCTTCGATACAGCGATAATCCGAGTGACAGCTGCATCACCGCATCAGCTGACTGACAGTCCCTCAGATATTTACACTGTTGAAATCTTACCCTTTGCACAGCACATACAGTGACCAACAGATGATATTACAGAATTATATCATTATGAAAAAAGCGAAGTGTCCCGCTGACTTGGACGACACCTCTTCTGCCAGAAAAAGTGTGCTGGTTCTTGTGTCCATGCATGAGAGCCAAACAGTGACATACATAACCTGCCTACAAATACATATGTAGTGTCATGTCTACTCCGTTTATAGGCCTAATACTTTTTAACATATAATCCAGTAGTATTACGTCACATGCTGCTTTTAAAGCAAAATTCAGAACTTATTTAGGTATGTACACTGTCTTTAATGCTCGCCAAGATTGCATTTATTTAATAAAAATACAGTAAAACAGTAATTATTGCTACAATTGTTATTAAAATGTAACATATATATATATATATATATATATATATATATATTAATATAATTGAAATATTTGAATTACATTTATTACCCTACATTTACAACCAATCAATCAATAAATAATAAATCTAACATTAATATTTATTAAAATATGTAATATATTTATTGTTAATATTATAAAAATATTACAAAAAATATAGATTCTAAATATTTTAATAATGTTTTTTATTCAAGTCAATTATTCTACTGAACACTGATTATGTCAGAAGTATATTATATCGTAGTTTGATTTGAATTAATTGTAAGAGTTTAATCAAAAATAAAATAAAACAGTGATAGTATTACATATAGTTACAATTAAAATAACTATTTTCTATTGTAATATTTTAAAATGTAATTTATTCCTGTGATGCAGCGCTGAATTTTCAGCACCATTACTCCAGTCTTCAGTCACACGATCTTTCAGAAACCATTCTAATATGACGATTTGCTGCTCAAAAACATTTCTTATCAATATTGATCATTGAGTTGCTTAAAATATCCGTGAAAACATGCTTTTTTAAGTTTCGAAGAAAAACATTTATTTTAAATATAAATCGTCTGTAATATTTTAAATGTTTTCTCTCACTTTTTATATGCATCCATTTCTTTAAAAAAAAAAATTTTTTTTTCACACTGTAGTGTAGATCATGATAAATAAAAATGTATTTGTAAATAAATGTACTTGTCAATATACAGAGAATGTAGCTGGAGTTGTGTGCAGCACAACATGCTGTTCATGGGAACAAGATGTCCGTCGCATCACATCAGGCATTTCCAGTGCAGACATCTTCATTGATTTTAATGCAGACGATCTAATTTAGTTTCACGTCAGTCTAGCCAGACCGAGCTGTCACATTATTCCACCCTGAAGTCTAGAGCACGTATCAAAATGTTGGGTTGTATTTTAGGAAGGTAACATGGTAGAGGCATTCTGGGCTTCACTAGTGATACCCAAGACACTTTGTACCTCAAGAAGCACTGCATGCCACAGGCTCTCTGGTTACCGGATCCCATTCTGTCCTCGGCTTCCTGCCTGTGTCACATGATAGGGGTCAAGGTCACCGGACCGCATGGAAACCAGGAAGTGGATGTAGAAAATATGTATAGATGCATGTCTACAAATATATTGTACAATTGCACGGGCGCCTTCTACACCGTAAATAAAACTTGAATTATTCAATTAGATAATGACATATTCAGAACGACAGAATAGCCCCTACAGAGGGAAGTGAGCTACAGGCTAGTGCTCTCTGAAACTGGACACTATAAACCACATCAACTAGAGTATATACTCACTCACTACCAATATTCAGCCCTCTGGTAACTTTACACCAAAGTTTCAGATTCGCCATGCTGTGCCAGATACGCACTCATAACAAAACACCGAATGCTAAAACACCATGTGCTCCATTTCATTCTTAACGTGTTTATCTTAGTGGCGTCAAACAACACAAGGGCCGATCTGTGCCAGTAAATCCCAGTCCTTTTATCTAAGGTCTGACATGAAGAAAAACAGATGGCGGTGACGATGTGCTCCCATCACTCAAATGTAACCCCACCAGAGGTCGTCCTCAAAGGGACGCTCTACCTCTTAATGTCCTTATGGCACTCGGAAGCAGGAAACAGCCTTTTAATGCCCCTTAACATGTATTAGCACACGCCTGCTTCATATTTCCCTGTCTCTGCTCTCTGTATCTCGCTCCTCCTGCCGTCTGGTCCATCCGCTCCTTATTGATCCACATCGTAACGTCTCATAACATGAGGAAGCTCACGATGTTTAATTATTGATCAGCTTGGTTTCGCCGGAGATTGCGATTGAGAATGAGACGAGGGCACTTCGTCCTTATCAGCGTTCAGATCTGGCGGGTGCGGAAGATTGCTTAGAAAATGACAGCAGGAGGAATGAAGTGTTCCCAGACGGGTGCTCTGGTAATGGAGTATTCTTGCTCTGTGTCTGTACGAGATAAGGTCTGAAGAGGCCATCTCTTCTGACAGGGCTGCTGTTTATCACGCAGTCCTGGAGATACTGTCTGACATGTGGAGATCCCTCGGATCAGATGCACACCTGACTGTAGATCCACGTATTTGGACACTTAAGCAAGACTTTCAAGTGTATGTTTGCCATCACATTAATGAAATTGCAAACCAAGTAGCATCTATTGTAAAAAAAAATAATAATTAAAACAAAGATGGCAAAATCACACATAATCAAGGCATTTATTTGATTTACACCCACAGAAAAAAAATGTAATATTGCAAAATTTCATTGCAATTTAAAGTAATTATTTTATATTTTAATATATTTAAAAATATAATTTATTCCAGTGATGACAAAGCTGAATTTTAAGCATCATTTCTCCAGTCTTTAAGGTCTCTGCCCACTGAGTCCGAAATTTTTGCATGCGTTTTTTCGTATTCGTAATCTTAAAAATTTGTCACGCACAGAAACCTTGAACACTGTGAGTCCCGATGCGGATTAATTAATCTGTTGCAAAAAAATTCACTGTATGGGAAGAAAGGAAGTATTGGGTCCATCCAATCCTAAAATATAGAGAAGACGAAGAGTTCCACTTCCTTATCAAGGAGCAGCGGGATTATCACGGGTGATTCAAAGTTTACGTCAGGATGTCAGTGGCTCAGTTTGATGCTAGCGATACTAGAGGCACATATTCAAAAGAAGACCACCAATTTCTGTGAAATCAGTGTGCAAGGATCTATATGTGCTTTGTGCTGTGAGATGAAGTGGATGAACTTGACAATCGCCATTCCTTAATTGTGGCGTTCGCTTGTACGGTGGCTCTGAACTGTCAAAACACCTCTCAAAATGCAAAAATCAACCCGATCCCAAAAAATGTATGACTGATGAAAATTTCGGAAGCAGTGTGTAAACGTGATTGACATAACGTGAGGTCGTATTTCTTTTTCAGCATGCGAACATTTCGGACGAAAATTTCAGACTCGGTGTGCAATGTCACTTTATTATTGAGTAATCATGTTAATTTGCTAAATGCTGCATATTTTGGAGTATGGTGGAAAAGTGCAATACATTTAGAATTTTTATTTTATTTATAATTTGCGATGCATTTATTTTTTTAAGTACTCATATTCCTTGTTTTTTCAAAGATAACTTTGTATGTCAAAGCCTAATGTGGAACTAATTTAATGCATCATATATGTGACCCTGGACCACAAAACGAATTCTAAAGTTTTTTTTTTATTATTATTATTATTTTTTTTTAATTACATTAAAATGTATACGCCATCTGAAAGCTGAATAAATAAGCTTTCAATTGATGTACTGTATGGTTTGTTAGGATAGGACAATATTTGGCTAAGATACAACTATTTGAAAATCTGGAATCTGAGGGTGCAAAAAAATTGAAATATTGAGAAAATCGCCTTTGAAGTTTTCCTAATGAAGTTCTTAGCAATGCATATATATTACTACGTTTTTCTATATTTGCAGTAGGAAATTTACAAAATGTATTCATGGAACATGATCTTTACTTAATACCCTGATGATTTTTGGCATAAAAAAATCGATAATTTTGACCCATACAATGTATTTGTGGCTATTTCTACAATTATACTATGCTACTTATAACTGCTTTTGTTGTCCAGGGTCACAATAAACATGATGCATCATTCAATCTATATATATGAATGTAATGTGACTTAAGTGTCCAAATACATTTGGGGCCACTATATTAAAAAAATAAACAACAAAAAAAATTACTTGAAGCAAAGTATCTCTACTGAATCAAAGTCACATCATCCAGTCTCTTTATGCAGGTCTCCTTGGCTTCCAATAACGTCTTAAGCACATGATTTCATGTTGTGAAAAGAATATAAGAAATGCTGTTTATGTGTTTTGAATGTTCTCCCTCTCTCTGTCTTTCTCTCCTCTCTTTCAGAGGGGTCACCTCAACTTCTCGCCCTTCGGTGCGGGGGCGGCGCTGTAGGCTGGGGGGCTGAATGAGCCCTCAGGCCTGTGTAGGGATGGGGTGAGTCTGCTCTATAGCACAGTACCTCACTGACTGCCCTTCACCTTGCAATTCCGTCTTTTACATTTCCCTTTTTTGCTTTCCATGCTATTGAAGGAAACTGCAGCTCTGCGACATCTAGGACCCGAAGTGGTCTGTTGTGGTAATCAGTCTTCAAGAAATAGTTCATCTAAAACTGAAGACTTTCATCAGTTACTCATTGATTTATGTTGTTTAAAACCTGACTTTCTTATGAGGAATGAAAAACTAAGAATTTTGAAGATTGTTTTGGCAGCTGCATTACCGTCAAACTAAAAGCATCATAAAATTTGTACAAATGTATGTGTTTAACAGAAGAAATACCAGCATACAAGTTTGAATCTACATGGCGATGAGTAAATGGTGGCAGAACTTTAATTTGAACTATTCCTGTAAATGTTATATTATTGAGGATTAATGGAGCTTGTCCACACATGCTTGCTTCTGACTGTGTCAATCTGTAGACAGTCACTGCTTTACAGTCCAGTCTCTGTTTCCTTGAAAATGAGCTGCAGTTTTTGTTAAAAATCTCTCCATTCCCCATTGCTGACTCCTCTTTCGTTGCTGTGAACATGGCGACCCTGCTCTTTCCTTGATGCTTCATTCAGTCCTTTCCTCTTTTATGTTCTCTCCTTTCCTAAGTTCTTCTTATTGATTTTGCTCTCTGAGACAGAGGCTCTTTATGGAGTTTGTTGCTTGCTAAATCATGCCTTACAGATAGTGTGGAGCAGAGCCACGTCTTTGCACTGAATCAGTGGCTCTTGCTCTTATGTTTCAACCACATACAAATGTTCAGATGTGCCACACATACAGCCAGATGAAACAGTGTAAACGATGCATATGTATACCAGGGATGGCTCGATTGCATAATGACAACAGTTATTTATAATGAAAGAGAATATCTTACAGAATAACCATTTCACACCAATTCAAATCCAGTGATAACTATACGCTAATGTGCCCAAAGGAACCTTTCAGTTGCATACAGTGTTGGGGAAAGTTACTTCTAATAGTAATGCATTACAATATTGCGTTACTCTGTAAAGAAAGTAACTCATTTTGTAATTTAGTTACTTTTTATGGAAAGTAATTCATTACGTTACTTTTGTGTTACTTTTTTTCAAATGGGCTGAGCTTGCTTATTTGTGTTTAATAACAAAAAAAACTAAGGATTTATTTTTGGTAACTGTAAATCAGTTTCGCACTAAAAGTAAAAAGGCTGAAGGAAGTTCCTCTGGCTCTGCACTTACTCCCGAGTTCTCTCAACAAGGGGACAGGAGAGATGTTAATGAATAAATGGGAAAACGGTGTAACTTGCATTCTTTATTTAAAAAGGTAACTGATATATTTGCTGTAAATTTAAAAGTAATGTGTTACTTGTTACTTGATAAAAGTAATCTGATTACATGTCTCGTGTTACTTGTAATGTGTTACCCCCAACACTGATTACATAGCAAAATGTCAAAGTCAGCATTTATTGTCAATATTTTCAAAAACAGAAGCACAGTGGACACTTTGCATGTATATATTTTACAAAAATAAGTTAGATATTAAATTATACAATACTATAGCCGCTATACACATAATATACTGCATGTATATATGCCAACAATAAAAAAATAGTGCTGATGTATATTGGGATTATTCTTCTGTACTCAAGTAAGCCAAATGCCAATCCTTAATATATCTTAGTACAAAAAATGTAAATAAAAATACCTTTTGTGTGGTGGTTAGTATCATAAAGCATTCACTGTTGTCCTTGAGCTCTGTAGCTCACCTTACCTCAGATGTCCTTTAACTTCATGCCTGTAAGGCTAATATAGATTTAGGAGTCAGACAGGGTGTTAGATCATCCTGTAAAACCTTTAAATGATCAGGATTCTCTAGATTTGTCCTGCTTCAACCTGGTTTGATATAGCCTTTCAAGGTTTCACAGCTTTTTGCTGTCCTCAAATGGTCTGAAGGCTTTCCGGGAGCGTGAAGAGAAACAGCTGAGGAGTGTTCGTTAGAGGATTATAGTTAACCACGAGTCTAGCCTTGTTTAATTATCTATCTTTCTGCACTCATAGGAATTCAATTACTGCTAAAGAGCATGTGCTTGATGCACCAAGCCGGGGATCATGTTTTCATGTTTATTTGTGAGAGAGCTCCAATGGGTTTCTCCAAAGATGCTGAAGTGCATTTGAGGATAGCTTCAGTCTGATACCAACGGGACTTTTGAAATCTGTTTCCTTGCCATGTGAAGGGTGACCGTCCTCCGTAAGACGTAACATGAACATTGATTTATTTTGTTGGGTTTTGTGTGTTCTGCATCTTGTGTGCGTGCACAAAATCAAGTCTGTGGCATCTGATCAAAACAAACTGGCTGATGAAGGTCTGTGTTTTCTTCGTTCAGTGGTTGTAATCAGATCAGACTAGCTGTGCACACGACCCTCTCCCAATACTGCTCCATACACTGCTTCTTCTTGCCAATTGAACCGTAGCACTCGCCCAATTTGTCTTTTGCTTCTGGATAGGCTGATCTTCCATGAACACAGTTTTCTTGTTGATTTAATGGAAGGCATTCAGACCAAGGATTTCCATCAGCTTTGAAAATGAAGGCATAATGAGATGGCTTTGGGTTCCTCAGAGAGAATTCCAACAGCTGTATACCCAATCTGGCTTATAATGTCCCTCTATGAATTAAGCATCACAACAGTTTGAAGAAGAGAAGCAAAATAATGGAAGCCAAAACAGTTTGAGAAGAATTGGCGGTATGTTTGATAGTTATTGAAAAAGCAATGAATAATCAGGCCATGCAACGCCACAGAATCTTCAGAAATGGAACATCTGCGATTCTTGGTATTATACAGATGCTTCCATGTTTATTGGCTAAATATAATGGCTAATATCATAATGCATTCAGATGTTAGTAAAACTTTAGTATACTCAGTTCCATTTAACACATTTTACACATTTTAATCCATTTGTCAGATTTTTTAAATCGACACAGAAAAAAGTCCTTTGATTCCATCTGGGTACTTTTTGGTACTATTTTGTTGCCATACACCATTCTTGGACATGGTACCTCAGTAATACTATGGTATTACATTTTGGATACCATGCAAGGGAATTAATAGACTCACAAAATACAGTACTATAGTAAAGGTAGTACTATGGTAAAGTAATGGAATCAGATTGTTATACAATGGTACTTCAATATGATCCTAAAGGATTACCATTTGCACTTCCCTTCAAATGTTTGGGGTCGCTTAGATTGATTGATTTTTTTTTTTTTTATTAATACTATTCAGCAATTGTGCATTTAACATGAACAGTGACAGTAAAGACATTTAAATGTTACAAAAAATACTTATATTTCAAATAAATGCTGTTCTCTTATGAATTTTAAATTCATCAAAACATCTTGAAATGTTTCTTAAAGGGTTAGTTCACCCAAAAATGAAAATTAGTCTGTGCTTTACTCACCTTCGAAGCATCCTATGTGAATGTGACTTTCTTCTTTCAGACGAAACCAATCGGAGTTATATTAAAAATTGTCCTGGCCCAATTTTCCGCCGGGACTACTTCCGCCTGTGACAGTAAGATGTAGTGAGAGATAAGTTTTTATTATGTTTGAAATATGGATATTTATCTTTCAAAAACGCATGGATTCGCTACAGTGGGGCTTTATTCACCCCCTGGAGCCGTGTGAGGAATGTTTTATTACAGTGCGCATACTTTATTTAAAGTCTTCCGAACAGGATCCAGCTAGCACCCTTTAAGTCCCATTGTAAGGCTTGAAGAGGCCAGGACAATTTTTAATATAACTCCGAATGGATTCGTCTGAAAGAAGAAAGTCACATACACCTAGGATGCTTCGAAGGTGAGTAAAGCACAGACTAATTTTCATTTTTGGATGAACTAACACTTTAAGCAGAAAATTAGCTTATTAGAAAGATTTTGGAAGGTTCATGTGACAAGTCTGGAATAATGATGCTGAAAATTCTGAAAATGCTGACTTTGCAAAATGTTTAATTTTAAAATACTTAGTTATTTTAATTTGTAATATATTTAACAATTAAACGGTTCTTGTAGAGGGGCAGGACATGATAAGGGAGGAGGAGAGCTTTCTAATCTTCTTAAAAGTTGAATGATAAAACCACTATTGGTGAATCCAACTGCACATCTGCATGGCCTGGATAGAGAGTTACACGCGTCTCTTTATAGACTACAGGTTGTACAGTATATTACTCCTTAATACTGAGATCGTTATATCAGACATAAGCATATTCTCTGAAAATGTGTCTATAAAATGTGTCCATGGCATAGTGGTTTTGTTTCACGACCCAGATTTGGGCATCCAGTGGCTTGTAAGTTTAGAAGTAAAAATGTCTTAAAATCAAACAGAGAACTACATAGGCCAATATTCAAAATTGTTAAACGTGTTGAATAGGACGATTGACAGTTTTGTTTCTTCAATATCTGCAATGTCATGCTCTCCGCAGTCAGTAATTCACACAACAAAGCACACTGTGGCTGACAATAACATTTCATTGGAAATTTGATTGGACTAATTTTTCCCTTCCTTTAAATGTTAATAAGCCTGTTTATTTCACCATCTCAGGTTATTATACGGTGAGTTGCATTTGATTGTTTTTTTTTTTCCTGTTTCTCATGATCCTGTCAGAAAAGACCTGCAACACATTTTTAACTTGTGAGCCACCAGTTGAAAACTACTGCTGTCTGTAGCAGACGCTAAAGACATTTTGAGAAATGCTGAAAGCATGTAATCCACGATAAGCCATTCTATCAGTTGTCATTACTGCCACCTTAGTATGAATAGTATCCAGTGTTGCTGTATACAGCACAGATAAGACATAGCCGTGATATTCTCTCACATAAAGGACAATATAGAGAAGATTAGAGGTGGGGAGAGCAAGTTGATATGTTGAGCCGAATGCCCCAGCAGAGTGAAAATCCCATAATATGCGTGTTAATAATGATTCCCTGACCTTTGCCCATTGTATCAAGATTGCTTTAGTAGGTGGTGGGGCTAATGCAGTGCAGATGCCTCATGGATGATAAGACCGTGATGAGCCTCACGTGTCCCCGCTGACCTTTCACTGCGCTGACATTCAGGCATGACCCGTATTGAGTTCCAGCCTTATATCGCATGAAGGGGAGAGCCAGGCTGAATGTCAGGCCACGGGCCACCCCTCTCCCCAGGGACAGGGTATTTCCATGAGTCCTCCCCTTCTTCTGAACCTACTGACCAGCTGCCCTTATTTACATGCACACTTTCAAAATACAGCCCTTTGGTTTGGCACATGCTTTTACTGTTGTTTTAGGATTTTTAAATTGCATGCAGTTGAAATGAGAGCTATACAAGAAAAAAATACTTTTGCTGTAAAGATATCATTAAAATGTCATTATCAATTTTCAGATTGATTTATTTGCTTTTAATTTAGTTTTATTTAATTGCTTCACTTATGCTTAAAACTTAAACGGTAGAGTATGTAAAAATATTTGTATTTAATTTATTTCATCCTTTTTTTCTTTCTGTCTTTCTTTCTATATTTAAACTTGCTTAAAACAAACAAAAATAAACAAAGACAGAATAACAAAAACAGTAATTATAAATTATATGTGACAAATAAGACTTCGTTTCAGATATGTCTTAATAGCATATTCATGCTTAAAATAGTCCAATGGTATAATAAAGTTTTTTTTCCTTAGAGAATATATATTGCTGTTATAAAGCTATCTTTTTTTTTTTTTTTTTTAGAACTATATTGGCAAATTTATGCAAATTTCAAAGTTAAATTAAAGATAGTAAAAATATCTTAACTCATTTAAAACAAATTTGTGTAAGATAAAAAAAGACTTATTTTGAGAATACAGTATTATTTTACAGTTATTTTTATTATCATACTGACAAATATTATGCTTAAAACAAGATAAAATTTTGCAAGAAAATTAAAACTTAATTCAAAATATGTATTCTCAACAAAGCATATCTATATATTTG
Organism: Ptychobarbus kaznakovi; assembly: GCA_027422405.1. Taxonomy (NCBI): domain Eukaryota; kingdom Metazoa; phylum Chordata; class Actinopteri; order Cypriniformes; family Cyprinidae; genus Ptychobarbus; species Ptychobarbus kaznakovi. Next base: position 7,714,590 of record CM049804.1, on the reverse strand, counting down.
CTTCTGAAATAATTGTATTTTTTTGTAAGGTTTTTACTGACGTTTTTATCTAGGTGCTTTACATGGATTTGAACACTAGCTGTAATGGGGGCCGTTTCTTGTTTGGAAACCCCTAGAGACCCCATCTCATCTGAATTGCAAAACCTGAATCACTGAATATTCTGTCAATTGATTGTCAAAGAACTGGATGTCCCTGATGGTTTGAGAGGATGGGCAAAATTTGGAATATAAATGTTCATGTAGCCCGCCTGTCTGTATCCACATCTCTAAGCATGCGTGTGTGCCCTATGATGAAGCCCATAAATAATGCAAGGTTAAACATAATGGTATCTGTGTGTAACACAGTTCTTAGATCGGGAAGAAGGAGGCGGGAACCGGCGAACATTTAAGACACTTTAATGATAAAATAAACAAACACAAATGAAAAGCGGCAGCCCCTCACGGACGACTGCCGCACACAAAACACAAACTAAAATCCAGGCCTGGTCCTCTCTCGTCTTCCACTGTCGTCACTCCTCATTTAACCCTTCCGAAGCTCCTCCGTGGGACTCGAGACCGGTGAGTGGCGCAGGTGTCGTTCATTACCATTTACTCCACCGGCCTCGCTCCGTTCCCACGGCTCTCGGCCCCGCCCCACTCGTCACATACCCCCATCGCCCCTCGCAGGCCGGGGGGTACCCACGAGACTGCGCTCTACTCCCCCCCTCCCCCCTCTCCCGGGGGGAGCCCGTCAGGGCGGCCGCGGCGTACCTGGGGGTAAGGACAGACGAGGCGAGAGAAAAGGAGACGGAAGGATGAGGAGTGACAGAGAAGAGAGAGGGGAGAGAGGAAAAAAAAAAACATCTCGGTCCGGTTCCCGGACACACTGCCGCTCGGTCCTCAACCAGCTGAGCGGCTCTTACTCGCGGTGCCATGCGATGGTACTGGACATCTTTGGTGGACGGCTTGACGCTCCTCCGCCTCCTGGCGGACGGCGATGGCTCCTCCAGTCGAGGGCAGCCGGCAGCGAGTCCCCCGTTCCCTGCTCCTCCCCCAACCTGGCGGATGGCAGCAGGCTCCGGCCCACTGGCGAACGGCGCCGACTCCTCCGCTCCCTCTCGGACGGCAGCCACCCCTCCTCGTCCCAGGAGCACGGCAGCGAGCCTTCCGTCCCACCTGATCTTCCATTGCTCCAGCACCACCGCCTCGGGCAGCCACTGGCGGTCTCCGCTTCTTCCTGCTGCCCGATCTCCTCAGCAGCGAGGGCTCTCTGACAGTGTGTCCCTCCTTCCTCCCGGGTTTCGGCACCAATGTAACACAGTTCTTAGATCGGGAAGAAGGAGGCGGGAACCGGCGAACATTTAAGACACTTTAATGATAAAATAAACAAACACAAATGAAAAGCGGCAGCCCCTCACGGATGACTGCCGCACACAAAACACAAACTAAAATCCAGGCCTGGCCCTCTCTCGTCTTCCACTGTCGTCACTCCTCATTTAACCCTTCCGAAGCTCCTCCGTGGGACTCGAGACCGGTGAGTGGCGCAGGTGTCGTTCATTACCATTTACTCCACCGGCCTCGCTCCGTTCCCACGGCTCTCGGCCCCGCCCCACTCGTCACACTGTGCTTGAATATGAGTAGCTGCATGTGATCCAGGTGCTTTGTGTGTGCTTTGTGCAGCATCCAGATAGCATTACAGGTGTGAATGCAGTGATTGACACAGATGTCGTTCTTGGTCTTAATGGGTGTGCGTGATTGGCTGACTGAATATGTGTGCTCACGATTGGTTCGGTTCAGTACACTGTGTGCCATCGATGTGTCTCTGCTAGCGTAGTGATGTCAGAACTGAGAGGCGACAGATACATATGTAAATTATGGCTCAGTACTTCCGAGCAGTGCGTGGGTGTGTGCGGCTCTGTAGATGGCCTGGGTTACTAGAATACGCTGCTGCTGTACTGTAGCATCACCACTGCACTCACACACTCTCATCATGTTTCCAGATGAGTTCCCTCTCAGAGCGGGCCGGTAAAATAGGCCAGGGCATCCCGTTACGTCATTCCAGATAGTCTATCACAACTCTCTACTCTATTATCCGCCCCGGTTTCTTCCTAAACGCTCTCCGCGTGCAGAAAACAGATAGATTAACAATGATAATCAGATTTAATCCTCAAGGCTCGATCAGTTCTAGTGTAATTTACTACTGTACAGTTCCTTAAACCTTTGCAAACATATTTTCCCATAGTTATGAAATAAAGGGTTTAGTGGAGTGGTGTTATTTTACTATCAATGCGGTTTTATATTTGTATGTATTAATAGTTTGAATAATATTTTTATATTTTTTATTTTATTTTATATATTTTGTTTTATTTTTTTTACTTTTTACTTTTGAAGTTTATATTTAGTTATATAGTTTCCTTGAAAACCAGCTGAATAGAAATTTCAAAGTTTACTTTTTTAATTTCAGTTAACATTTAATTTATTAAACAATGTTATGGTTACTTAATAAATGAATGATAGGGAGTATCATAACATCTCTTCTCCTTTATTAATGGAGTTTATTTTTATTATCATTTTGGAAAATATTACATTTAAAACAATAAAAAAGTGGTTTCAGAAAATGAACTTTCAATATATATTATAAAAAAAACATCTCTATATTTGCCTTTGAAATAATTTGGTCTTGTTTTACGAATTTTTACTGGCATTTTTTGCATTGTTGGATTCTTATCCAGTTGCTTTAGATGGATTTGAACACTAACCTATAATGGGGGACTTGTCTTGTTTGGAAACCTCCAGAGATCTCAACGCATTTGAATTGCTGTATATTCTGTCAACGGATTGTTAAAGAACTGAATGTCCCAGATGGTTTGTTTCCCCTCCCAATTCTGCTGTTCGGCTATAATTGTTATATTATTTAGCACATTCCACACATATCTGACACTTTAAACAGGGTTGCTTCACCTAGAACAACCTTTTTCAAGAACAGTAATAGGTTCAGGATTTGATCCAGGTCAACAGCCCAGATTTGTACTTCCTAAGCTCCGTCTTTATGTCCAAAAGACTGTCTGTAAGGATTCTGTAAGCTTCACCTATTAACTTAAACAGTAATAACAAATGACAGTCTCTTGGTGTCATTAAACTCAGTTGGTCGTCCTATTAGATCGAGAGAACAAATGGACAGGGGTTTTCTCTTTGACTAAACTAAAGCCATGTGACTTTCCTTCAATCCTGCTTTTGTCATGAATGGATCACAACAGGAGGTCCTGTTCCATTTGTGGCTTTTACCAGCTGCAGATGATTGGGATGGATTGATTTATCTGTTCATTGATTACGCTTGTATGATGGATGACAGAAGAGAACCCATGGGTGGGTTTTGTGTATCTGTGTATAGCAGGGTTGCTGGTTGCATCCAGCAGTAACTGTCAGGAAGAGGGTTTTAGACATCAATAGGCCCTTCGGTAACACTTAAGTTCAGAGAACACCGATTCACTATTAACTAAGAGTTTCCCTCAATAAAATCCCAATTTATCGCTTATTTATAGAGTAAGCAAGGTAGTTGTTAGTAGTAGCTGTGTTTAAGTATAGGGCAGGGTTAAGGAATCTAGAATATGGTCATGCAGAATAAGATATTAATATGTGCTTTGTAAGTACTAATAAACAGCCAATATGCTAGTAATATGCATACTAATAAGCAACTAGTTAAGAGTGAATAGTGTTCCCTAATCTAAACCGTTGCTGGTTCTTCTTATCAGGTATTTGCACTCACTTCCCTTTCTCTTCCACCCAGTAAGTGTGCAAAAAAGGTCACTATTAATTAAATTAATAAAACATAGTTTATCAATATAATGACTGATACCTGAATATGCGTTTGTTTGGTTTTACTGCTTATTGTTTTACTATACAGAATTGTATGATCATGGCAAATAATCATGGATTCATCATGCCAATGTTAGATCAGGTTTAGAATGTAATGGGGTGCAACTTCCCAAAGTCCTAATGATATATATGAATTAATAATTTGTGGTATTGGTATAGAATATGTTTACCTTGAAAATGTATTTTAAAACATTTTAAGTTGTGTACACTCACATGTGTCAAGGTATAAGTCAGAGGTTCTCAATTCCAGTCCTCGCGCCCCCCCGCTCTGCATATTTTGCATGTCTCTCTTTGTTAACACACCTGATTCAGATAATCAGCTTGTTAGAAGTGCGCTCCATGCATGAACTGTGTTCCGATTGACATGCTCCCTACACAGGGTCCATTGCTCCCTACTCCCTGAGCAGGGGAAATCCGCTGAAGTTTACTTCATCTCGGAACATTCATTCATGGATTTGCACTGCGCAACGTCTTCACGCACGGACGAGTGTGACATCATATACCTCTGTAAATATATACAATTTTAATTCACGTCTTGCACACTTCAATGCACTTTGAATGGAATATATACGTTCACTTCGAACTGGAATCATGGCGGAATATCCTGTGATGTCCACTTCGCAGGGCACTTACGTTCGAATAGAACAAACATCTGAAGCGATAAGAGTAACATACAAAATATGCAGAGCGGGGGGGGGGCGCGAGGACTGGAATTGAGAACCGCTGGTATAAGGAAAATGTTTTAATACCATTGATTTTTTTTAACCTTTTTTACCTGTACAATTAAACCTAAATAAATACAAGGACTACATTTTTAAGAACCTGGCACATGTGTTTTAAACTTTCTTTTTAAGAGAATTTTCCTCTTCTTTATCATGGACACTTTTTTCATATGACCCAATACCTTCACTCATACCACTGCTGGACACATTTCATTTCCTGATGCTTTGTGCATGACCTATGTTATTTTACTGTTGCAATCTAAATTATATTGGAATTTCATTAATTGATGGTAAGTACTGTAGATCAAGGGTAGCCAACTATGCTCCTGCCAGGCTACCATTCTGAAGAGTCCAACCCTAATCAAACACACCTGAACCAGCCAGGGTTGGACCTGAAGTGTGCAGAAAGGAAGCTTTCCAGAAGCGGATTTGGGGATACGCTATTATGCACCATACTAAAAATGATCTTTCTGTCATTTTCTCAGGTGCTCCAGAGGTCACGTGCATGTGGGGATCAGCGGGCCACTCTGCAGGAATTGCTGTGCTGGCGGAGGAGTGTTTGTGATGGTCGACCGGACTGGCAGAACGCTTGGCTCCACACAAACACCTCACCCACCCTAGCAGTGAAGACCAAGAGTCCCAGAAAGAAATCATCACCCTAGAGATTGTGGTCTACCTGAGGTAAACCTCAGTTAAACCCCACTCCTTAGGCCCGATGGCCCTTTTTATGATTTGCCCTTCCCATACGGGTGGCATCCTCTAAACAGAGCCAGACTCTGAACTCAGAGAGTAGGGCATCCTAATTTGTTCATGTTCCTCTCTTCACTTCTTTTGAAAGAATGAAATGTTCCTTGGAAAATTGTTCCACTCTGTCTCTCCAACTAATGCCCAGCTGGGACCAAATAACATAAAGCCCCAAAAACCTTACCAAGTCCAACTTTGAAAATATAAAGTCATTGTCAGGCTATTATAAATCCCATTCGCAGTGTCCTAAACATCATGTTGTTTTGGAAGATCTCATCACATCGCCTTGATTGCAACTCATCGACGCTATCTTAGGGCTGTGCAAACGTATCTCAACTGTGTGCTGTAGTCTACATTGTGGGCCATATTTTAGTTTTAAACCCTGGTGCTGGTCGCTCCAGATGTGGTTGTCGTTGATTGGGTTGGGAAAAAAGTGCCAGTTCTGTCCCAACTCAAGCACTCGAGACACATGGATACGACAGACCTTAAAGTTTACAATACTTGTGTTGACCTCCTAGGACTAGCTTTGTGAACAAAGTCCTCTTTCAGGTTCAGAGAAGCAGCTACACCTCACGCTTTTTCAGGTGCTTTGGTTACCCTCCATCAGAGGTGGAAGCCATCACACACAGGTTGTGACCTTACGAAGAGGTCAGGGTTCAGGGAAATCACCAGTAACATCACAGTTCCACAACATTTCCACCAGCTTCTGGACTACATTCATTGTTCACTCTAGGCTAATGTGAGCACACTTTCTCAACACAAAACCGAAAGGTTTCGCAAGACGTACTGTTGAGAAACTTAAAGATGCCTGATTTATATCAAATGTTTATAGAGCACAATTTTCCAAATAAACCTTCAGATGGAACAATCATTACTAGTGATGGATATTACTGCCGATGTGACTCTGAAAGCTCCCGTAACCGTTTTTGGACTTTTCATCAGAGGTGCTTATGTATGAATGCTGGGTTGTATGGTGTCATGTCAGTACCTTAGTAGACAACCTGTACAAACAGCACATGACCTTTGGTCTCACTGAAGTTTCAAACTATTCATCTCTCTAATCGTTCCTAATTTGTGAAGGTACGCAGATGCCTCCAAACAGAGGCCTTGAGGCATTTGGTTTATCTATACAGTGTGCAAATGCAGATTTATTACCTGAAAGACCTTGGGTAAATATTTTTGGACCTTGAACACTGGGTTTGCAGCAGGAGACCCACCATAAGCACAGCCATGCACGTGAAGTGCAGGTGCTTTTCTGAGAATAAGCAGAACTTGACCTTCTGGTTCTGGTTGACTTTGGTATGACTGACTAGATGGATTATGTACAGATAATGCGTGATTATTGGCAAATTATTGTCTTTATAATGGAAGGATATTTTGAATGTTCAAGGATGCAATGACAGAAGGACTAAGGTGGTGGGTTTTATAGTGTGAATATCGTTTTAGTACAGAATGATTGTTTATTCATGGTAAACTCTTTAGTCGTTGTCCATCCCCACAGGACTTCGGCCTATCTGCGAAATGTATAAAGATATTTAATGTATTGTACAGAACATTTGTGTTTGTGCAAGTATGTTTAAGTTGCACTTTGCCGCTGTTTCATTAAGGCTTCATTACATCATGCCTGTGTGCTTAAAAAAACAAGTTCCCCAAATGTTACACCTAACAAAAAAGAGCCAATGTGATCCGTGTCATGGTCTTTGGTCTCAATGTTTGAATGTATATACCAGTGGCAAGCGGTGACTTTTTTAACCAGGTCTGCGGAGTGCTAAGATTAAGAGTAATTTTCGGCAGTCGAGATCTGGCAGCAACAGCGCATTTTTCCACTTGGCCAAGTGCTTCGCGGACAGCTAACCTAGCTCATGAAATCACGCGCATACCAGCAAATCACTGAGAACACGCTACAATCCTGATGAGTCATAGAAACAGAGCGGAGGTGCCAAAGCTACGGAGAATCCGCTCGCCCGGATCCTTCCGTCACTGATGTAGATTTTCAGAAAATTACAGTTGTTTTCAAATAAATAATTGTACATACTTATTCCCAACACTTTATTAAGCTTTAAGTCACATCTCAAATGACAAGGTATCAATTTATAATCATGTTTATATTAATTAGCCTGTGAAATCATTCTCTCAGACGACCCGGCTATGCTGCGCATACGCAGCTTATATGGATGGAACGCCACTGGTATATACATCTGAGAAAACAGTGACTTAAATGGTTTATATACAACCAGTTGTGTTTAATGATTGTATTGAAACTGTAATTTATTTTAGTGTGGAACATGATCCAAAATTCATTCAAATTAACATATTACAGAGACTATTTTAAGGCCCAGTTTTTGAGTCACTTTCTGGCTCTATAAATCATTATGGACAGCTCTAAAATGGGCTGCTTAGGCTTGTGAATCTCTTCTATCTCTTCTCTTCCCAACTAATGTGAATAGTCCCTTTCCCCATTCCACTGGACGGTGGTTTAAAAGCATCTTTCACTGCAGAGACGCATATTAAAATCACTGTGCAGGCCAGTGCTGACGGAGACCGGAACTCACTTCATTGGTTTGAACCACAGCTACTTTGCATCGCTACTGCTTAACAGGGTTACGATACTATTATTTGAAACATTTATTTATTGAAACAAAAATTGCTATTTTATAACGTCTAGTATTGACTTGTCATCAATACTATAAAGCAAAAAGAGAATGAAAAGAACTGTATAGTATGAACACATTTTTCTACTCTGTTGTTGAAAAGGGAACGTATGTTAACGCATGATATCTCTTATGTACATGCCCCGTCTATCTGTTTTCCTGTGCTTAGTCTGATACATTGTGGAGATATAGACATCATTGGATCATGCCCTTTGTCTTAACTGGTGCTGTGGAACCATCCGAACATGATGTTATGAACTTCCTCTCACCCTCCTACCCAACACAGCCTGGATTTAATGGATCTCTTGTTTAGATGGCAAAACAATGGCCAGAAATTGTTTGGCCAAGATCAATATGTTGTCTGGTTTATTTGAACCAGAGTCAAAACCGTGTCCAGAATGGGGTTAAGCTTTAAGTCCAAAACCATACTTTCTTGTCTTGATCTTGACTCAGACTCGACCATCTTCTAGTCCTCAATCAGTCGATTGATCGGTTCTCTACTTACAACACTGACATATTCATCTCAAGACAGTGAAAACAAACTCATTCAGATTCTTGTGCTTGCTCAGATACACAGAGATCAACAAAATATTTAATTATGGCTTTTGCTGTCTTTTGTAGTCAATGTGTTTTAGTTTGTTAGTTTTTTTCCCTTGTTTTTGATCCTTCTGTAAATTCTATATAAATATGCCTATTACTTCAATACATGTTTGTGGGCAAATGAAAAAAAAATGTCTTGGTACATATTTTGTTTCAAAATGTTTTATAAAATTCCTGTACAGCAATAAAGCAGTGTCAGTCAACTGGCAAAAAAAATAATAATATTCTGACTATTTCTTGAGATATTTTCTATTTGTATTGGGGGGGGGTATAGAGGGATTATAAAGAGGAACTTTATAAAATTATGAATACTCATGCTAAAAAAAATCATGGGTTGTGTGTGTGTGTAACCACTTTTCCACCAAGGCAGTTCGAGTGCTGGCTCGGAACAAAGTCATTGTTGATATTAGGCTTGTTCGGGATGTGTCTACGCTGCGTGGACCGGTCGGCGTGTGGCATCGACAGTACTGCGAGAGCAATTTAAAAGCTTAAAGAGTCGTCTTCTCTCTAATCGCTCTTGCGGTGCTTTGGCATTGTGCGCCGGTCGATCCATGCGGCGTAGCATCTCGAGCAAGCCTGGTGTGTTTGGCGCTGCCGCATCGTTGCTGGGAAAGATGAGACTTATTCGGTGACGTAACACCTGGCTCTGTGGTGGTTCTCTAACTCGGGGAAAAGCAAACCGGTTCTTAGAAGGCTCGTCAGTCGAACCACCTCTGAACTGGCAATAGCACTAGCTCAGAACTAGCACCCGGTTCCTGCTGGTGAAAAAGGGGCCTTGTTTATGCTACATTGTGGGGACTGGCCTGTGGTGCCCACGAGGGGAAAAAAATATAAAAAATAGTAAATGTTTATCTGAAAGTGTAACAATGCAAATAGGTTTCTTGTAAGGGGTGGGTTTTGGGTTAGGGGATAAAACATATTGTGTGTTCAGTATTAAAGTAATAGAAGTCAATGGAAAATCCCCACAAGTCATAAAGTTTTGCACGGATCGTTACCTTGTTATTGTTCATTTCAACATCTTGTGTGTGCAAACTGTGTGTGTTACAATCTCACAAACATACGTGAGGCCTGTGACCAAAACAGCAAACATGTGTGCCCAGACACAGAGTGTAACCAGTGTGTGTGTGTGTGTGTGTGTGTGTGTGTGTGTGTGTGTGTGTGTGTGTGTGTGTGTGTGTGTGTGTGTGTGTGTGTGTGTGTGTGTGTGTGTGTGTGTGTGTGTGTGTGTGTGTGTGTGTGTGTGTGTGTGTGTGTGTGTGTGTGTGTGTGTGTGTGTGTGTGTGTGTGTGTGTGTGTGTGTGTGTGTGTGTGTGTGTGTGTGTGTGTGTGTGCTGTTAGACAGTACAGGGCTGGGAGCAGTGCTCGTGTAAGCTGATTACACTTATCGCTCACTGGGCTATAAGGACAAGCAAAGACTCGTAAATCAGACCACACAGAACAACACACACACACGCCACCCGAGTCACATGTTCAAAACAACACCACATGCTAAGCGACAGTAAAATGAATCTGAACACATAAGCAGATCCATTTAATATAACATACTGAAAAAGCTAACATAGAAAGGCACAACACCTGAACACTAATTAACACTCTCATTTGTTGATTAGCAGTTTCAGATAAATCATTAATTTCAGCAAGTATATCTGTTCCATAGAAAGAGCCAATAATGGAGGAAGGGTTTTGTACATCTCACAGGCTTTATATTTTATATGGAAATGTACATGACTGTATTGATTATAGATTAAGATACAGCATTCTACCTGCCATGCTCCCCATAATAAGAGAGCTTGAAATGAAACTGAGTTTAGATTATAGTGAACATTATTAACAGCAGCTGATATTATGTGATCCGGGCCTGACAGCTTCCTCGTACACGCTTGTACGCTCTTTTTAAGCAGACAGGATGTTCCCAATGACAGGATGCCTATTACAAGGGTAAGAGGAAGATTTTGTCTCATCTTCTCGCGCCATCTGCTTGTGTTGACACATTTCGTGAGGAGGAAAAGCATCTCTCTTCCATTCTGGAGCTGGATTTCCAGGGATTTTATTCCAATCGATCATAGCTCATGGCTAAAGGAACAAGTACAGATGGCAACAGCAATCACAGCCACAGATGACACTCGCTACAAGTGGCCATTTAATTCAGACTTCACGGAAATCCTCAGCTTTTTAAGAAGAAAAATGAGCCAAACCGAAGGATATAGTTTACAATGGTTTGAACAAAATTGTGCAAATTTTCTGTTCGTGGCATAAAATCTGTCAAAAAATATTGCTGATTTAAGTTATTTTAAATGTTTGCTTTATTCTGCCATTTTGCTACCATTAGCCACACACTCTTTCCGAAGTCTGTAATCTACAGACAAACATGCCAGTCTAAAGGATTCAAAAAGATTCACAGACATTCACTACTGCATAGCAAGTGAAAAACAAGTATGTGAAAAGAGTAGTATGTCCAAGCTAACGGTATTAATAAAACAGTAGACGAAAAGTACCCATAAGACCTACTATTTCTGGTGAAATTTTGAAGTGCATATATGATGGACACTTCACTATCACATGAGGCCCCAGAGAGGAGTTGTGATTGACAGTGAAACGACGTAACTGATGCTGGTAGGTCACATGACATTGACAAGATGATGTACATTCATATTACACGGAGCCTACTTTTTAAAGGTTGCGTTGTAAGTACTTATTCAAAAGAAGCAACTTTTAACGTAGCTAGAGTGTTTTTGACAATTTACTCAATTGAATGTTTTGATTGGCTAAACAAAATGTGGTCACTTACAAAACGCAAAAAATGTGTGGGGGTACATTTTTGGTTGTTTATTTATATGACAACAGCATTTTTGGGGCCTGTAAACAAACATTTCAAATCAAATCAAATCACTTTTATTGTCACATCACCTCAGCACATGTGCCTTTTAGTGAGTGAAATTATTGAGAGCGTGCTCCAGACAGTGAAGAAACAATTTACATATAGACAGTACATACTTACAGACTTATACAGAAGATAATGTGCAGAATACACATACATATAGACAGTACACACAGTGTACACATTATACACCGTATGTACACATTCTACATTATGTACACATATATACACAATAATATGCGAAGGTGCAGCAGATTATACATAATCCGGATATGCTATGTCATGGATGTGCATTGGATGGTATCCAGTGGTAGCAGATAGGTTGTGTTAGTGCAGTGTGTGCATGTAGTCCAGTTGAACTGTGTTAAAGTGCAGTGCATGGCATGTTGTAAAGTGGGAGTGTGCTGTAGGGTGTATTAGTCTTTTCTGTTCATTAGCCTGATAGCCTGAGGGAAAAAGCTATCCCTCAGTCGGCTAGTGCGGGATCGGATGCTGCGGAGACGTCTTCCTGAGGGCAGCAGAGAGAGCAGTCTGTGGGACGGGTGGCTGGAGTCCTTGATGATCCTCCTGTCTTTCCTTGTACACCCGCCTGGTGTAGATGTCCTGGAGGGAGGGAAGCTCACATTTGAAAACAAGGTTCAAAGTGCATTTTTTTGTACAGATACTGTTATCGCCTCCAGGTTAACTACGAAAAATGAAAATTTGTGAAAATGATGTCATGCACATGCATATTATGTGTTTTGGAACATAGTGTCTCTTGTAGGGATGTCATTTTTTCAATCAATCGATTAATCATTAACCTTAATATACATATAACTAATCGCCGGCTTGACAGGATATGCACATTATTTTAGTACATTCTTATTTTGTAAATGTACCCAATAATACTTTTTTCTTTTTTGGAAAATATATTCCTACCAAATAAGATTTTTTTTTTTTTTTTTTACAATACATTAGACTATTAGAAATGTACAGTCTATATTTTTAACTATCTTTGATTATATAGTTAGTATGATTTTATTATGCATATTTTACTGTTCGTTGTGTTTTACTACTTGCATTCAGAATTGTTTTCCCTGTCCGTTAGTACAGAACAAGCTTGAATTTTGACCCATTTTTTGGAATCGAATGCAACCTCTGCTTTTTTCAGATCGAGATATCTTCAGCAGTGAATTGAGCGTTGACTATTTGCAGAAAAAGGACACTGAAAGAAAGCACTTAAGTCAGTCAGAAGCAGTATTTTGTCCGCTGTAGTGAGGGGAATTGGCTCTTCCACAGCAGAATAACCCTTGCTTTTCTCATGTGGCGGCAAACACAAGAACTGAGCCTGAAGCAACCCTTCAGCTCACAAGTCTGCTAGTTCCCATGCAAAAGCAGTTTAGTTAAATCAGATAGCATAGGCCTACTGTGTGCTAGTGAGTGTAGTTTACATCTGAGAACACCCCCTTGCCGAATGCATGCTTATGGCAGCACACCAATACAAAAACACATAGGCGTTAATATTGCAAAACATCACGAACCTCTAGGAATTATGTTATGCATACACACATTGGATGTATGACCACAGATCAGATTATATTAAAATTGACAACTTTCCCACAATCCACCCATTCCAATAGACAGCATGCATTGGCCAAATAAACACACTCCCACTGATCACAGACGTAAATAACATGCACAGACACGGCAGGAAGCTTCCGCTGATGTGCTCTCCCTGAGGCTTAAGGATTGTGGCCAGCTTTAGATGTGCGGTTAGCTGCCCTTAATGTCTTTTAGTCCTGACTTAGGTAACAGCTGGATAAAGACAGTTAACCCATCACCCATCCTTACAGCCAGTCATTATCCATATGCCAATGAGCTTCTCTGAGATGGCATCCAGCCTACAGGTCAAAGGTCATTAGAAATATAGGCATAAATGAAGCATGCAGGTGTTATGGATAAAAAAAGATATCCCGGTGTCATTTGACAGTCTGCTCCTCTGTTGTTAATGAGCAGTTCATCTGTACGGCTTAATGACTCGCACTGTTACACACCATAGGACAATAAAAAAGATATAGGAAACAGGAAGTATAGAAACATCATTAGAAAGATCGTGTGCATGAGAGGAGTTGAGGGGCAAAGGGTTGATCATGCTTTGACCAGAAAGATTTAACACAGTGCTGTGACCCAAGACATGGGTCACACAAATGGAGGGGGGACCCTGTTTAAAAATTCAGCATATGCTATGCTGGTTAGGTATGTTTTGAAGCATGACTGCTGGTCCTGAGCAGGAGCTAGTTGTTTAGGACCAGCTTACTGGACCAGCTCATGACCAGCTTAAATGAGCTCAAACATAGCTAACCAGGTTTGCTGTTTTTTTTCAGGTGGGGGGTGCATTTAACATTGCATTTTTACAATGTTAAATGCAAAATGCAAACAACCATTTAATCATCTGTATGTTATTAATTATTAAGTAAATAGGCTTATAAAGTAAAAGAGAAGGAGAAAATACTATCTACACTTACATTTGGTCAAATTTGACAAATGCGTATGCAAATATGCTAATGATAATACTCTGTTATTTTGCCAAGTGTTTATTCAATGTGCAATGCTGGTAAATATTTTTTTTAATTAAAAATCTTTCCTATTAAATCTTTTTTATTGGTAAATGACGTTCATGGAAATATTAATGCTAATGTTTTTATACAATACTTTTTTGCATAATAAACTATTTTGGTACTGTATTGGGCCACACTCATGTCCAATGTAAAATCTGAGTCCTGAAACAAAACAGCTGAAAAGCACTGATCTTAGGAAAGAGTGGATGAAATATTGATAGAGAAACAAAAATATGAATTATTAAATAGTTTTACTAGGATGCTGTAGGTAGATAAATAGAGACTCAGGTCTCCTTAAATGATGAATCCTACTATGATGAAACAGGTCATGTGCTCACTTACACAACTGCATTGCTGGGGAATGTAAGCAAACTGAAAAATTAATAAGCAATGAGATTTATTCATACATTGTTTTCTAAAGGCGTAGCTCTTTATGTGCTTGTAGTTTTGGAGAAGAATTCATTGAAATCCTGTTAACCTGCCCAGGAATGAGCTGCCTCGTGTTTGGGGTTGAATACTTCTCGGAATGTCACGGGTTTACTTTAAAATGCGATTAGAAATACTAGTGTCTCCAGAATGCTGTGGGTTTGGTTATTGTGGTATTTCCAGAATGCAGCTGTTAATGTGTTCAGCTGAAAGTTGTAAACTTCACTTCACCTTCACTTGCACCTTCAATTCCCTTTTCCTTTTCTTCATTACCCCTGATATCTCTGTCTCTCCCTTGTGTGTGTGTGTGTATTTGTTTTCTTGTACCTATCTCTTCTTCACAGCAGGTCTACTCTTATGAACAGGACTGTGTCCACCTTGATGCAAAACAACCACCTCATTCATTTATTTGCACAGAATGGTTTTTATCTTAAAATTACTTATCAAACCTTATCAAATCTTAAAATGACTTTTCAAACCTATATTTCATACAAATACATTAAAACAAACGTGCCCAAATGTCAAAATTAGTACAATATCTTTACCGAAAAATCCTAATACTAAACACACCATTGCATTATTAGGCTATGGTGACTCATATTTTTGTGTTGTTTTCTGCTCCATCTACCTCCTTGCCTAAATTAGATCTCCATGTGAATATCTGTCTGCTAAATTTGTTAATGTAACTTTACGGTAGATAATACTGGTGTCCTTTAGCATAAATATTCTTAGTCTAGTATGATAATACGGTGCTACTACAGTGTACTATAAGGTGATAGCCTAATAGCAGTTTAAAACATAACTAAGTTAACAAAGACAAAACTACAGTAGGCTAGATGAAAGTGACCTGCACTTGAATCCCTGACCAGGTCAGTAAGTACGCTTCATTTTATCTTCTTCTCCTTCCTTGATTACTCTATTCAAAATCATTTGACGGAAGCATGGAACAGACGGGAGCTGATTCGTATAGTGCTGTCAGTAAAGACTAACCGATTCATGGTTTATTATCAATGTATTATTGAATGACAAATTTGGAAATTACCACTTTGGTATACTGAGAAGACAATAATAAAGCAATAAGCCCTAAGAAGCGGTGGTTTACAGTGAATTTATAACAGCTATGGGGCGTTGTTAGGCACGACACGGAGCGGATATTCCATATACATAGCAATGTTTCTCGCTCTCTCAAAAAAAAGCAAATAAAATGTAATGTAATTAATTAAAACATTCTCTTCCGCTACACAATGTAGTTTTGTAAAGTCATTTACAACAGCTTCGAACGCAGCTCAACCAATCAGAATCAAGGACCTGAACTATCTGTTTTATTATATAAAATAATAACTTCTTGAGAAAAGCTGCCTCACATCGGTTTTCAGCAGTCCGTTGAAAACATGCAGAGCTCACGTGATTGGCCGCAGATACACGCGCTCAAACAAATGTTTTGTGTGCCAATACACCACATCCTCAAATAAAAAGTCTTCGGATCTGCACAAATCATGCAAGTGGCTGATTTTGCTTTCAAAATGGGTGAGCAGTTTTTCAATTGACAGAAACGTTTAAACAGTGTCTTTGTATCATCAGTCAAAGCCTAAATGCTGAATGTGTCAAATAAAAGGAAATTAACAATCGCAACTATTTTTTAGAGAACGTGAAGACACGTGGATAGCATTTTGTTGCTCACGTAAGCAACGTTTTAAACATGTCCTGTGTGAGCCTGGGCCTTAAGTACTTATTTTAGTATTAGATTAGGTGTATCTAAAATGGCATCTAAATGCCTTTATGACGCTTGACCTCTTCATGTGGAAAAGGATGGACTGCTGATTCAAAGCTTCTTCACCCACCAGCTATAAAATTAGATTTATTACGATGCGTTCATCGGACGATTGAGTTACAGGAAGTGTTGTCCTCAGTGTTCAGAGTTTCAAATTAAATCAGTGCTCTGTAAAAGGCACAGTGGATTCATTTACTTCTAATGTAATCAGGCGTTTCTTCGGTAGACTCTTGTTTTTTTTTTGGGAGGAAGGAGCCTTTTCCTTCCATGCCTGTTGAGCTTTAATAAATGACACGTCAATTTAAGTTGTTATGTGAGGTGGGGGAAGGATTTCAAGGATTCAAGGTTTTATCCATCACACTCTATTATACAAAATATAATCAGTAGTGAAATGTAAGTCAGGTCAGGTCCGCTAAATGGACAGTGCAAAATATGTAACACAACACAAGAGAATATACATAAATATAGGTTAAAAATATAAAAATAAGAAGAATGAAATATGCAGGACATTATACTGTGGACTTAATAAATAATAATATAAGCAGGGATGTGCAAGAGGAATGGGCAAACAGGTTGTACCGGGTATATACACATAGCAGCAATACGGATGATGAGAATAGTGAATGTTTTACAGTTTATTAAATTGAGTCGTGTAAATTTTATGAGACTGAGTTTAGGAGCCTGATGGCCTGTTAGGAAGAAGCTCCTCCTAAGTCTCTCAGTTTTTGCCATCATGCTCCTGAAGCGCTTGCCAGATAGCAGTAAAATGAAAAGACAGTTACCGGGGTGATTTGAGTCTTTGATGATTTTAACAGCTCTGCTTTTGCAGCGTTTGAGGTAGATGTCCTGCAGAGAGGGGAGAGCAGACCCTGAGATGCGCTCAGCTAAGCGCACGACTCTCTGCAGAGCTTTGCAGTCCTGATTGGAGAAGTTTCCATACCACACTGAGATGCACTGAGTCAGTACACTTTCTATGGCCCCATATGGCCTCTATCGTTTACACTACGCCGATGTTTTTGACCCTCAAAAATTGCTGCAGACCCCATTTTAGTAACTCTGGGGTTGCGTTTCAGTGTAAACGGACCAAAACGTAGACTTTTGAAAACGATGGCGCAGCTGCCCACATTCACACTGCGTATCCTTGACGACCACGTAAACATCATGCTCATTGTTGTACCCATAGATATGCATAGGTCGGGTGTGCCTCACATGTCATGAAAAGTGAAGCTGTGGGCTCTTTGATTGCCCCCTGGTGTCTGGCTGCAGTGCAGGTCAGAAACCCTGCCCTCTCCATGTAAATGAATGGGACTTAAAAATAAAAATAAATTACACTTCCAATACAATTTCCTGAAATATGGTTTTGGTCATTTAACCCTTTGACGCGGTGTGATCATTCTTGGCTGGTCCCAGAAGCATACGATCACACCGGTGTGATCATTCTTGACTGGTCCCAGAAGCGTACGATCACACCGGTGTGATCAGCCTTGGCTGGTCCCAGAAGCGTACGATCACACCGGTGTGATCAGTTTTGGCTGGTCCCAGAAGCATACGATCACACCGGTGTGATCAGTCTTGGCTGGTCCCAGAAGCGTACGATCACACCGGTGTGATCAGTCTTGGCTGGTCCCAGAAGCGTACGATCACACCGGTGTGATCAGTCTTGGCTGGTCCCAGAAGCGTACGATCACACTGGTGTGATTAGAACGTTCAGTGCATCACGTCATCAACTGCTGAATTCAAATCTGCTTTCGTGCTTCGGCTGGCACTGAGCCAGATCGGACGCTCTGAGCACTTGTCATATTATCACAAGCATTCAGTGTTTTCAACCATATAATGCTTATTTTAGGCTTCAGACATTTAAACATGCATAAGTACTAGCAAAACCATACATTTATATTTAGTAAAATACATTCTGATTTCTATGTAAACGGCAATAATGATCATTACAAATATAATCTGACGACATGTTTTATTGATATCATATACAGATTGTGTAGGTAACTATAAAGTTTACTCTGCTCTTCTCCCAGTTTACCGGAGATATACTTTAATGTGTTTCGAGAGGAGGATGAATGTACGTGTTGTTTATCCCACAGCTAGGATTCAGCACAAACTAACATGGCGGCACCCATCAGCCAGTATAGATCAACTAACACAGTCATTATAAAAGTGTTTAAGCTACCAAATACATTTACTTGCACATATTTCAGAATCGGAATATCAGACATTTCATAATATAGTTAACATGTTTGTGAATATTTTGAATAAAAATGAAAAACACATAAAAGCGATCCACATGTCATACAGAGCTATGTGGTTGCATGCGCTGTGTCACATGACAAGCATGAGGCGTCACATGGAAACAATAAGGTGATACATTCTAAAATAACGGTTGCCTAAAAAACTCACGATGGGGGCTCAGCCAGAATATTTTAAACTCACATGCGAAAGGGTTAAGTTAGTTGTTATTGTGCTGATATATGTTCAATTGTTCGTTTTTGTGATAAGTTTGATTTTTAGCTAGTAATTTGATGCC
>CM049804.1:7582902-7695710 GCA_027422405.1 Ptychobarbus kaznakovi | reverse complement strand
TCGGTTAGGGTGTCCTCTTCTACATTAGAGATAATGTGATTGCCATGAGCGGCATGACCATCAGTACAAATAAAAAATAAAAAGGCACAGACATGCTTGTGTGTGTGTGTGTGTGTGTGTGTGCGTGTGCGTGTGCGTGTGCGTGTGCGTGTGCGTGTGCGCGTGCGCGTGCGCGTGTGTGTGTGTGTGGTCAGACACCCATTTTCTTTGTTCTGCTTCTTATTACAGCACATCATTATGCTGTCACATCATACACACACACAAGAGAACAAGCCCACGTTTTGAAGCCGACAGGGTGAATGAAAATGTAAATTGATGTATTGATCTAACTTTTGTTCCGAGGGCTGTGGTGTGTGTATGTTTGTGTATGGGTGCAGGCAAATGCGTGCACATGTGCCACATTATTCCACAAAATCAATATGAGTGTAAAGATGATGTGAATATCTTCATCCTGAGCTCACTAGCCAGTTTATGTACAGTAACCCGTGCGGTTGTGTGTGTAAGCGTTACGCTTGCTACACACAAAAATAACAGATAAGAACAGTGAGTACACAAAAATACTGTTAACCCTCCATGAAATATGGGGGCTTCCCAAGAAAAGGGAAAATTCGGAGAAGGAGGAATTGATGTGTTTCCTGAACATGCACCTGTGTGGCAGTTTTTGTGCAAATGTGTGTGTGTGTGTGTGTGTGTGTGTGTGTGTGTGTGTGTGTGTGTGTGTGTGTGTGTGTGTGTGTGTGTGTGTGTGTGTGTGTGTGGTGTGTGTTGTGTGTGTGTGTGTGTGTGGTGTGTGTGTGTGTGTGTGGTGTGTGTGTTGCAGGTGATACTCTGTAAAGGGCCTTCACATTAACCCTTAATGCTGTTGACATTTATAGTCCCTGATGTCTCGTGGAGGTCATTGATGACTTTCTCTTTAAATGCCACATTGTAAAAATGACACTTTCTTTTCTCTCCTCTGCCATCCCATAACCGCCAGCGATCTGATAAAAGCGGGATTACGACTGACCAACATCCATAATACTTTGACCTTTCACCTGTCCATTTGCTTTTAACAACTTGTTTTAACTGCGCCTGTCTCACACATAAATATCCCAGCCTTTAGAATTCATCCACAGTTTTCCAGCCATTGCGAAACCTGCATGTTTTCCTTATGTGTTCAGTGTCTTATCTCTGATCTGATCACCAGACCAGTGTTTTTATGTTCCCGTCTAGTTCTGTGAAAACCTTCAGTTTCTTGAGAAGGTGCGACGGTTAAATTTGTCCTCAGGTGGAGATCTGATGGAAAACAGCAGCACCTTATCTGAATGCTTATGTTGTAATGCCATTTGGATGTGTGATTGAAGTAAATATCTTTATCCCAGCTGTGTTGAGTCAACGTGAAAGATTACTGTGGTTCTGAGTGTTTAATTTGTGTTAATCATAAATACCCAGAATACTCACAGTGACACCCTGATTTAAAGAACTGTTTAACTGATTACTGGACTTTAGTTAGGGTAGATGCAACATTTAATTCCTTACACTTGAATCACATCTTGATTAGCTATTATTACTTTCAAGTCTATGTTGAAAACATTGTGGAAATAATAACAAAAAAAATAGCTAGTAATGCCGGGACTTGAATTTGAATTCATTCTTTGTAATTGCAAGATCATTGTTATGTGGAGAGACTGTTGACCTGTGAGCCAAGCCTGGTTTACTCAACCACCAAATACTCGCTTATGCTGGTGCTGTTAAACCCACACTGAATTCAATGTATCACTTTGGCTTAACAAGATTTATTAGGCGTAATTGTAGTGCATGTGGAGATGATGAAAGTGAACAGACAGAGAGAGAGAGAGAGAGAGACAGAGGGGGAGAGAGAGAGGAGAGAGAAGAGAGAGGGAGGGAGGGAGAGAGGGAGGGAGAGAGAGGGAGGGGAGGGAGAGAGAGGAGAGAGAGAGAGAGGGAGGGAGAGAGAGGGGAGGGAGAGAGGGAGGGAGGGAGAGAGAGGGAGGGAGAGAGGGAGGGAGAGAGTGAGAGAGAGCGAGAGAGCGAGAGAGCGAAGAGAGAGAGGGAGGGAGAGAGGAGAGAGGTAGGGAGAGAAGCGGAGGGGAGAGAGAGAGAGGAGAGAGAGAGAGAGAGGGAGGGAGAGAGAGAGGGACGGGAGGGAGAGATGAGCGAGAGAGAGAGAGAGGGGAGATGAGAGAGCTAGAGAGAGAGGGGAGGGACGAGAGGGAGGGAGGGAGAGGGAGGGAGAGAGAGAGAGAGCGCGAGAGCGAGAGAGCGAGAGAGAGAGAGAGAGAGAGAGAGAGAGAGGGGAGGGGAGAGAGTGAAAGAGAGAATAATTTATCTTCCTTTTGCATATAATTCCGAGTGACCGGGTTTTTTTTATATATAATTATTTTACTAATAACTTATCAAAGCTCCAGTGTAAGTCAAGGTAACAGGTAAACAAAACCAAAGGAGGACAAAAAATAAACTTTATATAGATTTCTTTGTTGTGAATGTCATATTTATAAAGACGTGATCATCTGTGATGCAGTTTTCATTCCCATCTGGACCCAATATGTATGCAAGCCGGTGTTTGTCATGAAATAAAAACGTCAAAAATATAATTTTGCCTCTTTATCTCGCAATACGTATCCATTTTTTGCAGTTCTGAGTTTATGTCTCACAATTTTGAGTTAATATCTTGCTATTCAGAACTATTTTCATAGATGGAAGGTTCTGTCTGGATCACAAAATGCATGTAGTTACTAAAATATTCATTTTGTGAATGTATTTGGAGTAAAAACAAATGATAAAAATTGGCTTAACTCAAAATTCTGAGATATAAACTTGTAATCACAAGTCAGAAATGTAAGAAAAATATATAAAAAATCTAATTTGTGAGATATAAACTCTCAATTCTGAAATAAAAATGAGAATTATGAAATAACCCATTGATATATATATTTTTTAATTGTGAGAAATAAAGCCATAAGTGTACACACTGTATATATATATATATAAACCTTTTTTATAGAGATGTAAACATTTCTGAAAAAAAAATAGAAAAACATTTGCGAGACAATTGTGAGGTTCTAACTCAAAATTGCAAGACAAACATGGAATTGTGAGAAATAAAGTCATAATTTTGAGATTGTAAAAATAATTGTAATTACCTTTTCATTTCATGGTGGAAACTAACTAAAAACGTAATAAAGCATATACAAACAAAATTATAACTGAACTGGCATTTTTAAGAATTATTCCAAGTGTTCCTTAATTGTTCCTTTGTCAAAGGAATACAAACACATTTCCTAAGTAATATTGTTTTAACTGGTAATGTGTCCTCCTGTTTTCCCTCAATATCACTTTCCACCCTCATCTTTCGTTATGAATCAAAAGCCAGTTGAAGAGTGGCTTGAAACTGATGAAAATATTTGTATGTTGCATGTGATGCACTGCAGGTGTGTTTAGGTAGCATTAGCGTGGATAGATGAATGCATGGATGAGTGAGTTGTCTTTGTCACTCACAGTGTGAGGTGTCATGCATCATTAAAACCACCTTCACTTTTGTTGAGAAACAAGAGGAGGTTAATATGTTCCCGTCAATAAAATCACACCTCTCATATATACGCTTTTTTAACCTTCCTCTATAACGGAAACCCATGACATGTGCTCATAAACATGTCCCCGGGCTTTCCATGAGTGTTCTTTTTATTTCTGTGTAAACGTCACTGAGACTTTTTTTTTTAAATAACACGAGTGCAAGCTAAAAATCTGAATATTATGTCAAGGCAACCTGTACAAATAACTGAATCCTGATGCCGTGCAATATTTCTATAACCCATGGGAATTCTCATCGCCGACAGCATCTGCTGCAGTGACAGAGCTCAATGTCTTTTAAAGTGAGTGTTTCCACCTGTCCAGGGCCTAATCCATGTTTTTCCACATGATAAGTCTGATATCTCTCTGTCACTTGCAGCTATATGGTATCAGTCTAGCCATCGCTGGATGCTCATATAGGAAATCATTGGCTTGCTGTAATGACCTTTTAATGGCTTCTGTGGGAAACGAATGATCCATCAGCGTGCGTTAATTAAAAACGACCCCAACAGGAATGAGCTCTAATTGCCTGAGATATTTGAAGGAGGGTTTCTTTAGATGTACATGATCGTTTCCTCTGTTAGCAAAGCGTTTTGAGTGATTTATTCTAATCCAGTGTTCATTGGATTAGAAGGCAAAGGAAATGACACCTAATCAACACTGGAGCGGTAAAACGCTGCCATTATAGCCTAATCAACAAAACCGCAAACACGTGTGTTTCCATTGTGTGTACTTCTTGTAGACTGCTTGTTTTGTCGCATAGAGGCGCTGGCTGTGTGGACGCCGTGTTTAGGGCACTCACACTTATAGGCTTTAAATCACAGGAGGCTGGAGAGTATCTGAGCTGCTGGCTTCTAGTAGGTGTTTCTATAATGCAGTGGTTTTCAACTGCATTAGGCGGTGGGTCACTGCTAACTAGAGCAAGAAGTTAAGAAAGAGGCAATAAAATATAACAATGCATTTCACATTAACATTAAAACAGAGACCAAGTACATCCTACATTTTCATTTTCATCATCCCAGATTTTATTGCTTGAAATAAACATTATCTACTGACAAAACAATGATGCCGTGATCATTGGGGAATGAATAGCAATGGTACATTGCTGCAGCATATTATTTATCCCGCTCAATTATGTTGTAATATCAAAATATTATTAATAAGAATGAAGTATTTTTTCTCATAATAACGGCACATTGTAAAAACACTTTTTTATATGTCGTTAAGACTACTTATTTCTTCATAATAATGGCATATCATGTCATAAAAATAACATATGTGACCCTGGACCACAAAATCAATCATAAGGGTCTGAAATCTGAATAAATAAGCTTTCCATTGATGCATGGTTTGTTGGGAGATGACAGTTGAGATACAACTATTTGAAAATCTGGAATCTGAGGGTGCAAAAAATCTAAATATTGAGAAAATCACCTTTAAAGTCAAATTAAGTTCTTAGCAATGCATAATTACATAAGGAAATTCACTAAATATCTTCATAGAACATGATCTTTACTTAATATCCTCATGATGTTTGACATAAAAGAAAAATCGATGATTTTGATCCATACAATGTATTGTTGGCTATTGCTACAAATATACCCCAGCAACTTAAGAATGGTTTTGTGCTCCAGGGTCACATATGTTTAATGTAATAATGATATATGTAAATTGTAATTTTTCTTCAATAACTTACAACAGCCTACAAAGTCAACAGTAATAACGTATGTTTGCTAAAACAATGTATTTTCTCATAATAACTACATTTTGTGGTTAAAATATATTTTCTTCTGTAAGATATGCTGTTAATAAATGATTTTACATAATACTTAACATTGACGCTAAAACAACATGCTTTACTATATGTCGTTATACTATATGTTGTTTAAACTATATATTTTTCATAATAACTAAATAATAAATCATTAAAATGACATATCTTTCCAGTAATAATCACATATGTAAATTAGATTTTTCATTTTTCAAACTGTATTTTTTTCATACTAACAAAACAATTAATATTATACAAAACAATTTTTTAATTGTTGTCATATTTAGAGAAAGAAAGAAAGAAAGAAAGAAAGAAAGAAAGAAAGAAAGAAAGAAAGAAAGAAAGAAAGAAAGAAAGAAAGAAAGAAAGAAAGAAAGAAAGAAAGAAAGAAAGAAAGAAAGAAAAACCAAGATGTATTTGAAATGACATGTATTCTCTTCCCAGTAAAGGCTCAATCAGTGGAAAGTACAGACAGCTCTGTTGATTGTAATGAGAGTGTCATAGTTCATCATGTCACACTGCAGTACAGTGCATGGGTTAGGAGTGCATATCTGTCGAATGTAGCGTTATGAACAGTGTGATGCATACACCGAGAGGATACTATTTCAAGAACAGTAGTGATTTGGAGATTGTGGATATTTCGAGGTGATGTGTGAGAGCCGGGGAGAAATGACAGCGATGAGGGCGGTTTGTCATTCTCCGTGATGAAATGGATGAGTGAGATTAATGGCTGCTGTTGCTCTGATTTGTGGCCTGAAACATCAGCAGCTTTTCTTGATGAACTGAAATCCTGCACTCGTTCAACCCTACCCTCCCCTTTCTCCCTCTCTCTCTAGTGTCTGGGACAGTACCATTCCAGCAGACAGGGTCCATTACAAAAACATCCCCTTGGGTTCTTTACACACACACACACACACACACACACACACACACACACACACACACACACACACACACACACACACACACACACACACACACACACACACACACACACACACACACACACACACACACACACACACACACACACACACACACACACACACACACACACACACACACACACACACACACACACACACACACACACACACACACACACACACACACACACACACACACACACACACAGCTTGTATTGGTTTGCAGCAGGCATTACTGTAGGTATAGGCCCCTCTCTCAGACACACACTGACGCTGGTGACAGTTTGTCTGCTCAATACTGTCTGCATCCTCCAGTTATTCTCCACTCATTGGCTGTTTGTTCTCCATGAGGTGGATCTGATATCTTTACATGTAGCAAACCCGAACCTCTCTGCATCCTTAGAGATTACAAAAACACACAAAGGCACAGACTTAACCTTTATAAGCACATTAAAACAGAGAGCAAATGAATCACACTGATGAAGTGCTTTCATTATGCGAATGCTGTCCTATGACTATGCTAGATTTGTAATTTAGCATCTCGCTCACTCATTCTTTCTTACTGGATTTTTTTCTGGTTGTTGTTTCATGTTTAAAATCAAATTGAAATGACTTCCATAACCCATTTTAATTGTCAAAGATTCAAGGTTGGTAATATTTTTATTATTTTGTCGTAATAACGAGATGTTATGTCGTTTCAACGACATCTTTTCTCGTTTTAATGAGATATTTTCTCGTTAAAACGACATCTTTTCTCATAATTACGAGATGTTTTCTCTTTAAAACTACAGATTTTTTCTTGTAATAACGACGTATTATGTCATAAAACGATACATTTTCTCGTTATAATAGATATATGGTAGCCTACATTATGTGAGCGAGCTGATTGTCTCCACAGTCCTGACATAAACGTGGATCTGCACGCTGCTGAAGTTATGAAATAAACTGTTTTAAATGCATTTTAATGTAATGGTTTTAATTTGTAGCATGTTTATTAGGATTTATCTCCAGTCTGTCTACAATATAGTGTTATCCAATAACTGCACTCAGACCCATGACTCATTTAGGCTATATGATCAGATCAAAACAGTTATTTTTGAATATCGAATCTGGGCGTGGAATATTTCTTTATTCGAATGACTAAAGTTTGATTTAACAACAATAAAGACATTTTCTAATAGGCTGCTAATAATAATAATAATAATTATTATTATTATTTCGTTCTGTTTGAAAACGGGCAAATGGAAATTAAGCTAGATTAGTTTTTTTGTGGGTAAACAAATGAGCTTATGCTTTAATATTTGTATCACATGCATGGGCGACCTTGATACTTTAGTCTGATTTTATACTGAACAAAATTATAAACACAACACTTTTGTTTTTGCCCCCCATTTTTCATCAGCTGAACTCAAAGATCTAAGACTTTTTCAATGTACACAAAAGGCCTATTTCTCTCAAATATTGTTCACAAATCTGTCTAAATCTGTGTTAGTGAGCACTTCTCCTTCTTATAATTACATGATTTGTTTTAAATGTTCTCGATTAAATCCAGGGGGTCCACAGTCACGGTATTGTGCCGAGTTCTGCCCCCCTCCCGCCAGATTATTATCCCCCTAGTATTAGTAGGTTCAGGGTTAGGTGCGAGGGGAGGGGTTAGGATTAGGCAATCAGGTAGCGATTTCAATGAGGGGGGTAATAGTTTGGCTGGGGATCAAAAATGGGCATAACACTGTGATGTTAAATAGATCAGAAATGTCTTGTCACATCTGGTTTGAACAGTCATATGTTATAAATAGGTAAATAGTAAGAAAAATGACTATATTTGCAGCATTGTTGTTTTCTGCTGTGTTTCCCTGTGTTTCTGTTGTTGTTAAAATAACTCTGTCATTTTCACAGCCATATCACCCTGCAGCCCAAGACTGGCTGCCCACTGAAGCTAAGCAGGGTTTAGCCTGGTCAGTACCTGGATGGGATTTCATTTCAGGTCAAGTCTGAAGTCAAGTCTGTAGTCTATAAAAATGTGACTCGAGTGCGACTCAGTCCGAGTCACTAAAGACGAGTCTAAAAACAGCTTATATTGAAGGCAGTGCCCAAACAACAGCTTTTGGAATGTTCTACTCTATGACATAATACTGTGGAAAAGCACTGCCTCCGCAGAAGATGATCAACGCCTGCTTCTACATCACTGCCTGTTCAGTCCCGTCCACCGATTCACACAGATAGTAGGTAAATGATGAGAACGGCAAACGCAGGTCCATGCAGAACCAAAGTATCATGTACTTTGAGTATCTATGTGGTTTTGACCCAAATTTTGACCTCATTCATTCATTCATAAACATACATAGAGGGCATTTACTTCCGAGTCTAGAAACCGTGGCACCTTCTCAAATAGAGCGTTCTGATGAGGGGGATCAAAAACAGGACAGAAAATAGTCTATTATATTTAAATTATAATGTTTTTTCTATAGAAAAATCTTGATAACATTAAGTGGACCTCAGAGAACAATACAAAATAAAAAAGTAAGGCAGTTTATGACCCCTTAACGATGAGGCGGATATCCTCTAAGCACTAGAATTAACTGCCAAAGAAAACCAAAAAGCACAAAGGGAAGAATCTTTATGTAATGTACAGTAACCAGCATGGTGCTCACGTGAAGAGCACGTTCTATAAATAGCTTCAATATTAATGCCCTTTTTTCATAACGGCTGAATGGATTTATAATAAGAGCTATTTTAACATTTCTTTTAAGATTAAATCATTCAATATTTTTTTTCTTCTAATGTAAGTATCTGTAGTGTGATTATCTGCATCCCGACACTCAGCCAATTAATTACATGACTTTTATAACTTCACATTATAAATATATACAACATTTCATAATGATTTGAATTAATTTGCACAAAAAATGCATCTAAATTCTGGTGCATTAGAATGATTTATTGAAAATGTTCACAGACATTTCTGAATTTATTAAATTATTATAGTGCAGACATATTATACTATTTGAATTTATTTTAATCCAGAAATGTCTTTTTTATTCATTATTATCACAATCATTCAAAGAAAAAGAGCAGCAGCATGTTTTGCCCAAAGCATATTGATAACACCTGGCAAGAAAATACAAACATTCAGTGGCTATCGAACTAGGCAGCAAAATGTGACTGTCTGTAACAGTCACATTTTTATGTATTCCAGGTAACTGCAATTCATGTGAATCATCAATCCAGTGGTGACCTTTCCTCCAGTGACCCATTGTCTGCAAAATGTGTGTTTATGTTAACTATCCTCACTTGTGTTTAGAGCATCTGTGTGTTCGCTTTGCGAAACACTTTGCTGTATTTCAATGTTTACCCAACACAATAGCAGGAATGGTGACTGAATAATGGTGGATCAAAATAAGTGCAATTACAGACATAGGGCTGGCTCTTAAAATACACTCAGGCACATGATACAAGCATGCACAGATAATGCGTTTGGCTGAAATTGACATTGACATTTTACATGCATGGCTTGGAGTGGATTAGAAGCATTTTTAAACCTGTGCATCATAAATGTAAGATCAAATCATTTCTGCCACACTAGATTCTGTTCAATCACTTGGGACTTTAACATTTCTATTTTTCCCGCATAGACATATTGTATCGGTATTAGGTGTAGACTGACAAAGGGTTGACCATTAAATCAATTTCTGGGCCAAGTAAAGAACATGTACATGCTGTTTTAATGCACACTGCTAATACAGATCTGCAAAAACCTTAGTTTAACATCAACACCGCTGCCGCAACAGAGACGTCACTTGAATTCCAAGTATGTTTTTTCTTTTTTCACACCTATACCTTTTCCTCAGTTTCCTCCACACTTATATGTGCATCTGTCATGACACAAAATGAAGAATGAAGTTATCTACACAGTTCATTTATTTCATTTGAGTACTCTTTATTTTCTATATGAGATTACTAATAAAGAGTTGTTACCCCTGTTACTAAACAAAGAATATATATATATATAAATAAATAAAATTGTGTTTATATCTCATAATTATTTTCTTTTGCAGAATTTAGTTATAATCTCATAATTGTGATTTAACATCTTGCAATTCTGATTTATTTTTCTCAGAATTGTGAGAGTATATCCTGAAATTCTGACTTTATTTTATATTAAGTTTTTTAACCAATAGCGGAAACAAGCTTTCATATGTTCTAGCAATGTGCTAGAATATGTTCAATTATGTTAATTGTGATAATTTAGTACCAGACAAACAATATTTTCCATAAAAAAGGTTGTTTTTCTGTTCAGAAACTCATTAGTCTGACTGAAGCAGCTCTTAACGGTCTGCTTCTATCTTCTGATTGTTTGCATTTATTTTCAGCCTCAGTTTCCATCTTTTGAGCAACTTGGATAGCTCTGACGTCTGTCAAGGTGCTCTAAAAAAAGGACTTTTGTGCTGCAGCACAAGAACACTCTGAGGCCCACGCATTCATGCCAGTATCAGATTCTTGTGTGCTGCAGAGCGACCTTGAGTCAGAGTGTAGCAGGAATCAAAAGAGCTGGAAACTTTTATCTGATATATGTGTGTGCCGCTCTAGTGAGAAGCAGGGCTTACACTAAAGGCACAGGAGGAATAGAGCAGGTCTGTGTGGGCAGGGCATGGCAGAACAGAGCAGATCCCTTTTCCAGGTCCAGCTGGCACAAACCAGCGAACATTGTCCTGTTAGAACACCGAGTTCCTTAATAACATGCAGAAACATTACCTAACTGTCTAGTACGTGCACAGATGTTCGTAAAACCCACAGTGTTGTATGATTGTAGATTCTGAATGTAATGTTTTCAAAAGTATCTTTCAATTTTTCATTTACATGTGCATTACATGTATTAGTAAACTCAATTTCTGTGTATTTGAAGAGCAGTATTTCGAATCTACATTACCTTCGCTGTTCACACAGGGCAAGTAGCCTAAAAGGGTGTTTTGAAGGAAAATCTGCTTTTAGATGAAACTAAAATGTGTGGTGATCAAAAGTACATTTTTTATAAATATGATATAAATATGTATATTAAATTATTATTTATTAATATATTATTGTATTTATATATTTATTGTATATATTACTTTTTAGAAAATATATTAATATTTAGAAATATTAAAAAAAATACTATTTGTAACTTGAAATAGCATCTTACAAAAGCAATGCCATGATGCTGAAAATAAATAAATAAATAATAATAATAATGACATAATAATAATGACACGCCAAAAAAATGTGTCTGCATGGGTACATTGACCAACAATTAATAATGTAGTACAATAATATGTCCTGTGTAAATCTTTGATATTTTAGTGTTATTTATTTATTCATATTTTGGACAAGCTTTTATTTGTATATTTTACGTTTTCATCATAATTTTAGTAGTTTTTAGTTTTTCATATTATATTTCTATTTATTTTTATTTAGTTTTAATTTTGTGTAATTAACTTAAAGTAAAATTTTTTCATGTAATATTACAATTTTATTTAAGCTTTATTTCAATGAAAATCAATGTATTTTTTTTTATTTTTTTTTTTTTTTTTTTTTAGATAACAATAACCATGTCCCCTCATAAATTAACATAACTTCTTACCCCTGTTTACTATTTTCCTCCTGCATTACCGCAGTGTTGGGGAAAGTTACTTTTAAAAGCAATGCATTGCAATATTGCGTTACTCCCTAAAAAAGTAACTAATTGCTTTACTTAGTTACTTTTTATGGAAAGTAATGCGCTACGTTACTTTGCGTTACTTTCGCGCTACTTTTTAAAATATGAGCAGGGCTTGATTGTTTGTTTTTAATATAAGAAGTTCTAATTTATAGCAAATGTAAAAGCCTTTCACACCAAATAGTTTAATGAATAAACCTCAGGCTGAAGGAAGAGTAAATCACGTCTGTACAGTAAATCGCAGGCAAGATTCAACACTCTTCAGCATAAAAAAAAACAATGAAGAACAATTGTTAGTTTATCTAAAGTCATTTTTGCTTATTAGTATGGTTGAACTGGATCAGGGATACTCAAATCTGGCTCGCGAGATCCATTTTCCTGCAGATTTTAACCCTAATCAATCACACCTGAGCATGCTAATCAGTGTCTTCAAGATCATTAGAAAATCACAGGTAGGTGAGTTTGATCAGGATTGGAGCTAAACTCTGCAGGAAAGTGGATCTCGCGAGCCAAATTTGAGTATCACTGAACTAGATCATCAAAGGTCAGCAGCAAACACATTGGTTAATAAAATGGGATTAGTTAGATACATTTGTGTTGTTTAACATATTTAATTATTGCAGGTTTGCGTCATATTCTGAGTTTGCATTTCACTGTTTTAATTCATTTTGATGAATACTGAATCTGTTTTTTGCGAGTGGGATGAATTAATACACATTCACATTTAGTCTAAAACTACAGTAACATCATGTTCACACAGTGCACTGTCAGTCAATAAATGAGAAAAAACAAAGTAACTGGCATTACTTTTTTGAAAAAGTAACTCAAATATTTTCCTGTAAATGAAAAAGTAATGCGTTACTTTACTAGTTACTTGAAAAAAGTAATATTATTATGTAACTCGCGTTGCTTGTAATTCGTTACACCCAACACTGATTACCGGCACACTATTTTCCTGTTTAACACTGTTAAAGCTGCTTTGACACAACCTGTATTGTATAAAACGCTTCAAAAATAAAGCTGACTTAACTTAACTTGACCCCAGATCTGTCATTCTTACAAATATGCCATCAAATCTTTCTTCTGTTGTTGTTTAAGGTGAAGTGTGTCATTTTATTATCCTGCAGAGCAAAGTCAATTACTAAGGAGAGCACACTCTGTCAGTCGTCCACTGTTATTCTACACATAAATCTCACACAAACTTTCACGATCCCACTTGGAAAGGTACAAATAATGTCCTTCCCCATGCCAGTGGGGTTGACAGGCCTCGTGTTGATGTGCGGTGGGCTTGTCTCGTTACACTGGGTCTCTGTAATGAATTTTACTCGGTGTTCAAGAGTACGAGGGCCTTAACGCAACACCCAGCGCTCATCTGACAGGGGTCAAACTCCGGCCTTCTGCTTATTAGATCATGACAATGAGACTTATATTTAGCACAATGTGCGCAGGAATAATTGGAACTCTTATTAAAAAAAAAAAATTTGATTCCCCTCCCACGAGATGGACAAGCAATGAAGGAAGGGAGTGTAGTGTCCGGCCGGTAGACGAGAGGAGAATGAAAGGGGCTCTCCGGAGAGAGCTGTCACTCATACACACGTACAGTTATATGGAGGGTCATATTGACGCATATACATTAATATTCACGAACACACAAGTCATCATCATCATCTCATTTGCTTTTTATAATCAGAGATTAAATCAATTACTACTTGATCTGCTTGATTTTAATTACAAGTCAAATTAATTGTTGTGAAAGTGTTCGTAAATTTTGATTGAGGTCATATACATATGTACTATCTGAGCATGACACTGTTCTGTTGGCCTGTATTTATCTCCATCACGTTTCCTTCTCCGCCCACTCTTCTCTCCTTGTTGTGCACTCGAGGATCTGGGTCATGTCTGGAGAGAACACCGTGTATCTTAAACACTTCCCAAGTTAATTAAGGGACATCACCGCACACCTACATGGGATCAATGAGGGGACACAAAAGGGAACACAGACAGGACAGTGTGAGGCTTAACAGCTCATATAGAATTACTCACAAAGTTATAATACTTCCGTGTTAGCTGAAAACACCATGTATTTCACATTTTCAAAAGACAGGTGCTTTATTTCATTAGATTGTATTCCTTTTATCATTGACAAACAGTTTTTTCACATTATATGACACTTGTGATTAAAAAAATAAACATGTTAAAACAGTAATAGATTAACAAATCTGATTGGCTGTATCTGAAATATTTACAGACAGACAGACAGATAGATGGACGGATGTAGATAGATAGATAGATAGATAGATAGATAGATAGATAGACATGTAGATAGACAGATAGGTGATAGATAGACAGGTGATAGATATGTGGTTCAGGTACTATAAACAGATAGACAGATAGGTAGATGTATGGAGAGATTGATCGATAGATAGGTCTTACACTCTCTCTTTGTGTGTGTGTGTGTGTGTGTGTGTGTGTGTGTGTGTGTGTGTGTGTGTGTGTGTGTGTGTGTGTGTGTGTGTGTGTGTGTGTGTGTGTGTGTGTGTGTGTGTGTGTGTGTGTGTGTGTGTGTGTGTGTGTGTGTTTGCCTCAGTCTTTAGTCAACAACATTTCAGAGAACAGAAAGTACAAAACCTGAGGACAAAGCACACAAATACCTTGAGTCATAGCAATGAGATAAACACCACAAGTTCCTGACACCAGCGGCTGAGTCTATCAGGACGGATCAGTGCCTTATGACATCATCCTTACACAAGGAAATATAGCAAGATAAAAGAAAATCAGGCATGCATTTATTCCTCCACTATTAACTTCCCTGGTGTGAGCAGAAAGCCTGTTATTGTGTTGATTGTGTCCAGGCGCATGAGTGCTGTTTTGCGCAGTCGTGTGTTTCTGGTACATGGGTCCTCAGGGGCCGTGGTATGCCACACTCTGTTCTCAGTCACAAGCTGTGCCAGTGGCTGGCAGAAGTTTTGCCATGCACTTTGCAAAAGAACAGAACATAACGAAACACAAATATAATTTCTGTCCAATTTATTCCCTGCTGCTGGAAGTCCATGTTCCCTTCAATGTCAACAACCAAAGGTAAACCCCTACCCTAGGAAAGTTAGGGATGTATGGCAGAAACAGAGAAAGACAGGACCTTTCTCAAACTATAAAGTTTATATTCTTACCAGATAATCCAGATGCACGGTTGTCCAGGCCCTTCTCTGCAGTGTTTAGGGCCAGAGTGCTATAGTGCAGCGTAGAGTCCAACAGTTTTCTCTCTAGTTTATTTTCCTCAAAAACAAAACTTCATGGAGAGCTGGCACCTCGCCAACCAGTCTGTGGTTTACAGGTCAGCCAGATAATGATAGCTCTCCAACACAACAGGCTCCCTGATCATACGCCCCATAGCCATGACAACACGTGCAGCTCTGTTGAGCCTGCAGCACTTCTGCAGGTGTTTACTGGTGATAGAGGGCTACTGTAGCTCATCTTAAAAAGACGTGCTCGCTCTATCTTTCTGTTGTTCTTTTCTCCCGCACTCTCTCTCTCTTCGATTTGAGACAAAGGTCAATAGGTTTTTGGCATGACCCAGGGGTCAGCTTGACTGACTGGTCAGAATAACCTCTCACTCAATTGCTTCAACATTTACAAATGTCGTAGCATGAGACTCGCACCGCACAGAGCAAATTCAGCACACATAGTTAATGGCTCTTTTTGGATTGAAGGAACAGTTTACTAAAAAAAATAAATTTTAATTTCATTTATTAGTCTTTACAAGTCTTTCTAAAGCTGTATGACTTTAATTTATTTTTTAGAAAACAAAAGGAGATGTTTAGCATAATGTCTGCGGAGCAGCTGCTGTCCATAGACAGAAAGTACTGAGTCATAATTCAATGCGATTAGTCATGTGACATGCAAGAACCAATGACGTTAGCTATCACTGTTTAATTCTATTTAGACTGAAACAGTTGATCTTTTTCAGTCAGGATGAAATGGATGTATTTTCTATTTCTATATATTTTTTTAAATTAATTTTAATGATCTTATTGTTAACTTTTCGTCCATAGGTTTTTTAGTAACTAGTTTATTTTGACCAGAGCCGATCCTAGACTTCTGGGGCCCTACGCAGAACGGGGGGGGGGGTGTGTGGTTGAGATGCACGAATGGATGCAATGCAGTTGTCTGGGTTTCACTTCGTCTTGAATCATCTTGAAATTATCATTCAAGCATTCATGTTTTCATAACCTCTGGCCAAACTCCAAAACGAACCCAAAATTAAAACATATTTTGGATTAAGGGGGCCCCCTGGTGTTTCGGGGGCCCTACGCAGCTTGCGTATTCTGCGTATAGGGAGGATCGGCTCTGATTTTGACCCTTCTCTCTGGTGTCAAATGATGGCTTTTTCCAATCAGTTAGTTAATTATTCCTCTTAGTTTGGAAGTGCAATTTGGAATCAATTGCTTTATTATTTTATAATGCCATGTAAACATTTCAGCCTGACACGTTTTTGTGAAGCCGTTCTAGATAATGCGATAGCTTAGCTTCATTTACCAAGTAAACAAATGAATTGTTTTTCTGACAACTCTCGGAGCGATTGGCATGGTAATGTACATGACAATGTTAATGTGTTTGGTCTTGGCGCAATAGATCTCCAACACTGCTGCTACAGCAGAACAAGTACCGAGACTTGCTACTGCTTGTACATCAACAACATGCTGTTGTGGGCATGTAAGAAATACTGCTGCTGGACATATTACATATGAATCACCCATATTAGCATACATGAATCCCCCTGTAGCAGATCTTTACAGGTGGAGCTGAGGAGGGTTTCTGAAGCATGCAGCAATTGCTACAAGAACTAGAAGAGTATTTGAATATTGAGCTAGCTCATTTCCTGCTTATACATAAAAGAACCAATCAGAACATTGGATTGCAGTTGCCTCGCTGTTGTGCATTGGCGCTGAAAGGCAGAGTGATGCATATATTTAATTCTTAAATTATTATGTTACCTCTGCTATGCAAAAGCTATCTGTAACTCTGCTATAAGTGCCATGAAAATGTAAATCATGTTAAACTTGGTGCAATGCATCTTCACATGGCACTTTTATGGCACAAAATTCCCATCCACTGTCATAGTATTGAAATTTGATTTTTTTTTTAAAAAATATCTCCTTTTATGTTTAAATTAATAGTTCAGCTCAAAAATGAAAATGTGTTGTTTATTTACTTACCTTCAGGCCATCCAAGTTTCTTACATGAAAGAAATAAAACCATATCAATTTGGAATTAATCAATTATCAAGTTAGCAACATACACTTAAGATATTATTCAGATATAGTAACCCACTACATAAAAAGTGGTGTACCACCCTCACGTGTGGCTTTTTTGGGGGCTGACGTTTGTGCGAGTAGGATTCAGCTTTGCTCAGAGAGGCTGTTGACTGTGAAGGAGAGTGTGGAGTGTGTTGTTTTGTGTGGCCAGCTGACGCAGGTGCTTGCAGACATGGCTGGCGCACATCCAAGTATGGATTACACACACAAGAGCAAAACGAGAGAAAGCAGAGAGAGAAAAAGTGAGAGACAGAGAGAGCGAGGCCTAGATTGACTGTGTGTAGAGATAATGAGTAAGAGAGAGAGGTTGCACCTGTAACCGCACCTGCTTTTTTTGGCAGGATTGGGCAGACAGAAAGAAATTTGTCAGCAGTTTGGCTAAAAATAAATTGCTACCCAGGTTTAGAGTCTGGCCTCGAGTATTAATTTCACTGCTGTTTTATCTGCAGATTACCACTACCACACTTCACCGGCATCTCTTTCAAGACCTCTGTTTACCGTCTGCGGATTTGTCCTTTCCTAAGTAATAGTGTTTGCATGTCTGGT
This sequence comes from Ptychobarbus kaznakovi, assembly GCA_027422405.1. Lineage (NCBI taxonomy): Eukaryota > Metazoa > Chordata > Actinopteri > Cypriniformes > Cyprinidae > Ptychobarbus > Ptychobarbus kaznakovi. The sequence continues at coordinate 7,677,893 of CM049804.1, read as the reverse complement.
GTTAATTTAATTGCTTTGTATTAGAACAAACTGAAATCGATTGCACAAATATTACATCAAAAATTGAAAATAGTTACTCGAGGTCCAGGTGTTATTGTTTTACACATTGTTAAAACACATTCATGCAGCTCTTCCACAAATTGATATTTTAATGTGTCGACTGTCGAGGACTGAAAAGGACAATAAAACACCAACAACAACAAAAATACACCATAAATGTAGTCCATATATGACCCATGCATTAAATGCCAAGCCTTCTGAGCTTTGTGTTATCAATGGACCCAAATGTTATTTTTTTTACTGATAATCTACAGTTATATGGGCTGCAAAAATGTCAGTTTTATTTTGCAGTATTAATGTGAAATGCCATTGGTTCTGTCGTCAATTAAAGCATATTTAATTGGCGAACTTCAACAGAGCTGCAGAAAATTAGGGATAAATTACAGCATGATGAACATTTCTTCATTCATGGAAAGAATATTGATGTTATAAACATGATCATTGAACATACATAGAGCAAATCAAATATTGTCAACTATAAGCACTAGATATGCAAAAAAAAACTCATTGGTTCTTGTGGAAGTTCAAACATGCTTGTGTGACATGATATAAGTAACCGTTGGTTCTCGCACATCAAACAAGAACATTTGAGCTACCATTCACCATATTCAATGTGCCCTATATGTGCATTGATCAATGATTATATGTGAATAAAAGCCTACATTAAATTTCTTCATCATGTAAAGTGATTGTGTCTCTTCAGAAGGTTCATATGGATTACATGTACAATCTCTTTATGAACATTTTGTAACGTCCAAGTTTTGGTGGAATGAACTTTCAGTTGAGGGACATAAATCTCACAGCTTTCAATAAAAATATCTTCATTTGGGTTTTGAAGATGAACAAAAGTCTTATGGATTTGGAATGACATGAGGATGAGTAAATTATACACACCAATTTTTAACGAACTATCCTTCAAAATTGTAGTTTGTTTTGGATTGAGAAGACTCTCAATATAGAACACACATTATACGGACTCTGGCTACGTGAAGATTATTCAAAATTTCTCCTTTTGTGTTTGATAGAAAATAATAACAGCATTCGTGTTTGGAACAACATGAGAGTAAATGGCAGAATTTTACATTTTTGAGGTGTTTAATGGGATATAATCTTCTTATCGTCCTGAAACACTACAGTACGTTGCGCTTGTTGCATTTAAGCATGTGGCTACCTTGCCTGGGAAAGAGAAGAATTTGCCATTTTTCAGACCACAACTCTCTCAGCATAGCCTCTTCAGAGAACTCGCTGCTCACACTGAAGAAAGCCAGCTGTAAACATTGGAAATCGATGTGGCCAGATAATGCCCAAAGCTTTTACCAAGCCCAAATGGGGTGTGATGAGGTTACAGGAAGGCTGAAAGTGTGTGTGAGAAAAGAGCATGTATAAGACAACTGGAGCCCAGGCAGACGAAATGGGAATAAAACATCAATGACATGTTTGTACAAGAGAGAAGAGTACGAGAGCTTAGAGAGACATATCATTTGAAACCTCCACCTGCGGAGCTCATTTGGTCCACTTTTACCCAAGTGAGTGAATGTCTTTCGATTCCCTTTGTCCCAGCTTTATCTTTCGCTGAGCCTGCCACACTTTCCTTTCATGGAAAAACTGAGGACTCACAAGCCTATAGCTCTGTTTCCTGTAGGTTTTATTTTATTTTTTTATCTGCCCCAAACGTCACACTGTCACATGTGTGTATTCTCAATTTTTGAAAGGAGCTCTTTATCGTTATGAGCCAGCTGCATGTTGGGAAATGCAAACAGAGAGTTGTGGGAAAGCAGTGGAGTGCTTATCATGCTCAAATAAAGCCTCAATAGCACAGCAGGAGAAGGGAAGAAAACATACAAGTGAGACGAGGACGTTAGCTCTGCGGGTGGACATTTCCGAAAAACATTATTTTTGTTATAATTTCCACTCACTCAAGCATAACAGGAAATAAGTGATGATCCTCAATTTGGCATACCACATTTGATTTGTTAATTGTCAGGTTGGTTTTAGAAACAAATGTCTTCCTTGTTGCTACTATTGAACTATGTGTATCTTTTAATTATATTATCTCAATTTGTACAGCCCAGAACTAAAACATCTGAAAAAAGTATCTCAGTAATATTAATTGTTCTTTAATATCAGGCCTACTGTTGGCTTCTTGCTATATGTTTTAATTGTATGGTTTGTGATTGATGGAACAGAACTGTGGTGCTCTTGCACGCTGAAAATAAACAAAAAATAATAATAAATAAATATTTAAAAAAAAATGTCTTCCTTAGTATTTTTGTCTTGTTTTCTAGTATAAAATGCATCTGTAATTAAGATGCATTTACTTGACAAGTAAAAAGACTTCAGCTATTATGTCTTGCTTTCTGAAAATATTATCCACATTTTGTTAGATAAATGACTTACTTTTTCTAAGTAAAAAAATCTGCCAACGGGGTAAGAACAATGTTCTTGTTTAGCCTTTGAATTAAGATCATTTTTCTTACTCTATTGGCAGATATTTTGCTTGGTTTTTTGTTTTTGTCAGAAAACAAGACAAAATAAAGTCATTTTACTTCTCAAGTAAATGCATCCTGATTCAATATTTTTTCGATATTAATCAATCCATGGTTCTTTAATTTTATCATACATTATATATTAGGTAAAATACGCTTCTGTTTGATCACTGTTTAGTTTCACTTTAGTACTGTTTATTGTGCTCAAGACTGCCACGATAATTTCCACCACAGCCAACATATGACAAGTCTGTCAAAGTGTTTTATTTCAAAATAATTTGATTATTACTTGGATTTCGTGTTGTTTTTCCCACCGTCTACATTCCTGTCAAAACAGCCCCGTGATCCCTCTTTGAGTCATGGTTGTTTGTGTCATGTTGTACTACTGTCGTAGAGCATCAAAGCATCACATGGACAATAGATTTACGTTTCAAGCTGTTAGGCTCAAAACTTCAACCGCTTATCTCAATCAGACCATGTGATTTGAATCTGTGTTTGTGATGACTGCTTTGCCTCTGATCTCATGTTTTGTCTGATCATCTGTGCTGTGAGTTCCTCTTTCTCTGAAGTTGAGCCAGGCTTGGACGCTGACATGAGTGTTGTTGTGATCTAATGCTGACTTAAGGCTTCCTTCCTGTCACTCCAAACAGGACTTGTTTACATGGTACATGTCCAAGGCTAACATGCTAGTTCCCAGCTTTTGGCCTCTGATGGATTACTCATGGACCACCAGCAGTAATGCATGTCGTAAACACAACTGACTTGGTGGGTTTACAAGAGACTGGGATCACAGCACTTTTGAGTGGTAGAATTCAAAAGTGCTGTTGTATCATCCTAGTATCTCGTAAACCACATTTTTGACAAAAACTCTCAGAAATAAAGGTACAAACGCTGTCCCAGTGATATTACCTTATGTGTCAGCTACTTACATATACCATTTAGTTACTAATATGCACAATTTTGGGCTAAATAAGGCACAAAGGGATACCTTTTGAAATGTTACTAAGACAGTGAGAGTTTTTGTACCTTTTTTTCTGAGAATGAATAGTCAATATGGCAGTTACATTTTTTTATTACAAAAATAACTCTCAGACGTCAATGCACATAACACAACACAAATGAATCGGATATCCTAATAATGTCCTCATGACTGCTTAAAAAAAGAAAACATCATGAGGATGATCATGTCTGAATGTCAGTCTCACTGCCTCTGCAACGTCCGTTGTGCCGTCTGTCTAGCCATTCAGCCGAGGGATCATCTCAATTCAATCAAAAAAGCACACGTTTTCACAAATTAAATCAATCAATAGAGCTAAATAAATCAGAGGAAGCATAACCTTGATGTTGGCTCTGTATATGTATTTACTTGTGTGTTCTCCATCCAATGCCGCTGATATTACTGTAGGTCTTGACTAATCAGATAACCACAGATTTCCTTCACTGTATGCCATGAACCTGCATTAAGCACTTTTATGAGCCTGATTTATTACCCTCGCAGTTAAATAAAGCCTCTTGTAAAGGCTCTGCTAATATTATTACAGTGATATCTCTTGGCAGTGGTACTTATTTTAAATGACATAAATCAGTTAAATAAAGCCTCTTGTAAAGGCTCTTGCTAATATTATTGCAGTGATATCTCTTGAAAAAAAAATATTGGAAAGCTTATTTGATAAAGAGCTTTGAAGCTTTGAATGTCTCGTGTGTCTGTGCAGAAGGACAACATATTTTGTGACTTTATGACATTTGGACACTCATTTATGAGATAATAAAAGTCAGTTCACGTCAATGAGTCATACTTTCTGCTTTATAGATAGGAAATAGAGTATTTTTAGAAGATAATTTTCCATCCCTGACATCTGACCATGACCATTCAGATCAACAACATCTGAAATCAGTTTTTGACACCCAAATAACATCCACTTTTTGTTATGAGTGGTCATTATAGGAATATGGTGACATAATATCCCAGGCATGCAGAAAAACAGATCTGTGTGGTCCAGTAAACAGCAGGGAAGTCCAAGCAGAGGTCAAGTGTGCATGGAACATGCTGATTATTGTCTAATACAGCGGAAGTGGATAAAAATAAATCCTCCAAAAATGTAATTTCTGTCATTATTTACACGTCCCAATGTCATTTATGAGTTTTAATTGCATGTAACATTTCCACCCATTTGGATTAAAAAGTATGAACATGAACTTAAATGGGTGATATGTATTTGTCTGTCATACTTGTAGATGAAATGACAACACTAATAAACTGAATGTGTAAAGCACATATTAAATAGGTTTATATATTTATCATCAATAAATCAAATTTGTTCTATACTATATTTAACAAACTGAATATTGCACATGTAGCTGTATTTAAACCGCATTCCTACTTTTAACTGCATAAATGTAATTGTTTTCCCAATTAACAAATGTGTGCTGATTTTAAGCACTTCAAATAAATGAATAAATAAATCAAGATTTTAATTAAATCAAATAGATTTGTTTTAGATAATAACAGCTAGCAAATACAGTTAACTCAAACCTCATTCAGATGTAGCTGAAATCACATTTCACAAATTAATTGCTTAGGTAAGTCACAGTTGCTGAACTTAAATTATATTTTACCCATGAATATCTCTTTAATAGTGGTAAATACAATTCTGTGGTTCATTGGTGTTAACTGACGCGTGTAGCATTTTACTGTGTACAATAGTGTATAGTTGTGTATCAATGGAAAGTGCATTTGTGTATATGGGTTTAGATTTACACACATGAGTGTTTGAGGGAACCCCTCACAGCACGTTAGCTGTGAATGCTACTCCTCTGGAGTCGGGCCAGAGCGCTGTGTGCTCCTACTTGTGAAGAAACAGCTTTCAGGCCTTTCATTATTCCAGCAGTTTCCTCCGGATGTCCAATGAGAGTAGAGGGGGAGGGAGAGATGAAAATCTCTTGCCATCATGTGCTCGTTACCATGCCTTTTTACATATATTACATGAGGACCTCATAGAAAGAGGGGATCAATTGACTTTCGTCTCATTTTAGGCTGGAAGAAACACAATCAGTCAATCTTATTTAGTCAATTCAGTCATATATTCCAAATGTAGTATTTGTAACTAAACTCTGCATTCCGACAAAAAATATCAGGCACAATCCATGAATACATACACTTTGGTGTCCTACTACTTATTTTTATAAATGTTAAAAGCACAAAGCATGGTTTTGTTGTGTAAAAATTGTGTAAAAAGCTTGATTTTGCACACTTTGTGTATGGCTGATTAATGTGGTTCTCCATCATTTAATCATTTGATGAATTATTGTTGTCATGATCAATAGAAAATATACACATCTTTTTTTTAGATAAAATTCACCCTTTATTTTATTCTGCTAATTGGCAAATTGTGCTGAGATTTGTGAATAAGATGCATTGATAAAGAACCTTATTTACATACAAAGTAGGCGTGTTTGTGCTGAAAACAATGACAAAATTTAAATGTTCACATCTCAGCACTATTTCAATGCATTTAGTGCCAGGGTAAACTGAATTTTGGGTGGTTAGAGAATAATGTGCATTTTTAATGTGCATCGCAAAAGTAAGCTGTTTAGTGAATTCGTCGTGTAAAGGGATAATTCACCCCATAACTCAAATTCATTCAACATTTGCATGAGTTTATTTCTTCTGCAAAACACCAAAGATGATTATTTGAACAACGTTTGTTTTGATGGCCACTCACTTCCATTATATGGACAAACACATATTTCGTATCTTCCAAAGAACAAAGACATTTGAACAGCTTCTGAATGACATGAGAGTAAATGTATATGATAATAAATGATGGCTAAATTTCCCCGTTAATTTTACGATGTGGTTGCAAGGATTTGGGATGCTAGTAGTGTTGTGCAGTTGGCTGTGTGTGCAATGATAGCGATTGAAGGGAGGAAGACTTTTATTAGTTGCGCTTGAGCTAACTGCACACATGGTCTCGCTCTCGCTGTTTATCATTCACTTAGTGCCACTTCCTCTTTCTGAGCCAGGCTTTCTCTCTGTGCCTCGCTCTCTTCTGCTGTCTCCTGTTTATTCTCTCTCGGCCTTCTCATATCTCGTGCCGAACCCTGGGTGCAGGAAGGAAGTTATTAGTTCACTGAATGAAAAAGTGAAAACAGTTGACAGGAAAAGAGTATTTCCATTTTGTGTGTATTTGTGTGTGTGTCTATATTTGTGTGTATGCTGGCTGACACTTGACAGGAAGCACTGAAAACTCCAGGCGAACTAATAGGAAGTCAGTAGCATCCGTATTGATGACAGCGCAGAGAATGGAATGGAAGAGAGGGAAATATTTATTCCAGAGTGGGTAATTAACTGTTAGGGTCCAAATGTTTCCTTTTTTGACTACCTTTACAGTGAAGACACCACATTCATTCATTCATTCATTCATTTATTAAGTAATTCATTAATCAGGACTATGCTTGTATAAGCTTTTAAATCATCCTCAATCTATTATGAGTCTAGTCTGGTCAAGCCCTCGGTAACACCAAAAGCTCAACCCAATCACACTAAGCTGAATTAAATGACAATCTATGGACATGTCATTGAATAACCATAAAGCGTTCTCTCCATCTATGTCAGCATCCTGATTTTGTTTCCTTTGATCCCCGGTGTAATCAAAAGGTCAACTGTTATTATATTGCTCTGCTCAGATTAACAGGAATGATGCAGGCAGTGAGGTAAGCTAAAAAATACAGAAGTATCATGCCCTTTTCAATAAAATGCTAGTCGCTGGGTAAATGGATGGATGGATGGATGGATGGATGGACGTATGCTGACAAGCTCCAAAAAAGACAGGCACCATAAAAGAAATCCATATGAACTGAGCTATATTCCAAGTCTTCTGAAAACATACAACATTTTTGTGTGAGGAGTTTGAAAGAAAAAATGTAAGTCATTATTCATATTTATTTAAGTCAGACTATTTACTAATTTACAACCATAGCTCTCAAATATTCAATTCAATTCAAGATTATTTGTATGGCACTTTTACGACACAATCGTTGCAAAGCAACTTCACAGGAAATTAAGTTTCTAAAATAGATTTATATATTGTAGAAACTTCATATATTTAACTTATGGCTAAATTTGGTTAATTCTGTATATTGTCTGATGGTTGGCTTCCTCTGAGGTCCTCCGAGGGGTTGTCATCATCTCTTCTCAGGTGTTCGGTCATCTCAGATCGTTTAAGGGTTGGATCCAGACTGAAGCTTGTGTAATTCCTAGTTACCACGGGATGTTAAACAGAGAAACAAATAAAGATAATTAGTGTAGCTGTTGTTCCATCCAAGCAAAAAATATCTGTTCAACCCAAGCTAAAGCATAATAATGTGCGTTTGATCAGATATACCTGCAGTACAAATACCATTTGCACTTCTCATTTTGCAAAATAAGTATGCTAAATAGAGCCAGAATGTGTGTATTTTAATAATAAACAATTGACTGAAGCACAATTTAAAAAGAGAAAAAAAAAAAAGCTAATAAAAACATGTATTGCTTGAATCAGAAGTAGAGGAACACTACTCCCAGGCTGTTCCTGACAATTTTATACCCTGCTTTTATGATCATTTTATTTATTTTGGGGAAAATTAACATCTGGTCATTGTCTACACTACACTCAACATAAAGGTGCTTCACGATGCCATAGAAGAACCCTTTTTGTCTAAATGGTTCCATAAAGTACCGTTAACATCTGAAGAACCTTTCAGTTTCACAAAAAGTTATTTGTGGGAGAGAATTATAAAAAGGTAAGGATGACATGGTTCTTTAAAGAACCTTTGACTGAATGGTTCTTTGTAGAACCAAAAATGGTTCTACAAAATTAATTTGCCAGAATTGTCTGTTTTGAGAAATGATGATAGAGAGGACTGAACCTCCATATAGCTATCATAAACTTACACTGCAATGCCTCAAAAATGACCTGAGTTCCTCAGTATAGTGTGCACTAAATTTCATAAGACAGTGAACTGTTTGGACTGTTAATCTTTTCCAACTCCACTCTTTGAACCTGTCTTAGCAACCCCAAGCTACACATATACATATATACATATACATATACACTGATACATTCTGGAAAAAAATCTAGAGCTCCCTGTTATTGAATAACTGCTAGAAATCCAAGTGTTATTCTCAGCTTCGCAATATACAAACCTGAATATGCAAACCATGCACTGTGGGTTTTCCCTGTTGCACATTTTTCCTCCTTTTTTCTCTTTTTTGAGTTTTTCTTTACCACACTGCTTACATTCTGAGCTGTACCTTTTTCCTCAACAGATAAGCACAGGATTAGACTATGTGTGTGCGAGAGAGAGAGAGGGAGCCTTTAAGAATGTTATATGCATGGAAATGTATGCACGTGTAAAAAAAATACAGACTTGAGGGCCCATTTACACCTGCCACATGTCCATTTGCAAGCAGTGACACATAATTCACTTTAAATAGGCATGTGCTGAATATATATGTATGTGTGTGTGTGTGTGTGTGTGTGTGTGTGTGTGTGTGTGTGTGTGTGTGTGTGTGTGTGTGTGTGTGTGTGTGTGTGTGTGTGTGTGTGTGTGTGTGTGTGTGTGTGTGTGTGTGTGTATATATATAGTCGACGATTTGATGCTTCCATAGGAAGTGCCTGATTCTACTTCCAATGTTATGATCATGCCATTTTGGCTATATGGGGGTGCTCAAGTATCTGATTTCACAGAACTACCGGTTTTCTCCAATACGTTAATAAAGCCTATTTTGCTAATGCTGTAAATGAGAATCTGACAAGAAAGAAGTTTCAAATAAATATTTTAACGTGCGTGAATAAATCCAACCACCCATATAGTTTTAAATTTCACTTTCCATAATCTGTGACCAAGAGAGGAGCATGAGAGCAGGGTTAAAATCTTCAAAAAGACTAAAATTGACACAGGCAGAGTGAAAGACAGGATTTTTTTTTATCAGGTAGAGTGCAATTTATTTCAAAACATTTTGTCCGCTTTATATATCGTGTATATAGGCCTACTATTATTTATCTCGTATGAGATGCATTTGTTTGAGTCATTGTAGAAGGCTACTGTGATTATATCTTCAGCACGCATCGCGAGCAGGACAAACAACAATAATATTAATGACTATGCCTTTGACTGTCATTTACATGACATTATAATGAGAACACTATTATAATAAAATGCTGTTCATTTTGAGTTTAGCTGCCGCGTTTCTACACATTGTTGCATGAAGAACGCATCCACAAAACGAGTGCATTCAGAGCCGCGCAGACACGTTCACTTGTGCACTCGGGGTATTTTGGGCAGATAGCCCGTAAAGTCGTAACATAAATAACGAAGTGTATTCTGTATGAGATAAATTAGTTAAATCCCATTCATAAAAAAGAGCTTTGCTATGCTTAATTTTACTGGTCATTTTCAGAGCGTGCAGCTCAAAACAGAACTGCAGAACAGTAATAACTATGATAAGAGCACTATTGAAAAAAAATGTTGTGAATTAGGGTTTCTATATTTGTGGTGAACTATATTTTAATCAAAACATAAAACATTATTTACCCCGTTTCTGCGAGACGTCTGTTACACATGTTCTCTGTGTGTTAAGTCAGTAATAATTACTGTGGAATGTCTGACTTGACTCTTGGTAATGTATTTTGCCCCGCCCCCAAACATATGATTCGATATCTGCAAGATTCGAAAATTCCGATTCGACTATGAAACTCCTTAGTCGAGGACACCCCTAATATATATATATATATATATACTGTATGTATCCAATATATTTGTGTGTGTGTTTATGTGAGCATGTATATGTATTTTTTTACTTCCAGTCATTGCAAATATGATCTATCTATAATATTGCTTTCTCCAGTGAAAAACGGGTCTCTTCTGAATCAGGAGAGACATATGCACAGATCCTTAACAGAGAAGTTGATGGATTTTGTTGTGAGAGGGTGGTAAAAGGGGAAAGACCTTTTCACTGGAGGCCGCATCATCATTATTATTATTATTAATATTATTATTATTCATATTATGGACTATTTTGGACAGAAGGGACCATTTATTTATAACCAATTTATGTCTTAATAATACATTTTGTTTCTTACAAACATGCAGCTTTTCACTTCACAAGATGTTAATTGAGGGACTGTGGTGTGGATTACTTGTGAATTATTGTGATGTTTTTATCAGTTGTTTGGACTCTCATTCTGACGGCACCCATTCACTGCAGAGGATCCATTGGTGATCAAGCGATTTAATGCTACTTTACTCCAAATCTGTTCTTATGAAGAAACAAACTCATCTATATCTTGTAAACTTTCAGAAAAGTTACATTTTTGGCTGAACTATTCATTTAATGTGAATTGGGGCATGTAAATGCCGCACTCTTTCTCGGCTGACCACTTGTGATCAGATCACCTGAGACAGATGTTGTAAACAGGGTCAAGATGTTCTGAATGCTGTTTTTCCCTCTTCAGGAATGCTGTCAGGAATGTGTTTGTTTTTCTCCAGTGCTACAAAAGAGAGAGAGGAAGATAAAACACTTCAACAAATGAAATAATGTGAGCAAAGTCTGAGGCTGGGCAATAACCCGTTCGTCATACGTGTGTGTTGAGCTTCCCTGTCTGCTTTTCATTAAGCTTGTTTTCAGACCAGATGTTAAGCAACTATTCTGCTCTCTCTCTCTCTCTCTCTCTCTCTCTCTCTCTCTCTCTCTCTCTCTCTCTCTCTCTCTCTCTCTCTCTCTCTCTCTCTCTCTGTTTTCTTACACCCTAGCACTGAAATGCACTTTTTTTCTTCTCTTTTCTAAGGAAATCCCTGGGTTTAAATGAGTTTAACGGCAGTACCCAGTGCACTTAAATGGGGGTTAGATTCTGCTGTGCTTAACTGTCGTAAGGTCCAGGTTGATTTGTTTAGCGGTTCTCAGTATTCGCCTTATTCAGCCTTACCTGACACCTCAGCTCACAAAACACTCTTAGCGATTAGCCTAGTTCAAGTGAGGACTCACACATGACAGCAGGACGCCACAGGTTAAGGTTCTTGATCTTTGGTTTATTTGTTTAGTTTTGTACAAGAACATTCTTGTTCAAATTAATCTGGCATGAATCTCTTGAGTGTTTTTGTTATGAGTTATGTAAGGCTCCTTGCTGGACAGAGCTAATCTGAAATATTTTCTGAGGCCACTTTAGACCCCCACAGTTGTGTGTCGATTTCAATATGTCTCTTTAACTTATCAGGTTATTTGATATTTCTATGACAAGTCAAGGTTAGTTTAGGTTGCAAAATGCCATGTGGTCTGATGATAATCATTTATTTTTTTAAAGAGTTCAATAAATACTGTTCTTTTGAACGTTCTGTTCATCAATGAATACTTGCCATCACAGGGATCTTAATTAACCCTATAGTGTTTCACAATATTACTTTTTTACTTTATTTCTGATCAAATAAAATGCATCATTGGTACGCATAAGAGACTGTGAGAGTGTAAAACATAAAAAGAATAATATATATATATATATCTTACTGACCATAAACTTCAAACTTTCAAATTTCTAGTTTTACTTTGAGAGAAAAAAATTAAAAAGATTATTAATATACTTATATAAATAATTATTAAGTTTTAAACTATTAAATATATTCAAAGTCTAAGAAAAATATGTTATTGATATTACAATGATTATACTTATAAGTATAACTTGAAACTTGTATAAAAAAATTAAACCTCATGAAACCAACTTAACTAACAAGAGTTTGTGTAAGAATTTGGCACATGTGTTTTAGATTTTTAAGCAATTCTCTTTTTAATTATTGTGGCCTAAGGGACTGTCAAGAAAGAACTTGAGTGCTGCACTGACAAACCTGGTTCTGCATTCTGAGCATTATTTACTGGCGTCATAATCTTCATAATCTCTTGCAGTGTTGATATTTGTTCCACCCATAAGCATTCCTCATTATGAGCACCACCCAACAATTACTGTGGGAAGTAGAGATGCATATATCAATATCTTAGTGTAGAACACAGGTATAATTTTTCAACGAAACACATAACAAATACTGAATCACCCAGGAGCATTAGTTAAAAGGGCCAATCCCTCAGCCAGGGGCCTCAGAGAGAGTCATTTGTCCCTGCAAGGAAAGGCTGAGTGAAGGATGAGGGCCAGTACCCTGCCTCTTTTGTCTGCCTGCTCGCACAGAGGACATCCCAGATGGATGAGCAGAGGGGGGATGGGACGGAGAGAAGGATATAAGGAGAAGAGAGGGAAAGACAGTCAGAGGGGCTGCTTTCATCTGATCCATCATTGGACCTCCTTTCATGCTTATAGCCAGAGTGCGTGTGTGGCTCATCAATCCTCGCTTTTCTGTTTGATATTCAGTGTGCCATTTACTCAGAATGGTGAGTGATGTTGCAGAACATATCAGGTTAAAGAAGCAAATGGCTCTGGTTTGGGACGCTAGTCAGGTGTGTATTGAAATGGTATTTTTCAGTTCTACACTGTTAAAAAAGGCTAAACAGAAAATGCTAGCTTTGGTACAAAGAGGCTGCACTATAATCATTGTGGGTTTTTTATGCACTAAAATCAATAAAAAGCTACATGAAGATTCAACAAACTTAATATCATTGACAAGCTTGGTGAAACGTTTGGTGTTATTTGATCTGAAAATGACAGGTTGGTCCCAATCTTGGAATTAATACTAAATCAATACTAACAGATGGAAGGTACAGTAATAAATTAGCAAGATATATTTTAAAATCAACAGGACTTTTCACTAAACCATTCACAGGCAGATGAGGCCCATCTTTAAATTAATTAGAGTCATATAATTATCTGTTGAAAAGGCCATTAATGTCCATGTTGGGTTTTGACATGGTTAGTATAGTTCAGCTGTTAAATGCTCAAACATCTGCCTGTTATCTACTTAGGCTGATACAGAGCAGGCAACACTAGGCTTATTAGCATATTATCGGTCTACTCTCATCTAACAAAAATATGTTCTAAGAATGGTTTTCTGATGTTTCCTATAGGTTTACAAAGGGTATTTATGAATGTTTTTTGAAGATTTAAAATTCAATTACATGATTTTGCATACATCATGGGAACATTACTTTTTAATGTTCCCTAGAAAATAGTCAAAAATCCAACTAAAATATTTCAGAAAACAACTGTGAACCACTGTGTAGTTCAGTTTGAAATCGTGTAATGCGATGTCTCTGGGCCAAATGCACTGCATGAATTTGAGCGTTTGACACAAAAATGAAAACAAAAACACTGATCGCGTATAACGTACCCATTCATGTACCCCTCCAACGTACCCCTCCATGGCACAGCCATGTAAAGGTCATTTCTGGTTAACGATGTCACTGAATTTACCAGTAATCTGAAACCGATGTTTGAATGGTGCTTTACCGGTAAAAAGACGGAACGTCGTTGCCTGTTTGAACAGCGCATTTTTGTATTTACTGTTAAAGTCGTTACGGTAATTTTACTGCAATTTACTGTTTGAAAGGGGCATATGGGAGAACATTGCTAGAATTGCCAGAAGTTGTAAGAATGTTACCTGTTAGCTGGGCTACTTAATAAATACTGCACAGTATCTACTGTTGAGCGTGTTATATATTCTATAAAAAAAACGTTTTCAGACATTGTTGTCACGTGATAACATGATAACGTGTTTGTTACATGATTTCATCATGGTGCAATGTGTACTACACACCGCTCATCTGGTTAATGTAGTAGGTCATATGGGTATTCCTTGTAACAGGAAATGTGCATACTGTGCAGTGTTTATACTACATACTGCAGAATTAGAAAATAGCATAGTAGTGTGCTATTCTAAACATGATCCTGTGTTTACAAAAAAAGAAAGAACAAATTTCCCAAAGCCATTAGTCAAGATAAAAGACAAACAAATGCACTTAAACACTCAGAACTTGTTACATGATAGCGAGTTTAATATTCAGATGCAGAACAGCTAGAATAAATATTTGAGGAAGGGGTGCTTCCGGCCCCTGCCTGTTTGAAGAACAATATTAGCTGTGTGTGTTTAACTGGAAGTCTATCCCAGCAAGAGGGAGGAGATCTAACACAACAGCACCGAATGAAATTAATAGTCTGATCGATGACGTTCATGTTGACATATCCTGAAAGATAGATATCGATGGCTGTTTCATTTGCAGTCATTTGTTTTACATTACATGAATGTGTTTACCAGCATCCGTAGGGAGACTTTCTCTTGTGTAGCTATAGGCTGATGAGCGGCGCTGCTCCTAATTATTTATTTGTCCCTCCCCCCAGCACAACGACTCTATAAAACATTCATTCCCCAAAGACTTGATTCACACTCATCCCCCCAGCCCCCTCTCGAGGGGCGGCTCGCAGCTCCACACATGTGAATGTGTTTGTCTACATGCCTGCTGTTTTGTCTGTCTGTCTGTCTGTCTGTGTGTGTGTGTGTGTGTGTGTGTGTGTGTGTGTGTGTGTGTGTGTGTGTGTGTGTGTGTGTGTGTGTGTGTGTGTGTGTGTGTGTGTGTGTGTGTGTGTGTGTGTGTGTGTGTGTGTGTGTGTGTGTGTGTGTGTGTGTGTGTGTGTGTGTGTGTGTGTGTGTGTGTGTGTGTGTGTGTGTGTGTGTGTGTGTGTGTGTGTGTGTGTGTGTGTGTGTGTGTGTGTGTGTGTGTGTGTGTTAGCTTCTTTTGTGTCTTGCAACCTGCAAGAACATGTGGGAAAACAAGCTAAAGAGGATAACAATTATGAGGTGGGGAATGAAATACACAAGTGATTCTTGAGAAATGAAACTAAACACATCTCACAGCCTTTCCTTACGGTTAGCAATATTTCCATTTTGAAATTCATCAGATTGATTTCACAATGTCATATCTGATTGTGTGATCAAAATTGTGACAGAAACCACCTGTCCTCAGACCAAAATTATTCATATACATTCAAATATTAAACCAAGGAAAAAACGGCAATGCATTTTTTGTAAATGTTTCTTTTATATCCTGACATATTACATTTATGTACTGACATAGAGGTCATTTACAACTTCAAACAAACAATATTCAAGTCAGTTCTCACAATGAAGGGTCTTTCCAAATTTCACCTAAGAGAGTTCAACAAGATCATAGGCTCTGGTGAGTTTTATAGTATTTGTTTATTATTTAATTATTATTAAGTAATCATGCTGATAATATCTGTCAACAAGTTTGGAAATTGTTTTGGAGATTGTTTGAGATTTTTTGATAATTTCTCTCATTTTAAGTGTGTTTGATTGATTGACTGATATAACTTTACTTTTATGTAAATTCACTAAATGTTACCCCAACTACTCAAACACAGTTGTCTAAAGAAAGAAATGTATAGTGCTGAAATGTTACGGACTTGTAAGATCCATTCATTGCAGTATTATAGGATTATCAATTTCTTCATTTGATGACTTATTTATTTAGTCTTTACTATTGGTTATTTGTCTTTTATTGTGTTATTAACTGAAAATTTACTGAACAATAAATCTGAAAAAGAAATCAAGAAATTTCTCAATTAATTTATTGGCTGAATCAGAGATTTTAGTAAACAGATTCAAACTGACAAAACAAAGTAGTGTTACTTTTTAAGACAATAGTTAAGAGAACCAACAAACGTAAATGCATTGAGTTGCTTTGATTTGTTCTTAAAAATGCTTTCTCAATTTAAAGGTCCCATAATGTACACCTTTAGCATATTTCCTTGATGATGCCAGGAATGGCATCATTGGCATAGACGCGATGCTGTCTGGGGGTTTGGCAAAAGGACGGTGGGCGGTGCTCGGGATGGTGACTGAAGGCAGTGACTGAGCAGTTCTGACATCACATTTTTACAGAAGTCACAAGGGCTCATGAAACAATCAAAGCTACTTTATGCAGTCTGTGTGCACTTTACTGTGGACTGACTGTTTTGAAATTATATGGTAGTTGCATAGCCCCTAGACCTCTGTTATCATGAAAAAAGTCAGAACAAAATTCAGTTTTGACAATATGGGACCTTTAACACGTGTGATATGAAAAAAAGAGATTATTTTCTTGACACCATAAATATTGAAAAAAAAACATCCGGCAGTTTGAAACATCCTCAATTTATTCACTCATTTATTCATTGAAGTGAATGCTAGATTTGTCAATATATAATACATATTTGACACATTATATATGTATCAGGGAATGTTGACATTGAGTGATAGGCAAGAAAAACATTTGAAAAGAAAATGAAATATGCACATTGTTGCAACAAAGCATGGATATTGAATATCGCTGAATATATTTAACATAAATCTAAAATAATACATGCATTTTTATTTTTTAGATCTGTTGCCTGATTTGTCCAACAAATCACTGATATTCATCATGTAAGAGCTGTATGTGTGTGTGTTTGTTCAGTACTGCACAGCACTAAAAAACATGTTATGATAGTATAGATGTGGGTCAGCTCTGGGGCAGGTCCGATCTTACATAAGCAGCTATTGTGCCACCTAGCCACACAAACACACTCATGTCCCCATTAACACCAGCGAGAGAGTGTGTGAGTGTGTGTAAGATACGGCAAGATCAGTGGCTCACTCAGTATTGTGTTACACTCTTTCACTATGAAAGATTCTCACTCAAACATCCATGATTAGATAGATAACATACACATGTAATCATCTATCATATTAGTACATATCTTGCTTAAGACGTTGTGCAAGTGAACGTTGCTTTATTGTGCAATCCCAAAGAGGCCCAAAATCACTTTCACAGACTTTTAAATGAAATGTTTCCTCCTGATGGAATGACCTGCCCAACTCAATCCCAGTCCTTAAACATCTTCAAGAATCGGCTAAAACACATCTCTTCCATCTTTATTTGACCCTCTAACAGCACTCTCTATTCTAATTATATTCTATTTGTATTCTATCTATCTATCTATTTGTTTTGTTTTTATTTATTATACAGTTAACAAAAGCAAAAAGGGCCTCTTTAGCTTGCTCTATTATTTTTCTATTCTATCTGTTTTTTTTATTTATGAAATAATAAAAAAACATGCTACGTGTACTGCGTTGCGCTCACTGAGACTTGTTATAGCACTTGCATATCATTGATTTTGTAGATTTTGATTGCTTCCATTGTCCTCATTTGTAAGTCGGATAAAAGCATCTGCTAAATGACTGAATGTAAATGTAATGTAGATACTTAAGAAAGAGAATACATTTTCCCATGCATGCACATATGGTCTGGTGAGTACACACACGTGAACAAATGCACCTATTCATTTCTTCTGTTCACATCCCTGTCACTTGAGTCTTGTTTAACCACCCCACTATCAGATATTGCAAAACACTGGGAGGAAGAGAGAAAGCAACATAAAATGAAAGAGACTTCCTCCTTGATGAAAGTTGCACAACGACCTTAAGAATGTAGTAAACAAGACAATTTACTTGTTTCATCGGGCCATTATCACTGCGATCACAACAATATTAATTACATGCAAAGAGACAAATGACAAATAATGCTTCAGGAACTTGTTATGGGAGTGTGTTGTTGATTAAAAAGGTATTAGACTGCAACAACACATTTACTGACTCATGACTAACCCTCAGTGGAATCTTTGGACTTTTCTTTGTAAATGGATTTTAAAATGATAGTCAAAACTTTTCCCCTATATTTATATATATGTATATATATATATATATATATACATATATATATATATATATGTATACAAGTTGGCATTTGTATTGTGATGCATCGTTTCTAACATATATACATAGGTAAAAAAAACTATTTATTTATACCTAATTATTAGTAGATGCGCTATACTTTTAGTACTTAGAAAGTGATCAATAATTTGTGACCAATATTTTATATGTAGATTGATCTATCTATCTACTCTCCACTTGTGTGTGTTTGCGGCATTAAAGTATAGAGTATGTGGTCTGCTAATAATAAATACAATTATAAACATAGTAAATATTTGTTGGAGCTCATGTTGCAGTTGTTGATCCTTGTCCATTACTGGTAAAAAGTTTAAAACATACACATAATGACAGTTATCCCAGTGTTTTCTGGGGACTGTGTTGGCGCTGACTCTGAACCTGTTTATCACTTTAGTGTGTCTTGACTAAAATTCAGAGGAACTGTTTGAATGAAGAACATGCCAGGAAAAAAGTGAAAAGATAAATCTGCACTTTAGGATGTGTTAGTGGTTCCGCTTGATGTGATGATGGTTTACGTGAATGGGTGGATGTGGTTGTGGGTCGTCCGTTGTTGTTTGCGTGCTGGTTTGGGGCTGTGAGAGAGATTGGAGTCTGGACTTAGCCCCCCGGAAACAGCAAACATTCCCACTTATCCCAGCCTGGTCTGGGAAAGAGCCACAGGCTGCGGCCAGGCGTAAACAAGCAGAAAAGAAGGAAGCAGCCATAGAAGAAGAGAGGGCCACATTCCATGACTTGTCTGAGCAAGGAGAAAGAAAGCGAGAGAGAGTTAGTGAGTGAGAATTGGTTAATTCCCACATATTTTCTCAAAGAGTTTCCTGTAAGCTCCCAGAGAGTCAACATGTTTGTGAGAGACTGATGAGCCAGGGAACGCATGAGAAACACATGAGGCTGTAAGCTGACACAGAATTTCATCTGAATTTGTGACTCACCGACACTCCCTTATCAGCCTGATTGATTTCAGATGTCTAGTCATTTTCTTTGGCCTCAACAATTTTACACCAATTATTCCATGTTTGTTTTGTGGTTGTTTTCTGCAGCTGGCTGGCTTTATGTTCAGGATCAAAGCTGTGTCACCCTAATCTAGCAAACTGTGCATCATATTTATGACATAACCATATATTTGGAAAGGACCAGTCATATACAGCTGCTTACAATTGTTTTTTTTTTTTTTTTTTTTTTATGCATGTGAACCAAAATCCAAATGTCAGTTTCATGTCATAGAAAATGTATCCAGCCCTACATTTCATTTGTGAAAGGAATGTATACAACCATGCACACAACCGTTCAAAGGTTTGGCATTGGCAAAGATTTCTTAATGTTTTTGAATCAAGCCTCTTATGCTCACATGGCTGCATTTATTTGAGAATAAATACAGTGAAACAAAAGTAATATTGAGAAATGTCCTTTTCTGATATAGTTTAAAATTGAGTTTATTCATGTAATGTCATTACTACAGTCTTCAGTGTCACATGGTTCTTCAGAAATCATTCTAACATGCTGAACACTTATAATAATAAAAACAATATAGTAATAATGGAAATGGAAGCCATGCTAAACAAACAAACAAATACATAAATAAATAAATAACCAACTTTTTTGCCGTTTAATTAAATTAGGTATTTTGACAACTTTAGGGGTAAGATGCGCCCTCAAATGCAGGAAATACTGTTTAAACATACAATATTGTACAATACAAGTTCTATAATAAAATATATAAAAAAACTTTTTTTATGTCCCTAGCTAGCTTATGAAACTGCAAATTATGCTGAAGAAAATATAATTTAGAAGTGCATTATAAATTAGTTTTTCTCATTTACATTCACCTATTCATATCTAAAACATTCTTAGCCCTTGACATGATTAATGTCAGTGTAAGCTGTGTCACTGCCACTTTTTGCTAAATTCTTCTTGGGCAGTTTAAATGAAATATATAGCTCAGTTTACTCCACTCTACACTGTGTGCCCTGTTTTACCCTTTTCAACTGTGCATGTTGTCACACACATGAAGTCGTGTTGTTCATATGGTGAAGCAGGTGAGCTGTGGGTGGGTCAAATCTAAACCCCGCCTCTCCCTGCTGCTGCTGCTACTGGAGTTCTGGGAAAAACAACAAAGGAAAAAGAGGAAAAGAGAGGGGGGAGGGGGACCATGAGCTCACCCCCTGAATACTGGCCAAGTTGATAGTGAGTCATCCCAGGTGTGCTCAGGTGTTTGTGTTTGTCTGTTTTCAGTCTCATGAGCTCTTTGTATGCCTCATGCTGTCTTTGTTCATTGCATGTTTGTATGGATCAAACCTATTACTCTGTTTGACCTATCAGCATCTGTTTTCCAGACAGACAGAAAGAGTAAAGGAAAGAGTGAAAGAGGGTGTCTTTGATAGTTCATCTGTCTGTCTGGCGAGTTTCTGAAGGTCAGATCTGGCCTGCATAGAATATTATGTATATATATATATTTATTTTTTAAATATATGCTTTATTTAATTAAAAGACTGAAATTAAACAATTAGTCCTGTCAATCATGAACTCATGAAATTCTATAATGAATAGTGTGACCATACATTTTTCCCAGTCATGATAAATTTTAATTATTATTGACATTGACATTCAACTCCATTCAATCCTCAAACATTATATGTATGTGTTATATTGCATTGATTTGACTGTTGTCTGTAGATTCCACCTTCTACCACACCATGATTGGTCGATTTATTACAATCCCTGCACGCTATTGGTTAAATTACTTCAGTCATTACCTTCAGCAAATATAAAAAATAAATAAATAGGAAAACAACGTCAAAACCTGGACATTTTATGCAACTTAGAAATCACAGCCAGGACATGTTTGGGAAAAAGAGGATACATATTAATAATGCACATTTATTACTCCTTTATTACACAAACTGGAACCTTCTGTGCATGTTGAAGGAGCATAAACGTTCTCTCCGACCCATCCACTGCCAACTGTTTCATGTTATGACTTGTCTGCTAAAAATAGAAGTAATTGAAATTCTGACCATAAAAGCTGGTTTCGACAGGTTAACTTCTCAGGAGTTGGAAGCTTTAAAAGTAACTTGAGAGCATTTCACTCAGTAGCTTTACACTAAACCTTCGATTTCTGTATGAAATAATATCGAGATAAGCTGGATCAGACCAGAGCTCTTCTGAATAAAA
Source organism: Ptychobarbus kaznakovi (assembly GCA_027422405.1). NCBI lineage: Eukaryota > Metazoa > Chordata > Actinopteri > Cypriniformes > Cyprinidae > Ptychobarbus > Ptychobarbus kaznakovi. The sequence goes on along the minus strand of CM049804.1, from coordinate 7,656,441 downwards.
GTTCAGGCTGTGAAAACATAGAATTTTATTTGACCTGTTTCTACAATGTGTAAGTGAAACGGCAGCATACAGCTACTCCACACAAAAGCACAAGAAAACCGCATTTATGCATGAATGACCATTAGGTCTTCCTTAAAGTCCCTTTAAGGTACAGTGCAGTATATATGGTATATGGTCATTTAGGGACCACATCTCACCGAATAATGTCTATTTAATATGTTGCATGTATCATACACTTAACATGATTAGTTTAACCCTCAGATGGCTTGTACTCTCTCACTCTCTCATTATTAAAGCGCATTACGCCCCTCAGTAGAATAGCATGATACAGCAGGATCAGCACACGTTTCAATATAACCTGCGTAGGGATATAATATGCAACTAAAAATGACCCTAGATCAGCACTGTTACTCTAATGAGCTTTATAGATTTGACCCCAGGACAATAAGGAGCCCTGCTTTAAATGGGTTTGCATTCAAGGGGCTTTTCTCTTCCAGGGAAAAGAAGAAGTGTGACTCTGATCAGTTTAGGAGAGATTTTCATCTAATTGTCCCAATACAATTATATATTTGTGAATTTATTGTGTATATATAATAACAACTGACAGAGAAAATAAGAAATTGTTGAATAAAGTCATTCTTTTTATTTTGTAGCTTCATAAAATTACCGTTGAACCACTGATGTCACATGGACTATTTTAAGGATGTCCTTACTACCTTTCTGGATCTTGAAAGTGTCAGTTGTGTGGCTGTCTATGGAGGGTCAGAAAGCTCTCGAATTTCATCAGACATATCTTCATTTGTGTTCTGAAGATGAATGAAGGTCTTAGGTTTGAAATGACAGTGTGAGTAATTAATCCCTTTAAGAGAACAATTAAAATAATTTATAACCACAATTCTACCGTGTATCACTCTGTTATGTGTGGTGTGTCAACTTGTAAATCTTAAACCAGTCATTTAAAAGGTTTTGTATATTAATAAAAACATTTTTTTAAAAGAACGGACATATTTGTCAGTTGCCATATTTACAGTAAACTGTTGGTTCTCCATTATCAAGCCTGAGTAGCCATTCTCCCATCTACGAGATGATTTTAATCATCCATTACCTTTTATTATTTAATAAGATCAATTAGCATGCTTAATTGGCCCAAACGAGCTGTTTGTAGCTGATGGAGGCTGTGATGGATGATGGGATTGTCAGCAAATAAAGGAAAGCTGTTTCTCTCAGGGACTTTCTCCCTGCTCTCATTCTCACCTCCTCAGTCTTCCCTGGTCTCAATCATTTACACGAACAGTTTCTCAGAAAAAGCTAGTCAGTTGTTCCCAGAAGTCAATGCGTTTACTTTACCGAATCCGGCATTCCGAGGCAGACATTTGAGGCAAACTGCCAGCATTCACGTAAGCGGACACGGCTTTAAATGAGACATGAGTCAAAGTACTACTCAAAGCTGGCTTGCTTGATTATGCATAAATCTGTCTAATCTGTCGGGACATGCTGACCGAACATATCAGGGAGTCTTGACACAGAAAGCCGGTCAGACTCAGCTCAGCGGGATCCCAGGAACCTTTGCATCTGCTGAGGAAGACCATGGGAAGGATTCCAGACCTGTTTATTTTGATTATTTTGTCGCCCGTCCCAAACCCCCAACACCGATGGCACTGACCATGCTGTGCAATTCCAGCTTACCCCAAGACTTAATTACCATTTTAATTAGCAGGGGGTTGAGAATTAATAATCCATCATCATACGGCATTGGGCATGAAAATTCATAATCCCTTAAGTCAGTTATGCATTCTGGGTCAGACAGTAGATCAGCCATTATGAGTGTCTTCATGAACTATTTGTTTAGTCTGCGTTTAATTAACAGCACAGACTCTTTGAAAGTTACATCACTTAGGTTGAATGTATTCCGAGTGTTTGCGTGTGACATGTCTGGGACGTTGCTCAGAGGATGAATGAAGCCTGATCTGCTGTCTGGAGGAGCCAGGTTGTTCTCAGGAAGTCACACAAGTCGTGTCATTTGTAAGCTATGAGACAGATGTGAGCAGAGACGCTGGGCTTCTTAAATAATGTTAATTTTTTATTGCATGTGGCTATTCAGAATCAACACAGTTCTAAAGCAATGCTAATTACACTAAGATTAAATTATCATTTCCAAGTAGCATCACAATGCAAAGAATATGAAGTATATACAATGGAAGACACAGAAAATAAAAATAAACTCGCTCAGACATTGAAATAGTCAAGCTTTCCATACTGAGAAACAGCATTAGCATAAGAACACTGCTGAAATTACTGTTAGGATTCAACAGCAAAACACAACAAGAAAAAAAAAACACTTTTCCATTTAAAAGTTGGCAGAAAAAAGGTATACAGCAAAAAAACTTTCTTATGGTTTTAAATATAATAACACAGTATTTATACATTTGGTTCCTTTCTGTAAACTAATCTTTAAAAAAATGTAAATATTGCATATGCCGTTTGTGAATTTGTACCTATTTTTGTAATATCAAGTATTATTTACTGAATTTTATATATTTTTATATCATAGCATTATCAAATATCCTCGAAGTGGCATTTATCATACAGTGTACATACTTTTACAAACGTACTGAATAATTAGAAAAGAAATGCGCCAGGCCAAAGTTCAGCCTTTGACATGTACCTTCATTAGTGCTTTAGTTGTTTGGGGGAAATTCATTCAAACACATACAATATATATATATATATGTCTATATACAAAAAGACATAAGTTATCATCTTTAACTTAAAAACGTCAGTTGCAATCTCTTTATACACTATGTACAGCTTTCTAGGCAAAGGTTTTCATATACTCAAGTTGTGTGTGTGTGTGTTGTACTTTGTTTCGCTTGCTTGCGTACGACTCTGCCTCTGTTGGTGGATGTTTAGGCCATGCGTTTGGTCTCCTGCGGAGATCTCCAGAATACTACATTCAAAAGTGTCTTGTGTTACAATCTAAGGAGTTTGTAAGTGCAAGACAAAGCATTGGTTCTGACGAGTCTATCCCTGTCTGACGGTAGGGAGCAGCATTAATGGTGTCAGGCCTTCTGAGACGTCCCTGAATCTATCACTCTCTCTTGAGCCGACGGGCGCGGGGGTAAGGCCAAGGGAAGCCTGTGTGTTCAGAGCAGTGAGAGAGGGCAAGTCAGCAGAGGCTTCTGGGTTGTTAAAGACAGTGAGTTAAAGTGTGCTAGTGTGCCTAGGCTTGAGGTGAGGCGCTCCTCTCTCTGACCTGAGGCGCTCGACATCATTCATCTAGCGTACCTTAAGGGTTGTGTGTTAATCACGTGTGGCTTCATTCCAGAACTGATAACTCCTCTGCTCTGGAAGCCTGCTTTGCATATGTGCGGGGTGGCGGGCAAGAGGCCACCTGTCCGGTCCTTAACCAGCTCCGATAAATAGTATTATATTAAAATCCTTTAAATATCTGTGTAATAACATTAATAGATCTTTGACTGCAGCGCAAGACCTTCTTCCGCTGCAGCACAAGACATTCAATTACCATGGCAAACAGTAATCTTTGATACTCTCGTGAGTGTATGCAGGTCCTCCAGAAAACACTTTTTGACAGTACAGTCAGTAAGGCTTTGGATTGGTGTTTTTTTGTTTTGTTTTTTAAGAAAACATTCACTTGTAAAAATAAATTAATTTATCAATATATATTATTTTTGTAAGTCATAACCTGGCTCATTCTGAGGTAGGGTTTTCAAGTGACTGCTTTTTCCGATTTCCAATTGTTGAGTAAATTTCTGAAATGGCCACTCGAAGTCCAGAGCTCATAACAAAACCAGTGAAAATGGTCCATAACACAAAAACTGAGGGAAAGGATTGTAGTGAGTAACAGATGGACAGGAAGTCCTGCCTCTGTGTCTTTGAGTCATCGTCATGTGTCGCGCTGGGGTCAAGTGTCCGTGTTGCTGTGACTACGGCCATTCGAATGGATTCGGGAGGTCAAGGATCAGAAAAGAGCTGAAGAAGCAGCAGCAGCAGCAACGTGGTCCATCTGTCCACAGGAGCGCCTCGTCTCCTCCTCTCGATGGATGGGAGATGAAGGAGCTTTAATGAGGAGACTGGCTCTGTTTAGTCTGCAAGAAATGAGAGAGAGAGAGAGAGAGAGAGAGAGCACATTAATGTGATGCCTATAAATATCCAGACAGAGAAAGCACACAAACCAATAAAACACAATGTTCCCTGAGATCAACACGGTCGCGCTGCTGTCACATAACACAACAGTCTTTTATGGGCATTCACTAATGTTTCTGCATGTTTCTGAAACACTATCATATTCCTCTGTGCCTTGTCTGGAAAATCTTCCCTTTTCACAGAGTGGTGTGTGTTTTTCCATGACTATTCGTATGTGATTTATACATGAGGAATGAAGCAGACTAGTGGGGGTATAAAAGGTTACATGCTCCCCCTCTCTCATTCTCTCCTTTACCAAGTAAGGAATCTGCGCTCTTTCGCTACGAGCAACAGAAGTGGCAGGTGCTCAGAGACAGACGAGGGAAACACTCGATGAGATTTAGCACTATGCAGCTGACGGAAAGAGCACACAAATACAACACATCCACTACCCAGCCTTAAATGTTCAGCAACATCCATGTAAAATGTAATTTAATATTTAAAAAATGTAATTTTGGATTTCTTGTTCTAAAGATGCAATTCCAACACTTCTGGGTTGGGAAGCAAGTGTCACATCTGCTTACACTTTTTGAGGGAACAAATCTGGGGTGCGTTATCCAAAACCATTGTTATCTATATGGTTGTTAGTTCCATTGAACTCTATTGAAAACGACAGAATTTGCGACCATAGGTTGCTTTTGGGAAACGCACCCCTGATTGTTTCTGGCATGTTAAATTGGAACAGGGCAAGGGGTTTTCAAACTAGGATATTGGGACCCCCAGGGGGCTAAAACGAGGTCCTTGGGGGTCCGCAGAAAATGTTTAACTTTAGATGTGTTTTTAAGGGTTACCAAAATGTCACACTTCACAATATTTTTTAATTTACATAATTTGATATTATTACTCCTAGCCATCAGTACGGCATCCCTCAAAGGATATACAGGGAAAAAAATCTTAATTTGTGGCCTTGTTTTCATTCTTTTTAGTTCATCATGGCCATTATTTCACTAAACTAAAGCAAGAAGCAAATTACTACAACATGGCCACTATTTAACTTAAACAAGGGAACTAATTTATAAAATGTGGCCATGAAATAAAAAGTTGTGCGAATTAATTCTTAATTTGTGGCCATGCTATCTATATCCATAATTTTAAACCTCTAAGATTACTGTTATAGCTGACTTTTGCTGTGGCTTTAGTATAATAGCAATTTAAACCCAATCATTTAATTTTGAAAACACCTTGCTGACTTTACAAATTGATGCTTAATATTTTTCTCTCATTGCCTAAATGGGTCTTTATAGATAGAAAAGTTAATACATAGCTAGATGTAGAGCAACACAACTAAACAGGTTTCTCCTGATTAACTGTACATGAGACATATAGTGAGATAAGAAACAATAGTTTGTGTGTGCACATTACCAAAATCATAAAATAATTAAAATTCATACAATTATTGCCAATGCAAGAATACATTCTATGTGAATGGTCTCATAAGAGAGAGAGAGAGAGATAAAAAATGACTTGCATCACCTTTATGTTTGAAGTGTAAATATTAAAGTGTCATTTGACGTTTACTTCTCTCTCTTGCTGCTGTCTGGGTTCTGTTAACAAGACTAGATCGCTATCCTGACCTCTCACCCGTTGTGCTTGTTTGTGAGGTTTCAATTGCATGTAGGCCTCACACTGGGCGGAAGTCTCTGCAAACACAAACCCCTCATGGGCCTGTCCTGCCTGGCCGTGCTCCCCCCCCCCCGACTCCTCCTCATGCTTTTCATCCGCTTAGAACAAGAGGTGTTTTCATAGAGCGAGACTCACTCTCACACACATAACAAACCCTTGATTCATGGCCATCGGCTATACGGCACGCCATAATCGCTCCCATTATCTGCACTGCCCATATTCTGAACACTTCCGCATGTGAGCCCGACATCACAACATCCACTCCAACGGGGATGGAAGTAATTCACATGAACGTCAGTAGGGCTGCATACTCTCACGGAGAGCTGGGTAAAGTCAGGGAGGAGGGGCCAGCAAGAGGTCAAGCGTTTTCACGGTCGTAAAGAGCCTCATCGTATCCTGCTCTTTGATACCTCCCTCTGTGTTGTATTACGAGGCATTACTCTTCCAGTTAAGTGCTGACAGAACTGTTTGCTCATGGCCAACTAGTGAAGACAGAGAAAAAGCGAGAGAAAGGAAGAGTAGGTGCTTTCCTGTTGTCCTTTCAACTTTACAGACTGTGGGAAAAACAGCAGAAAACATGTTTAGGCCACTGCCTCCCCTGATGGTAAAAAAAACAACATCCGAACATCAATGATGAAAACTATACCTACAACAGTAACAATGGCAAACAGCATTTGGAAAAACACAAAAAAATTGTAAACTGTTGATTCCAGCCCTGGCTTCTGATTGGCCAATGCACTGAATGCAACATTCCAAGTTTTAACTTCTACTCCGAAAATACTCTGTTGTCCTATTAAGTAGTCCAATTCATAAACAAATGATTCTTATGAACTGATTATTTTTAGAAAATCAAAAACTGTTCAGATTTTGATTCTGTTGATTGTTAGCTTCATTAAATAAACTGCAACTAAACTGGGGTGCGTTTCCCAAAAGCATTGTTTGCCAACTATGGTCGCAAGTTCGGACGTTACCAACATAGTTCAACGATTCGGTGTTTCCCGAAACCATAGTTCAAATGAGCATTCGCAAAAGCATAGCAAATGTACGTGGTTGGAACTACAGCTTTCAACCTGTGGTTAGAAGCATAGTTTCTTGTTAGTAAAACATGTGGGTTTAAATAAATTATGCTCTTGGGCACAATAAGCAAGCAAACATGACGTACAATCTATATAATCCATTCTCTCTAAGCATAAATGCATTTAGGAGCTATGTCCAATACAGCAGCATCTTAGAGATCTCTAATCGGTTAAATAGCAGAAGTTATTATTCCACCACATGCGTGTGACGTAATTAACAATGGCCCTCAATTTTTTAACTAATGTGTTTTAAATGGCGGAGATGCGACCGTGTTTGGGAAACAGTCGTAACTAGGTTTGTGGCTATGGTGGTTAATCAGCGAGTTACGTCGTAGTGCAGGGAATGCACCCCTGCATACTTTGGGTCCTGTTATTTATTTATTTAATGTTACATAATGTTATAAAGTCAGAAGATTCACTTTATTATTTACACTATTAGCTGAGTTTGTAAAAAGTTTGGCTTAATGGAGGCTATAATGTGTGTCCAGCTTCTAGTCGCCCATAAATGGATAATGACAGTATATGACTTAACCAACTTTACTGTCACCACTGAGTCCTTCAGAGACTCCACCTCTAAAACAAAGCTGCTATACTGACTACAGAAACATCAGTGTAACCTCTTACATGATGGCGCAGTGGAAACCTTGATGTGAACTTGAGCTTGGCTGCTCGTATCCATACTCTCAGAGTACCATGTCGGGTGGTCTGCTTTCGTCATGTGTATAAATAGACTCAAAATAGACAAGAGATCTTTTTCCCTCTCTCGCTGATTCTCACATTCACACTGCCACAGGGCTGGAGTCATGTGAGTCTGTGGGGGGGTCAGAGAGGCAGCTTCAATTTCACACAGCTAATTAAGCAAGAGGAAGCTTGGCAATTCCATGGATGTCCAATTCTGATCCGGAAAGACAGAAAAAACAGCACAAATGAAGGAGGGGAAAGACAGAGCCATGAGGTCATGGGACAAGCACTCAACAGAGACACAGAGAGATGAATGAGCAGAGGGTGGGACTGGATATATTTTATCTGTCTTTTTCTCAAACTCTGATCCAGCTTTATTCAGTGTGTCCTAACGTAATCAACAGCACCACATAAAAACAAGATATTACTTGAGCTATGCTATGCTATAGTCAAAGAGTGTTATATTAGCATTTGTATATTATAGGCCTAGTTTTTCTCTCCTAATAATAGTTAATTTTTTTTACATTTATTTCAATTAATGAAAACCATTTTAATAGTTTTGTTAACAATAACAAATGCTCAGTCAAACTGATGAACAAATGACTCATTTGAGCAGGTTCTTTTAATGGCTCAAAAATACTATAAACTGAATGAACTGATGTGACTGAAGCAAGTATGGATTTCTGTTAAGCAAAGACACTTTGTATACTTAAGATTAATCAAATTAAGTATCAAAATCAGAACATTATATAGCTACAATTTAATAATAATAATTATAAAAATAATTCTGCAGGATATGCAGCTTCTTACAGCTGAATGAGTAAATAAATATCAAATCAACAAATATAAAAGCTAAATGTAAATAAGCTCAAATCCAAATATCAGTAAGAACAGATGGAAACCAGAAGTAGGAGGTCTTCTTGAACCCTCTGACCTCAAATACCCTCCCCCATCTCTCTCTCTCGTGATTTCTCAACCTATAAACATCTTCAGATCTACATAGCTGAGTGTAGCACATAGCTTCCTAAACACATTTAAGACATTGAAACTTTCCCGTGTCTGTGTGAGAAATCAGCGCAGGTATTTAAAGCAGCTGTAATCCGGACCCAGGTCGTTCAAGGCAACAGCCTGTGAACCCGCTGCCCCCATACCCCAAAAACTATCCCTGCTCCACACACACATTTGTCCTGCAACTCATTTTTGATTTATTTCACACAGGTTAAATTTAGCCCCCTGCAGCCGGGCCGGGAACATTCTGGCGTTCTCTTCTCACACACATATAAAACACACAACTGTTCTCACACACACACAAGGCATATTTACAGTAGTGAGAAAAGCAGCTGAGTTACTGACTGTACTGTAAACATGTGCAAGTGTTACTAATTTATTTATCTACGCCAGTCTCATATAGCATAGATGTGGGGTATCAGTTTTAACCTGTGGGGTAGAAATAATGTTTCTGTTCATCTTCACTCAGCAGGATCTTCCAGTGTCGCTCCCATTAGGGATGTTCACACTGTCAGCGATTTGCAGTCATTCATTTTAGTGAGATTTTGAGGTAGCAAGTGACCCACAAAATAAAATGTAAGGCAATGTGGCTATCTGTGTTACAAAACATTACAAAGTATGTGGACTACTGTACGAGTTCAGGAATGATTTGTTAACACATCTATGACAGATTCTCAGCTCAGTGCCAACCTGCAACAGTCTGGACATCATCAGCTATGGGAAGAGATGCGGAGATATGTCTGGGCAAAAGGTTATACTGTATGAGTGGTGTGATGATCTTCATGTGTAAATGTCTCAGTCTAATCTCATAACACTACAGCCAACAAAGCTCAGCGGTCGTATGGAAATAATCGCCAGCCATGAATAGGAAAGTGTGTGCATAAGGGTGTGTGAGCTCAGCAGATCTCACAGTCATTCCCTTTTAAACAAATCCAAAAAGCAGCAGCAAAGATAATGCCCAAGGAGCCATTTAAATTCATTTGATGACTGTAAAGCATCACTATATATCCTTCTCCCCCTGGTACACACACTCAGAACACTTAGCTCAGCAGGGGAGAAAAGGAGTATTCATTCAAAATCAGGCCACATGCCATGCAATTATTCCCACACACGGCACGTGCTCTTAAAGAGCGTCCTATGCAGATTTCAAATTGTATTTTCTAGCCACATCCCACTCATTGCCACATACTGTACTAAACACATCCACACACATACAGATGTTAAGTGTATATAGGATGTTAACAAAGTATTGTATGTTATACTTTACACGCATATACAGAAATGGTGGAGAGTGATGAATGTACCATGTCCTTTGATAAAACAAGTCAAGGACAGAGGTACAGAAAGTACATTTATTTTTTCTATAGATACATACAATCTCAAGAAAAGGTGCAAGATGGTACAAGATGAAGGGGTACAAGATGAAGGTATTATTTGTGAGTAAATCTCACAAAACATGAGAAATTCACATAATAAATAAATAGTTTTAGTGGTGATTATTATGTATTGGAGTCTTTTTATATTAGATTAAAATGACATTACAACAGATATTACTGTGATAGCATGCTATTTTTTTCATACTGGGGGAGGAGTTATTTGTCATAGCAATGCAAAAATAAATAAATAGGCCTATTTTAATTTAAGCTATTCTATTGATTATGAGGTGAGACATAAGGAGATGGCAAGTTTTGTGAAAATCACACGTATGTATGTGTGTGCGTGCATGCCATTTACTTGGTCACCAAATAAAGCTTCTCAACAATGTCTAATCTGTGGCAGCATGTAATCCGCTTTATCTGTGCTGCTAAAAGTAGGGAGCAGTGAGAGCAACTAACAGAACATCTTGGATGAGTTTAAAACTATAAAATCTGCTACAATAGCAGGTACTTATAGAGTCAAAAGCATACGGGACTAAGAGGACATGAATGAATGAATGAATGAATGAATGAATGAATGAATGAATGAATGAATGAATGAATGAATGAATGAATGAATGAATGAATGAATGAATGATGCATTTATATGTTCTGTCTCTGTGGCTCATCTTTTGTTTTGGTGGAATGTTGTTGCTGGCCATGAAGAGAGAGAGAGGATTGGGCTGCAGATTCAGAGTGATGATTGGTGATCGACGGAGAAAGGAAGAAATTAAAATAATTCCTCGGATATGAAACTAATGAGAGGAGATATTAAATGACACAAAGATAGAATGATGATGGACTAGGATTCAAAGGAATAGGTGTGTTGTGATGGTGGGTGGTTGTCTGAGTCATCAGAGAGAAAATTTATAGAAAATATCTTTCAAAGCTGCATTTTTCAATGAAATCATGTCTATCAAAGCAGAAAGGGGCGGGACTGGGTGTGTCTGCAACAAAAGAGAGATTTCACTTTTATTTCAAGCTTGTGCCAAATGTTTTCACTGGTTATCTTACTGTATCTCCTGTATCTCTCTCTGAGCTGTTGTGTGGGGCAGCAGATGGTCGCTAATCATTAGTGTATTGTCAGGGCTCTGATGGGCCCAATAACCACTGTGCACTGCTTGGAATGGCAGGTGCACGACCCTGGCCCCCACCATCTGCTGGCCCGGCCCCTCACACACACTATTCTCAGGGGGAGGCTTCTCTGGAAGCCCACTCGCAGACACACTCAACTCAGATGAGTTCTTGGGATGTCCTAATAGTAAATTTTTAATAAGACAATGTTTACTCTCTCCTCTAGCGCTATTATGAAGGAAGAAACGGAAATAATGCAATCTAAGAAAATAAAAGGTAGCCAAAAGCTTCAAGGCCCACAGCGCTCTAAATGCTCATCTCTATAGTCCTCTATATCCAAGGCCAGGTCAGAGGTGACTTATTTGACATTTTTAACAGTCATTGACTCAGTGAGGACGCAGATATGAAAAACACTGAAATAAATATGCCAGAGCGTGACAAAAACTAATCAGTCCTAAGTGTCGTCATAAACCAGAGTCAAACATCCGGCACACTATGCAAATATGTAGTTGTGTTTGTCAAAGTATGCGTCTGCTTCCCATTCACAAACATACTATTTAAATCAGTGTGTGAAAGTGACGGGAGGAGGGAAGGAGTGGAATGTGGCATTACATACGCTGGTGTAGTAAACAGAGCGCAGCCTATCCTTGCTCTCATCTCTGTTAAATGGATCCCGTACTGGCGCAAGTTCCTATCAGGAAGACTATCAGGTCATTCTACACAAATAAAGAGCTCTGTTCTGTCTCTATGGCTCATCTTTTGTTTTGGTGGAATGTTGTCGGTGGCCAATCAAAGGGCAGGATGGCTGAGCTCTAGTGAGTATGTGTCGATGTTTGTGTGAGTTGTTCTTTGTGGTCTCCTCCCACTGCTCTAGAGCTTCCGTGGCCTGCAGCTACGGATTTCTGCTCCGTCCACTTGTGGAGGTAAACAGAGAACTGCAGAAAAACCTGCTCCACCAGCACAAACACTCTCACACACACACACACACACACACACACACACACACACACACACACACACACACACACACACACACACACACACACACACACACACACACACACACACACACACACACACACACACACTAGAGAACATAATTGAGCTTCTGATGTCGTCTATTTGCCTTTGTTTGTGTGGTGTGTGTGTTTCTGCTTTTAGCGTCTTTTGTGAAGTGTCATTTATCAGACAAGGCTCTCTATCCTTCGAGTGCAATCTTTCACCTTGACATTTTGTCAGTGCAAGGGTCTCAGTAAAATGTAGAGTACGCTTTTTAACACTTATATACATACTTAATGAAATCCCACTTAAACAAAGTCACGCTCGACAAGAACAACACCTCCTATCTTGCTACACGTTTCACTGCGCGAGTCCGCGTGAGTCTGTATCTGTCTATCAGCCTACATGTTTATCTCGGAGCTACACAAACAACTTTGTTTTTCAAGTCGTGCCGAATAACAAAAGGTGGGTTGTTCCTTGAAAGGAACATGGCAGGTCGGAAAAACAAGCCAATGTTAACCTCTTCGAATGACCTTTGCACACGTTCTGCATTCCAGCCCTGAAACCTTCTACCTGAAAACGGATAAACAAATGACTCACTTGTTTTTATCCGAGCTACTGTTCACTCAAGTATGACACAATGACTAATTCTGATTCAGAGAACGAGTCAAGGTATGGTGCAAATATTGGGAATGATTCCTATTTTGCTGGATTATTTAAATGCGGATATGAGCTAGCTCTCTTTACATCATCTTAACCTCACTGCATCCCACAGAATCATCACGCTATTGTCAACAAAATGAACATTGCAACTATTAAGCAGCTCCAGTGCAGAGGAATAAACCCTTTAACTGGACTGTTTTCATCCTAAACACTCTGCGGGCACAGATGAAGTGATCAGTGTCTGTGAATAAAAACTGCGCCACAGCTTTTAAAGAGGCTTTTCCATCATTCTGACACTCAAGTTGCTCAATTAGCTCTCTCACGTAAGAGGGTAATCTGTCATGTGCCACATTCATCTGGTGCACGAGTAATATGCTGTTGTTATTTTAGCAAAAATAAACTGTCATGTTATATTGAGGCACATTAACAAAGCTAAATAATCATTCTGAATAAACAATTCAGAGCATAGTAATATGAAAGGAATGACTGTAAACATTAACTAATGAAGGTAGTGAGCTTGCACATCACCAGTTATTTTCAGTTATGAATTCACAAAGCTTACCTTTTACTGTTGTTGCCGTCTCCTTGAAGCCAAGGCTGACATACGGACTGGCATGTATTCCATTGATGCCCTCTTTACAGCAGCTGGCAGCTTTGAACCGGACAAGAGAATCACAGCTGGCAAGTCCTCCATCTATCAAGTTTAAGGCAATGTAGTTAAGTCCATTCTGAAAGCCAGCCGACGTCTCCCTGCACATGGGACTGTTATACTCATCATCCGATCCTTCGCTTTCCCTTACAGAAACAGACACGTTCTCCACAGAGGCCGAACCATGCCGCCTGGCGTCATGCGCGAATGAGGGAAAAACTGGTGTTACGGTGGTGGTCGAGGAGAATGTCTCAGAACTGTGCCGCCTGCGTCCCTGGGGGTCAGCATGAATCACCTTGGCCCCCCGGTCAGGGTCCAGAGTGGTGCCCCGCAGCAGAAAAGCCTCAACGGCAGGCACTCCCTCAGCCTCTTCCACGGTCAGCCTCTGCATGCAGGAGGATGGGCTGATGGTCTGCCCACCTTCTGAGGGCTGCGAGACAGGCTGCGGAGGGGAAGCGGGCACGCCGAATGTCATCTCTGTGTAATTGTCTTTAGCTTTGTCGAACGGGCCCACTGGTGCCACCTGTGCAGTAAGGTGGTACCTCTCGTCTTCCTCCTCTTCCTCAGGGTGGGCGGGGCAGGATGTGAGCTCCGGAAGGGGCTCCAAACGATCAGATGGAACAGCGTTTCCAGATTTGGGTGACTGCGAACTCACATCAATGTTCATGTAATCAGAGATGGGGGACGTCCTGTGATCGGCAGACGATCCGAGGGATGAGGCTGGGCTCTCGGAGGAAGCAGTGGAGGGCGGAGTGCAACTTTCAGCAACATGTTCAAAGTCTATGTTTATGTACTCACCAGGACTTTTCGGCTCGGAGGGGAGGGGATGCTCATTCATGCTAGGTAATGTCCGAAACGTGTCCAGGGAGAGGCGGGTTGGCCGGCTGATCCTGTGCCGGAGGAAGAGGCTGTCTGTGCGGCTTTGCCTTAGAGGAGATGCTGTGTTTACGGACTCCTCTATTATCCTGTGATTTTGAGGATTCATGACAACATACTGATCACTGTCCGCATCCTTTAGCATCTGCTGGGGCTTATGACAGTGGGGCAAAGAGTTACACGAGTAAAGCTGTCGGAGACAGGGAGACTGCTCCATACCCACAGGGCTCAGGTAGTAGTCTGGTGGCGTGACCGAATCTGCTGGTGACATGTTGAGGTACTCACCATTTGTAAGTTTCCCATCCGAGCTGTCAATGGAGAACTTAGAGCCGCACAGCATTCTCATATAGCCACTGTCATCCAGAGAACAGCTGCTGGGGGAATTGGTTCTGTAACCATTAGCTATAGTGAGGGGGTGCGTCCTGGGGTTGATTATTTGCTTCGGAGCAGAAACGCACATTGGGCTCATAGGCATGTAGTTGTCAGCCTTCCCCCCCTGAGGGGCCACACCTGGCGTCATTGGCATGTAGCCATTGTCGCCCAGATTACTGCTGGAACTTTTCAGTAGCGATCCTATTTTGATGTCCCCGTAATCCTCGGGGTATGTGACTTTTGGGGATGCGGTGTGAGAGCTGCGCCCTGAATGACCTAAAGTTGTGTAAGTGGCTCTCATGAGCGTGTACTCGTCCAGTGAAGCTGAGGACACTTGTGATGGCACCCTCTTCTGGTAAGGCATGGTGAGGGAGTGAGTCCTCTTCCTGTAGGCATTCTCCAGATTTCCTCTGCTTTCCTCAACTGCTGCCCGGACGCTTCTCCGTCCACAGCTGTTGGGCCTCTCCATGACCATGTATCCGTACAGGTCGCTGGGGGGGGTGTCAGTGAGCGACTCGGGTGTGTTGCTTCGGTTCGCTGCTAAAAGATGTCGTATATCACCTGGGCTGGAGCCACACTCATCGCAGGAGATGAAGCCGGCATCGCTGGGGGAGCCCGAAATCGAAGCGGTGCAGCTAGAAGGGCGAGGGCCGCTTTCTATGTTATTGCTGTGGGACATGCTGACAGGGCTGGCAGCCGAGGGAGGGGAGTGAGACACAGGCATGCTCATGGATTTACTATGCTGCAGGGATGACGCCTCAAATGTTCTGCATGGACGAGCTGTCACTGTGTTGGAGCGGCTCAGGTGCGTCCTGTTCACACCTGGGCTGGATGGGGCTGCCGTCGCCCTCGCTTGCCGTGCGAATCCTACAAGACGTCAGTTTCGTCACGGGAGAGGTCGCTGCCATGCTGTCAGTGCGCGAGCGCCGCTGCAGCCCGGTTTGACTCGGCGGGAGGTTGTTAAAGTGCCGCCTGGTGGGCACAGAGATGGGGTTGCTACTTGAGGACTGGCTTTTGCTGCGCGGGCGGAACTCTGACATCTCTTTCATGGCTTTCATCGCCTCCAAAATGGTCTCATGAATGTTTTGCGCCACCACCGAGTCGTCCGCCTGCATCCACAACTCGCCGGGTCCGATGGAAGCGGACCGGCCCACCTCGATGAAGAAGAAGCTGTCTGAGTGTCCGCATCGGCGGATATTCATCAGCTGTAAAATCACCGACACCGCCTCCGTGTTGAGTTTGACAAAGCTGATAGTTCGGCTGCATAAACACAGCCTGTAAACGCCCGTTAAGTTTCTGCTCTGTCCGAGTCCTTTTGATTTCAGATTGACCTGCCAAACCTCATTGTAAGTGGCGGAGACGGGCGTTATCACGCCGTAGCTCGCCTCATCAAAACCGACGAGGGATGACGCCGAATTATTCGCGGAGCCGTCGCTCACTTTCCCCTCGTTCATTAAATCCGTTAAGACCGTGTACCAGTCCTCCTGTTCCTGCTCGTTTTCGGTGGCCACGGCAAAATACTCGTCCTTGGTGTAAAGGGCGATCAGGTGTTTGTGTTTGGCATCGGCTCTCTTGTTGATGTTCAGGCACGAGTCCAGAGGTATAACCCGTTTAGCAGCCGACTTGTTTTTCCATTTCTTCTCGCTCTCGTAATACTCCAACCGAGCGCGAGAGCCCTCGCTCGGCTCCCTCAGCACAAAAAACCGCTTGTGTCCGTGCTTCTGCTTCCTCAGATAGCCGCATTTCTTAACGTGGTTGTTGTTCTTTACGGTCATATTAGAAATCAGCTGTCCTCCCGTCGGCGGCGGACTCGCCATTCTCATATAAGCTGTGAAGAAAAACTCTCACTTTTCCTTAACTTGTGCTGTCAGTCAGTTACGTTATAATCCTGTCAGACTCTCTTGTGGACCCGGCTCGGAGTGCGCGTTCGCTGCGTGGAGCGGTTTAACAGTAAATAACACATATCGCTAAGTGACTGGAGTGAAGAGGAAAAACAACATGTGACGTCCTACACATCCAAGCTTTGGTTACAAAAAATAGAAAGAAAAAAATACGCACACACACAGAAACGAGGAGGTACAACCTTCGGGGGAAGGCGTATCTCTGTGAATCCGCCTCTTTTAACAGCTCATTGGGCTCATTGGTGGAAACGTCTGATTGACAGTAGAGCGAACCAATCACTTTCTACTCCTATTCGCCGTCCCGTCCCCACTTGAAGATCTCAAGCTACGGGAGATTTGTCAGAGGATCGCACCCACTGTGCGTGCTGTTCGGATAGCTGCTCAGTTTTACGGTGTTAATTTTTACTCAAATACGGAATAAAATGACTGTGAATAGTCTGTGGTTTAAATATTATTGGGTCGTCTTAGGCAACAGCGGGGGTAGTTAAAACAACCAGTAAGTAGCCTACTGATAGGGGCGCAACTTCTGCATTTTGTTATTTGTTCTTTATTTACATCGTTTTGTGTTAATTTCGCTTATGACTTTGTAAAGTCAAACCTCTGATAAGCTTCGAATGCGTTTTAACTCACACAGGCTACCTATCGCAGAATGTCGCAATTCACCTAGTTACGTTCAGTGTGTTGTTTGCTATGTATTTATACTGTTAAATTATCTGCAAATGTTCTTAGGATATGTGTGTTTTTCGGATGAGGATGATGCCTAAAACTAGCAAATGGCTGCTTATTTATTTATTTATTTTACATTCTAAAGTCATTTGCAAATGTAACATAAACTACTCATTTGTATTATTATTATTATTATTATTATTATTTTAGTAGGCTATAATACTATGGAATATTATTTTGTACATTTTATTATTGAAAGATCAACCCAGATAACGTCAGTAGCCTATAAGCATCATCTCTGCTCTGACGCATCATAAAATACATACGCAATGCGCGTGACTTAATATGTATTCCTAATATATTACTTAATTCTGCTGACCTCGTTATATTGACGCATTAGGTGCAAGGCGAATCATTTCGGCTAACTGAGACTATAAAAAAATAAAAGTTTGCGGAGCATTCTCGTTATGCAACGCAACCGGTGCTCTGTATTTACAGAGTCTGAATGCGTCTTGTGTTACGCGAGTGCCTCTAGCGTTCCGATTATAGTGTGTGTGTGTGTGTGTGTGTGTGTGTGTGTGTGTGTGTGTGTGCGCGCGCGCCTGTATTTGCCTTGTGTTTGCCTTCCACTGGAAGATTATTTCCGGTCATTGCCTTTTCCTCACACTCCTCCTTCATAGTGTAATATCCTTCCTGCAAGCGAGCGACGCGACGAAAGACGCTCCCGATATGATGAATGAACTCTGGACTGCAAACACTGCATGCAGATTATAGTGCGAGCGTTGTAGTTTGACGCGTCGGCGTCGCTCACTAGTAGGAGGGTATCGGAGTGCATCTCATTCCACGGTGTACAAACGAAGCATTTAAACCCCGAATAGAAGAATGCCAGCGAAACTGTGTCAGTGTGTTCATGTGGAAACAGCAGAGCCTCAGTTCTGCTCTAGTTTTTGGTGACGCTGCGATGCAAGTCTGCTGAGGATTGAGTACGTCAGTGACTGGCTATGTACGTAAAACGAGAGATGTTTATACTCCTCTCAGATGAACTGAACTGTTCTGTCTGGCTGTGCGTTACCCAGTAAGAGCACACACCTCCCGGGGAAAGATGCCTCACAGAGGAAGAGACTCTGTTTTGAGTAAAATGTATTGATATATATAAGCTGATAATGCATTGTGTTCTTAACTTTCACACTGAAAAAAAAAAAATGTGTGGAGTTCTTAATATGTAGGCTATAATATAGTAGTACATAATCTATATTAAATATGTGTATTTTATATACGCCCAAAGTGTGATATATAAAACTAGCTTTGAACTGTCTTCTGCAAATCATTAAAGTAAACCTTTATATGGGCAGTGTGTTTGTCTCGTTTAATTAACCCTTGATTGTCATTTTATAAATGGTCTCATGTGTATGGCCTTGAAAAAAGTCCCGGAGGAATTGAAGACCTTTCCTTCCTCGCATGCAGAGATTTTGCTGTCTCAGCTCGCTAGATCGCCTCCTTACTCGGTGGCAAGGTCAATTATGCATATCTGTGAATGGGTGAATCAGGGCAACGATCCACTGATTTTACCGGAAAGACTTTGGAAATGAAAACAAAATACCTTTGGTACCAAAATACCTGTCCTCTGCCCGTGAATAATTCGATTCAACAGCATAGTTGTGGGCTAAGAGTCACTGGCCCAGTAACGTCATTAATTTTCACACTGTCACCCTCATTAATAAGCAAATGATAAGCTTGAGTGAAGCAGGTATGTATGTTATGTGAGACCAGCTAGAGTTAATTGAGTATACTATTATAATTATAACCCCACCATTTGTGCAATGCAAAGCAGTTGTGTTCATAGCACTGTAAATAATCAAAACTAGCAGCCATACAGTCATATTTTGGTTATATTTATCTTATCTGAATGAAAGGTTTTTGTCATTGTGTAAAGTATATTATTTCCCTAATACATACTCCTTTTAAAGGGTTGCTTAAGTGTACTGTAGTTATTTTTTCGCAAGGATAGACGGGTAAGATAGTGAAAGTCTGTCCCAAACCACCTCTGATGAATAAAAAGGTTTATTTTAGTTTCTAAAGTCCAATGTTCCTTATTCAGTGTTTGCAGTAACTTGAGAAGAACCCCTGATGGGCTTAGTGTTTAAAAAATGTGAAGTCTAACTTGGCAGGCTGGCCATTGTGAACAATGGCGGCACTTGTCACATTAATTTGTCTGCTATTAAGTGGGAAACGTGCCTACACAGTTCTGCAAAAACAAGGCATTGGACAAATGTAGAAGTAAGAGGAGGAAACATTCAAAAATGTGAAACATACAATGGGATCAAATTCAGTCTGGTTGTTTTTAAATGACAACATGTATGAAGTATATGGACCATAAACACTTCTCCTGACATACCCTAAATGACACACAGTGACCTGTGGCAGAGGAGCACACATACAAATTTTCCTCCCTCCCTCTCTCCAGCCCTGTCTGTGTGGGAATATGATAGAATGTGTGTGTGTGTGTGTGTGTGTGTGTGTGTGTGTGTGTGTGTGTGTGTGTGTGTGTGTGTGTGTGTGTGTGTGTGTGTGTGTGTGTGTGTGTGTGTGTGTGTGTGTGTGTGTGTGTGTGTGTGTGTGTGTGTGTGTGTGTGTGTGTGTGTGTGTGTGTGTGTGTGTGTGTGTGTGTGTGTGTGTGTAGTGTGTGTGTGTGTGTGTGTGTGTGTGTGTGTGTGTTTATCCATAAAGTCTTCTGGTGTAAAATGTAAATCAAGGCTTCATAAAATTGCAATAAGAGGAATGTTCATACACATTCAAAGTAGGTTACATTTAAAGATACACAAGCATGCACACACACACACACACACACACACACACACACACACACACACACACACACACACACACACACACACACACACACACACACACACACACACACACACACACACACACACACACACACACACACACACACACACACACACACACACACACATTCGACATAAGGCCCATCTCAGGTCCATCTGCTCTTACTGATCCTTTCAGGTTCATTTTCAAGGCATGCATATGTATCAGCTTGAAATGTACGCACTGTGATCCATTAATTTACTACTTAATTAAATGCCCATCAAACTCTTATTTACGAGGGTGTAAAGTTGATTGTTCTGGACTGCTGCCACGAGACTCTCTTTTCTATTTACAATTAAACTACAGGTGTGACATGACCAAGACACTAAAATTGTAAATGAAACATATGACAATATTTAGTTCTGGGAACATGCATATATTTTCTGGATTGGAGCTCAAGCTATCAGATGGAGAAAAAAATAAAATAAACGTTATTAATATTTCCATAATTTTATAGGATGCACTTTTTATAGTGATGTTATAGTGATGTGCGTCATTGTAATCATTTTACATTTACACTTCATTCCCTCTCTGATTGCTTACAGTAAAATATGAGCCAAGTGTGTGTGTGTGTGTGTGTGTGTACTGGAGTACTGGATTCAAAAATCACAGATCCTAATATCTGAGAACCAAACAGTTTTTTTTTTCTGTGAGAGAAAAATATGCTTTTAATAAATCAATGCTGGATTCAACACAAGGTTAATTTCCCCATGTTGTTATTAGAGAGTTTTAGCACCATACGTCTTCTTTTATTGTGTTTCTTGGTGGAAAGTCATGATAGCTGCAAAAGATTTCTTCACTGAAAAACATTTGATGGTGTGACTTTTAACTCAGAATTAGCTTGTAAATTGTACAAATAATTGCAAAGAACATATTGTATTAAAAGTGATTTTTTTTAAATATAAAGCCTGAAATAGCATTTCCTTGTAAAACATACTCCAATAATATCCATACAACTGTACATACAATACAATACAATACATACATACAACCAATCAAACAATTATATCTCATAACATCTCTCATAGCAGTGCTCATTCAGAAGCTATTCTCCAACCTGTAAGACCACAGATATTGATAAAAGACAAACATGAATGGATTCATCTTTTTCATGAATTGCTGTTGAATTGTCCCATGTCAGGACCACATAGCTCTAATGCCAAGCATGTCCATAATTTGACTATTGGACAAGCCCACAAACCTTTGCATTCAGTCAGTTAACAATTCATTTAAAATTGGATTTTGCAATATCATTTTGCTTCAGTGTGAATATTTTGTACATATTCCACCAGTCTTAAAAGAGAAAGAGAGTAGAACAGGGTTATAACCATATGACTATATGTTAATTGTTAATAACGTGACAATTGGTAATCTACAGTGATCTTAAATAAACGAGTGAATAAATATAAAATAATTGATCAATCCATAAGGCACTTTGTCCCAAATTGACATTTTACAGGTTTTAATGTACATATTTACAATTATGTATTTGGCAGACACATTTTTATACAAAGAAACTCACATTGCATTGAGGGTATACAATATATCAATTCACACATCCCCGAGAAATCGAACCCATGGCCTTGGCTTTGATGGTGTAATGCCATGCTCTGCTTTTAGAGCTACATGCATTATCCCAATTACTCCACATTCTCCCAGAAATGTAGCTCAAAATAAACTTTTAAATTATTTAGTTACTTTTTCAGTTTTTTCTTCTTCTTTTCATCAGGCCATATCCTGCTACGCATTATGGTGGAAACAACAAAGAACTCAATTCATGATCATGTAATATGAATTTGATTCAATTACACAGCTGTTAAAGCATTCAGTCTCTGTCCTCTCTCATCAGACATTCTTTCAGTGGCATCAATATTCATGCCCATTACAGAGATATGCAATTCTAGAGATGTATAGGTATAATAACCACGATGAATTCTGTTAGAGGTCATTTGTATTGTTTGGGGGTGAAATACGAAACAGACAAATAACAGAATAACAGCTTTCAGTGTAATTTTGCCATTTGATGTTGATGCATAGTGTGTCAAAATGTTTTTGTTCTTGTCTTCAATTTTGTAGTTCAATATTGTTCTGTAAGATTGACTGTGTATTTATTTATTTAAACATATTTGGGGGTCCCAGAGAACCCAGATTCTTTGGATGCAAATAACAAAATCAAATAAAAATACTTTTATTTATTTATTTTACCCCCATTGACTTATTATTGGAGCTTTAACATAATCATTCATAGCTTCACCCACTAACGCCTAACTCTCCATTAAAAACAAGTAGAACATGGTTACACAGAAGGCAATTTATTATCATATGCACCAATATTTCTCACTTTTTTGTTAAATATAGTAAAGTTTGGAAGATAAAGTGCTCCACAGTTTTACATTCACAGTCCCAGTGCAGTCCCATCCTCTTTTTTGTTGGTGGTGAAAGCGATTGAACTCTGATTCCGTCTCAACTTTCTTCCATGTTTGTGGGGGTGGATCTGTGCACCTGCCTCTCTCTTCCACTCAGTCCCACATCCTCTTCCGCCTCTGCATCCCACTCAGTCCAGGGATGACGAGAGGATGAATCATTCAGTCAGCCAGAGAAAGCAACGAGAGAGCTGGAGTAAAGCAGAGATCATTGATTTCAATCGTCAGACTTAATCTCAGCGCAGCACAGATACACATGCTGTTTTTGGGCTGTTTGCATGAGTGGGAGGATGTGCTTGTATGTCTTATAGAGACAGGAAGGAAAGGATGAAAAAGAGATGGAAGGAAATGTGAAAGGGCCGGAAGTCGATTAATCTGGCATTCTGTACGTTATGTCACCGATGATAAGATTGTTGACACCATTTAGCGAGATGATTAATATGAAATGTAATATCTGGAAAATACACATCGTTCATGATAATGAAGTCCAAAGTTCTACAAAACACTTTATCATCAATAAACAAGCGTGTATTGAATTTTAATTTGGTGTCCTTGAGGTAATTTCTGTGAAGTGATAGAATGGTATTTGAGGTTAAACAAGCACTGTTCACTATTATTCTCCCTGTGTCCTTTGCCTGTAATTATATTCCTTTTCCCCCGAGGTCTTCATGGTAATGAAATCGATTGATCAAAAGCATTAATGTGGGAGTCACATGTCCAAAGACAATGCATAATTATTAAAAATGACAAATGGCGACTTGGCGGAGCCCATGTATGTGGGGCTCTGGCACATTTTTTTTTCTGGCCAATTTATATAAATTTAAATATATGCTTAATGTATGTAAACATTAAAAGGGTCATAAACTGCCTTTGTTTTTATTTATTTATTTATTTGTACTGTTCTCTGAGATCCACTTATAATGTTATCAAAAAAAAAAAAAAAAAAAACATACTTTAGAAGTAATAAGCTATTTTTTGTCCTGTTTCAACCCCCCTCCTCAGAACAATCTGTTTGAAAAGGTGCGGCGGATTGTAGACTCAGAAGTAAACGCCCAAAATGCCAGAATCGGTGGGCGGGACTAAACAGGCAGTGATGTAGAAGCAGGCGCTGATCTTCTCCTGCAGAGGCGGTGCTTATCCACACAATTATATCATAGAGTAGAACATTACACAAGCTGAGATTTTGGCTGACTGTCTTCAAAATAAGCTGTTTTTATGCTAATGACAAGGTTTTGAGTTCTTAAACTTACAGGACATTTTTATAGTACAATGACCAAGAGAGTTTTGTTCACTCAGTTCATGACCCCTTTAAAGCTCAATTAAATATATTTTAGAAAATATGAAATATAGTTAAAATGTGTTTGACAGGCAATCTTATAGTATCCTATGTATATGTTCACTGTGCATTAACTAATATTAACAAAAACAAATTGTGATTTAGTGTATTAGTATGCTGAAAATAACATTACCTAATAGCCTAAACATTAATAAAAGTTGTAGACGTATTGTTCTTTCTTAGTTCATGTTTACTAATTTATAATGTTAACTAATGAATATATATTTTATTAAGACAGTCAGGCACACATCTGACACATCTGTCAATGACACATCTGTCAATAAACCCTCAGGGGCAATTTGCTATAAGAATAATTTGTGTCCGCTAATACAGAGCGATTTATTTGCATGTGTTGTCTGTGTTGTTTTAACACCTCATTCACTAAAGGAATTATGCAAATAACGTAACGACACGGACACACTCAAAACAAGCATTTTATGCTGAAAGCAACTTGCACACAGCAATTCCCTACCATGCACCAGTTCTGATTGTTGAAACTGTTTCCACATGCGTACATTGTCCGGTTTTCACAGGCGTACTAAAAGTGCAGTATTTCTGTACATTTAAGTGTATTTTCAATGTAAAATGTATTGATTAAGCTGACCTGCTGTTTGCTCCTTGTTTAATACAGGATTCTTAATGACAACAGGATGCAGTTAAAATATTGTAGAGCAGGCATATTATTATTATTAGCAACCAGGGAAGTGGAATATTGGAACAGTTTAGAGAAAAACAGTGAAAAGAAAAAAGAAAAACTAACTAACTCACAACTAAGTAAATAAATAAATAAAAATAATAAATACAGTACTATAGTGATTTAACAAAAAAAAAAAATAATAATGTAACATAATATAAATGAATTTTGTTCAACAGATTGAAAACCCCTGTTGTGTAGTAGAGGATTGAAGAGGGGACGGGGATGGGATGGAGTAGCTGTATGGCGAAGAGCCTTGTTAAGGACCTGCCCTAATCTAGATTTCATGGTTTAGCTTACCTCATGAATCCAACTCAGTTTGCATCAGTGTTCTGATATGAAATGAACACCAGACATGAATAAAACACATTCAACATGAGATATTTTCTTTGAGACAGGCCTCCTGGGTTTGGATGAATCGGCTGCTTGACATTTCAGTGGTAATTTGCCACTGGTGGTGGTTGAGGAGAGACCCCCCCACATGATTGTAAAAGCGCTTTGGGTGTACAACAATACACAATAAAGCGCTATATAAATGCATCATTCATTCATTCATTCATTCATTCATTCATTCATCATTTATTTCACGTATCATTTGCTAGAGCTGGGGGTTGACATCATTAGACATTCATGCCATCAAGCACTTAAAGCAAAAATGTATTTAACTAACTGAATAAAATAAAATAAAAAAAAACAAACAAACAAACAAACTGTAAGACAAAAATCAGCTAACATTACAAAACAAAACATTAAGGCACGCTTTTGGAAACCATGACTGGGTAAGAATTTTTGCTCTGTTCCAAAAGCTAGAATGTATTTCTTTTCCATACAATGTTGGTTAATTTAATTTAATACATTTAAAATAAAATAAACAGAAAATGAATGAAGCTATAGCTATTTAATGCTGACACTTAAAAATCACACGATTAAAGGAAGAGATGCTCTCTTTAATTAGTCATTACTACATGCCACATGAATCAAAAGTAACAGTAAACAGTAAACGTTTCGTCAGAAATGTTCTAGATTTATTCATGAGTCCAACAAATAGAGAAAAAGAATTAGGCTTTTCACTGTTTGTTGGAGTTGTGCATAAATCTTGCACATTTCATGTAAAAAATGTCCCAATCCCTGTGGTAGACTGTGTATGGGTACATTTAAAGTGGCCCCGTTGAGAAGTGAAGAACTGAGGTAAACATGGATGAAACCATCTCTGGATCTACAGTAATGTATCATACACTGGCCCAGATTTCAGGATCCTCTAGAAGGCCACACTAACTCATCTTCTAGTATCTACTCAAACAGCACATTCAGTATTGGCTTTTAATAAGGGTGAGGGTTCTTCTGTATATTTCACCTTTAGCATGTTCTTAGTGGGAAAAACTGTATGAACCTAATGCCTCATAATTCAAGAGGTGGAGCAAGTGTGATGCTGGACTATATTGATCATGTGAATGTGGGTCGGCACTGATGCAATGGGGCCACCACTATGAACGAGGGCCAAACTTGTGCATCTAGCTGAGTAGGTGGAAGTCAAGCAGGTTATATCAAACAGACCGCTGTATAAAACAGTAAGTATATCCCTGCTCCATTGTTTCTGCTCATCGTGACATCAATCTTCTAGCGGGCTGCATTGTTTAGCGCCTGACCTCGCATGAAGGCATGGGAAGATAAACCAACTTATATCATTTCTATACAGAGCTTTACATCCCAAGTAAAATACTTGTCATGGATTATGGTTGGATTACATGAGATTTTAGTGAAAAGGAAGAGTACATCTAGGGTTTTCTATCTAACAGCTTCATATCTGCTTAGTCGTGACAGGTTATACATGTAGTGCAGAACTGATCTCTTTAACTGTCCGTGCTGAGCTCTCTGTTTGAGAGCTGTCAAAAGCAAAGTGGAGCCCAGAGGGTCATTCAAAACTCAATTACTGCGGACGGATTGGGGAAAAGGTTAAGAAATGGCTTCACTTAAGTTTGTACTAGCAAACACTGTAAGACAAAAATCAGCCATCAACATTAAGATGATCTATAGGACAGCAGAAAGCATTCTTCCTTCATTGGCTGCTGCTCTGAAAGCATCTTAACAAAGATGGAACCTCATATGGGACTGTTTAGAAATCCTCTATTAAAAGGGTCTGTGTGCTAAAGTTTGTCCCGATTTTTTAAAAAGTAATTGTATTTATTATTATTTTATTATTTATATATTTCATTCATATGATAAGAATATAAGTGCATTCTATTTTTAAATGTAATTTTTTATATAATTTAGCTGGATATAAAGCAACATTAACTTTCAGCCCATGGCCCTCAATCAAGTTTGATTTTGTGTCCATCATAGCAAAAATAAAGAAGTGAAATTCGAATAAAAATAAATATGTATCATGAATATTTTGTAAAAATAGGCTTTTTTATTGGACTGGAATAATTTTGACATAAAATATTTCCATACACCTAGAGATTTTAAGTAAAAAATTGAATATTTGATTTTTGTATACTGAATGTATAATTTAATAACATGATGTCGGTTAATGGTTACATTTTTTAAGCATCTTATTTGAATAGTTCTTATTTAAAAATAGGTTCTTTATTTTAATTTAACATTTTTATAGTTAATTATTACCTTTTCACCAACTCTTCATCCCACTGCAGTTTCCTCATAAACCCTCAGAGGTTCATAGACCCTGTCTAAGAAGGTTAATAATCATGCCATTGCTGCCTACATTTTTGAACATTGGGAGTGATGCCCTACAATTCCCAACATATTTTTCTCTAAAATCTGTTGACACCAGGACAAGCTGCACGGCTTTAATTAAATATATCACACTGCTGATATATCACATAAACATAAACATATTCAAGAGATATTATTCAATATAATCACCTTTTCTGCATGTCTGAACACTGAGTCTGATCTCATTTGCCTCTGAGATTATCAAAGATGTAAAAATATGAAAAGATGACTGTGAAACACACCCAGTGTTAAATGGTGCTGCTGCCGGCGTAACGTGACCAGGCCTGAAGCTCGAATTATGCTGCTCTGTCAGACTGGCTCCTGTGACAATCTCTTCGTAATGATGGCTGGGATTCCACCCACCCTCATATTACTCCTCTACCCTCCGTCTCCCTCTTTTTTCCCTCTCTCCCTCATGACTTAGTGGAGTTCATCCTAGGCCAGGCACAGGTGTCAAATCTTCTTTCCTTGTTTCCTTCTAATCCTGCTAATCTTTTTTTTTTTTTTTGTCTTTGCATGTGATGGCCCGGGGCACTCTTAAAAAAAAACACACACACAGACAAAGGGTAAAAAAAGAAAAACAAAGACAAAAAAGGCTACAATTCTAAAAATTCCATGTGGAATATCCATTGTTATATTTTGCAATATATGACAAGGTTCAGATTAAATTTGACATATTTATTATTTTTAAAACTGAAACTGATATTAGAAATAGAAATAGAATACTGCATACTGAGTAACAAAAGGCTAGTTCAAAATAATAATAAATACTACAGTGTATAAATAATAGTATATGAATAATACTAAAATAACACTGAACCAAGTTTAAAATAAATACATGAACAATATTAACAATCAGTGGAAAGCCATCATAACCTAGAAGACTCTAAAAGGCTTAAATGAGTTTCTTCAGTTATCAGATCCTGAAGATGGTTGGAGGCATTTTCACAAAGGATTGTGTAACTGTTGACTTTTGCTTTTGTAAATTTCCTGAATGCGAGCTGCATTCCCCGTAAACTCACAGTCACTATTCATACAGTAGTGCTTTTGAACATGATGAGCAGAAGTTGCATTAGACTTTCTGCACAGGGTGTCATAATCTATTATTACCCACATATTTTACAAATTGACTTCAGTAAGAAACAGAAATTATCACAAGAGGAAGGGAGACACAAGACATTCTGACATTACTCCACTTTCCCGCACCGTATAAAATCGCTTTCAAGGGACATGGAACAGGTGGCTCCAGAACACCCATTGGACCAACAGCAGGGAGCTATGGCGGATCATCGGGCTTTATCATATCTGCGTGGGCCATCATAAACTCCGTGGGCCATGTAGCCCCCCCCAAAAATGTATTGGGGAGATAGCTCGGGTTGCGCGGCGCGGAAAGGCACGGACACTGTTGTGTGGACAGGTTTGGACTAACTAATAGACAGGACTAACTTGGAATATAATCATGGGACTAACTGAACTGTATTGGGCACCACAAGACATGGGGACACAGGTCTTTAAACAGTATACGCTCTGTCATATTACGAATGGAAACATCAAGGAGATGTGGAGACTGGCATCATCAGGGGACTAAGCGTATTGGGGAGAGCAGTCTGGTGGGCGCTCGGGAGGCGTGGACACTTGTGTTTGATACACTTTGGGAGGTGCGAACTTGGGGGTAGACACTTTTTTTAAGTGAAGCATTTTGTCTTATGTCTGAATTTCAATGACCAGTGAAGCACTGGACAGTAGACATGTTTAGCAGACATATAAACATAAACACATGCTTATTTGATATCACAGATTTTCCAAATAAACCATAAATACAGTTTTTGGTGTAAAAATAGATGGAAAAATAGACGGGTATCACTTTTTAGAGTGTATTTAGGTTCATCCCTCAGAAATAGGTACAGAAAAAACATATACAAGGAAACATGATGGCACAGTGTTTTGTTGGCTCATATTTGTGGGTAGTCTCTCAGACAGTGGCACTGCTGGTTTGGCATAATTGCCCCTTTCGGCCTGGACAATGAATGACTACTGTGCCCCCGCTGTGGGCACTAACTGGCCTTTCAGGGTGCAATGAGTTCTTACAGTTAGATTGCTGAGGACTAAACTAATAAATGAAAAAGATACATAGATCAGGACTGCGACAAACCCTCAGAAACAACAATCTCTCACAGTCTGTCATGGTTTTCTGCAGATGCTTTGCCAACATGGCAGAAATGTGAGCGCACTTACGATCTAATTATATATTTCTAACAGACACAAGCCCTCTTCATTTCAGCTTTTTCTGGAGCATTTTTGTTTTTCATCTCACTGAGGTCAAGCGAGGATGTTTCCGCATCTCAGAGAGGAGTCACATTCCTGTAAAAAATCTCACATCACTAGTCAGCCATTTATGGGGCAACGATTCAGGAGGTTCTGTGTGCATTTTGTGTGTTTGGACGAACAGGAAGAAGATGACTAGACAGAGTAATATGATAGAGGAAGAACAGGGTTAAATTATGCATTATGAGTTATTAAACAAAATGAATGGGTTGTTAATTAATGTATGGATGAATCACCTGCAATGCCGCTGGGTAAAGACATGGGGCCTTCTGTCACCTAACTCAGCATTCTGTGCTATATATCAAGCCATACACAGTCTCTTTTCTCTCTCCCTCTTATGCAGTATGCATTACATGTATAACATGAATTATGGATTATGAAATGCATAATTTCTATATGTCATTATTTTTATGTAGTGCCACAGGTTAGGCTATGAAATTTTAGGAGCCCAGGAATATCACCTTCTTTTAAATTATTATTATAAGATAAATTATTATCTTAGGATATGTATATATATATATATATATATATATATATACTATTATATATGTGTGTGTGTGTGTGTGTGATACTATTTTCTTAACATTCACACTTAATAATTGGATAAGGGGTGTGATAAAATATATATATATATAATATATATATATTTATATATGTATACTATATGTATACTTTGACTAATACACACATTTATCACCCCCTAAAGCTTATCCATTATTAAGTGAGATTGTTAAGAAAATAGTAGCCTATAAACCTCAACAAGCTGAGTTATTTAAGGTCTCATTCATGTCGTAGCATTGCAGAATGCTACATTCTTCCTGAATGATTCAGTGTTTTTGAACAAAACAATAGAGCAATTGATTCAATTACTCATTTATAAAATGAATCAGTGTTTTGAATGAATGAGTTGAGATAATTACTCATATAGACAGACATTGTTTCATAACAAGGATTCTGTGTTTTTGAACAAATAGGTTGAGTAAATTCAAGTAGATTCAATGACTCCTTCATAAAAACAGTTACTTTTTTAATTCCTGAAAGAATCAATCATCAGTTGAAAAGGATGATTTTAGAGAATGATTCATTTGAGAGAATGAGTGCGTTAACATGCACCCTCTTAATGCGATTATAGTGAGATTTTGACAATATTTTGATTAATATTTACCTTATGTTAAACGCAATACTTTGATCTAAATAATGCGATTAAACTCATAATCGCAGCAAGCATAATCGTATTAACATAGGTAGCGTACGCCAATTGTAATCACAGTATTGCAGTTCTGACCAAAGTGCGCATGCGCTTGTGACATACATGAATGATGTGACGCGCACCTGTAATAATACAGAGATTAGAAACGATGGCAGGGAAGAAAGCATCGCATTCTGGGGAAAACACAACTAGCTGCCACCGGAGCCGATCCTGGAATTCTGGGGGCGTAGCCATCATATCAGAAGTGAGGGGGATATAAATGTTATATATAGATGGATAAATGCAACGATGCATGTTAGACACCGTTTAGATCGGAGCTTGCGCTGCGAAAGGCCTTGATGATATATATATATATATATATATATATATAAACGGGTCTCTCTCGGCTGCTCCGAGGCAGGTCTCAAACCCCTGAACTCCGGCATGGGAGACGCACTAACCAGGAGGCTAGATGGTCAGTCGCTAGTGCATCTCTTTGAAATTAGGGGAGTTAGGTTTACCTGCACAGCATCTCACTATGAATAGATATGGAACGTTACATATTAAACGTTACAATAGAACATTTATGTAATATATATAACCTGCCTGTCAAAATGTTTTGAACAGTAAGATTTTTAATGTTTTTTTAAAGATGTCACTTCTGTTCACCAAGCCTGCATTTATTTGATCCTAAATACAGCAAAAGCAGTAATATTGTGAAATATTTTTACTAAAAACAACTGCTTTCCATTTGAACATATTTTAAAATGTAATGGATTGCTGTGATCAAAGCTGAATTTTCAGCAGCATTGCTCCAGTCTTCAGTGTCACATGATCATTCAGAAAGAGTTCTCATTTGCTGCTCAAGAAACATTTTTTTAATTATTATTATTATCAATATTTAAAACAGTTGAGTAATTTTTTTTCAGGATTCTTTGATGAATAGAACATTCAAAGATTGAATGGTATGGCATATAATGGCTTCTGTAACATTATACACTATACCATTCAAAAGCTTAGAGTCAGTATTTTTTTTGAAGGATAATTTCTGTTACTAGAGTAATGATGCAATTTTTTTTGCTTTGAAATCATAATAAATTCAATTTTAAATATATTCAAATAGAAAAAATATATTTTAAATAGGCTAGTAAAAATATTTCATTTTTTTACTGTTTTGCTGTAATTTGGATCAAATAATGCAGGCTTTCTGAGCAGAAGAGACTTATTTAAAAAAAACATTAACAATCTTAATGTTTAAAAACGTTTGACTGGTATTGTATATAGGCAACTTAAATTTTTCTCTTATTTCTAGCTTTTAATTTGCTTATAAATCAGATACACTGCTGGACAATAACCAATAATAATTGATTTGTTTATATACTACAACATCTTCTTTAATCATATAATAAGACAAAATAGTTGATATACTGTAATACATGCTATGTCAGTTAGCACTGGAGATGGCTTGAAAAACACAAATAAACCATATATTGTCGCAATTGCATGTTTAATGTCTTCAATTTCCCAAAACGTTGCAGTTTTTTCAGTTTTCATTCAGCAATAGCTGGAGATTTTGTCCATATTAGGAATTTCCTTTTCTGAGCGAGAGCGCCCTCCTGCGTCGAGTATGAATGAACACACACTGCATGTAATGTTTAGCTCCGTAATGTTCATCTCGCCCTATGCTGGGTCCGAATAAAACATCAGGTCATGCACAGACTATCCTGTCTCTTTGAATTTAAATCTATATTTATTCACACTGGCTCTTGAAAACCTTTTTGCGAGCATACTTGTCCGAAAAACTGCGGGGGGCGAATTTACTGATATTAAAAGTGTGTGTGGGGGGGGGGACACGTCCCCCGCGTAATATACGCCCCTGCGTGTCTCTTCCGCAGCTCGCTATGCTTTCAACTCAGTTTTTTAGTCTCGAGCAAGAGACTTTACGACATCCATTTTACATGATTTTACGTAGAAAGGGCGACAGCACCGCATTACAATAAATTATCATTAATGTTTTCCTAGCCGCTGGCCGAATTAAAAAACGAAACAAAAAATGAAATCATATTTGATGTGGTGTTTCTGGGCCTAGCAGCTGGCGTATTCTGCGTATAGGGAGGATATCTCATCATAGAAACAGCACGATTGCATCTAAAAAAAAGAAAACAAAAGAAGTAGGTACTTATTTTGAATAAGTAATTACTTTGCCATTGTTTGCCATTCACAAATCCTCTCCCATGGCCTTATAGTAAAGTGTCCATTGGATGGAAGTGTCCATTTTGGAAGCAGTAATTCATCTTGGTGATTTTTGCTCACTGTTATATGAAAACTGAGAGTTCAGCCATACTACTTTTTCACATGCATTAATACATACTACATATAGAATAATATATTTGACTACAGTATAGTAGCAATCTGATATACGCAATTTTAGATGCAGCTAGACACTTGTTTTGCTCTCGAATGGTGTTTTTGAACAAATACATGAATTCAATTATTTAGTGATTCATTCATAAACAAGTCCACTGTTTTGTTTCTGACTGAATCAAAATTTTTAACAAAACAGTTGGCAGAATAATTCAAATGAATCATTCACAAACTTGCCAGCTGGCGAAATGATGTAACCTGATGCAAAATCCTCACCATTAATATACAGTATAACAGCTTGTCTGGAAGGAGCATAAAGTAAAACATACAGGTGCATCTCAATAAATTATAATGTTGTGGAAAAGGTAATTTATTTCAGTAATTCAACTAGAATTGTGAAACTGATTAAATAAATTCAATGACACAGACTGAAGTGTTCTTTTATTGTGATGATTTTGGCTCACATTTAACAAAAAAAAACACCAATTCACCAAAACAAATTAGAATAATTCATAATAAAATGAAAAAAACATTTTTAGTGAATTGTTGGCCTTCTGGAAAGTATGTTAATTTACTGTATATGTACTAAATACTTGGTAGGGGCTCATTTTGCTTTAATTACTGCCTCAATTCGGCGTGGCGTGGAGGTGATCAGTTTGTGGCACTGCTGAGGTGGTATGGAAGCCCAGGTTTCTTTGACAGTGGCCTTCAGTTCATCTGCATTTTTTGGTCTCTTGTTTCTCATTTTCCTCTTGA
Source organism: Ptychobarbus kaznakovi (assembly GCA_027422405.1). Lineage (NCBI taxonomy): Eukaryota > Metazoa > Chordata > Actinopteri > Cypriniformes > Cyprinidae > Ptychobarbus > Ptychobarbus kaznakovi. Next base: position 7,622,526 of record CM049804.1, on the reverse strand, counting down.
CAATACCCCATAGATTCTCTATGGGTTCAGGTCTGGTGAGTTTGCTGGCCAGTCAAGCACACCAACACCATGGTCATTTAACCAACTTTTGGTGCTTTTGGCAGTGTGGGCAGGTGCCAAATCCTGCTGGAAAATGAAATCAGCATCTTTAAAAAGCTGGTCAGCAGAAAGAAGCATGAAGTGCTCCAAAATGTATTGGTAGACGGGTGCAGTGACGTCGGTTTTCAAAAAAACACAATGGACCAACACCAGCAGATGACATTTAAGCAGCCATATCACCCTGCAGCCCAAGACCGGTTGCCCACTGAAGCTAAGCAGGGTTGAGTCTGGTCAGTACCTGGATGGGAGACCTCCTGGGAAAACTAGGTTGCTGCTGGAAGAGGTGCTAGTGAGGCCAGTAGGGGGTGCTCACCCTGCAGTCTGAGTGGGTCTTAACGCCCCAGTATAGTGACGGGGACACTATACTGTAAAAAGCACCGTCCTTCGGATGAGACGTTAAACCGAGGTCCTGACTCTCTGTGGTCTTTAAAAATCCCAGGATGTCCTTCGAAAAAGAGTAGGGTGTAACCCCGGCATTCTGGCCAAATTTCCCCATTGGCCTCTGACCATCATGGCCTCCTAATCATCCCCATATCTACTGATTGGCTTCATCACTCTGTCTCCTCTCCACCAATAAGCTGGTGTGTGGTGGGCGTTCTGGCACAATATGGCTGCCGTCGCATCATCCAGGTGGATGCTGCACATTGGTGGTGGTTGAGGAGATTCCCCCATTCTATGTAAAGCGCTTTGAGTACCCAGAAAAGCGCTATATACATGTAACGAATTGTTATTATTATTGCACCCCAAATCATCACAGACTGTGGAAACTTAACACTGGACTTCAAGCAACTTGGGCTATGAGCTTCTCCACCCTTCCTCCAGACTATAGGACCTTGGTTTCCAAATGAAATACAAAACTTGCTCTCACCTGAAAAGAGGACTTTGGACCATTGGGCAACAGTCCAGTTCTTCTTTTCCTTAGCCCAGGTAAGACACCTCGGACGACAACTGTAGCCAAATTCCTTGACACGTCTGTGTGTGGTAGCTCTTGATGCCTTGACCCCAGCCTCAGTCCATTCCTTGTGAAGTTCACCCAAATTCTTGAATCGATTTTGCTTGACAATCCTCATAAGGCTGCGGTTCTCTCGGTTGGTTGTGCATCTTTTTCTTCCACACTTTTTCCTTCCACTCAACTTTCTGTTAACATGCTTGGATACAGCACTCTGTGAACAGCCAGCTTCTTTGGCAATGAATGTTTGTGGCTTACCCTCCTTGTGAAGGGTGTCAATGATTGTCTTCTGGACAACTGTCAGATCAGCAGTCTTCCTCATGATTGTGTAGCCTAGTGAACCAAACTGAGAGACCATTTTGAAGGCTCAGGAAACCTTTGCAGGTGTTTTGAGTTGATTAGCTGATTGGCATGTCACCATATTCTAATTTGTTGAGATGAATCTGTGAATTGGTGGGTTTTTGTTAAATGTGAGCAAAAACCATCACAATTAAAATAACCAAAGACTTAAACTACTTCAGTCTGTGTGCATTTAATTTATTTAATACATGAGTTTCACAATTTGAGTTGAATTACTGAAATAAATGAACTTTTCCATGACATTCTAATTTATTGAGATGCACCTGTACAGTAAAAAAGTCTCAATGTTATTAAATTATATCAGCATTCATGGAAGGCAGCTCAACCAATCAGATTTGAGAACCAGAACTACAGTATAGTGCCATTTTTATGTCAATGGTTTATTCATATCTCTAATCCTTCATATAAGTGATAGAATAAGGCAACGTTTGGCTTAGCAAGCTCCACTAATAAGCATCCTTCGCTAGATATTTGGCAGTGCAGTATAATGAAGTGAATGTAGGCAGCAGTTCATCGTGTAAATGGAAATCTAATGGGTTTGGTGAGCATGTAGACTTAACACGGTCACTTCAACTAATTGATTAATCAAAATAATGTGGCTCATAACCCTTCATATAATTTTCTATCCTATTCAAGCAAATCATGTGAAAAATTAGCACACTGACTTTCATGTAATATTAGTGTTAATATCAGTGCCACAGCTGACTTTGATGGTCTGTTTAACTGCTGCTGGAGATATAAGCTGCACAGGCATTATGCGATTTCAGTCATATGAGGTGTTTGGCTATTAAGATGGTCATTAATACATAATGTTGTCTCTGGTCATAAAAGGCTGCTCTCATTCCTGCCCTCTCAGCCTCTGGCCTTAAATATTAATGCCCTACATATGCTGCCTGCCATGTGGAGCATTATTAGCTTCATATTGAAGGAACAAAGGTTGGGACTGAGAAAGCGTTAATGGGCATACTCCTGGTGAGCTATGGAGGGGTTTTGTATGACAATGTATAGAATAGCTCTGCTCCCTTTCCTGGAAAAAGAAGCTATCGCTCTGTGCAGTTTCCTATATTGTACTACTTATAGTCTATAATCATCATTTCAAATTGCTCAGGATGCCATATTGATTTAGCCTTCATCATAAATCACACACAATTGTATTTTTCTCTCCTTCCACACTCCCTGAAGTTGAACCCATTCTTTTCCATTTCATAGGAGGTGAGCTTTTCGTCTGTATTATTGATATAGGTATGCAGCTAGCGAATTAATGTGTCTATTGTAGATTTTCTTTAATTATTATCAGAACACTGATAATCTTTTAAAGCTCACTTTAAAACTTTTTTACACGCTCACTTTCTGATAGTAACCTATGTTCACCAGAGCTGCAGTACCTTCTTGTGAAGCTGATGCCCATTGTCATTGTGTAATTCAATGGAAAGTATGTATGTTCTATAACTGAGTGGAGCTTCGCTATACGGTGGAGGAGGAAGGGATGAGATCTGCCTATAGGGTGAGACCATGTGGGGGAAGATATGGGACTCCCTGATTACTTTGTGGTGAGTCCTCTGGCCATTGGAATTGTATAAATGGAAGCACAGCTGCCGGTGAGACCCTGGTCTGGCATACTGTTTCTTGTACTAACTATAAAATGACCTGAGGTAAATTTGGACAATGCCTTTTGTTTTCACGCTGTAGAATCCTCATGGATTTCTGTACATGAATTAAGGCAGCATTCCTGGATTGTGTTGAGTTTTTCCTGGCTCGGAAATTGAATGTGTAGGGACAGATGCTGAAATTTGTATATGGAGATGCATGTTTTCAAAAAGGTGTATTACATGCAGTTTAATATCAATTTAAGGCACAATAAAGGCGCTTTGGACACAGAGTCCGTTCCAAAATCATTTCAGGCATATTTTAAGGCAGAATAGCATATATTCTTGGCAAAAAAAAGTAATTGCAGAATGCAATGTGACAGGTTAAAAAAAATAGTTGATTATACTCAACTATTGAGTGTTGGCCTTCTGAAAGTTCATCAAATACTCGTGAAAACATTTATCATAGTTTTTACAAAAATATTAAGCAGCACATAATAATAATAATAATAATAATAATAATAATACATATTTCTTGAACATCAATCAGCATATTATAATGATTTATGAAGGATCATGTGACACTGAAGACTGGAGTAATGATGCTGAAAATTTAGCTTTGCTTCACAGGAATAAATTACATTTTATTTTAGGGTGTCCTTGTAACACATTACATCTAGGCTACTTACTATTATAATAACAATGAATTATGCATAATTACATACAAGTAACCTCAAGCCAAAGCCTAATCCTAACCCTAACCATATAGTAAGTATTACTCAGCAATTAAATGTATAACTACACTGTAACAAGGACACCTTGAAATAAAGTGTAACCATAAATTCAAAAATAAAACAGTTATTTCTAATTGAATAATATTTCACATTATAACTGCATTACTGTATATTTGATCAAATAAATGCAGCCTTTGTGAATATAAGAGACATTTTATCAAAAACGGTAAAAATAATATAAAAATCTAATTTCCCCAAATTGTGTGTGTATTGTGTGGAGCTCCAACAATAATAAAAATATATGCTACACACAAATTGTGTGTCCACAAAAACACATACCAAGGCACACTATACATCGTCTAAGGTCATTAGCTTAGCAACATGCAAGTACTAAACTCTAGTGAAATCTATTCAGTAGTTTATCATTGGGAACACTCCATTGGTTCACTAGGAGCACTATTTGTTTGATAATAGTTGCTGTCTATGTAGGATGCTCCAAATTGATCACTTAAAAGGTAGATGCCAGTGACATGCAGCCAAGTATGGTGATGGAATTTGTGCTCTGCATTCAACCCATTAAAAGTGCACACACACAGCAGTGAACACACACCCGGAGCAGTGGGCAGCCATTTATGCTGCAGCGCCCAGGGAGCAGTTGGGGGTTTGGTGGCTTGCTCAAGGGCACCTCAGTCATGGTATTGAAGGTGGAGAGAGTCAATTCCTGCCAGCCCGAGACTCGAACTCACAACCTTTGTATTACAAGTCCGACTCTCTAACCGTTAGGCCACGACTTCTCCAGATGTAGTCAGTAGAAAACAATGCAATTTACTAGATATTGGAAAAGAGCTGTGATATGTTCATTATTAATGTGAATAAATTTAGCAGGATAGACACCTTACTTAAATTTTGCCAAACTTAATTTCAACTTTATTCACGAAAAAGACAGATGTTTGATGGTAGGCAAAATTACTCAGGAATACAGCCACAAACCAGCCCACATGCAGCCCACTCCCATTCTCTGCCAGCCAATCACAGAGACAATGACTTGCTTCAAGGCATGTGTGCCACTAATATTATTCTAAATGGCACGTCATATGGATATCAGGCTAAATTTAGAAGCTGCGTGAGTGTACAGAGCACCCATATTTGGCAGAGTGCTAAAGGCAGGATCAGAGTTTGTGTGTGGGAGAGAGGTCTCAGTCTTTTCCCCAGGCCAAAGTTTCTGGGAAGGGTTCCAGACGAGGAGATCGGGAGATGGAAGAAGAGGCCGGAGGAACCTGAGACCCTCTGTGAGAGCACTGCATGTGGCAAAACATATTCCCACACTATTCTTGGGGTCTGATCCTGGTGCTTATGCACAGCATCCACAAAAACACATACCAAGGCACACTGTACATACATAGAAAAAAAATCACCACAATCACAGTCACATAGTAGCTCGCAGGTTAACAACCTTTGAGATTAAGAGCCTTTTCCATCTCAATAAGATTCATATGAGTTATACTTCAAGGTTTCTGAAAATTATGTCTACAGTTCTCCTGTAAATGTACACCCATTGTGTCACACCATGCAGATGCACCACAAAGCGGGTCATGTCCTCTCCCGTTTGTCAAATGCAGGTATATTTTTAGTGTCTGGTGCTCAGCAGTGAGACCATCCAGGAATCCATCAGGGTGTTGGTAAGATTCTGACTCCAATGTTTACACTTCTGGGTTTTTGCCAACACAGTGAAACAGCAGGGGACAGAGAGACCTTTTGGGAAACCTAAACCAAACTCTAAGACATTTGCCCTTCGCTGACTCCTATCATTCATCTCTACCTCTAAAGCGTGCCTAACAAAACCCTATGATCCTTGATCAGTGTGCGTGCAATCAATAATTCATCCTGTCTTAATTTGTATTTGAATAATTGATCATGACAACTGACAATTCCTGTCTTAAATTAAATTTTGAGGTTTGCATGCATCGCAGAGAGATCTTTATGAAGATGATATTAAGTATTGATGCTCACATGTTTTGAACCCCCTGGCGCTTTACTTGTTGACTTATCATCAATCAAAATGAGTTGATGTGAACCGTGGAATCAGTGCGGAACATTACACAAACTGCCCTAGAGCGTCGTGTTATCACTTTACCGAGAAGCATTAAAATACCTGGTATCAAGCACAATCTAAAACATGTATGAACATACACAGTCCATTCAGCCATCATTAATAGATCCACCATTTAAAGTTCTCAACAAAGCACAGTTCTTATACTTCTGCGGTCTAGTTGCAGCCTTGATTCAAGGTTGCAACAAGGTTAAGTTCACTTGAATTTGTTGTAGATCATCAGACATGACGTTATGCTGCCTTGAAATGTGGTCTGAAACATAAAAAGTGCCTTTAAGCTAAAACACTGAGTGATTGGTCAATGAAGGGCTGACTAACTGACAAGGCAGCTGCCTGGGTGTGCCTCAGCTTTCAAGCTGTTTCCCAGCAAGCGATACCAATCAGTGGGTAATTACAGGTGAGCTGTTAACTGCAGCACAGGTGAGAACAGAAAGTGCACAAGGCCTGAGCGGGAAAGAAAAGGTGTAACATGCCATTTAGTATACAGTACTGTATGTACTGTACTCTTGCTGCCATAATGCATTGTACAGTATGTCTGCAGTGTGTCAACGGGAAGTGTAGACATATTCAGGACACATAAGTTATCAACAGCTGTCATCTGCCTTGTCAGCCAGGCCTTGTGAGAACTGACAAGTAACATTTCCTCCTCTTTAACCCTTTCACACTCACATGCACACATTTGCACACTTTATGCATATAAAGATGAAATATGTAACCACGTGATGACCAGCTACTCTCTGAGCAACATGGCGTGCCTTTATCCATAGGTCATATGGAAATATCTGAACCTTACATTGCAAAATAACTTCCTCGTTCCACATCCAAGACATGTACAACTTTCACATTACAATACTGCTATTTTCATAAGAGTGACAAACCGGGAAACGACATGCTGCTTTGGAGAGAATGGAGACTGGCAATAATGTGAACAATAGAAAGATGTCTGCCAAGTTCCAAATAAATCATGTTTTATAATATAAAATAATATACCAATTCCCACTATTAACTAGTTGCTTATTAGCATGCCTATTATTAACATATTGGCTGTATATTAGTACTTATAAATCACATATTCTGCATTGACATATTATACATCCCTAATCATCTCCAATACCTAAACTTTGACAACTACCTTAACAGCTATACCCTAACAACTACCTTACTAACTAAGTAAGGTTGCTGTGAAATATTTACTGATTTTAATATAAACATTAGGAATAACTGTTATACCTCATACTGTACTGAAGCCATATAAGTGGTGAATTGTTCATACCATATGTGCATACTTAAAGTACACATCTGTAATTGTATTATTCATACATAATATAGTATGATACATCAGGCAAATCACAGAGCTTTGATTATAAAATATTATTAAAATAACTTTACTACATTTACATGTATGCATTTAACAGACACTTTTATCCAAAGCAACGCAATTCAGGCTATACATTTTTTTTGTCAGTATGTGTGTTCCCTGGGAATTGAACCCACAACCTTTTGTGCTGCTAATGCAATGCTCTACCACTGAGCCACAGCAACATATTAAGACATATTATACAGCAATATAGCCACAGTGTTCCTGTGGCTCAGTGGTTAGAGCATTGCGTTAGCAGCGCAAAAGTTGTGTGTTCGATTCCCAGGGAACACATGTACTGACAGAAATTTGTTTAGCCTGTATGCACTGTAAGTGTTTGTATAAAAGCGTCTGCTAAATGTATAAAGTGACAACTGATATTTACATGCATTTTATGAAGTCTGCTATACTGTTATAAAAATCTCACTGCTTCACATTACACTCTTACAAATAAAGGTGCTTCAAAAGGTTCTTCACAGCGATGCCATTGAAGAACCATTTCTGGTTCGACAAAGAACCATTCAGTCAAAGTTTCTTTAAAGAACTATCTTTTCCTTACCTTTTTATAATGTGAAGAACCTTCTTTCGCCACAAAGAACTTTTTGTAAAATAGAAAGGTTTCTTCAGATGTTAAAGTTTCTTTATGAAGCCATTTAGACAAAAAGGTTATTTTATGACATCGTGAGGCACCTTTATTTTTAAGAGTGTAAAAACTGTCAAATTCCATATTATTTTAGAATATCAGAATTGCATCTGTTTTCTGGCCATATGAATATCAGTATTTACACCAAATTTCATATTTTCACTCATTTTGGGTTTTTTCCTCTTTGAGTATGAGTTTATTATTATCTTGTATCGCACTGTATTAGTCATAAAAGGCTTATATATATATATATAAATATATATTTAACAAACACACATCTGCATTTTTTTTTCAAGGTTCAATAAACTGTTCCATAGCCAAAAAATTTTTTTTTAATTAAATAAAATAATAATAATAATAAAAGTCTGACTATTATTATATTTTACAAATTTACAGTTAGGAATGCATTAACACAGGTAATGTATCTGCCAACTTGGCCACAGATTAAACATACAGGCACATACTCTCATACACACCGCCCACTGTCAATTCCCACTTTCCTCTCCAGTCTCTTGAAGCCCATAACAGAGGTAAAGCTTAAAGGAATTTCTTTCGCAGGTGTAGCTCATGGTTCATTGTGTGGCCAGTCTTTCTGACTGGTTCATTCTCATTCTTTGTCTGGGCCCTCAGGGTTTGTTTGGTTTGCTGGTGTGTCTCAGGGGGGGGCTGAGTAGTGAAGTGTGGAGGAAGGGACAGGAATGATTAGGACAGACTGTGTATGTCAGTGTTGGGGTGAGGAAATGATCTGGTCAGGCAAGCGAAACCTTGAGGGTCTGTCGTTCCCTTTTTCACGCAGCCTTGTTATTCGCACATACCATCACACTGCTCTGAGTCACTGGCTTTTCTTACCACATGGAGGGCCAGGCATTCCTTTACTCTAAGGTTTGTTATTTTGCCATTCACATCTTTTAATGATCAGGAATTTTCAATTTTATGGAAAATACCCTAGTTTTTGATATGCATTAATTTGACACAGAAATGACAAGCAGTACGTTGTCAGTTGAGTACCCTAGTGAAAAAGAAGTGTGCTCAACAGCATTGAACATGGATTTATAATTCTTAAAAGTATGTTTTACAAAAAAATACAAATCTATATTACAGATAATATAATATTAATTAAATAAAATGACTTGTGTATTAAATTTCATGATTGTTTTTTTCAAGAAAATTTTTAAAACATGCATTTTGTTATTATGCTTTTAATCATGTTTTAATAATCTTTTGCTGTGCTTTAAATAAATATATAATATTTTTAATGGTAGTGTGTTATTTGATATTACGTTTAAAAGTGAATACATTTTGAATTTAATAAATTGAAATCTCATCATCACAAACATGTAATTAGAGATATATTTCTAGACTTGATATGCAAGTTTTATTGGAAATTACATTAAATTCACACTGTAGTTTACTATATATTTATTATTCATCAGTACAATAGAAGCAATTACACTGTGAAAAATATTTTTAATTAACAATAACAATAACAACAAAATACTGCCAGGTCCACAGTAAAAAAAATAAAAACACGTAAAATAACAGAAAAAGTGCTGGCAGCTCATTACACAGGACATTATCCATTAATTTACCAACATCTCTATTAACTCCAAAACACAATGCAATGCAGGCCACAATTCTAAATACTGGTAAAACACCTGTAGGTATATATATATATATATATATATATATATATATATATATGCAAAAAGTCCTTCAAACTATACATTGTGCCCTCTATTTATTTATTTATTTTTAATGTGAGGTTCCAAGAATTTTACTGTGAATAATAATACCGTAAATTTTGACAACTGAAGTATTAAAATGTTCTAACCTTTAAAATACACAATTTGTCCACAAGCTCAAGTAATTTTTTTATACAGAAATTGCACAGTGCCGTGGTAACACACTTAACTCTAAAATAATAAATAAACATTTATTTAACAACATTAAATGTAACATAAAACTCTTATGTACTAAAAAAAAGAAAACTGTTTTTACTTTACCAGTTATCCCTTCTGGTAGATGTCATACCATTGACAGCCATTGAGTATATGTGTATCCTGAAAAAAATACAGGTAACATATATCACAATTATTTCCTTACATTACAGTACAGTAGATGTCTCCATGGTAATTAGTCACATGACATTTATGGCTCAGGTGATTGACTCAAAAACAGATGTGTCCATAACTGAGAGGCCAAGAGCAAATGTGTTTGATTTTAAATCACACTCTTCTGTGAAATCCTGCTTCAGACAAGCATGTCATTGAGACTAATGGGAATGCTAATGGATTGGTATCTCTATATAGACTTCACTGGGCAAATGTAGTATGCTTAGAATGTATTCATTCTATACGCATACCTGTGTACCTTCAAAACAGACACCAGGAAAGGTCAAAACTACTTCAGTGCGTGCTATGAGTGTACACGGTTTCATTTTTTTTCAATGCTCCTGTGATCTGTCATATACGGAATGTTTAAAGCATAAGCAATTAAGGGCCTGGCTGTGCCTGGATGCCCGTTACAAAATGTATTATGCTTAAGCCTAATGGCTCTCTCTCAATGCCTCCAATCTAAACAGGCTAATGAGGGCCATCAGCAGAGCAGACCTGCAGCGGTACAAACATGTCTCAATGAGACTTTTCACTTTTGCCCGTTTAAAAAGCCATAACACGGCAGGCAGGCTTGGTATGAGTTGGCACAGCCATTAACTATGCAGTAAACAATACGATCTGGCTCTTAGGGTGTTGATTCACTTCACCAATAGCACTGGCATATCTATGTTTCCTTGAAAGATAGAAAGAGGAGAGAGAGAGAGAGAGAGAGAGAGAGAGAGAGAGAGAGAGAGAGAGAGAGAGAGAGAGAGAGAGAGAGAGAGAGAGAGAGAGAGAGAGAGAGAATGAGAAGAGGGAATGGGAGACACTGTATGGTGATTTGCACCAGAAAGAGAAGGGTGAAATTAGACCTCACATCCAAATTTGTTCTTATACTGTTTATACTGTCTTATACTGTTTAATGCATGTCATATGAACTTAAACCTCAGATACAGTACTGCTCATTCGAATCACATTTATTATTTTCAAATTTATTGAAAATATTTCACATTTATTGGTTTATTGTGCTTCAACCTACATTTGTGCAAATCTCCAAAAACATACCTGTACATACAACTCACTGCAGCTGAAATGAACACTAGTGGCAGTAAAACACCTATATGATTGCTTTTCATGCTAATTATCATTACGGTGTAAGATTATTCATTATTAAAGGCTCATTTTGCATGGTTCCTTGCACAATACTATGCAACTATGTTATGACCTCAAAACACTTTTACAATGCACTTTCTGATGTATGATTTTTAGAATAATACATGTTGACATAATCAGATCCATATACACAGCTTTTCTTACATAGTGAACTTGCTCAGTAGCCCACCCGGTACAGCATTGCACTTGCAATGAGGAGAGATATAAGAGCTCAATTCTTACATAAGCAAGCTAAAATGGCATGGATGTTTCAGCAAATGTGTTTCTGTCTCATATTTGCTTGAGTTAATATTATTGGTTGGGTTTGGCAATGATAAAAAGTTTCAATTGTTAGTTGTTGTTTTATATTGTTATACAGTTATTATTTATTAAATGTATTTATTTATTTTGTAATACAAATGATGAGTGATGCATGCTATATATATGAAAGTGTTAGAGAGATTTTTTTATCATATAAACTCATATTGGATATTTAATTATTCATGCTCATCTCCTCTGTTTAAATTTTAATTGCTCACCTAAAATTAATTTAATAATATATTAACACAACTTATGTATGAATACTGTTACATGTCATCTATAGCAAATCTCTAAATCAATATTCATTTTGAATACTGTACATTATAATATTGTGATGCTGAAATTCACTTGTACCATTTACAGTTTATTTTTCAATAGCTAACCAGCGTTTACCAATACTTAAAGTACTATTTCTGAACTCTTAATGCAGAAACACACCTACATCACACAAAGTCAGCCAATTAGTTAATTTTCTGGCCGAAACCACATTTAGTTAAATAAATAAAAACTCTACATTTCTAAATGTTGAATACCTTTTTCTACATATACTAACTCTATCAAAACACAGCAAACCTGATTCAAAATGGTTTATATATATATATATATATATATATATATATATATATATATGTATATAGCAAAACAGTGCACCTAATATGATATAGATTTATAGACTTGTGACATTAATACAGAACTGATGTATGGACAAAAACAGGTGTGTCTATATTTATTTTATTTTATCCGCCAATCACATGGCTCATCCAATAAGATTTCCAATTAAGATGGAAGATGGAATTCGTTTTATATGGTGGAAGTGATTTGGATGGTACAAACAGCTGAAGCATTAAGAGAGGAAATAGATGATTCTAACAACAGTGACATGTCCACCCCCTTCTGTGACTTGAGCAAGGTTGTTATTGTGTCTCAGGGCAGCCGTTTACTTAAGGACAACATATCAGAGACATAGGCAACATCTCTTTTTGCCTCTCTCTCCCCCCTATCATTTGCATACATTTCCATCCTGCTGCAAGGATCTCCATGCCATGAGGACCGACTGTCTCTAAGAGAGAGCTAGAGGCTCAAAGAAGGGGAGATGGAGGAAGACATCTGTATGGATTTGATAAGGATAATATATGTGCGCGTAAATAGATTTACAAGTAACAGTTGAATTAGAAGTGGGATCAATCATCATCTCTGGCTCATGGGAGGCTAAAGAGAAGGGGAGGGGAACAGCTGTGGATGGAAGTCAGGATATAGGAGGACAAGGAGGAGGGGAGAGGTGTTCAGTATGCATCAGTGCCCCCACGTTCCTCCTCTACGCCTGCCTCATAAAAGAGATGGGGTTTTATCGGGGGGGGGGGGGGCAGATAACTGTCAGCCATCAGACATGCTTGTTGTACTGGTGATTTAGAGCGGTGTGCAGTGTCTTTGATTCTATGGTGAGATCTAAAGCACATGTAATAGCAAAAATAATTACGTTTTTCAAACAGGTTTTCTGCTTTGCTTGTTGGAATTATATGCGTTTTGAATGGTGAATCTCTTGATATTATTGTTTGTTTTCAAAGGAATGGAAATGAACCACAGCAAAAAAAGTGTGCAGTATTGCATTGTACTGTATTGTATTGTAAAAGCATAATAGATTAAGTTGGGCAAAATGCCCCAGCTGCTATTTAATATTTAATGCTATTACAATGAAAGTGCATAATGATATACACTCTCAAGCAACAAAATAGCATCTCAAGAGTGTCAAAAATGTGGTCCAAATATAACATATGGCCCATATATTTGTTTTCTTCTAAAGCCATACATTAGATTTATGGGACAACAGGCTAAAATGGTTGGTACCAATATCAATGGTATTAAACTGTTTCAGTCGTTTATTCATATTTTCCCCAGAATAAGGACTTGAATTTCATTTTTTTTCATTAATGTTTTACGAAAACGTATAGTTATCTAAAATAGTGCATAAATTATGAAGACCAAAAATTTGTGAAAATTGCCATGACCGGGACTTGAAACCAGAATGTGTTGTTGAAATATCAAAGCACTAACCACTGTACTATCCCAGCAGTGTGGACCCAAATTTGCAGAGAATTACAAGAGGCAGGATTTGAGGAAAGCAAACAGTCTTTACTTAACGTCCTTCTTGAACAAGCACAACAAATCAAACATGAAAAGCTGAGCTGAGGAAGGTACAGATCCACAGTCAAGTCAAACAGATCTGGGAAAAGGTCCTTCTAAATAATCCAAGGATTAGTCTCAAGAGAACATGCATTAACCAAAATTTGCCTAGATAGAAGGATGCAGGCGATGGAATGATTGTATCAAGTCTGGGTCCAAGATGTGTCGTGCTGGCACCCAGGTATGCTCCTCAGGCCCATATCCCTCATAATCAACCAAATAATGAAAGCCACGGCCATGCAGTCTTGAATCTAACAGCCTCCCCACTGTATACGTGGGGCCACCTTCTATAATGAGAGGAGGGGGAGGGGCAGGAGAAGGAGAAGACAAAGGAGAGGTTATTACATGTTTCAGTTGAGAAACATGAAAAGTAAGTCTTAATCTCATAGATCTAGGTAAGGCAAGCTGGTATGTAACAGGGTTGACCCATCTGGTGATTCTGAATGGGCCAACAAATCTTGGGGCAAGGTTTTTGGATTAAACTCTTAAGGCAAGTCCTTAGCAGAGAGCAAGACCCTTTGTCCTATTCTGAAGTATGGAGTCACCCTCCTTTTCTTATCAGCTTGCTTCTTGTATCGAGTTGAAGCATGTTTCAAGGCCAAGTGAGCCCTTTTCCATGTCCCTTTGCAAGGTTCAATGGACTTTTCAGCATTAGGAACTCCTACCTCTACTTCTTGACTGAAGAACAGTAGTGGCTCAAACCCAAATTGACACTTGAATGGAGATAAATCAGCGGATGAGCTACGTAAGGTGTTAAGTGCCAGCTTAACCCAGACCAAGAACTGGCTCCAGGAGGATGGCTGATGGAATGTGAAGCAGCGAAGATATTTCTCCAGTTCCTGATTTCCCCATTCTGTTTGTCCATTTTATTGGGGGAGGAAACCTGAGGAGAGACTGACAGAAGAGCCAAATCGAGACCAGAAAGCCCTGCAGTAATAAGACATGAACTGAGGACCCCAATCAGTAACAATATCCACTGGTATTCCATGGATCCTTACTACATTTCGAAGAACAATCTCTTATTTTAGCTCCTATTTTAGTTTCTTTAGCAGAAGAAGTTTAGGGAAAGCAATGAAGTGTGCAGCTTTAGAAAAACGGTCCACCACCACCAAAACAACAGGGTTACCTTCAGATACTGGCAAGCCAGTGATAAAATCCATGGCTATATGGGACCAGGGACGCTCTAGGATTGGCAGAGGGTGTAGGTGACCAGCGAGACGCCGATTAGAAGAATTCTGCTGAGCGCAAACTGGGCAGGCCTGCACAAAAGCTCAAACATTTTTTGACATCTCTGGCCACCAAAACCGCCGTTGAACAAAATCTAAAGTCCTCTCCATCCCTGAATGTCCAGCAAGAGGTGAGGTGTGGCCCCATTTAAGAACCTTAGATCTTGTTTCTTTGGGAACAATCAAGCATCCTGTTGGAACTTAATTTGGAATATATATGTGTCATGTAGTGCTTCAAGCACATAATCTTCAATGGACCAATGAATAGGTGCCAGGATACGGTCTTTGGGAATGATGAATTATGGAGAACGGTTACTCTGGGCACAATCATACTGGCGTGACAGGGCATCAGCCTCAAAATTCTTTGATCCAGGTCTGTAAGAAATCACAAAATTAAAACGGGTAAAAAAACAAGGCCCACTCAGCCTGCCGAAGGTTCAGGCGCTTTGCCTGCTATAAATAGGACAAGTTATTGTGGTCTGTCCACATAATGAACGGATGCTTGGACCCCTCTTCTAGAGCAAGTTTTACAGCTAACGGTTCTCGGTTACTCCGTTCAGCTGAAGACAGGCTTCTGGAAAAGAAGGAGCACGGATTAACTTTGTTATCAAGGATTGATCTCTGAGAAAGAATTCTTCCTACTCCCACTTCAGATGTGTCCCCTTCAACAATAAAATGTAATTAAGGGTCTGGATGTTACAAAATTGGGGCAGAAGAGAACAGTTTCTTTAATCTGTCAAAGGACTCCAAAGCTTCAGCAGTCCATTGAATATGAGTGGGTACCCTTAGTAACCCTTAATAAGAGCATAAATAGATGCTGCAATTGTACTGAAGTTGTGAATAAACCTCCTATAGAAATTGGCAAAGCCATTAATTTTCTGCACTTGGTTCAATGTTTTGGGCTGGGGCCAAATGGTAATGGAAGATCCCTTCCTTGGTTCCATCTGGATGCCTTCTTGAGAGACAAAGAATGAAACTTGGGAAACATGGAACTCACACTTTTCTAGCTTTACAAAGAGATGATTCTCAAGTATCTCCTTCATAACTTGTTGGAAATGATCAATGTGTTTCTGTAGGGAGTCTAAGAAGATTAATATGTCATCTAAATAGACAAAAACTAAATTATTGAACATCTCCCTCAAGACATCATTGATAAAGGCCTGAAACACTGCTGCATAACTTGGTATTCCCAACGGCCAGTCTGGGTATTGAAAGCTGTCTTCCATTCATCACCCTCCTTAATGCGCACCAAGCTGTATACACTTCGCAGATCTAATTTTGAAAAAACTTAGCTTTCTGAAGCAATTCAAAAGCAGATGACACAAGCGGAAGAGGGTAGTGATTCTTGATAGTTATTTTATTAAGCCCACGATAGTCAATGCAAGGCCTAAGGCTACCATCTTAGTGACAAAAAAGACTGGTGAAGTTGAGGGAGCGAATGAGGCCAGTCAGTAAAGCCTCCTGAATATATTAATTCATGGCCTTAGTTTCAGGGACAGAGAGAGAATGTGAATTACCTTTAGGAGGGAGTGTGCCAGGAAGAAGATCAATAGCACAATCATATGGTCTATGAGGCGGTAGCCTAATAGCACTTTGTATGTTAAAAACTTATCTCAAATCATAGTATTCCAGAGGTATAGATGACAAATCTAGTCGGTTATTCAAGGAACAAGCACTAACCTCTTCGACTACTTGCAGAATTTCTTTACTCCCAGCCACAAAGGAAGCAGGAGGGGTACAGAAGTCCTTACAAGCAGATCCCCAACAGAAGATTCAATACGATAAAAAGAGATTGTTTTATCTTGGTTATCTTCAATAGTTAAACGAAGAGGGACTGTTATAAACTTGATAATTCCAGATCCAATAGGTCTGCCATCCAGGGCTTCAACTTTCCAGGATGAAGGGCAAGTCTCATAGGGGATACACAACTTATTTTCCAGTTCAGTGTCCAAAAAATGATCAGCTGCTCCTGAGTCTACGAAAGCTTTCAATATAATCATCCTCTCCTTAGTATCCCCCCAAGTAAGGGTAGCTGGCCAAAGTAAACGAGAGTGAGGAGTGCAGGGCCGTGCAGAGGCCTTTGGAGGGGCAGGTGCTCAAAGTATAAAAGGGGCACATGGAACATGGCTGTTAATAGGGCTGTGCTCCTTGCTGATATGTGTATCGAAAGTTCAAAGTATGAATAGTTTTTAGTCAAATAACATAAAAAAGACAAGACACCTCAATGCACTTTAAACTTTTTCCAATTAAACATTAATTGGAATGTTTAATTCCATGTTTAATTCCTCCTCCTCCCTGTTTCTTATTATTATTATTATTATTACATATTTTTGTATTATTTCTATTATATTAATGATAATTTGTATATGATATTTGCATCATTGCTATGAAAGTAAAGAAAATCAATCAATCAATCAATCAATCAATCAATCAATCAATCAATCAATCAATCAATCAATCAATCAATCAATCAATCAATCAATCTTAATCATCATAAAAACAGCTTATTTGAGCACATTAAGCAATTTGATGTCTTATTCCTTTTACTTGATTTTATCTTGAAATATGTGACCCTGGACCACAAAACCAGTCATAAGGGTCAATTTTTCGAAATTAAAATTTAGACATCATCTAAAAGCTGAATATATAAGCTTTCCATTGATGCATGGTTTGTTAGGAGAGGACAATATTTGGCCGAGATGCAACTATTTGAAAATCTGGAATCTGAGGGTGCAACAAAAAAAAAAATCTAAATATTGAGAAAATCGCTTTTAAAGTTGTTCAAATTAAGTTCTTAGCAATACATATTACTAATATCTTTTTTTTGGTTTTGATATATTTAAAGTAGTAAATTTACAAAATATTTTAATGGAACATGATCTCTACATAATTTCCTAATTATTTTTTTGGTATGAAAGGCAAATCTATAATTTTGATCCATACCATGTTTTGTTGGCTATTGCTACAAATATACCCCAGCAACTTAAGACTGTTTTTTTGGTCCAGGGTCACATATGACCTGGACATGGTCTTGTTTGTACTTTAATTTGTACATTATTTATGTGTTTTCTTACAAAAAAGGTGTCCAATCCTGCACCTGAAGGACCAATGTCCAGTCAAGTTTAGCTGAAAATCTGAAGGATTTCAGGATTTCTGAAAATCCTGAAGACCCTCGCTGCATCTGAAATCGAATACTTCTCTAATATATAGTATACCAAAAGAGTAGTAAGTCTGAATTTATAGTATTCACAAAACATTAGATGGAAATTATTCTGAAGTGTGCATTCAATGGATACTTTACTATCCCATGAGGCCAGAATTTATTAATGGCAGTGATGCAACTGACACTGGTAGGTCACATGATAAAAACAACATGGTGAATGTAGTACGTACAAATTTAGTTCCAAATAAACATACTGTACTATGAATAACATACTTTTTTTAAAGGTCAAAAAGTAGATTCAAATTCAAATGTAATATGTAATTCCAGACACACTGCTTGTTTAGCTGGTTCAGATGTGTTTAATCACGGTTGGAGCTCAACTCCAGGAACAGGCCTGTACCCCCGTAGCATAACATTATTAATACTTCATTGGAAGCTTTAACTGTGAACCCACTCAAATTTTCTCTCTCCATTTCTTTCTGATCTGTGGGAAATAGAGGATTAGGAGGCCGGCATCAGAATTGTCATAGTGATCTCTTTGTTTGAGGAAAAAAAAAGGGATTCCAGATTTAATCTTAACCTTTGCATTAGTCCAATCACTTCCACATGGACACCAGCAGCACTTCATTTTATGGTGTGAGACTATGTGTGTGTGCTTGCACATATGTGAATGTACAGTATGTGAGTCGACATGCAGCATATACGTTTTTGACAGCAACTAAGCAAAGAAGGAGTGAGGGAATGAGGGTTTTATGGTGTCTTTGTGTCTGAATGACGACGACGAGGAGATGGTGGTATAATGGTTTTTGGAGGTAAGTGACGTTTGAGAAGTTTAAATTTAATGAGGCCTCAGCCTTGTTTCACAAACACAAACACTTCAGACACTCCCTCCGTCTAATGCAGTTGTGCCCTTCTGAGTGATCAAATGTAGGGCTCAAATGAACTTGTCACTCATACTGTATTTAAATACACACACACACACACACACACACACACACACACACACACACACACACACACACACACACACACACACACACACACACACACACACACACACACACACACACACACACACACACACACACACACACACACACACACACACACACACACACACACACACACTTACTCATGAACAGTGTTGGGGAAAGTTTCTTTTAAAAGTAATGCATTGCAATATTGCGTAACTCCCTAAAAAAGTCACTAATTACATTACTTAGTTACTTTTTATGGTAAGTAATGCTTTACTTTACCTTCGGTTACTTTCGTGTTACTTTTTACATTTGAGCAGTACTTGATTGTTTGTTTTTAATATAAGTAGTTCTATTTATAGCTAATGTAAAAGCCCTTGCACACCAAAAAGTGTAATGAATAAATCTCAGGCTGAAGGAAAAGTAAATTCACTTATGTACAGTAGAACGCAGGAGAATAAGTTTCAACAGTCTTCAGCAATAAAACAAAACCAAAAAAAAAACAATGAAGCACAATTGTTAGTTTATCTAAAGTAATTATTGCACATTCAGATTTAGTCTAGAACTACAGTAACACATAGAGAACACAACGCCTCTGTACTTCTGATTTCTTTCAACATGGGGACAAGAGACTTGTCAGTCAATAAATGGGAGAACAATGTAACTGGGGTTACTTTTTGGAAAAAGAAACTAAGATATTTTCTTGCAAATTAAAAGTAATGCGTCACTTTACTAGTTACTTGACAAAAAGTAATCTGATTACATAACTCACATTACTTGTAATGCGTTACCCCCAACACTGCTCATGAATGAGTGCCCACATGTTTAAGCAAAGAACACTTGTCTTATTAACCACTAGACGACTTAATTAAACCAGCCCTTATCCCTAAACCACACCGCTACAGACATCAAACCCAATGTCATTCACCCCGAACATGTACAATTATTCATAGGCAGATTCAAAGGTTTAAGTTTTCTGATTGACTAAAGGTGGCATCCCACAAGTCAACTCTAAACAATGTGATTTTTTATAGTGGATGTCATGCCTGCCGACTATTTTAGCTGAAATCTCACCCTCTTCTGTTGGAGGTCTGTCACACTCACTGATTCAGAATGAAAAAGGAGTGACAGACTAAACGACTGCCTGTGACATTTCTCTCCAGCTCCCTGTCATGGATTGCAGAGGCCCATTCTAGCAGCAAATCAATGTGAAGCTTGCTGAAATAAGAATACTACTGCACCAACAGGAACTAACAGACTCAATTAGGGTGTGATTTGTAGCGTACCTTTACCCTGTGGATGTGTATTTGCTGTTGGAGGTACTGCATATGTTCATGCACAGCATCAGTGAGAAATATTTGCAATCAATAAATGCGGAATCGCCTGTCAGTCATCTGCTGTGCTGAAGAGTGGTTAAAATATTGTTTTGAAAAGAAACAAAAAATTCCAATGGAACCATTTGGAAAAGCAAATTACAGTGTTTTTTGTTTTATTTTTTATTTTTGTATTGCTTAGACACTAAAAGTGATACTTGAGTCCCAAATTTTGGAGCCATTCACTCATATACTTAATCTTTAAGGCCCTGTTTACACTAGTGCGTTTTCGCTTTAAAACACAGCAAACAAATGTAGCAAACATGCCATCATTTTCAAAAGTCTCCATTTACGACCTTGAAAACGCCGGAGTAGTGTAAAACGATAGGTAAACAATAGGTCTAACCATAGCTAAAGTTATGCGTTTTACAGTTTTTTCAAATGCCAACATCCTTTTGTCCAATCTCTAGTTACATTTTCAAAACTCTAAACACAATTTGCACAACAACCGTCTGTTGGGATCTTACCATTAGCACGATTTGTGTTGTTTTCACACAATATGCAGTAAATGACCATGTTTCTAAAACACTTAACATTTTCTTTTCATACAAGCTTACCCAAAACCAAAATCATGGATCTTTTTAGTCATATTTACAAATGCTTAAACACAGCATGTCAGAAATGAAGACCCAATGTTCCAAACCTTAAATACAGTGTAAAGCTTCTACTTCTGATACATCAGCAGCTCAAAAGTATTGAACAATCTCTCTATATAAAAATATGTATATACATTTTTAAGTAACAGATCTCTGAAATATTTAGAAATAACTGATTCCAGTCTCAGTTGGAGGAATAGTCAGGTGTTGAAGCTCTTTCCATTACATCAACAACAACATAGAGTAAAAATACCTCTTTGAACTGGTTTTGTGGATGCAGAACAACACAGAATTAGATAGAAAGAGAAAAGAGGTGAGAGAAAGGAGTGAAAATGTGTGTTAGACTGTGATTTTTTATGTTTGTTTGTTTTTTTCCCCTTGCACAAGTGGAAGCTATGAAAGCTTATTTATGCCATGGGATATAAAGGATAAAGGGTAATTGTGACTTTATCTCAGATAATTTTTCTTTTTGCAATTGTGAATTTACAGTATCTCACAATTCTGATAAAGTCTGAATTGTAAGATGTAAATTGTGAGAATATAGAAGTCCAAATTGTGAGATAAAAAGGTCACAAATGGTTTTTACTTTTTTATTCTGTCATGGAAACAAGCTTGCATAGTAACCAAAGGCAATAAATGTTGTCATTTTTGTTGGTCCCTGGCATCAGCTATATAGGGGCACCATCCACATCCAACACTCACCCACTGAAAAGCAATTTCAATGAAGGTTCCAATTGAGTTTCTGCACAGGGACCCTATTTTTTCTATTCTACATTCTATAAAGTAATGAATCATTCAATTTTAGATAGTATGTTGCCAAGAATGAACATAGTCAACACTTAAAAATGTAAAATGGGTTTCAGTTGAAGGTAAACTGAAGGCTAAATGACAAAAAACTATGGGTTTTTATATTGTCTATTATATGCAGGTAGAACTGAGACATGACAAGTAATGTAGTTTTTGTAATGCCATTAATTGTTATCATCTTGACAGTCCATGCACTATGATGGACTGCATGTTTCTGTTGGATAGAAAACTAGTGCCAATGTTTTGACCGAATGACTCGATTTTTAATCAGGTTTGCTGTGTTTTGATAGAGTTAGCATATGCAGAAAAACAGTATTCAGTATTTTGAAATCGAGAGTTTGTATTTATTTAACAAATTGTATTGTATTAATTTGGCTAATTTTGTAATGTAGGTGTGTTGCTGTGTTAAGAGTTTAGAAAAAAGTGCTTTAATAATAAAAAAATACCTGTAATTTTCATTAGGTTTTATTTCAATTAAAGCTGACAATGTATTTTGTTTTTAATAATGAATAGTTTTGTTTCAGAGTAACATGCTATTTTTAAAAGTAAGGTGTTTAGAAAAGTCTTCCATTGAAGGAAGGATATGTGGTGGTCAGAGTGTGTGTGCATGCATTTAAGGTTATATGTGTGTGTGCAGAGGTGTGAAAATGGCAGCTGTGGTCCTTTGACAGAAGACGTCACAGCTCATTTGACATGACAGGTGACTCCAGGGTCAGAAGTTCACATCCTGAAATACCACACAGCACTAACATCTGAGTGAACCAGCTGACTACATACCCGTTCTCCTGCCACGCTTCGGAAAATACATTCCTCCACTATCCAGTTACCTGATACATTTCTTTTTCTCTTTCGATGACGACATGCTAACGTCTGAATGAATGATGCGTTTATATAGTGCTTTATTGGGTATTGTTGTACACCCAAAGCGCTTTACAATCATGTGGAGGGGGGTCCACTTGGATGATGTGACAGCTGCCACAGGACAACGGCGCCAGTGCGCTCACCACACACCAGCTACAGGTGGAGAGAAGAGAGATAGAGCCAATCAAGTGGATAGGGATTATTAGGAGGCCATGATTGACAAGGGCCAGTAGAGGGGATTTGGCCAGGACACCGGGGTTACACCCCTACTCTTTACGAGAAGTGCCATGGGATTTTTAATGACCACAGAGAGTCAGGACCTCGGTTTAACGTCTCATCCAAAGGGAGTTATTTCCTCACATAATAGGGAACAGGCTATGCCTTTTTGTGCTAAATAAAGATACATATTTCCAAGAAAGAGTGGCTCCATCTGTGTGCAGAAGTTTGTGTGTTTGAATGGGTGTCAATTTTAAAGTGGGGTCAAAGGTTAAATAAATGTTGTATATGACAGCTATCCATCCAACTTGCGATGTGGTCCAAAAGAGAGTATAAGGGTTAATCTCAAGAGAAATACTCCCATCCTTTCATTTGTATTGTATTACATATAAAATAAATTCATAAATAAATTAACAAATTAATCTGCATTATGTTTGAACACTTAAAATAATTTAAGTAATAGATAATTATGCATTACAGAAATTAAATAAATATATATTTATTTATGTTTAAAAAAGATATTACAATGCAAAAATCATAAGATATAATATAATATATTATAATAATATAATGTGTTTTAATATTATTTATTAATTTTGTTTAATATTATTATTTATTAGTCATTTAAATATTTTTTACATTTACCAGACACTTTTATCCAAAGCAACTTATTCAGGCTGTACATTTTTTTTGTCAGTATGTGTGTTCCCTGGGAATTGAACCCACAAGCTTGTGTGCTGCAAATGCAATGCTCTACCACTGAGCCACAGGAACACGGTATTTATTTCAGGTAGTTGCCAAAACAAATGTTCTAATTTTCATAATTAAATTTTCTATGTTTTACCCTCTAATTTGTATTCCATATTATTTCAGCTTTATTTCATTAATGAAAGCCTAATAATAATACAATATAACACATTATAATATGTTTGTATTATTTATTAATATTTTAAATTAATGTATTGATACTCATTGAATTCACTCATTTTGAGCGGTATTATAATTTGTATTATTTTTTTTACATATTTCTATTAAGCTTTATTTTATTTCATTTTTTTGTTTAGTAATTTTTAGCACTTTTTATTTCAGGTAGTTGCCAAGTTAGCAATTATATTTGTATTAATATTTTTTTTTTATTTATATTATATTAGTTTTCAGAGCTTTTGGCATTTTTTTCTATTAATATTGATTAATAATTGTAATACTTTTTATTTCAGGTAGTTTCCAAAGCAACATTTCACATTTTCATTCATGTTTTACCCTCTAATATTAATATTCTATGTTATTTCAGCTTTAGTTAAATTAATGAAAACTGCTTTTAATTAACTAATATACAATATAATATAACTAATATAATAATATATAATTGGCTATTTCTATCTTTGATTTGAGGTGTAGAGTGACCCGGCCTGAATTCATTGGATTCCATACTGCAGCGCATGACTCACAATGAAGGCCTTGGGCAGTACATGACCATCTCCTGTGTCCTCTCTTCCTCTCTCCTTCTGTCTGTCTCTCATGTGAGAGGTTTATATAAGGCTGAAAGCGAGGAGAGGCAGAGAGAGAGCACTATCTGTGTTCTGCTGATGAGAGATGGGCTAGAATCTGACACTCTATGAAGCGGCTCTTTCCCCTCTCTCCTGTCATGCCCTCCTGACTGAGAGCATTTGAGGTTCCTCTCACCTCTGAAGGATTATTTTCAAATCAGAGCCAGAGTTATACAGGATGTCAACACGAGCTCTCAGCATGGAGAAAGAGCAAATATTTCTCATTCATACAGAATACCCTGCACTGCAAGAGGTATACAACACTCATCAGCCCACAAACAGACATCATTCACAGAGCTAAAATTAAATTAAATAAATAAATAATAATATTAAAATCAGTATTCTTGTATTGTTTTCCAGTAAACAAATACACTTAAATCTAAGATCAGCACAGAAAATGCAAAATATGAAGTGGATGTGAAGCATTTTGTGTAGGTTTGTCCATAAGAGGCTTAGAATAAGTGCTGTAATTTTAAATGGGCTTTAAACCATATCCTTCAAAAAAACAAAATAATATAATATAAAGAAAGAAAAAAACAGAATCTGGTTTTGATTTAGTAGAAAAACAT
The DNA here is from genome assembly GCA_027422405.1 of Ptychobarbus kaznakovi. Lineage (NCBI taxonomy): Eukaryota > Metazoa > Chordata > Actinopteri > Cypriniformes > Cyprinidae > Ptychobarbus > Ptychobarbus kaznakovi. Next base: position 7,597,609 of record CM049804.1, on the reverse strand, counting down.
GCACATTTCCAAGAGGAATCGGGGTGATTTTCAGTGCCAGCATTCGCGGCACTGCATACTGAGATGGTGCTGTGATTGACAGCTCTGTGTGTGAGTTTGGCAGCGCTGCAGAATGCTGTTCCTGCGCTGCAGTCAGCAGAGCTGCTGTGTGTCTGTAGCACTGCTACAGCATAAACTTCTGCACCCTCTCTTTTCACTCCCCATTCACACTGTAAACAAATTCAGACCTCCCCAACTCAAAATTATCTAGTGACTGATTACATGTACATTTTTCCATTGGCCCAATTGGATTTCTGCTAACTGAATTTTATCAATTGTGGCAACAGTCTGTTAACATTGTACAAATACAAATACCTTAAAATTATAAATACATTGCAATTTTTTTATACAGTATACCTTACAAAATCATGCATTTTAATTATCATAAGATACACAAAGCTGATGAATTGCACCTTATACAATAATACATTCACAAATGTGCAAAAATGTTGAAAACACAATAAAATGATAATACCTCAATAAATAATAGTAGTAATGTATCTGAAGTAATTTCAGCCAGTGTTTAGGTTAATGTCACTAAATATTACCATTCTCACAAAAGGTACTCTGAGCTCATGAAACTGCATCTTAACTATTTAAACATTAAACATCAAACACATTCACATATTAAAAATGTCAAAAACACCATCACATTTAAGTAATGGGGAGGTTACTCTATACCAGTGGTTCTCAACCGGTGGGGCGCACCCCCCCGGGGGGGCGCGGACACTCTCCCGGGGGGGCGCGAGTAGGCTACAGGATGGGAGGAAAAAAAACCTGAAAAAACATTTTTGCAATTTTTTTTATCACTAAACTACTGTCATAAAAAGTTATAGTTTTGTATATATATATACGTGTGGTGGTGGGGGGGGTGTGGTGGTGGGGGGGGGGGCAACTGCAATGAACCACTTTGGGGGGGCCCAGCTTGCAAAAGGTTGAGAACCCCTGCTCTATACCATGAAAAATATACCATTCTCACGAGAAGTACTTTAAGGTCATGAAACTGTGTCTTACACTTAAAATGTTTGCCAAAATAAACTCATAAGAGGTACTTTGAGGTTCAAATTCTGTCCTTAATTACCCTCATGTCATTCCACATCAATAAGACAGTTGTTTCATCAAAATTTGAATCAAACAAATTTAATTATCGGATTTCATAAAAAATATCTTAATTTGTTTTCTGAAGATGAACAAATGTCTAATGGGTTTGGAACGACATGAGGGTAAGTAATTGTTAGATTTAATTTCTGCATAGATGAATGTAACGGCACATAAAGGAAGGGTCATTTTTATTTTATTGTCTGTTCTGCTGTTTCTGCTCACTGAAAGTATATGGCTCTCTGGGCTATGTGAGAAGGAAGGGTCATTTTATTTATTTGTCTGTCCTTCCTGTAATAAGAGTGTTCTGGTACCCTATATAAAGGCATGTGCGACCTAGAATAAACGAGTTTCAATAGCCCGATGCCTCTCTGCGTCGTGTTCTTGTCTCTCCCAGATCTGCTGAAGACTTCGTTCACAACATCCAACATATATTTCTGATTTGATTTAGAAGTGATCCAAAACACAGAAAGAAAACTTAGTTCACAAGGAAACTGAAGTTTTACAGTAATTAATGACAGAATTTAAATTTTTGGGTAAAATATCCCTTTAAATACTTGTTGTACTCCAGGATGAGTGCATACAATAATCCAAAAAGTACAATACATGCATTTACAAAGTCTCCTAATTTGTGAAGTACCAGCTCCTCTTCCAGGAAAACTGAGACATTCAGCACACTTGACAGGGCCCTTGAAGTGCACCTGCTGCTGATTACTATTTCAAGAATTCCCATTTTCATTACAGCTGTGTGATTCTCCAATGGCTCTGTGCTCTGTACTCTGTAAAAGAAATATATAATAATGTCAATACTAAGTCTACATTATAAATAGCAGACTACATTACACCAAGCCATGTCTCATGGCAGCTATCAATAAAGCAACTCCTCACAAATTACATCTAAGAGCTAATAGTATTTGACACTAATATGGAATAAACATATATCCAATAAAAACTACTGTTAAACACTCACAGTGAAACTCGGAGTGGTTCCTTTTCTACGGCAAATGGTGCCTCGTGAGCTCAGACCTAGCAATGGTGGGTTACACAAATGATAGTCTCGCGTAGCCAGACCTTCAGACTGATGGCTGAAGGTCTGGAATAGATGGCCGAGTTCATTGGCCAAGGCTCACCCATGAGGCCGTTTTACTGACATGTCTAACAACTAATCACAGTTTGTTTCGTTCAGCGTCACGTTTCGGGGCATGGAAATGTCACCACAATAACAAACCGGTGTGTGAGACTCTGTATTTTAAAGATTTTATGCTGCAAACTTTATATATTTCACATACTTTTTAAAATCCAGCGTTTAGTTGACTCTGATAAGCGCTCGTCGTTACATTTGTAAACACGACGGCTTTCTTCTTTTGTGAGGGGGTTTGGCGTCGTGGCATCTTTGTTTCCTGGCAGAATCTTAAAGAACGCGACACACACGTCTCCCGGAAATCCTGTCTAATTCAACCAATCCGACGATGACTTGGACACTCCTGAAGTATTTCCAGATAAGTGTACCATGTGCATCAGACGTTTAGCCAACGGTCTGTGGACGTGACGTCTGAGGCTGACACTACACTAATGAAAAAAAAAAATGTTATAGCAGAAACATATTCCTTGTGTCTCATACATTTAATATATTCATCATAAAGTCAGATAAAAATAATTGAATTCAATACATAGTAACTTTAGCTAACTGAGAGATAGGGGTGTGCGATATTAACAAAAATTATATCTAAATATTTTCTGGGATTTTATCGATAATGATTATTAGACAATATTTTGCTGAGTGTGTTATTGTGCTGGTATATTACCGTGGACAGCTGACTCATATTTTTTTATATTCTTTATATTCTGTGTGATCACTTCACAGCAGTAATATAAATTAATCTTTTCCAATAAGTTTAAATAGATGTTTACCTTTTATGGGTATTTTTAGATTTTTAAAACTGTTTCTGTCTAAAATGTGTGCACTAGTCTATTCTTCATCACGTAACATTAATGTATTCATACACTCTGTATGTTAGGCATGTTTTGTTTGTTTTTTGTGATATACATAATAATGTCAAATCCCACATCATTAAAACAACAATTACAATATCATCACAGACGATATATATCGCACACCTCTACCGAGAGATCAGTATGGGCTAAACTGGGTTATAAACGCCAATATGACACCAGTAAAGGCGTGAATTCACTCTGCAAAATATGTCGGAGGCCATATTTCAGTGTGAAGAAAGCACTTATGGATTAAGACAGTGATATTTAATGTTCATATTTTGGGCTCATCTGTTTTTCTGCACATATTATTATTTATTAGTAAGGTTGTACACTAATGTGGTATTTTATTATCACTGTCTCGGTGCATTAAGCATGTTCTTATGAGAGGAAAATGTTTAACACAAATAAATGCGTTGTGTTCACATTTTGAGCTTATATGCACATCTGTACATAGTATGTGCTTTACAATTTTGTCTTTATCACTGTCTTGACACATTAAGCCACTTTAAGCATTTTAGAAAGTCCCCCGTTCAAGTTAACATTTCTAATTCACAAGCCATACTCGCAAAGAAGGTAATGTTAATTATTAATCCAACAAAATCAAATCTTCCAAAAACACACAGAAATGTGATTCTTTTATTGAGTGAGAGGCAGTAGGTTTAATCAGTGACAAACCGATTTACTATTCGGCATCTTCTCAGCGACCTGCTTCCTTTGGTGTTTTAGACAGGAAAAGACAAAAAAAACATTCTGCGTTATCCAGTTTTCTCTCAGAACGATGATCTGAGTTACTATTGCAATTCTCGATGCAGCATAAATGACATACAATGGTGACATTTTTCACAATTACAACAAAAAAATGTAAATACTGCCCTAAATTCAATAGCGGAAAGGCAGCACTATCCTGCAAGTATGGCGGATAAACAAAGCAGTTTCCCAGAACTCAACGCGGCGTTAAGTCACATTCTCATTCTCTATATTTCCTTTCTTTTTCTTTTAAAAAGCGAGAGGACAACAAAATAATCCTCAATGCTTGAAGACTCCATTTAGTACTGTTTCTCAATTTTTTTCACAGAGGATTTATTAACAAGCATCGGATTCTGTGTGCAAGATTTCTGTGCGTGACAAATTTTCAGGATTACGAATACGAAAAAACGCATACGAAAATTTCAGGTACAGTAGGCAGAGACCCTCAGCGTGCAATGTCCTTTAGGCTTCAAAACCAAAACAAATCTATCAGAGAGATAGCAGGAACATTCGGAGTGGCAAAAGTTTGGTACATTCTGAGAAAAAAGAACGCACTATAGCACTATGAGCTCGGCAACATAAAATAATGATCCTCTCCATGGTAAAGAAAAACCCTTTCACAACATCCAGCCAAGATATGAACACTCTCCAGGATGTAGGTGTGTCACTGTCAAAGTCCACAATTAAGAGAAAAGAAGGTTCACCACAAGGTGCAAACAATGCCAGATTAGACTTTGCCAAAAAAACTAATAAAAAAAGCCAGACAACTTCTGGAAAAGTATTCTTTGGATAGCTAAAATTAAGGTCAACCTGTACCAGAATGACGGGGGGGGGGGGAAGTATGGAGAAGGCTTGGAATAGTTCATGATCCAAAGCATACAACATCATCTGTGATACATGGTCGAGCAGTGTTACCCATGATCATCCATGGCTTCTGGTGGCACTGGGTTACTGGTGTTTATTGATGATGTGACAGTTGATTGCTCAGTGGTTGATTTTCCTAAGCTCAGGAGACTTAGATGAGATTCTCATATATCTCTCATTTTAGGATCAACAGCACTTAAAATGTTTATCCTAAAATTCCTTAGGAGAATTGGAAGTAGACACAAATGAGACATGCTAAATATTTGAGAAAAAAAGAGTCAAAACTGAGAATGTGGTGGAAGAAACAGAATAGCTATTTATTTTCTTGCTGCAGTCTCTTTCAAAAGACTCCATAACAGGGATATTTTATTGCTCAGTGGTTGCTCTTTCCAACCTCAGGAGACTTAGTAGTGATCCTCATGTATTTTTACTTTTAGTCTCAACAGTGTCTCTGATGTTTCTCCTAAAAATCCTTAGGATTTTAATAAGAATATAAATATTTTACTACTCAGAGGTTGCTTTTTTTATTTCTAATGGGGTTTTTCACCTTTAATGGTCAAGACAAGAGTAGAGACAGGAAACAATTGGATAGGTGAGAATTGAACAGGAGCAGGAAAGTACCTTTAGCTGCGGTTCGAACACATGCTGTCTGAGGAGCAGGTGTGCCTTCACATCTATGTGCTGCCCACAAGGCAATGGCTCAGACAAAGGTTACTCTATGAGCAGGATACCAAAGGGGTGATTCTATTTGTCTTAAGATGTCTTTAGTTTTATTTTAGGAGAAACGTTAAAACTTTTAATAATATTGTAAATGCTAAAACTATAATTTAAGTAGCGTTAAACATTTCAGAGTATCAAGTGTTAATATTTTAAATGTTTAAATTTATCTTCAATGTCCAGCATATACTCCACATTTTCCAAACACACTAGAAAGGACTTACAAAGTGCAAGATGTTTACTATAAGAGCAAAACCTTTTTTTAAACAAATGTAACACTAGTATACCAGTGTGTTTTTTTGTTGTTGTTGTTTTGTAGCATTAAAATGTTGTCTTTTACAGCCCATTTTTGCATGTATGTAAATCTAGATTATGGTTTCCTCTGTTAAATCATTGTGCAATAAAACACTGTCTACATAAAGCATGCACGTATTGTCTTTGATTGAAATGGTGTGGATAAAAAGATGAAGATGAAACAAGGGTGGACATTTCAGCAATGATCCCAAACACAGCCAAGAAAACTCTCAATTGGTCTCAGAAAAAGAAAATAAAGCTGCTAGAATGGCCCAGCCAATCACCTGACTTGAATCCAATATAAAATAAGAACTAAAGCTCATAGATCATATAAGAGGCCCAAAAAACCTTCAAGATTTGAAGACTCTGTGGAAGAATGGGACAAAATCACACCTGAGCAATGAATGCGACTAGTTTCTCCATACAGGAGGTGTCTTGAAGCTGACATTACCAACAAAGGCTTTTGTACAAAGTATTAAATACATTTCAGTAATACTTTTTTTCGGTGTTATTCACTTTTATTACACATAACTTAATTTCTGAACTTATATGTTTTGTTTTATTTGTATGTGTGGCCGGCTTGACGTCCTTCTATTATGTTAAAGGAAAAGACAAAGCCAAAACATCTAACAAAAGGATTATTTTATTCCTGACTGAGCCTACAAAGGAGACTCAGCATTAATATTTTGTTGGGGGGAAAAGTTTTGGGATTCTAATCCAATTAAATTAGATAAATTGTACAAAAACAGAGTAACAAAAACAAATACAAACACCCACTAGTCTTCAATGGGTACAGAAAGTAAAATAGCAAGCAATAATATGAAAAAGGGTTCTTCAAACAATTACTCTCAAATCAAAAACTCCAATTCACAAGCCCCATTCAACTTAAACTGGTACAAACCAGGTTACAAACTTATAAAGGGTGTACAAAACAACGGCAGTGGCCTGTTTGTGCCTAATAAAACAAATAGAACACAGAATATGAGCAATCAGCACATTTCACCACATGAATGCATCACCCACTTTATACACAGTTCACATTTTTATCTTCTTTTGAGCATATTAATCAGTAAATAGACTAAAGGTAACAGTACACACTTTACACAGGTTACAACACTTTTCATGCCATAAACGTAAACACACTTTGGGAAAATAAAACTAACAAAACTCACTTATTAAGCCTCTGAAGCACACAGAAAAAGCTCACGTGGTAATTGGCACTTGTGTGATCTCACACATCGTTTCTCTCCCCTCTAATACAGTATAAAGGACAAGAGTTACTGCATATTCAGTTATTATATAAAATAAACAGAGTAATTTAACATTTTGACAACTCTTAAAACACATTTTAGGTTAACTCACGCTCAATCTCCGTCAAAGTGATTGAATTCCCCTCCCCACGGGAGATCTCTCACGTGCAGGAACACAATGCTTCTATGATCACCAAATTAAACCATTTACTCAAAATAATCACACGACTGTAGTCACCACACACTCACAAGCTGATATAAAGCTGGAAATTTACTCTCTTTAACAGTTTTATCAACTATTTATTTCTCTGTGTAACTCCCGTTTCTAACGATGCTCTCTTTCAGTCTGACGTGCACTTCCCTCTAACGCATGCACAAACTCTTAAAGGGGACAGCACACATAACTTAGTTAAAGCAACTAAAGTGAATTACTGGGAACTTAATCAAGTATAAGGTGAATCTTGGCCCGGTTACACTCTCCCCTGCCTACAGTCAACGTCCTCGATGACTGCAAACACACTTTAATCATTCACTACTCCTTGTAGTTTACTGGATGTGTACCAGACCATACCCGCTAACACTTGGGAAAGGACATCGGGACTGAAGGACACTGCATTACAAGCGGATGTAGGCAGTCTGTTTGGGTTACGTGAGCACCAGCAGTTGACCGCTGGGTCCTGCGTGGTGTAGGAAGGGGTGCATCCACATGAGTACTCTCTGCCCTAGGCTTTCGGGGAACAGGAACTGGTCTGGTCAACACCACGTCTGAAGGTGAATCAGTTCTCTCAGTATCAGGCAGAGAGAGCTCTCCAACAACACTCGCCTCATTATTTACTTGTGCATCGTTATATCTCTCCTGTGCTTCTTCAACTCCACCCTCAGCACAACTGTCTGGTTCTTCATCTGGCTGCTGTGACTCCTCAAGCACTGGATCCTTTGGGTCCTCCTCAGGCCATCTGGTTTCTTCTACAAGCACACATTCTGCATCTAAAGAAGGCATCTCATCCACCAACACTGAGGTAGGTGCTTCTTCTACGGGTCTCACTTTTTTCCGTGGCATTGGAACTGGTCTCGGACAGGGCCTAATGTCTGATCTATGTACTCTTTTTGCAGGACCGCCCCCTACTGGCTCCACAGTGTAGGTCGTACCATGCACCTCCGCCACTTTATAGGCTGTGGGTGCCCAGGCATCCTGTATCTTGTTCCGTCCTGGGGGACGATACCGTAAGTACACCTGCTGACCAACTGCTACCTCTGGACAGTATACCCCACTCTCACGTTTGGCAACTCGGTCTGCTGCCTTCCTTTCAGCGTACTCACGTGCTTGGGCATGAGCGTCCCGAAGCCGCTCCTTATGGACAGACAACCAGGCAGGCTCCTTCTCCAGCACTGGCTCCTGGCCCAACAAGGCATCGACTGGTAAGTGTGGCTGCCTCCCAAACAGCATATAGTAAGGGGAGTAGCGAGTGGAGGAATGAGGTGTCACATTATAGGCATATACCAGCTCAGGTAAGTACTCTGGCCACTTCCGTTTCTTTTCAGGTGGCAAGGAACGCAAGAGGTCATGCAGAGTTCTGTTAAACCTCTCGCACTGTGCATTTCCCTGGGGGTGATGTGGCGTAGTGCGGGACTTTCTCACCCCATACAGTTTACAGAGCTCTGCAATAACGGCACTCTCAAAGTTCCTACCCTGGTCTGAATGAAGACGCTGAGGCACACCGTACTTGAGGAACCATTCCTTCAGAAGGATCTTAGCAGTAGTGTCCGCCTTCTGATTGCGAGTGGGGAACGCCTGGCTGAATTTAGTGAATACATCGGTCACAACGAGGACATTCTCCTGCCCGTCCGATGCTGGCTCAAGTGTGGTGAAATCCATTGCGACCACTTCTAATGGATGAGAAGCTAAGAATGGGGTCCAAGGTGCCTGAATCTTGGGCTGTGGCATTTTGGCTAGCACGCAGCGCGGACACTTCTTCACCCACTTATCCACAGCGTCATACATCCCAACCCAAAAACAACGCTGCTTGAGCAGACCCAGAGTCCTCTCTACGCCCTGATGCCCCATCTGGTCATGGACACTTTGCAACACCATTTCGACCAGACATGCCGGGAGCAGCAACTGTCGGCATTCCCCATTGAACACGTCGTCAATGGTTCTGTACATCAGCCCTTCTTTCTCTTGAATCCTGTCCCACTGCTTAAGCATCAACAGCACCGGTTTGGACAAGTACTTTCTCTCACGACTTGTGGGTTTCCTCTTCTTGTCCCAGAAGTTCTTGAACACACTGATGGTCGGATCTGCCTCCTGAAACTGACGAAGCTCATCCTTTGTGTATCCAGGTAATGTTGGGGTATTCTCCAGGTGTTCCTCTCCCATCTCTCCATTCTCTATGGCTGCCTGTAACTGTCCAATTTCTCCCTCTCTAGGACTCGCCACTAGCCCTGCCAGGTCAGCTCCCATTGCAGTACCTGTACGAAGCCCACTGCAAATAGCCACACAGCCATCATACTCCGAATCCTCAGTTACCACCTCCATCCCCTCCAGTCCTGGTCTTCTAGAGAGTGCGTCAGCTGCGGTGTTACACCGCCCAGGGCGATATTTCACTTCAAAATCGAATATTGCAAGCTGTGCAGCCCACCTCTGTTCAATGGCGCCCAGCTTAGCTGTATTGAGGTGGCAGAGGGGATTGTTATCCGTTAGAACAGTAAACTTGGATCCTAGCAGGTAACTCCTGAACTTCTCCACCGCAGCCCATTTGAGTGCCAAGAGCTCCAGCTTCATACTACTGTAGTTCCTGTCATTTCGCTCTGCGCCTCAACCTCGGCTTGCATAGGCTATCACAGTCTTACTTCCCCCTTGTTGCTGGTACAGCACAGCACCCAATCCCAGGATACTGGCGTCAGTCTCCAGCACAAAAGGTAGGCTGAAATCTGCATAGCCTAGTGTCGGAGCACCGGTGAGCTTCTCCTTGAGGTGCTCAAAGGCTTGCTGGCACTCCGTTGTCCAAGAGTCCTTAAACAACTTGTTGGCCTGAGCAACACTCCCCTGGTGTACACAAGTGTTTACAACATCATGAAGCGGACCAGCCACCTTAGAAAAGCCCTCAATGAATCTCCGATAGTAGCTGCAGAATCCTAAAAAGGATCGCAGCTCCTTCAGAGTGTTAGGGACTGGCCACTGGTTTACTGCACTCACTTTATCTGGGTCTGTAGACACCCCTTGGGCAGATACCACGTGCCCTAAGAATTTTACCTCGGACTGCAGGAAGTGGCACTTTTCCACCTTAACCTTAAGTCCGGCCTCCCTCAACCTCTGTAACACAGTCTCAAGCCTCACTAAATGTCCCTCAAATGTACTTGAGTACACCAGCAAATCGTCCAAATAGACGAGTACCATTTGAAAGACCAGGTCACTCATTATGGCCTGCATGAGACGTTGGAACGTCGCTGGTGCATTACACAGGCCAAACGGCATCCGTTGGTACTCATACAGGCCAAACGGTGTAATGAAAGCTGTTTTGTGGCGGTCCTTCTCGTGAACTGCTACCTGGTGATAGCCACTCGCGAGGTCAATAGATGAGAACATCTTGGCCTTACTCAAAGCGTCCAGACTCTCATCTATTCGTGGCAACGGGAATGCGTCACGCCTAGTTTTACAGTTTAGCTTCCGGTAGTCCACGCATAGCCGAAGACTCCCGTCAGTCTTCCGGACCAACACCACCGGAGATGCATATGAACTGGAGCTTTCTTGGATGACACGCTTTTTGAGTAGCCCAGAGATATGGTCCTTCACTTCCTGGAATTGGTTTGGGGGTATACGTCGGTAAGACTGTGATACAGGAAGGTCATCGTTCAGGGGAATCTCATGCTTTACCAGTTCGGTATAACCCAGGTCTTCATCAGTGATGGCAAATACATCCAGGTATCCCCTCAGAAGCGCCTTCAGCTCTGCCTGTTGAGCAGGGGTACCGCCGATCTGCACTTTATCCAAGGGACACTGCAGGTCACCGCTAGCCCCTGTCATTGACCTCTGGTTAACCCTAACCTCCTCATGATCTGCAGAGATTTGATGGAACCTTACTTCGCAGGAGCTACTCTCAACACGACGACCCTGGGTAAGAACCCCTAGTTTTGCCTTCGGTGGCAGCCACACACCTTCTGGGGACAAGTTCACTACCTGCACTGGGAATACTCGCCTATCGGGTAATACCAAGGTGGGAACCAGGGCCAAACCACCTGGCAATGATGCCTTACCTGGCTCAAACAAACTTAAGCCGCTGTTTCCAGATACTTTATGTGTTCTGGCCTGAATTGTAGCCACAGATGCTGCAGGTACGTACAACTTGCGTATGCCTGCTAACCGGACCACAGAGTTCGCTCCTACTGGGGCAGCCTCTTGGACACTGTTAAGGACGGCTCTCCAGTCAGCATCCAACGTCCCCTCCAAAGCATGGTCAAACTCAGCTAGAATTAACTGTTTACAACGCTGTGCTATGTTCATACCAAGTATGCCTGTGGGCACTGAGTCAGTCTCCCCATCATTCTGGTCACGTACCACCAAGAACCCACACCCAGGTATAGTCAACCCCATTACCTGGATATCAAGTTCAACATACCCAAGGTAGGGAAGAGGCAAACCGTTGGCAGCAGTAATCTTTAACCACTTGCTCGTACAATGCAGGTCTTTGTCTTCCCCATTGAGATGTTCTTTGAAGAAGCTCTCTGTCAAAGTACTCACGTTACTGCCAGTGTCTAACAGGCACCGGATTGCTAACCCCCAGCATAAATTTCCACTTCTGGGCACTTGCCCACTGCACGCTCCAGAAACCGCTCTTTTGTCAGTGTGCCAGTCTTTGAGCCATCGGTGCCACCTCTCATTGCTCGGCTCTTCGCAATGGAGGCGCACAGTTTCCCGGAACCGGAGACTCAGGCGTAGCTAGCACAGGGTTTTCTTGAAAGCGCTGCCCCGTGCATTGCCTGGCTATGTGCCCAACGCCCTCACATCTCAAACAAATGGGTTGACCATCTCGGGTATACTTTGGCTTAAACTTGGGCTTACTATATTTCTCACAAGTTGGGTCAGCTCTCTGAATTGTTAGATCACGGACCGCATTGGTAAGTTCCCCGATTGCCTTCCCTTGTTGTGTAATTACCTTAATTACCTCTTGTAGGGCTACAGTCAAGTCGTTTGGTACGGTGGCGGTCATCCTTGAGTGCTCTACACTTTCCTCCACACTCACTAGGTTTCGGTTTCGGGCCACGTTAGTTGGACGAGGTCTCTCTTCTGAACACCACAACAGGGCCTCCTCCCGAACTTCAAATAATGTAGCATGAGGTCGCTCTCTAACCACCTTGCGCAGTTCCCTCCGGAGAGCTGAATCCCTCACCCCTTCTATAAACTGGTCTCTCAATGCCAACTGTACATCTGGAACACAATGTGGTGCTTGTTGCAGTGTAGCATTTAGCATCAATGACAGTGCATGTGAAAAATCACGAAAGTCCTCACCGTCAATTGTTTTCCGTGCATAAAATGTGGTGCAACAACTGGGAGGTGCTACGCTTTTCCCTGAAAGCTGCCCTCAAATATGAGAACAGGTCTTCAGCCGACTTATCCTCCCTCCCCATACACAGCCTGATTTCATCTAGTGCTGAACCCTTTAAGTGGGAGAGAATAAAATCTACCTGATCTTCGGCATTCAACCCCCTCACTCTTATAACCCTCCCAAGTTCCTCAATGAACTCATCAACATTTTGGCAGTCTTTACCTGGTTCCCCACTGAAAGGTACAATCTGTCTCTCTCTTGGGATATACACATAGGATCTAGTATGTACATTAGTCATGTTAGTCAGAGCTGACATTACTTCATCATGTCTACGTCCCAACTCCAAGATCTGGGACTGAAGCTGTGAGACAGGGTTACCTCCCTCAATGTCCATTTCCGGAGCTGCAGCACCTGCAACTTGAATGTCCTCCTCCATTGCGGCTGCACCGTCCACGTCCTCAGCATCCATGACTTTGAGCTGCAAATCACCGAAAGTCTCAGTTCGCAAACAGTCAATTCAACAAGCACTGTCCTCCTTGAAGTCCTGACAAACCGCAGTCCTGATGCGCTGACCCTTTGTCCTGCTGCTGCTTCTGTCAGAATGGAACTGCAGGTCCTTCCAACACTCAGTCTCCTTTTGCCACTACCGTTGTTTGCACCCTTCTACTTTTCCACTATTGTAACAAAAATAAATCAGCCCCAAACAAAACAGAATCCCACTTCTGACACCAAAATTAGATGTGGCCGGCTTGACGTCCTTCTATTATGTTAAAGGAAAAGACAAAGCCAAGACATCTAACAAAAGGATTCTTTTATTCCTGACTGAGCCTACAAAGGAGACTCAGCATTAATATTTTGTTGGGGGGAAAAGTTTTGGGATTCTAATCCAATTAAATGAGATAAATTGTACAAAAACAGAGTAACAAAACAAATACAAACACCCACTAGTCTTCAATGGGTACAGGAAGTAAAATAGCAAGCAATAATATGAAAAAGGGTTCTTCAAACAATTACTCTCAAATCAAAAACTCCAATTCACAAGCCCCATTCAACTTAAACTGGTACAAACCAGGTTACAAACTTATAAAGGGTGTACAAAACAACGGCAGTGGCCTGTTTGTGCCTAATAAAACAAATAGAACACAGAATATGAGCAATCAGCACATTTCACCACATGAATGCATCACCCACTTTATACACAGTTCACATTTTTATCTTCTTTTGAGCATCTAATCAGTAAATAGACTAAGGTAACAGTACACACTTTACACAGGTTACAACACTTTTCATGCCATAAACGTAAACACACTTTGGGAAAATAAAACTAACAAAACTCACTTATTAAGCCTCTGAAGCACACAGAAAAAGCTCACGTGGTAATTGGCACTTGTGTGATCTCACACATCGTTTCTCTCCCCTCTAATACAGTATAAAGGACAAGAGTTACTGCATATTCAGTTATTATATAAAATAAACAGAGTAATTTAACATTTTGACAACTCTTAAAACACATTTTAGGTTAACTCACGCTCAATCTCCGTCAAGTGATTGAATTCCCCTCCCCCACAGGAGATCTCTCACGTGCAGGAACACAATGCTTCTATGATCACCAAATTAAACCATTTACTCAAAATAATCACACGACTGTAGTCACCACACACTCACAAGCTGATATAAAGCTGGAAATTTACTCTCTTTAACAGTTTTTATAACTATTTATTTCTTGTGTAACTCAGTTGTCGTACGATCCTCGTTTCTAACGATGCTCTCTTTCAGTCTGACGTGCACTTCCCTCTAACGCATGCACAAACTCTTAAAGGGGACAGCACACATAACTTAGTTAAAGCAACTAAAGTGAATTACTGGGAACTTAATCAAGTATAGGTGGAATCTGGCCGGTTACATATATGCATTACCCTGGTGGAAGTCGCATGGTAGAGTCGCTGGTCTTTACACTCTTCCTTCGTCTTCAATCGACATACAGCTGCCGCGACCACTGCCCGCGTATATTAACCTTTTTCTTTAACCCGTCTAACAAATCACTATTTGAATTCAGCTGATACACTTTCCTGTTATCACAACAAATGGCCAAGCAAGCGCAGACCTGACAAAGGCGCGATACATTATGCGATCAAACCGCGATTTCAGCAAGTCCTTGCT
>CM049804.1:7421573-7582802 GCA_027422405.1 Ptychobarbus kaznakovi | reverse complement strand
CTACTGTATTCAATAAAATAAAGTCATAGGTAAACTGTCTAAAGCTACAATTGTAATTTGTAAATAATACCATATATTTACTTTTATATTTTATTAAAGTTTTATTTTGACTCCCATGGTCGTTTTTTTCTTCCATAATATTTGAGGAAGGGGGCACAACAATACAATCCTGCTTAGGGCACCCATTTGACCAGCAGGGGCCCTGAACATGACTACATAATGCGTGAGGTTGAGCTAGTGCAAGATGAGCATTTGTGGTTAAAAAGTATATATTTTTTTATTTGTTTTCTAAATTGACCGTTTGTTTCGCTGGATAAGACCCTTATTCCACAGCTGGGATTGTGTAGAACCCTTTGCAGCTGCACTGAAACTGCAGTTTGGACCTTCAACTCATTGACTCTCATTGAAGTCCACTATATAGAAAAAAATCCTAGAATGTTTTCCTCAGAAACCTTAATTTATTTTTGACTGAAAAAAAGAAAGACTTGAACATCTTGGATGACAAAGGGGTAAATTATCAGGATTTTGTATAATTTTTTATTATGGAAATAATAATGAATTATTAATAATTAATCCTATAAGTCTATTTAATGTAATATAACTCACATAATATAATATAATTTGATAATCTATCCTACATATGGCCACTTTTTCGGTATTGTTGCCCTGTATTTGGTTATCTTATAGCTGAAGTGTGGAAATCCCATTTGACATACAGTTAAGGCCCAGGTAAACTTCTTTTTTTACGCGTACGTTAGCGTATGCGCACAGTCATACACGCAGCCTTGCAAAGTATACTTCATTTGACTGGTACGCATACACAGACGTTCAACGCATGCGCTTTGCGCCAAATTGCAATGCCTCTCCTGGCCTAGCGGGGCCCGTAGGGAGCAGTTATGAAAATTACAGTGTGATGAAGGACACGTAAGAAAAATTCATAGAAGTCCGGTAAGCACAGCTGAAAGGCTAGCCGTGATCAAATATTGCTGCAAGCTACCGTTTGGGAAGCCGGACAGTGTCTAAGCTTATTCCGGAGGTGTGTGAAGCCATATGTTTATGCAGTTTTTCTTCGGATACCTTGTGAATCGATACCCCTATGGCAGCATTTCCACCTTGCGGATAAACTAATTACTGCAAGAGAGTTTAATGCACATGTGTGACCTGGGCGTACAAAGTACTTATGGTTACAAAAATACGGTGGTGCGCGTACAGTACACGCGTACTATTCTGATGACGAAATTCGCTTCACGCGTCACGTATGCTGTCCCTCGTGCACGCGTACAAAGTGAAGCATACTTTGGCCTTTACTGCCACTTTACTAAGTACACCTGTTCAATTACATGGTAGCACAAATTGCTAATCAGCCAATTGCATGACAGCAACTCAATGCATTTAGGCATTTAGATGTGGTGAAGACGACTTGCTGAAATTCAAACCGAGCATCAGAATGGGGAAGAAAGGGGACTTTGAAAGTGGAATGTTTGTTGGTGCCAGACGGGCTGGTCTGAGTATTTCAAGAACTGCTGATCTACTGGGATTTTTATGCACAGCCATCGTTAGGGTTTACAGAGAATGGTCCGAAAAGGAGAAAATATCCAGTGAGCGGCAGTTGTGTGAACAAAAATGTCTTGTTGATGTCAGAAGAGAATGGGCAGACTGGTTAGAGATGATAGAAAGGCAACAGTAACTCAAATAACTACTCATTACAACCAAGGTATGCAGAATACCATCTCTGAATGCACAACACATTGAACCCTGAAACAGATGGGCTACAGCAGCAGAAGATCACACCAGGTGCCGCTCCTGTCAGCTAAGAACAGGACACGGAGGCTACAATTCACACAGGCTCACCAAAATTGGAAAATAGAAGATTTAAAAAACGTTGCCTTTTTTGATGAGTCTCAATTTCTGCTGTGACATTCAGATGGTAGGGTCAAAATTTGGTGAAAAGAACATGAAATCATGGATTCATCCTGTCTTTTCACAACGGTTCAGGCTGCTGCTGGTGGTGTAATGGTGTGGGAGATGTTTTCTTGGCACACTTTGGGCCCCTTAGTACCAATTGAGCATTGTTTAAATGCCACAGCCTACCTGAGTATTATTGCTGACCATGTTTATCCTTTTATGACTACAGTGTACCCATATTCTGATGGCTACTTCCAGCAGGATAATGCATCATGTCAAAAAGCTCAACTCATCTCAGACTGGTTTTTTGAACATGACAATGAGTTCACTTTACTCGAATGGCCTCCACATTAACCATATCTCAATCCAATAGAGCACCTTTGGGATGTGGTGGAACAGGAGATTCACATCATGGATGTGCAGCCGACAAAATGTTTCCAACACCTTGTTGAATCGATGCCACGAAGAATTAAGGCAGTTCTGAAGGCAAAAGGGGATCCAACCCGTTACTAGGGTGTACCTAATAAAGTGACCAGTGAGTGTATATATATATATATATATATAGTTTTTTTTCAGAAACTGACTGATCCTTTTGCTATATAAGACCATTAGTCCTCGGATGGGATTGTGTAGAGCCCTTTGAAGCTGCATTGAAACTGCAATTTGGACCTTCAACCCATCGGGTCCCATTGAAGTCCACTATATGGAGAAAAATCCTGAAATGTTTTCCTCAAAAACCTTTGTTTATTTTCAACTGAAGAGAGAAAGGTATTAAATTAATTATCAGGGCCCGTATTCATAAAGATTCTAAGAATCCTCTCAGAGAGCTCCTAATTTAGCTTAAAAATTTCTAGCTAGGAGTCTTAGCTTAAAAGTGATTCAGGACCAATCTGAGAGCAACTCTGAGCGAGGAAAAGACAAAAACTTTTATCTTAGTGAGGAGGCGGGGCTGACCCCGTTGCTAGCTATGGCACAGTCTTTTGAAGACTGTGATTGGTTGGTTGTCCAAGAAGGAAGTAAGAGCGCTTTTAAGAGTAGGGTTTATTATAAGCCTTCACTTTGAAATTACAAGCGTAATTTTTCCTGTTTTACCGTACTCTCGCGCGCGCGCGCACACACACACACACATTATATTCTTTATTTTTTATTTACCATGCTGTCATACTTAACGTATTTTATAGGAAATGAACAGCGACAAAATAAGGTTCTGAAAGTGCTGTAACAGACCCAAATTATCGCTCCTGCATAGTTGCATTTTCCAGTTGCCAAATATGTTAATGTAGTTAATGTAGTGATTACGTCCATTTCTGGTGCTATGGCATTTCTGCGCAGTGTCAGGGATGTTAACATGTCTTTAATAAGATCTGTCACAAACATGATCCCTGCACGATCTAATGTGCAGCATCTTATTAACTCACTGTCATGCATTGTGTGCAACACATTTTTTCTTCCTCTTCATGTTTCATCCATTTTCTCCGCTGCTAAAGAAACTCTTAAGCCTCTTAAAAGTCCTCGTCCGTACTCCTAACAATTTCGGACCTTAAGACCTCTTTTAAGGGTTAAGATGCTTTCTGAATTACTTTTTTCTTTACTAGGATCTTTTCTTTAAATTTAAGAGGAAACACCCACATTTCTAAGAATTTTCTTAGAATTTTGTTACTAGGAGCAACTCTTAGCACTAAGATGTTTCATGAATACGGGCCCAGGATTTGTTTTATTCTGAACTAATCTTTTAACATATTTCTTCATTCACCAATATATAGGATAAAACAAACGAGAGTGCAGGGGTCTATCTTACACACATTTGAACTGTTTTTTAACTAGATACACCACTTTAAAAACTAAATGCACATGCCTCAAGGAGATGAAAAAAGCATGAGGTGCAACACAACATACAAAGACGTCCGTCTGACACATATACATACTGTACGACAGACATTTACAGCACAGATAGAACAGAAGAACAGACTCACACTATTATGTCCACAAATATATAAATAATGATACATATAAAACGTACATGTTAAACATGAAAGAACATGAATCGATGAGCTAAAATTAATTTGTATTCTGACCCAATTCAGAGGGCGGTTGTAAGAAACAGAAGGAGCAAGAGCAAAGAAACACACTATACGAGAGCATCAGTGGCAGCAAGCCTAGACGCCCACTTTCTTTTCCTTTCCTCTCCCACACACACTCTGTTCCTATGACGTCCACTCAAATCCCCCACATGCCTGTGTGGGTGTCTGCTCCCCCATTCATCCGCACTCCTCCGCTTCACACACTGTTCACTTCCCTGCACATCCTCCTCTCCAGCCTCTCAATGGTATCCACGAGCAGAAGTGCCACATGCTTTGGGCCAGGAATTGGAAGAGGAAAGCTCACCATGTTTGGTGGCATGAATGCACTTCATAAAAAGTTTTGTTTCTCTAAAATCAGAGCTTTTGTTGTATAAGCCACATTTCATGCACTTCAATTTATGTTTGGATTGGGTTGTGATAACAAGGATTCAGGATCCAGAGGTGCTCCCATCTTTCATTGGTGTCCTAATGTTACCTCAAGCTGATGTACCAGGCTTCAATTTCAACTGGACAGTTTTCAGGAGTTACAGCTTTTTCCGAAGCTCACTCATAATCCTATCAAAACACGCATCATACTTTCCATGGAGACCAGCTTGTTTCTCGGGACAATGTCTCCTGTGGTATTATGGTCACACAATGTTAAGGATTATTGCACCATCACTCATTAATAACTGGAGTTAATGTTATGAGGTTGAAGAAAGAGCAACACACCACATATGGCCTATTTTGTCCATTACTGAGATTTGGGCTCACACTGTAACTGGTAATAATGAGACATTTCCAATGACTTGACACTAATGCTGCCTTCACATGCTATCAAATTGATCCTACTCTCCACTTCTGAAATCTAATTAATGGTATGTCAAATTTAAGTGCTTTACTCTAGCATATTTCATAGAGAAAACCTGCTTTGATACAGAATCACTAATACATACTGGCAATACAATACAAAAGCATGTTGTTTACAGTCACATTCAATAAATAAAAACACAAAATATACCGAATGTAGCCATAACGCAAGCTAGCAGATACTTTTCACTACATTTACGCTAGTCAGCTTGCTTAAAATAATGGCATTTTGGTTCAATAGAAGCTATTTTCTCTGTTTAATGTGACCAAAACAACAAGGTAGCCGTATTTTGAAAAAAATATTAAAACCTACCATTTAAACTCCTCCATGTTGAAAGGTAATGACTTCTTCCAAATCAAAATTATCTTCATAATTACAATGTGAGGGAGTTCATGTGCAGCTTCTGAATTTGCAATAATTCCAATCGCATGTAAAGGCAGCATAAAGCGCATGCATATTTACTAGCCTAGACAGGCTTCCTTTTTTATTATCGTGATTTTGGAATATGTGGATAAACCTCTTCAAATAATGTCTGTCCCTGTTTGCGTAAATGAGAATCCCCTCATTTAACCTCTGCTGGTATGCAAAGATGCAGAAGGAGAGTTTTCTAGTTCCCTATCGATACTACTCTTCGTACTGCGTCTTATTTAAGACGCTAGGGGAACTCCTTTTTCTCTGATACTAAAGCCTTTTTTTAATAACGCAGTGTAACTGCACGGCCATTGGTTTGTGCAGTGCGCTGAAAATGAACGAATGGCTCGGCAGCGGAGCCGCACAGCCTATGGCTGGAAAGCCCGCCAGAATTCTGGCGGGGTATCTGACTATATAATGCGGGCAATCGCCAAGGCTCCTCAGATTTCTTCTCCATCAGTGACGACTACAAGATCTTCGCTCTACGAGACTCGAAGCCTTTGCCGTTGAACGAGCAATCGCAGCAGATCCAGACCTCACTCTGCTTGGCTGACTTGCTGCTTCTCAGCAGACCGCAGCGCCTGCAGCAGCTGGTCCACGGATTCCCTGCAGCTATCTGGCGACTCTTTTTTCAGAGAACTCCTCTATAAGAGCTAATTTCTTTGGTATTGTTCCAAATGCAGCGCCATTTTTGTCACTCATGCAGGGCTCCCCTGCACACTGCTGAAAAACACTGCAAGTGTGTTTAATTCTTGGGCGCCGACCACGTTGAAACAGCACTCACCGGGAAGGAATGTCACTACTGCAGTGACATGAGTCTCCTCTCTGCGCTCTTGGCTAGCTTTCTTTTCAGAGATCAGCTCCGCCCCTCGCGCTCTCCCGCTTTTTTCCTCCCAGGGACCTGCAAGGAAAAAGCAGCGGGCAGAGGATCTCAGCACTCGGAGATTAGTGAGCTTACACCGGCTGTACCCTGCATACCTCACTCTCTCCCCACAGAGAGTTTTCACCCGTTCTCATCACCCGCCCGGACCAGCATCCCTCTGCGGTTGCGAGCAATCTGGTCTCATCTGGTGGAAGCAATGATGACGAGATGGACGACATTGGCGGCTTTAGATGCGGAGGAGCTGTCGGGCTCGTTCCACAACCCCGCCCCCTTGCATTCTGTGTAGCCCAGCGCATCCAGCCCAGGCATGGACACCGATCTTTTCCGCATCCTGTCTAACATTGTGGAGGAGCTGGGTTTGGATTGGTCTACCCCAGAGGAACCATCCCTTAGCCGCCTGGATGAATGGTTCTTTCCGGGGCACCGCCAGGCCCCTCGTCAACGAGCTTCGGCATTCTTCCCAGAGGTCCATGACGAGATCCCCAAATCTTGGCATGCACCCTACTCGTCCACTTATGTGTCTCTTCTTCCTCCGCCCTCACTTTGGTCAACAGCGCGGAAGAAACAGGATACGATAGACTGCCTCCCCTGGATAAGTCAGTGGCCGCGCATCTCTGCCCGCTCACGGCCATTGGCTGGAAGGAAAAAGCTGCCCTACCATCTAAACCGTGTAGGACGACTTCAGCTTGGTTCATCGGCTGGAAAAGCGGCCTCAGTGCTTCACTCCTTGGCAGTCCTGCAAGTGTTCCAGGCAAAACTCCTCCGCTCCAACCCGAGTCTAACCCAAACCCCGCAGCTTTCAACGAACTGCGCAGTTTGACTGACCTGGCCCTGCTCGCCACCAAGATGAAAGCTCAAACAATCGGCAGATCCATGGTCAGTTTAGTGGTGCTCGAGTGCCATCTGTGGTTGAACCTGACGGAGATGAAAGGATGCGGATAAGGTTCCCTTCCTCGACTCCCCGGTCTCCCCCACCGGCCTGTTTAGTCCTGCAGTAGAGGGCTTCGCTGAATGCTTCACAGCCGCACAGAAGTCATCCCGGGCAATGCGACACTTCCTGACTAAGCGCTCCAGCTCTGCAGCTGCTTCTAGTCGCCCCAAGATGGCGCCAACTCACAGCCAGCGAAAGCCGTGCCACCAGCTGTTCAGCCACCCACCAAGCCCCACCACTCACGCTCGGCCAGACGCCACCCACCAGGGACCCCGGCCCGTGGACCCAGCACCTCCGAAAGACGCTTACTTTCACATCCAGATCCCCCCCCACCACAGTCGGTTCTTGAGATTTTCCTTCGAGGAGTGGCTTATCAATACACGGTCCTCCTCTTCAGGCTGTCCCTGTCTCCCTGCACTTTTATGAAGTGCATGGATGCGGCTCTTTTCCCGCTGAGACAGATAGGAATCTTCATCCTTAATTACCTCGATGACTGGCTCATTTTGGCCCAGTAGGAGGATGAGTCTCTATCTCACAGATTTCTGCTCCTCAGCCACTTAGAGTGCCTAGGACTCAGGGTCAATTTTGCCAAGAGCGCGTTGTCCCCCAGCCAAAGAATTTCATTCCTGGGAACAGTTCTCGACTCAGCCCGAATGAGCATGTTAATCATGCTAGAACGTGCACTGGCCATTCAGCAGCTCGCGGCTTCATTCAAACTCGAAGTCCCCCGCCCTCTCAAAGTGTTTCAAAGAATGCTGAGTCTCATGGCCTCAGCATCTTCGGTACTTCAGTTTGGACTGCTTCACATGCGGCCCTTTAAGTACTGGCTGAAACCTCAAGTTCCTCCACACGCTTGGCGTCACGGACACCGCCGTGTCAAGGTGAACCAGGCCTGCGTTGCTGCTCTGGCCCCTTTATCAGTGAAAAATCATCAGTGGATGGAACGGGGCGTACCCCTGGGCAAACTGAAACTGGGAGCAGACAAGCTATCTTGGAGAAATGTCCCCTCAGACAAGTGTATGCTCCACCCACAAACAGGAAATATGGTGAATCTTTGGCAGGCCAGAGGTCAACCTCTTTGCCTCAGAAGACAACACTCATTGCCAAAGTTATTTTTCGAAGGACAGGGAAGCGCTGGCCCACGACGGGCCTAACCTCCTCCTTCATGCTATTTCCCTGATCGCCCTGATTACGCAGGTAATCAGGCGAATCAGGGAACAGAAGCACATAGTTCTATCAGTGGCCCCGTCTCCATCTTAGAAACATTGCCAAGCTACAGAACATGTTAACTGTTTCTGATGCAGAAAAGTTATTTCATGCATTCATTATGCACTGCTAGGTGGCTGTCTTGCATCTTCAATAAAGAAGCTACAGATAGTACAAAATGCTGCGGCTAGAGTCCTTACCAGGTCAAGAAAATATGATCACATTACTCCAATTTTATAGTCTGTGCATTGGCTAACTATTAAGTTCCATATCAGTTACAAAATATTATTACTTGCCTATAAGGCCCTAAATGATTTAGCTCCTGCGTACCTAACTAATCTTCTATCATGCTACAATCCAACCCGCTCCCTAAGGTCGCAAAACTCTTGACTCTTGGTAGTACCTAGGATAGAAAAAAAGTCCACTAAAGGAGGTAGAACCTTTTCATATTTGGCTCCCAAACTCTGGAATAGCCTTCCTGATAACGTTCAGGGTTCAGACACACTCTTTCTGTTTAAATCTAGATTAAAGACACATCTCTTTAGCCAAGCATTCATATAATGCATCTCACAATCTTGTACTGCAGGTATATCTGATCAAACGCACATTATTATGCTTTTGCTTGGGTTGAACAGATAATTTAATCCATAATTTAAACTGCTACGCTAATTGTCTTTATTTGTTTCTCTGTTTCTGCTAAGGGATTAACATCCCGTGGTAACTAGGAATTACACAATTTTCAGTCTGGATCCAACCATTAAATGATCTATATTGAGTTTCTACAATATAAATCTATTTTAGAAACTTAATTTCCTGTGAAGTTGCTTTGCAACAATTGTATCATAAAAAGCGCTATACAAATACTCTTTAATTTAATTGAATTTAATTTGACACCCCCAGCCCGAACTATGGGCACTACATCTTTGGCCTCTCTGTGGGAGTCTTCGGACCTTCCCGAGAGTGTGTTAAATACTATTTCTCAGGCTAGAGCAATGTCTATGAGACGCCTCTATGCCCTTAAGCGGTATCTTCTCCTCCTGGTGTACTACCCATGGCGCAGACCCAGTTTTATGTGACATATCGTTGATATTGTCCTTCCTGCAAGAACTGTTGGAAAAGGGTCGCTCCCCTTCCATGCTCAAGGTCTATACAGCAGCTATAGCAGCCTCACACGCTCCTATAGATGACCAATCAGTGGGCAGGAACAACTTGGTTATTTGTTTCTTGAAGGGGTCTAGGATGCTCAATCCGCCCCGCCCTGTCACCGTCCCGACATGGGATCTACCCACAGTATTGAGGGCTCTGAAGAGCCATCCTTCTGAGCCACTACAGTCTGTTGACCTTCGTCCCCTGATGCTAATGACCACTCTGCTACTAGCACTAGCATCGGTAAAACGTATGGGAGATCTGCAGGCGTCGCCTCGTCCTGGGCATGGTCTAGTGGTGTGTCCATTGCAGAGAAATGTGTGGCGGCCGGCTGGGCCTCGCCATCAAAATTTGCCAGGTTTTATAATCTAGAAGTTACGGCCTTACAGGCCCGGGTCCTTTTCTACATAACAGGCTCACTCTTGTCATATGACAAACCTGTATAGGCATTTGCCTTCTTCTTGTTCACTCTTGGCCCTCAATAGAGCTCCGAGGCTGTATGACTTAATTGGGACGATTACTCAAGGCCGGGTTGACCTCTATGAGCTTGACCCTATTTCCTTCTGCAGGGCTTCGCTGTACAAAAGTTGGTCCCTCTGGGCCACTCTTGGTGCCTCAGACAAGTTCAAGTGTTGGTCGTTCCTCTAGCATAGACACAGCGGGATTATACTTGTTCTCCTAGCATCTTAAATAAGACACAATACGAAGTGTAGTATCGATAGTGAACGTACTCAGTTACTAACGTAACCTCGGTTCCCTGAGATACGGAACGAGTACTGCGATCTTTGCCGTGTTATGTGGCTGCACGACTCAGTCGTGGCTTCAGTCGAAGTAACCTGAGGAGCCTTGCCCGCATTATATAGCCAGGTGCCCCGCCCATTCTGGCGGGCTTTGGTGGGCTTTCCAGCTATAGGCTGTGCAGCTCCGCTGCCAAGCCATTGGTTCATTTTCAGCACACTGCACAAATCAATTACACTTCCTTATGTAAAAAAGGCTTCAGTATCGGAGAAAAGGGAGTTTCCCTAGCGTCTTAAATAAGACGAAGTACTCGTTCTTTATCTCAGGGAACCGAGGTTACGTTAGTAACTGAGTATGTTTTTTGCATACATTAAAATATTCATTGCGATTGTGATCTCATTATTATGAATGCAAGAGTTATACCTTTCTAGAGTTCTACCTTCAGTGGAAAACAAACACTGCGTGTGGATGGATGGATGGATTTGTTTGTTTGTAGCTGGACTTTGTGTGGGTGGACTAACAGTTTTCTTTCAGCTCACGTGCTGTCAGTAATTTGACTAAAAGTTATGAAATTCATGTGGCAGTACGAAGAATACAGTTTCACTAAAATGAAAGGCTGAAAAACTGATGGACACAGATGTAGAAAGTGATGTTTAACAGGATAGTACATGCGTGTATATTTGCGTGAGTGTGAATGTTTGTAATTAGCCTTTTTACACAAAAATCGGAAATTAGGTCAGCACAAGGTAAAGTTAGTTCCGTTAATTCAAGTATTTTCATAGGATCTAATTAGTAAACAAAAGACTTTGATTCATTCTTGTTAAGTACGGCCACTGTTGTCACCGGAATTTTTTTTACCCTGCAAGCATCAATCCGGAAGCCAGAAACGCAGAAGTGTGAAAAAGGCTAATTAATGCACCACATATTCTCTTCACTTCAAGCTACATAAGCTTGAAATGGAGCACAGGTAGGCCTACACACTACATTATCAGCTTTGTACAAGTCCTGCTATGGTGGGCATTTGAAGCAAGAGGATTTCATGTCCATACAAATGGCAGAAATGTACCTCTTTGTGACCTAATGACCTAGAAATAGTGCAGAATTGTTCACATTTTATTTATATTATTTCATAGTTTCTTAATTTCAGTTTTTTTCCCCCCTTTTTAACCTTTTTTTTTTTTTGCTCATTTCCAGATTAAAACTGGATTTTCAATCCCAGATATGGGATGCCCCCAGAGTAAACTCTTATATCCATGAGACAACTAACCCCTGCTCTTTGTTTAAGAGGTGGCTCATAAGATGCAAACCATGACCGTCTCCTCTGTCTGCTAGTTTCAGTGGCTCTCTGCTTCTCTCAGTTCCTCTCCCCTTGTGGTAGTATATCATATATTATATTCATAACAACTCAAAGATGAACAGCTTATTGGTATAATTTTGGAATGTAACCTCCGAAAATTCATGACTTATTACACCTGGTCCAACAGCCCCACCCTGCCCTGAAACCTGTTTACTTTAATGTGTGTGTGTGTGTGTGTGTGTGTGTGTGTGTGTTTGCATGTGTGTAAATCTAAACCATGCCTTCTCTTGCCACACCTTGCTTCATTCCTATCCTAGAGAGCAATAAATCAACAGGAATTCGCTGGAATCAAGGATCAGGGTAATTTGTTTTCCTTCCCATGCTTTCAAGTTTGGTTAACTGATATTGGTGATGCTGACTGCACATTGCAAAAGGTTAAGGTGACCATACATTCCCCCCCCCCCCCCCAATATGTTCTTGCCAGGATTTCTAAATTGTCAGGATTTTGGCTTTGTTTTTCTAATGACATTGAATGGATGAATGAATGCATGAAATAATTAATGAAATAATGAATGAATGAATGATGCATTTATATAGTGCTTTATTGTGTATTGTTGTACACCCAAAGCTCTTTACAATCATGTGGGGAGAAGTGTCTCTCCTCAACCACCACCAGTGCACCACATTCTCTCTACAGTCCTCATGTGTACACATATGCATTGCTTTGACCATTTTCTTTATTTCCCACCTTGCATGCAACGTTTGGCCGATTATGTACAATTACTGCATGCTACTGGCCATTTACAAATTGCAGCCAGAACAGAATGCATTTTGGTCCTACAAAGGTAGGCAGCATATTGGTTTCGAGTCCATTGAGTTAGCGTCGAGTCCTAGTCTTCAACCAAGCGAGTTTGTGTGCGATACATTTATTAGTGTCTTTTGTATCTTCATTTTATATTGTTATTTATTATCCTTCTTGTTACACATGATGTGGATTTGTATGTAGACCTACTATTCCAAAATGTCTGTGTCAAGTTCGAGTTCAAGTCCTAATGAGGCAAAGTTTGTTCATAGTTTCAGTCCAGGTCCAAGAACCCCAAATCTAATAATAAGTTTCTTATATTGATATTTTATCTCATACCATCTGCCTTTGGTCAGATCATGTCATTATCTTAGCGACATGCTAACAGCAAAGTCAAATGTTCTGTGTATTTTGCCTGAGAGCTCTCTTAATATGAAAAATAGACTTGCAAATCAGTTACTTAGTTTTAATTTCTGTTATGATGCTATAGGATTCAAGGGCACCTAAGTAAGCAGCAAATGAATATACTAATAGTTTATTTGCAAAAACAGATCACTCCTTTTTATTTATTTTTTTAAAAATCACGTTTTTTTATGTTATCGTGTTTTTATAGTGTTGGTTAGCTGTTTTTTTTAACCTAATCAAAATAACCCAACTGCAATTCGATTGAAGTTAATGCACAATAATGCATGATTTCTGAGATTTGTCAAAAACAGAGTTATCTGTTTTTGCAAATGAACTCCTCATATATGAGTTGCACTTGATCTGACTTGATGTCATCATATTTCAACTTTTTAAGGAGGTGTGAGTCTGAATCTCTTGTGTGTTATTGCAGTAAGCATGGGGATCTTGAGACAGCGCTGGGATATCTCGCATCCCAGGTCACACATAGTCTCTCATTGTGTATAATGTCAAACAATAGTGCACTTATTAAGTTATATTTTATATATGTTCTATTTGTCACACCCTACTTTAAAGACATCCTTGTCAAGTTTTAATATGATGTATAGAGGTTTTGATAGAATGTTATTACCAATTGCTGATCTTTGCATTTTAATTCTATTTATTTTGAGTTTTTCTGATGTTAATCAGAAATTTATTATGTTGATGTGTCATGTTGTCACGGTCGTGTAGCGGGAAGGACACGGGAGACGAGAGGTAAGAGGAATGATGGGTGAATAAATGTGAGCTGGACGGGACCAGCGGAGGCAAAGGTGAGCTGGACGGGACCAGCGTAGGCAAAGGTGAGCTGGACGGGACCAGCGGAGGCAAAGGTGAGCTGGACGGGACCAGCGGAGGCACAGGTGAGCTGGACGGGACCAACTCTTGGGGGCGCTCTGGAAGCTCTGACTTTCGTGGGCGCTCGGGTAGCGCTGACTCTCGTGGGCGCTCGGGAAGCGCAGAAGGCGAGCTGGACAGGACCAGCGGAGGCCAAGGTGAGCTGGACGGGACCAGCGGAGGCAAAGGTGAGCTGGACGGGACCAGCGGAGGCAAAGGTGAGCTGGACAGGACCAACTCTTGGGGGTGCTCTGGAAGCGCTGACCCTCGTGGGCGCTCTGGAAGTGCTGGCTCTCGTGGGCGCTCGGGTAGCGCTGAGTCTCGGGGGCGCTCGGGAAGCGCAGAAGGCGAGCTGGACAGGACCAGCGGAGGCCAAGGTGAGCTGGACGGGACCAGCGGAGGCAAAGGTGAGCTGGACGGGACCAGCGTGGCCAAGGTGAGCTGGACGGGACCAGCGGAGGCCAAGGTGAGCTGGACAGGACCAGCGGAGGCCAAGGTGAGCTGGACGGGACCAACTCTTGGGGGCGCTCTGGAAGCGCTGACTCTCGTGGGCGCTCAGGCGGCTCTGACTCTCGTGGGCGCACAGCCGGCTCTGACTCTCGTGGGCGTCGGATGGCTCTGAATCTCGTGGGCGCTGGCGAGGAGCAGGCACTGGAGGGCGCTGGTGAGGAGCAGGCACTGGAGGGCGCTGGCGAGGTGCGGCCACAAGGGGGCGCTGGCGAGGAGCGTGCTCTGGGGCTGGGCTCCAACTCATCCCCTCATATGCCACCAACAAGCCCAGGGGCACATGAGCGTCGGTAGGTGGGCTTGCGGTGGCTGGCGGGCTTACGTGAGCCGCGAACGGCAGCTGACTTCCCGCGAACGGCGGGCTGGGTGAGCCGCGGACGGCGTTGAAGGACCCCCGCGAACGGCAGACCAGGATGAGCTGCGGGCGGCGGCGGCGCTCCTCCATCTTGTTAAGGTCCGTTAATCTGTCACGGTCGTGTAGCGGGAAGGACACGGGAGACGAGAGGTAAGAGGAATAATGGGATTTTAATGAAGGAACACAGGATACACACTACATCGACGTACATAGACGAGTTAACGGACCAAGACTCAGGGGAAACTCAGGGCTTATAAACATAACATAATCAGGGGAAACAGCAACAGGTGAGGAGTAATCAAACACAGACAGGGATTAATGAACTAATGACAGGAAACAGGAAGGACCATATATGGGTGTGGAAACACAAGGAAGAGGAAGACAAAGTCTGACACATGTAGAAATGACATTTCTTCTATTGACATGCTTTCTCGCTGCGGGATTTATTGAATAGTATTATACAAATGTCAATTTTGCTAACAAAACAGCCTGGTTGTTTATGCTAGTGTGCTGAAACATATGACTTTTACACTGACTGTTTCTTCTGTTTGCATGAGCATGAAGTTACGTTTGCTTTGTGTCTTCTAACAAATTCTGGGAAAGAATAAAAGAAAATGAAATATGTTTTGTCATTAATACATGTGCCCTTTTAAAAAAAAAAAATATTAATCTTGTTGTTCAAATATATTAAGCAACACACAGCTTTGAACAGACCATTTTCTTACAGGCCCAAGTCCAATCATCATAAAGCCACTTCAGTGTGATTTGAAGGTTGTTTAATCATAGACTACACTTCCAGCCAGAGAGATGTGAAACAGCCTTTGTAAATTTAGATTCATTTATTTTCTCTCTGGTGGCTTCAGAACACCAACCAAAATCAAGCATAGCGTTAGTTCTAACAGGTCACTTTAGTCAAGCTCAGATCAGCTGACTCTCAGCTAATCTGCCTATAGGAATGCGACACCTATCTAAGCATCCATATATAAGGTCGTCAGTATCATCAGCAGTTCCCCTCCGGGTACTCGAGCTGCGTCGAACGCTAGGTGAACGCCATCAGCGATATCGAGCTCTGAATCATATGTTTAATCAGTCAAATTGAAGGCGAGACGTCAGGTGCGGGTGACGTCATGACCAAGAAGCTTAAAAGCACATGAGGTGCAGCCGGCGCCAGCTTTCTGTCATTCAGAAAAGCTCTCTGTGTGTGTCAGTCATGTATATGTTCTGTGAGTCCTATTTACTGTTGTTTGTCAAGCTACACAAGCATATAAATCACCAGCATGTCAAAGGCAACATTTATAACCAATAAAGGTGAAAGTAGATCACGTTATAGACTGTGTGTTCCTCCCTGCCCACGTTATATCACGAGCGGGGATACACAGTCTGTGCATGGTCTGCTTGGGAGTGAAGCATGCAGAGTCGGCTCTCGAGGGGGCCGGCTGTCCTCATTGTGAGTGGTTACCACTGTGTACATTTCGCTCCTGGAGGGTTCTCTTCGAGGAGGGAGCCTTCACCAGCGTTCCTCGTAGTGCTGGCCCCGCTTCAGCAGAAAAACTCATTATGTATGATTTATAAGTTATCTAGCCATTCCACATTTCACACATGCGGCCATAGAATCGCTACACGTCAACAATGATCCAGAGGCTGTGCAACATTGATGTCTGGATGCAAAATGAAAGGCAGCCTTTAAAGCGATTTACAGACATATTCCGCACACTAGCCACAGAATGCCATGGCTATAAAATTAAAGCATGCTGTGATGTTATGAGAGCAGTTTGACAGAAAACTGCCATGACACTTCCATGTGCATAACAATTTTTGAATGTCTTGCAGGATGTCATGCCTTACAGATTCAGTGCACACACATTCAATGAATGTACTGTATCTGGCCGTATAACTGTGATTTTCAGTTGTGGCTAGCACATGCTAGGGGCCATGTGGTCAGAGGGTTATAGAAGGACACGTTCAGTCAGTATAAACTGACCTTGTGCCCACCCGCCCCTAGTAACAGAGCTTAAATTAGTGGTGTCATGCAAACTACAGACAAATGCACAGGGTCCAATCAACTTCAATGTCACATGCATTCAGAATTCATTATAATATGCTGATTTGGTGCTCAAGAAACATGCATTTATTATATTGTATACTTTCATAATGTAACAATATTGAAAAAACTGTTGTGCTGCTCAATATATATTTGTGGAAATTGTGATAGCTTAATCATAATCAGAGTTCTGAATATCCTTGTTTATTTGTCAGCAAATGTCTGCCAAATGATGCAAAACGTGTCAATTGTGTAATTTGTGTTAATCGACAGACACATTACTGCTTTTTGCATTGTGGATCGACAAATAGGTGATGCCGAGTGCATTGTGCATGCATCGTAGCAAAATTAAGCTTTTTTCATCCAAGCTTTTTCGTTTTCCACTTAACATGTCGAATCAATTTCAAACAAATTTTATTAAAAGCCAACCTTGCCAGCAGAGAATTATTAATTTAAGTAAATACACATATTTGACATCAGTGAGGTTCATTAATATCCTATTCCAAACCATGTATAACGTTGCAGTTCCTAATATAATTATTGCACCAAAGCCACCAGCCAGTGAGTGTTAGTTTTGGAGCTGACCTTTTCACTCAAATTACACAAATACTACCTACTTTATAGCTAAACATTTAATCCCGAGTGCCACACACACACACAAATGTAACCACCATATTTTATGCACCAAAGCCAGTTTTTCCTCACATTTGGCAGACAGTGAGTGTTAGTTTTGGATTTTGTCTGGACCTTTTCACTCAAATTACACAACTTAAATACTACCTACTTTATAGCTAAACATTTAATCCCATTTGAACTGTCATGCCACACACACACACACACACACATACACTCACACATTTGTTTTTGTGAATTTTGGCGACATTCCACAGGCTGGTTTTTATATGGTACAAACTGTATTTTCTGTCGCCCTACACCAACCCTACACCAAAATCGACCCCTTACAGGAAACTTTGTGCATTATATCTTTCTCAGAAAAACTCATTATGTATGATTTATAAGACTTTTGAAAAATGGGGATATGATGTCCTCATAAGTCACGTTCTCCTTGTAATACATATGTCATACCCATGTCGTTATACAAATTTGTTTCCTCATATGCCACAAAAACAAGCGCACACACACACACACACAAGGTGCTATAGGTTTTTGACGTGCTATATAGCACCGTTACCATAATATAGAACCTGTAAACCCATTATGGTTCTTCGGCAGATCTTCAGCGGTTCTTTGGGGTGGTGAAGGTGCTTTATACCAAAGACTATAGAATAGCCAAGACGTGTCACTCATATAGTTTTGAATGGGTAAAAATGCAACGCTCAATATGGCCCCGCTATCGAAGGAAGCCGCATTCGATTATGAACACGATTTTGCATAGCTATTAACTGCCGCTCCATTTAAAAACAGGTGATGGAGATTTACTGCCAATCCCGGAGCCGGCTTTACTGACAAGATGTGCATGAGAATCGCATGTGATTAATTGCAGAGCCCTAATACGGGGCCGTTGAATGCTTGAATCTGATTAGCTGACGAATGTTCTAAGGTGTGCAATTATTTTCAGGGAAACACACGGCGAGTGTAGTTCCAGGCAGGACTTGACCGCATTACATGACTATATCACTTTGCCAAATTATTACCTTTGAGTTATTTCAAAGGTCTTTACAGCAAAAAAAACAAACCCTCAATAACACTGGCCAAACAAATACATATAGTAAACAAAAGGATAAAAATGACAGATCCTGTCTATGTTTTTGCCACAAAATAAAAAAAATTATATACAGAAAGCACATATCTCTCCTGCTCTCTCTCACTCACAGACAGTTTGCACACACGTTAACATAAGCGCTAATGTTGCTAGCGCTACTCTGACGATTTTATCAGTAACATAGTTTAACAACTTAAAAACTACATGACTTCTCACAAGCGAGGTAACAACAACGGCGCTGCTCATGAAGAAAATTAAATTATAGTTTCACTATAACCAGAGACATTGCTGTCTTACACAACTGTCTTATGATCAGTGAGACCCCTGTGGAGAGGGTGAGCAGCTTCAAGTACCTTGGTGTAAACATCTCAGAGGACCTGACTTGGACTGCACACATTCAAACACAGAGTAAGAAAGCCAGGCAAAGACTGTACCATCTGCGACAGCTGAGGAAATTCAGGGTGTCACCAACAATCCTGAAAACTTTCTATTCAGGGGCCATAGAAAGCGTACTGTCTCAGTGTGGTATAGTAACGCCACAAACCAGGACTGCAAAGCTCTGCAGAGAGTTGTGCGCTTAGCTGAGCGCATCTCAGGGTCTGCTCTCCCCTCTCTGCAAGACATCTACCTCAAATGCTGCAAAAGCAGAGCTGCTAAAATCATCAAAGACTCAAATCACCCCGGCAACCATCTTTTCTGTTTACTGCCATCTGGCAAGCACTTCCGGAGCATGATGGCAAAAACTGAGAGACTTAGGAGGAGCTTCTTCCCTCAGGCCATCAGGCTCCTAAACTCAAACTCGGTCTAATAACATCAACATGACTCAACTTAATAAACAGTAAGATATTCACTATTCTCCATCATCCGTATTGCTGCTATGTATATATCCTGTACAACCTGTTTGCACATTCCCTTTGCACATCCCTGCTTATTATTATTTATTAAGTCCACGGTATACAGTTCTGCACATTTTATTTTATTGCACATTTTATTAATCTTTATTTTAAATTTTTTACCTATATTTATGTATATTCTCTTGTGTTGTGTTACATATTTTGCACTGTCCATTGAGCAGACCTGACCTGACTTACATTTCACTACTGATTATATTCTGTATAATTGAGTGTGACAAATAAAACCTTGAATCCTTGAATCCGTACACTATTGAAAGAAGCAAAGACTCACAGAGGTAACGTTAATATCTCTCTCTCTCTCTCTCTCTCTCTCTCTTTGTTAACTTAACTCTCTTAAAAACATAGTTATTAACTGCATAATCTGCTATCAATGGCTCAAGCCTCCGTTACTTGGTTTAAAATGACGTTTTGGAATTAGCAACGGAGGCGTTGGATGAGATGCAGAATAAATAATCCTACTCACAATAGCGATTTGAGTAGAAAAAATGGACAAATGCCTTGAAATATATCATTTGATCGATGTCTTGAGGTGTGGTAACCGTAGTATAATAAGAATATTTGACTTCGGTCCGTTGAATTTTATTAGAATTGTTTTTTTCTAATAATTCAACGGACCGTCGTCAGTTATTCCTTACATATAACACCATTGCCATACAAAGAACTTGTTAAGCCCCTGTATCGTTCTTTAACTCTCTCTTAGTCTTATAGGTTAGCTAGGGAAATAATTACTTAAATCACTTAAATTGTTACTAGTGGGTTCAAGGTTCGTTTATTCGTCACATACTAAATTATACAGGGTATAATCAGAGTGAAATGCAAATCAAGTCAGGTCCGCTCAGTGGACAGTGCAAAAAGAAATAAATGTTAAATAGGAGTAACAACACAGGAGCATATATATATAAATATAAGCAAAAAAAGAAAGAGTACAATGTGCAATAATAAAAAAAAAAATAAAAAAGTGCAAGACAAATAAGATGTGCAATACAAATAAGATGTGCAAAACAAATAAGATGTTCAAAAAACAGTATACAGGGACTTAATAAGTAGTAATGTGGACAGGGATGTGCAGGAGGGGTGTGCAAACGGGTTGTACCGGGTATGTACATGTAGCAGCAATACAGATGATGGTAAATGTAAACGAGTCTTGTAATGTTTATGAAACTGAGTTTGTGTTTAGGAGCCTGATGGCCTGAGGGAAGAAGCTCCTCCTCAGTCTCTCGGTTTTTGCCATCATGCTCCGGAAGCGCTTGCCAGATGGCAGTAAACAGAAAAGATGGTTGCCGGGGTGGTTTGAGTCCTTGATGATTTTAGCAGCTCTGCTTTTGCAGCGTTTGAGGTAGATGTCCTGCAGAGAGGGGAGAGCAGACCCTGAGATGCGCTCAGCCAA
The DNA here is from genome assembly GCA_027422405.1 of Ptychobarbus kaznakovi. Classification (NCBI taxonomy): domain Eukaryota; kingdom Metazoa; phylum Chordata; class Actinopteri; order Cypriniformes; family Cyprinidae; genus Ptychobarbus; species Ptychobarbus kaznakovi. The sequence continues at coordinate 7,562,347 of CM049804.1, read as the reverse complement.
GCGCACGACTCTCTGTAGAGCTTTGCAGTCCTGGTTCGAGGAATTACCATACCACACTGAGATGCACTGAGTCAGTACACTTTCTATGGCCCCTGAATAGAAAGTTTTCAGGATTGCTGGTGAGACCCTGAATTTCCTCAGCTGTCGCAGATGGTACAGTCTTTGCCTGGCTTTCTTGACCTGTGTTTGGATGTGTGCAGTCCATGTCAGGTCCTCGGAGATGTTTACACCGAGGTACTTGAAGCTGCTCACCCTCTCCACAGGGGTCCCACTGATCATAAGAGGAGTGTAGGGCCGCTGCTGTCTCTTCCTGAAGTCCACGATCAGCTCCTTAGTTTTGCTCACGTTCAGAGAGAGACAGTTGTCCTGGCACCATGATGTAAGTCTCTCTACCTCATCCAAGTATGCGGCCTCATCATCGTTGTTAATGAGGCCCAGAACCACAGTATCATCAGCAAATTTAATGATGGAAGTGGAGCTGTGAGAGGACACGCAGTCGTGGGTGTAAAGAGAGTATAGCAAGGGACTCAGGACACAGCCCTGTGGGGCTCCTACGTTCAGGGTGATGGAGTTGGAAGTGAACTGGCCGACTTTCACCACTTGTGGTCTGGCGGTGAGGAAATCTTGAATCCAGTCACAAAGTGAAGAGGTTATGCCGAGGTCTGAAAGTTTAACAGCCAGCTTGGTGGGGACTATAGTGTTAAAAGCGGAGCTATAGTCGATGAATAGCAGCCTGACATAGTTGCCATTTTTGCTGTCAATGTGAGTAAGGGAGGAGTGCAGTACCTGGGAGATGGCATCATCAGTAGACCTATTTGGCCGATAGGCAAACTGAAGAGGGTCCAAAGTAGCAGGGATGGAGGAGCAAATGTGTTTCTTTAAAAGTCTCTCAAAAACCTTCATGTCTGTTGATGTGAGGGCAACTGGACGATAGTCATTCAGGCAAGAGGGTTTACTGTTCTTAGGCACAGGGATTATGACAGATTTTTTAAAGGAGGTGGGAACCACAGAAGTAGCAAGGGACTCATTGAAGATGGAAGTAAACAAACCAGCAAGCTGATCGGCGCAGGACCTCAGAACGCGGCCAGTAATCCCATCGGGTCCTGCTGCTTTCCTGACGTTCACTCTCCTTAGTTCCCTCCAAACTTCATCCTCTGACAGAGTGAATACATGCTCGCTGCTCTGTCTCTGCTCTGACGCGCTGATCGGCAGAGTCACACTGCCGCCATTACATTCAAAGCGGCCGTAGAAAGTGTTTAGCTCTTCGGCCAGCAACGGATCTGCTCTCACCTCGGCGGAGGAGTTATTTCCAGAGGAACAGATGGTCTTTAGTCCTTGCCACATGCGTCGAGAGTCATTGAGCTGAAAGTGTGACTCAATTCTCTCCTTGTATCGGAGTTTGGCAGCTCTAACTGCACGTCGGAGGGCATAGCACAATGCTTTGTATTCGCTCATGTTACCCGACAAAATACCGGCATTGTATGCGGCAGTTCGATGGTTAACCGCATCACGGATTGTTCTGTCCACCCATGGTTTCTGATTTGAGAAAGTCTTTATTATTACCGTTTCAGTGGCCTGTTCGGTTAGCATGTTGACAAAGCTTAATGCTACATCCGTGAATTCGCTGACGTCAGATGAACTCGCCCGGAACATGTCCCAGTCGACGTCATCAAGAGACGCCTGAAGCGTGGCTTCAGAGTGGGGGGACCAGCGCGTCACTTCCCTCTCCACCGGGGGGATTTGAACAATCCGTTGTTTGTATTCCGGTGTGAGGAAAATGGCGACATGGTCTGATTTTTCAAAAGCCGGCAGTGAGTGGGCTTTGTAGGCATTTTTGAGCGGAGTGTAGCAATGGTCGAGTGTATTCTGTCCTCTGGTTGGACAGGATATATGTTGATGAAAGTTCGGCATGACCTTCTTGAGACTGGCTTTGTTAAAGTCCCCAGCGATGATAGAGGCAGCGTCAGGGTGATTATTGATGTATCCACTGAGCACATCATGGAGTTTGGACATAGCCAGGCTAGTATCTGCATGTGGTGGAATGTAAACGGCAGTAACGATGATCGACGTAAACTCCCGGGGCAGATAGAATGGGCGGCAGATCATGGAGAGATGTTCCAGATGAGGCGAGCAGGAACGCGACAGAGTGGAGATATTCCTGGGGTCACACCATTTCTTGTTAATCATAAAACACACTCCACCGCCTTTGGTTTTCCCGGCTTCGGCTGTTCTGTCCATCCGTAAAACAGAGAAGTTATCAGACGGCGTTACAGCGGTGTCCGGGACCGTCGGCGTGAGCCATGTTTCGGTCAAACAAAGGATGTTACAATCTCTGATGTCCCGTTGGAAACTAATCCTGGCTCTAAGATCGTCCATCTTATTCTCCAAGGATTGGACATTAGCGAGCAGAATACTCGGCAGAGGAGGACTGTGAGCCCTTTCCCTCAGTCTGTTGCGTATTCCAGCGCGTTTCCCGCGGTGTTTCCTTCGCCTCCTGGGATTATTGAGGCGGCCTTTGTTAACTTCGGTGCTCCGAAGTATCTCCAATGGCCACGCTGGATCCGTGGATAAAGTGTCCTGGATCAGGTTAGTGTAGCGCTGTCCAATGTCCAAAAGTGTTATTTTATCATACATAATCATTGCAGACGTTACACGTGTAAAAGAGGAGTAAAAATAGGTTAAAAAAACAAAAAAAACACATAAAAGCAAAATTTCTGAGCGGAGCTAACTCTCAGGCGACTGAACTCAGCAGCGCCACCGGAAGAGGTTTACTGTCATCTTCACATTAGAATACTGATCCACATAATTAGTAATTTCTTCATAAGCATGTAGTAACACTTAAGTCATTACTATACAAATCCTTACATATATCTCAAAAGCTCATAATGACGTTAGCAAATATTAGGGAGTTGTCCTGCTTTTCACTTCAGAATACTGATCCAAGTAATTATTAGTTCCTTGAGATAGATTTGGCAATACTTGAGTCATTACTATTGGGTTACATGATCTTTTTATAATTAAATATACATTATGCATAATTCACATTAATTATGAACATAGTTCTTAGTAGTTATCCAGGATATATGAAAAAATAGTCGTTATTGATTAGCTAAATGTGAACTTTCAGTTTCAACTGAGCGCTATTACTTACAACAATTTTAATCAGAGTTTCTTGTTAGCTATTAATAAGTACTAGAATGTAAATAGTGTATTAGTCATTTGTTCCTGTAGTTATTTATTAACGATGGAACAGTATTCTAAAGTGTTACCCGGCGTGTTTCTACTTCCACTCAAAATATGAAGAGTCAATTTTCAAATAACAGATAATAACTTTCTTTTTATTTATTTGTGTGCATTCTCAGTACTATAAATCCAATTGCAGTTGGGTTGTTTTAATTGAGAAATAATAACTTTAACAAATACAAGTAACTTACTAAATTAAAGCTACTTGAATGTATGTTTTTCATATAATATTTGTTTTATAGCAAAACTCCAACAGTCTTTTTTTTTTTTTTTTTTGCAAAAGCAGATAACTCCACATTTCATATTTCAGAGTTAAATAAAGACACCAGTTTTATATTGGTAATCTCCTAAACTGACAATGTAGACTCATGACAAACGTTGTTGTGATCATAGACTGTATGGATGTGATTGCAAGCAATACATAGAGCTTTTCCCTCAGCATTGTAACGTGATGCTTTTGCAAGGTTTTGTAAAAAAAAGTATCAGCTTTTATTTTCCTTTATGTCCTGAAGAAGAAATCACAGGTTCATCAAGTTTGGCAAAATTATCCATCCTCGAAACTCCTCTCAGCTAGCATGTCTTTTCAAAGTGACTGGCAGCCTTGTCACCTGACCTGAATACAGTGCGCTGATTCGCTAAAATGGACTTATCGGCTTCTGTTCGCAAAAAACAAGGGTGCTTGTCGGTGGCCGTTTCTTAAACAGAAGGCTGCATCCTCCGGAGATCGCATTTGCAGGATGCATACGTCATAAAGAAGATCTTATTTTAGAATATTAATAGTTATAAATTTGACCATTATTCTTATTTAAGTGTAAATTGTTGTAATATGCTTATGACTCGCGAATGTAATGCTCAATTAACTAAAATAAACCTGACTTGATGATGTATGCAGACTATAAATGCGACCTACGGAGGATGCAGCTTTCCGTTTGAGAAACGGGCGGCGTCTTCAATAAAATGTGAACTCGTGATGCCTTGAAAGTGGACAATACCGGCTTTTTTGGACAAAACGTGTTTAGGGTTCAGATCGCACTATATGTGGAGAATAATGTATTTTTTTTTAAGTGGCTTTGATCGTTTTTTGCAAATAAACTCTTCATATGCATTTTCAAAATTATATGATCTGTGGGGTATTTTGAGTTGAAACTTCAAAGACACATTCTGGGGACACCTATATAACATTCAAGATTTTTATTCATCACATACACAATTATACAGAATATAATCAGCAGTGAAATGTAAGTGCTAATTGTACTTATTAAATACATATTGTAAAAATTGGAATAATAGGTCTCCCTTAATATTTACACAATTTAAGTAGCCTATTGATTTAAATTAGCTGATTAAGTATATAGAAACATACCCAGATAGCAACATAGTGTTGGCCCAGATACGGCCCACATATAGCCCTCGCGAAATCCATGTGGGCCAAAAACTAAATATTTTATTCACAAGTGTAATAACTTCAGACCAACAACTGTGTGAAGTACAAATGTCTCTCTTTACTGCTTCCTTCGTATCTTTGTACATCACATGCTTAACCCGCACTCAACAGCACAGCACACTGGAAAACCACTTTTCTTAAAGGCGAAGTACAACATTACATCCCTCCCTTTGTTTTAGAAAAATAAAATAATCAATAATGTTAATACTAATTTATCCTGAGTATAAGCATGACAGATGAAATAGAAATGTAACTGATTTCAGTATAGTAAAAATAAATTTGAATCTGGTATTCTGTCAACTGGCTGTAATGGGAGGATCTAAAACAAACAAGTCCTTGACTTAACTCAGTGTTTCTTCATAATGTTTAGCATTTGTCTCACTCTATGTAATCCAACAGTCGTATGGTTTCTTTCTGTTATCTCTCTTAGGATATCTTCTCTCCATTTGTACAGGGTGTTCAGGAGAATTTCAGGGACTCCTGTGCTCCTGAGGGCAGTCGTGGCCTAATGGATAGAGCGTTGGACTTGAAACCCGAGGTAACCCAAGGTTGTGGGTTTGAATCCCGGCTCTGGCAGGAAGTGTTCATGACTGAGGTGAGACCCTTGAGCAAGGCACCGAACCCCCAACTGCTCCCTGGGCGCAGCAATGTCGGCTGCCCACTGCTCCACTTGGATGGGTTAAATGCAGAGAATACATTTCACTGCTCATTATACTCTGTATAATTGTGTATGTGACAAATAAAGCTCATCTGATCTTAAATGAAGTTTAGAAACATAGTTTATAAACTAAGTTCGGGAGGAGCACGTCAGATACTCAGGCTAATTAGCACAGGTGGTACACAATCTAGGTAATCAGCCCTTGGACATAAATACAGCTGTCTTACCTCCATCTAGTTGACGGTTAAGCAGCATCCCTCCACCACCCCTTCTCCGCCAATATCACTAGAATTCTAATCACACAGGGGGGGTTCACTGGGTTCGGGCCATTCCCGGCTAGGAGCCCTCCCCCAGGACAGCACGCCTACAACGTATTACCATACACGCCAAATACGCATTACGTTATCGTGCTAGTAGATGTAAGTGTGAAATCGTGAATTTGTATTTGTTTGTAGGTCAGGCTATGTCATCAAAATCACCCACCTCATCATCGGTGGAGCTGGCGTGTGGAATTGATGTGCATTGTTTAAGAGGTTTTAGATGAGAGATGTTTCCGGTGGCAGTGTGTTTCCCTCTTTGAACTGTAATAATTTTACCTTTGCTTTTTATGACTTTGTAAGGTTTTAGGTTGAAGGGTGTCATACGTGTTCATGTTTTCCTTTAAAAAATGAGCACAGAATCACCCGCATTGAGCTCAGAATGTGAAGCTTTATTCCTGTTATCAGAATATTGTTTCACCTTTTCCTTTTTGGAGCTATCTGTTTGTCGAAGTGTGTCATTAATCACTGGACTGTAAACCTGTGTAAACCTTCTTTGATGTTGATGGGTCTGCTAAAACGTATTTCAGCCAGGGATGTCTCAGTAATTTGATGAGGTGTTGCTCTATAATTTCTCAGAAATTTGTGGGGTTCTTGTTTCCATGATTTTCCTTCAAAAGTGGCAGTTGATATTGCTTTCTTGAGGGTTCTCGTGAATCTCTCAACTTCACCATTGCCTTGAGGCCAATAGGGGGTGATCTTTCGATGGTGAATACCAAGGTGGGTTATGAAGTTCACAAGAGAATGGAGGGCCATTGTCAGACTTTATTATTTGGGTAATGCAGGCTGTGGAGAATATTTTTGTCCAGTAATTAAATTACTGTATGTGCAGATGTTGATGGTGTTATCTCTACAAAATGGAATCTGGAGTATTCATCCATCTGGAGCGGTTGATTTTTTTTGTTTTTTGTATATGTAGTTGGTGATTGACAGGGAATGCAGGCTGATATTAGTGTAATGGATCTGCCATAAGCATTAGAAAAATCACACCAACATTAAAAAAATAAGTCCATAGCCACAAACAGGGGTTAGAGTGAAATTGTGATTGTCTTTAATGACTCTTGCTTACAAAGGTGACTTCAGACATCCTCTTGATGACAAAAATTGTGCAAATCAAAATGTTTAACAAAATACAATCCCACACATATGGACACAGTTGGAGTAGAAAGAGTCATATTACATTGCTCTAGCCTCTCAAACTCACAGAGGACAAACTACAGCACAACTGTACCAGGACAAGAAGTATCAACAACTAACTCACGAGACAAGACTATGAAAACGGATTACATTTATATTTACATTTATTTATTTAGCAGACGATTTTATCCAAACCAAATTTCAATTGAGGAATACAATAAGCGATACATTATAAAGAGGCAAACGGACACAGGAAGTGCTTGTAATACAAAGTTCTAGGCATTGTTCAGAGCAAATACTAGCCAGACAGGGAGAGGTTAAGGGAAAGAGAGCAAAGTTAAGGAAATACGTTTTTTTTTAAGATGAAGTAAAGTGATGACGGAAGAGATGAGTTTTCAGGTGTCACTTGAAATTTGTCAGGGACTCAGCATTCCGGATAGGGCTGGGAAGTTCATTCCACCAGCCAGGAACGGTGAATGAAAACGTTCTGGAAAGTGATTTTGTGCCTCTCTGTGATGGCACCACGAGGTGTCGCTCGCTCGCAGATCTCAGACTTCCTGAGGGAATTAGACTCAATAATAATTCACACAAAAGACACGATGCACACAAATTCCCATACATTAAAATTATTATTCACAAAAAAAGAATTCACGTGCAGAAAATAAGAATATATTTTCATAGTTTAACAAATGCAAAACAAAATTCACAGATGTACAACTGTGTACAAAAATGATGAATGTTTAAAATTCATGAGTGTATCATGGACTGTGATGTGTGAATCGTCTGGATGTGTGTGTATGTCTTTGAGACTTTCCTGGCAGCGAACTCCTCCGACTAGGGACACTCGTACTCTTGAGCCTGCCGATCGACCAATCATAACCCGCCCTGGGCGTGCCTACCAGGATTATGCGTCATCAGCGCGAGCCCACAGTTCAAGTCACCGTTCAATAAAGGTTTGTGCAATTGATTCTTTGATTTCTCCACCCTAAAATGAAAATTGTGTCATTATTCACTTACCCACATGTCATTCCAACTCCATAAAAGCATCAACGCAAGGATGCGCTGTTTTCAATCAAACCAAACGTGAATACACTTAGAATACACATCCTTGCATTGAAGCGGATACAGAAGAGCGTACGCTGCTTGCGTTCAGTGCATTAACTCCAAAATGGCGATACGGTGACGAGGAGAGACAGAGAGGAGACAAATTGTTGAAAAAAAATCTTTGGTTTTATTTTCTTTGCGAACAAAAAGTATTCTCGTCGCTTCATAAAATTCAGATTGAACCACTTATGGCAGATGGACTGGCCTGGTGAGGCTTTTCATACTTTTCTGGACCTCGACAGTGTTACTTACTTGGCAATCAATGGGACAGTCACAAGCATCCCGGTTTTTATCTAAAATATCTTAAATTGTGTTCCGAAGACGAAATAAGCTTTTTATGGAGTTGGAACAACATGTGGGTAAGTGAATAATAACAACATTTTAATTTTGGGGTGGAGTAACGCTTTAACTAGCCTATAGTGGAGATGCATTGTTTTAATTTAGCATGTTTACTTAAAACTTAAAGTAAAATCGGTTGTTTAGATAAACTTTAACGTGACTAGTGTGAGCCAGCGGCTGCTATGAAAATAGATGGTGATCAGTGATGGCAAAAATGCAGCTGTCTTGTGTTAGCCACAATGTCCCATATATTGGTCAAAATGAAGAAAGAATTCTGCTCATTGCCCTGTTTTTTGTTCAGCAACGCCCAGCCTAGCTCCCACTTGGCGCTGACCCTGCTCTCATCATCATAGCTGTATAATGATGAATAGACCTCCCGAGAACTCTGTATGAACAAGATTTGTGTACTTACCATTTGATGCAGTGTTCAATTAATACACACTAATTGTTTTCCTTGCATTTTTTACTTTACCTTTATGTATTAATTTTTGAATGTAATCAACATTCATTTACTTTTTTTAAATTATATTACCATGATTAACCATTGTTAATGTTTTTTCTTATGTTGAGTTGAGATGTAAAAATCTTTGAGATTACAATACACCAGACGATGTTGGAGAGCAGCAACTGTATTTGCTTGGTGACAGTTGTGGAATTTATGCTGGTCAGACAAAGACAGACTGATCATAAAAAGGAATGCAACAAAGATTATTCAGTACATTTTATTCAGTTATTGTTTAACGTGATCTAATGCGTCCTGCTCTTTTGGTATTTGCATCTCTTCTAAAAGTATAAAGCCCAGTTTCACAAATGCCTTAGAAGAAAACATTAAAGTGTACATCTTGACACAGAACAATGACACAGACATATTTTAAGATATGTATGTCAGAACATATTTTCAGTCGAGACAGCTCAAACATGCATTTTAATCTGGGATTTAAGCCTTGTCTGTGAAACAGGGGGTATGAGTTAACGCGTTCGGCGCTGTTGCAAATGTCGTGCTGTAACTACCCCTTGTTCAGGGCTCACGCCGCTGATGGTCATGGCAAGTGTTTCATGCTTGGGCGCCGTGCTGTACTCACCGAGATGGAATGGTCTCGTTCGGGGGAAGTGAAGATGAGATCCTCAATGACAGCGTGTCACTGGCTGCATCAGACAGAGAGGAGCTGTCAGGCTCAATCTATGACCCCGCCCAGTCTGGCAAATCAAGCGAGCCTAAGCCAGGCACGGATGCCAAACTTTTTCGTGTCCTGTCAAGAGCTGTGGACGAGCTGGGCCTGAAGTGGTCTCCGCCGAAGGAGCCCACCTGCAGCCGCATGGATGAGTGGTTCATGCCGGGGCGCCGTCAGTCCCCTCATCCGCAAGCTTCACCGTTCTTCCCGGAAGTTCACGAAGAACCCACCAGGTTGTGGCACGCCCCCTAATCGGCCTGCCTCCGTGCTTCCTCTTCATCCGCCCTCACTTCGATAGACGGCGCTGAGGAAAAGGGTTACGGGAAACTGCCTCCCCTCAATGAGTCTGTGGCCGCGCATCTCTACCCGCCCATGGCCATTGGTTGGACGGCAAAATCCGCCCACCCATCCTAGCCTTGTAGGACGACTTCAGCACTCGCTGGCCGCGCCTGCACATTGGCTGGACAAGCGGCCTCGGCGCTTCAATCCATGGCGATCCTTCAGAGAACTGTGCAGCACGACCGTCCTGGCTTTACGTGTCACCAAGACTACAGCCCAGACAATCGGTAGGTCCATAGCCAGCCTAGTGGTGCTTGAGTGCCACCTGTGGTTGACGCTGACGGAGATCAAGGTCCCCTTCCTGGACTCACCAGTCTCCCCCACTGGCCTGTTCAGATCCGCTGTGGAAGAGTTTGCAGAGTGCTTCACTGCAGTACAGAAGTCGCCCTAGGCAATGCGACACTTCCTGCCAAAGCACTCCAGTTCTGCAGCTGGCTTGAGTTGCCCCAGATCTGCGCTGACTCCCCAGCCTGCCAAGACAGCGCCACCGGCTATCCTGCCAGAACCAAAGCCTGCGCCTTGAGACAGATCTCGTTTAGCTAGACGCCGCCTGCCTCCTAAGCGCCATGGACCCCGGCCCAAGATCGTGCTGGACCCAGCACCCAAGGCATCGTTCTGATCTACGGGACAGGAAGAGGGAGGGGCCAAGTCTCACCATTGCCGGACCAAACCACAAGCTACCTCGGTTGAACCTCCAAGCACCCCGTTCATTTCTGGGTGCTGAGGTCAATGTGTTTTTCGCAGTCACTGGGCCCGTACAAACGGCTTACCGCTGCTACAGCAATATAAAAAAACACAAACATTCTCAAAAAGAGAGCAGATATCCTCTTCCACAAAACACGAGTGGCCTGTTCCCACATGGTGACAAACCGCTCGAAGCAATCACGCGGCCCGAGGCCTGGCAGGGGGTGTCAGATTGGGTTATGGGGATAATAAAACGAGGTTACTCACTACAGTTTGCTCGAAGACCCCCGCGCTTCAGCAGCGTTGTCCTCAGCCTTGTTCAGAGCAAGGACGCACACGTCCTGCGCTCAGAGGTGACAGCTTTGCTGGCAAAAGGTGCCATAGAAACTGTCCCTTAAGCCCAGAGCGAGTCAGGCTTCTACAGCCGTTACTTCCTCTTCCCCAAAATGGATGGCGGCCAACGGCCCATCCTCGATCTCAGAACCCTGAACCGCACCCTCAGGAGATGGCTGTTCAGGATGATTACGTTAAAACAGATCTTCTCGCAAATATGCCCAGGGGACTGGTTATTTTCCCTGGATCTGAAAGACGCTTACTTTCATATCCAGATAGCCTCCCACCACAGGCCATACTTGAGATTCGCCTTCGAGGGTGTGGCTTATCAGTACATGGTCCTGCCCTTTGGACTGTCCCTGGCTCCCCACACTTTTACGAAGTGCATGGACGCGGCTCTTTCCCTTCTAATACAGATGGGAATCCGCATTCTCAACTACCTAGACAACTGGCCCGTTCTCGCCCAGTCAGAGATGGAATTGTTGCCACACAGATCTCTCCCGTCCCATAGAGTGCCTTTGACTCAGGGTCAACTTTGCTAAGAGCGCACGGATGTCGTTCCTGGGAACAGTTTTCGACTCGTTTTCCCTGATCGCTCTGATCCCTCAGGTCATCAGGTGAATCAGGAAACATTCTCAGAGCTGCAGCCTCATGGCCCATTCCTCTGAGACGGGACCTCATCTCTCAGGCGAACAGAACAATATGTTATCCCAGGCCCGAGCTGTGGGCTCTGCACCTTTGGCCTCTCGATGGGAGCTCGCAGACATCCACGAGAGCGTTCAAAACACAATCACTCAGGCTAGAGCCCCACCTACGAGACGCCTATATGCCCTTAAAGGGTCTGTTAATGGTGCTAGCATCGGTCAAGCGGATGTGTGATTTACAGGCACTCTCTGTGAGCCCCACCTGCCTTCAATTTGGGCCTAACAACTCCAAGGTTGTCCTGGAGTGAACAGAGCACGTGCGTGCCATTATGTAGTCGTTTGGAATGCACTTGGCAAAGGGAGCGATCTAATTTCCTCATCACCTTCAGCTGGGATGTTCCCATGGCAACGCAGCACAATTTGCGTCAGCAGATGTCGCTGTTTTAATGTCATATGTATTTTTATTTTTGTTAGCATAACTGTTGCAAATTAACATACAATTTATATTTTAATACGTTGTTTGAATTTTTTTTATATATAATATGTAAAAACTAATATGCATACAACTTTTTAAAATATAAAATGTATATTTTTTATACATGGGCTCATTTAGTGGATAATTTCTCAGTTTAAACAGTTGTTATGCTCTCTATGTTCTATTGTGAATAAAATGTTGCTTGTTTTTTTTTTCATTTTTAATTCAAATTTGAAAAACTTTCCAACATTTCTGTAATTCAAGTTGTACATTTTCACATCCAAACAGGATAAATAAAAAGGGTGCTTCAGATTTATAACAATAATGGCTGCCTGGGTCATGCACAGAGGGGTGGCATGGTGCCAAGAGCCACTGCCCCTCTTCCATCATCGGCTGAGGTGCCCCTCTCACCAACAGATTAGGGGCCTCATGTATAAATGTTGCATATGCACAAAATGGGCATAGAAATGTGCGTACACTGTTTTCCAAGCACATATCTGGATATATAAAAAAGAAACTTGGTGTAAATATGTGCGTATGGATGCTCTTGACTGTGCGTACGCACACTTTTTCCTGGAGTAATGAAGTCAACAATGGTTTTAAACTGTTTTCATTTTGATATACACATTTTACATTAAATATTCCAATCTTATCAATGGAGATTAGCACTGAAATTACATAAAGTCATTACACAGAAGTTAAACCAAAATTATGAATTTAGACATATTTGTAGTTGATGTGCTTAATCGTTTTTCCTGTGGCATGCATTGTTTTGATGACAGTGATGAGTGCTATAATAGCATCATCCATATATTTAAACTAAACTGTGGCTCTCATGTTATAAAAATTTTTTTTAGGGAGAACAATGATCAATGATGCACACTTACTTCGATATTATGGTGGACACTGTTGGCTTCGGTGGTCGAACGGACCACTGCAATAAATGGCTTACCTGTTCCACTAAAAATAGCTAAAAGATGTTCACCTTTTCAGCAAAACTACATTTTATTTGATTTGATTTGTTTAAAACAATTGAAATACTATTTGGTCAGTGGAAATAATATGAGGTCAAATATTTTCTCAAATAGGCTATTTATCTAAGAGCTAAACAGTTTTGTTTTTATGGATATTTTGATATATTCTAAAACATTCTGGATGATTTTGTAAATAAAAATGTATGTGGCACAAATGGCATTTAATCTGTATCTCATATTTCCTTAACATCTTGTACCTTTGACGGGTTAAACATGGTGTCACGTGGATAGGAATATGCATAGAAATTATATGCAGATGAGGTTATGCATCGTATAACTAGGTGTTGTAAGCTCCATATTTGGTGATTTCTGGGAGGAGACGGGGTGGAGATGCACGTACGCTCTATTTTCCCCTGACTGGTATTTATAAAGGGATTTTTGTGCATGTTCTGACAAACGCATGCTTTTATAAATCTGAAACATTTTGTGCGTATATGCAAAATTAAGTGTACGTTCACTTTTAAGATTAAATATATGGAGAGTTTTATACATGAGGCCCCATATCTAATTCAAGATAACACCAAATTTGCTGTTGTTGGCACACTTTGTAGACAAAAAAAAAGTCAAAGCCTGAACAAAAACGAAGACAGAGAGACAGAAAGAGCAAAGGGAAGCTGCTAAAGGCAGTTCAACATTGCAAACATGATTTTAGGTTCAATTATTTTGAAATTGAGATTTTTACATCATCTGAATAAACAAGCCATCCACTAGTGTATGTTTTGTTAGGATAGGGAACTATTTGGCTGAGGGAAAATCGTATTTAAAGTTGTCCAAATTCATATTACTAATAAAAAATTAAGTTTTGATTATGGAACATAATCTTTACTTAATATTCTAATGATTTTTGGCATAAAAGAAAAATCTATAATTTTGACCCATGCATACAATGTGTTATTGGCTATTGGCTAAAATAGCCAATACATGTGCTACTTGTGACTGGTTTTGTGTTCCAGGGTCACATATATATTATTTAGCAGTTTGTCACACTTTTATTCTTGTAATTAAGTATATTTATCATTATAATCACTTGTCTTAGTGATTAAAAGTCATATGTTAGGGTAATATTTCATTAAAATCATGTTACGAGTAGGCCTATAAATAGTTAAAAATGTAATATAAATGTTCTAAATGAGTTGTTTATATAATATAGGTTTATACTGTATAATATTAAATTAAATGTCTAATATTGATACTTCCACTGAAGATGAGGAAGAAGCAGGCTCAGAGAGTGAGGAAGAGCCCATTGAGCATCAGCCAAATCAGACAGGTACAGGTAAGACTGTTAAACTGGCTGACAACAAAGGAATATGCTAGAGTGTGATAAAAAGAAAGATAGACATTAAATTATTCGAATGAACGAGTAATTACATTACAACAACATAAACTGAATTAGCACTAAGCCTAACAATTGTATTTACAATATGATTGTAAAAGGTTTATTATTTATTCTCTATATTAGGATGAAACTGCCCCAGAGTCAACTCAACAAAGCAAAAGTGAAGGTCTTAGAACTGAGCCAGAGACCGAAAATGTTCAGATTGAGAAAGAAAGGCAATACAATGAGACAGAGAGGGAAGAGACAGATCCAGAACAGGGAGATATGGAGAGTGAGGCAGCCATTACCAAGCACCCACCCCCTTAGAGCCCCTTTTTTGGTTTGGGCCACTGCCCCTAAAAATGTCTGTGCATGGCCCTGATGGCTGCCATATTAAAGGTTGGTTGCAAATCAAAATGCTCAAAACTGGCTAAGTCTGTCATTAAAGGTTTACACTAATAATAATTTCCTCAATGGCAGGCCCGGATTAAGAATCCAGAGGCCCCTGGGTACAATGTCTTATTTCCCCCCCCCACACACACACACACACACACACATGTGCACAATCTAGGTTTTAAAATAGAGTTTACTTTATTGGAAACACATCTATCTTATACAGGATTTACACGGACAGGATACATGATCACCTGTACACATCCTCCATCATGCAGGAATTACATCACATAATTGCAATAATTATTTCCTGGTCCAGCAGCAATCTTTGCAATAAGTGTAAATAGTACAATTTGGTTGCTATGATGTAGAATATCCATGGCAGTAATGCATTAAAAATAACTCCATTGATTGGACGGCTTAAGTGACAGTGACGAGCGCTGCGTTTTACCCAAAGTTGAACAGTTATCAACTCTGAACTACAAAAAAACACAAAACAAAAAACTGAGCAAATTAACTTATAAAATATGGCAGTGCATCAAAATGCTGTGTCATCAGTTCTTGCCAAAAAGGAGCAGGTGTTTCTTTCGTACTAACAAACATTTTGAAAATACGAACATTTTCATAAATTCAAAAGTTCACGTCAGAACAGCTTTATGAACGATTTACACAATAATTATTTATTCTCATGTTTCATGAATGAGGCCCATAGAGTGTACAGCAGGGATGGGCAACTTTGATAGTGACGAGGGCCAGCGTTTTCTCTCTTTTATACCAAGGGTCCAAATTACTAATCCACATCCACACACCTTTTACACCGTCTTACTCAACTTCCTTTTATTGAAAGAAATTACAGTATAATTAAAGTAATTTGTTTTTAAAGATTTTATTTACTATAAAACTTGTGCAGTTATGCTAATTCAGAAGGGAAACGTTGTTGTCAGTTGACAGCAATATTACCCCAACAAGCCAAACTCACTTGCACTGTAAAACTGCTGTAAAACTGTTTTGTGTTTTACTGTGGCCTACAGAACATTCTCAAAATAACATACGATTTGGCCTACAGTTAAAAATGGCTTATTCAGAAAAAAAAAAACTTTTATTCCAAATGGTCCCATAATATAACCAACATTTTGAATCAAAATTAAACTTCACATTTCAGCCATTAAAAAAAAAAATAATTCAGAAAAGGGATGAGTCAAAATGTTCAATTATTATATAAATGTAAACAATTATTATCAATCAATTATCAAAATATTAAATAACATATATCTTAGTGACTTAATTTTTTAGATTTGTATAATGCATTAGATTATTGTCGATCTACTGGTTCAGCAAAAATAGCAGATTGAAAATGAAAATTCGTTCTCTGCCAGAAATATAGTGGTTTCCCCGGTAACAGCAGTACACAAAACAGCGCAGCTCCTGACTTTGAAACGTGCAGCGCTCATATTTATTCAGTGAAATCCTAGCCTTTTTAATTTAATCACAGTATTAATCTATATAGCAATTCTTGTCTTTCCATTCCCAAATTTAGGACCTCTTATAATTAAGACTTTTGTACCATTTAAGAGTTTTCATGGCCTTAAATTTAAACAATTAAACTAAAGACTTTTTAAGGACCCGTGGAAAACCTAAGAACATAGTTCAGTGCAAACATTGCTGTCATGCATTTAGCAAAAAGGTTTTGTTGACTATGAACTTTACCTTTGAAATTTGAGTGAAATTAAACTCTGGCGTCTGTGTGCAGTGGTGTGATGGCGTTTTAAATACAAATACAGAAACCAGGTAAAAAGATTATATGTTTACCATCTTGACTGGAAAATGCTGTTTTCATGGGCAGTTTTTCATTTATTGTTTGCTAATGTAAGTGAATGTTTACATTAGAGTGCACGTCCCGCTATGCTGCAATTAATAAGGTGAGCAGCTGGAAATTAGCAACCACTCCCGGTTGGAGATAGTATTAACATCATAAACTGAAAGCAATCTTTATGTGACTGAATTTTCGAATGTTTTATAATTGATCATCCGAGGCTAATATGATCCTATATGATTTTCATGTACTAAAAGACATTGCAGGCCAGATACCTCCAGTGGCCCATCCCTGGTGTGCAGTAAATTATATAGCTCGGCAAGCTTCAGATTCGAACCCGGGTCAATTGCGTCAAAAGATACATCTGTGAGCCTGACTCTCTACTGCTTACACCACTGAGAACATTAAAATGAATACATCTTTTTTTTTCCTTTTGAATGTCAATCAAACATTGGTATCTGGAGTTACTGTAAATAGCATTTTCAAAACATTTTTCTTCCCCTCGCTTAGGCCCCAAGTGCACATGGGCCCCAGGGCCCGTGCCCATAATGCCCATCGGATAATCCGTCCCTGCTCAATGGGGAAAATGAATGGCATTTTACTTCCATAAATTGCACTCTATTGGTTTATATCATATGATTGTGCCACAGAGCCACCATTTTTGAGGGAATCAACCCACAAATGGTTTGTACATTTTGGCATGGTCGTGATAGTAGAAAATACATATATATTAGAATAACCTACAAAAATAGCATGGCATCAACACAAATTTTAGCAATGTCTAAATAACTGAGAGGATGGAAAATCAATGGAACAAATCAGATGTTACTCATTTGACATATAGATGGTTGGCGCTGATGTATGTTGCTATCCATGCCCACAGCAGTCTAGGGTGAACTCAGGTGATAGAGCAGTGAGAGTTGGCAATGCCAACAAGCCTCAGGCTACAGCAGACCAAGACTTACCTCAGACTTCTTTCATGACTCACAGCTCCATGAGCATAGGGCAGCAGAAACAGCTCTTTGTTTGGAAGAATGGAGTAACCTTAGGAAAAAAGAAGTAGAGTGTGGAGTGTTGAGACATGCTCTTTGTGGGCTCTTGGCAAAATATGAGCAGGGGGAGGAGGAACATGCTGCAAATCCATAGAATGAGCATTCAGGGCACAGAAACATCATATCAGATAGACCTGCTTTAACGTAAGGCTACAGAAATGCCCAAAGCTTATCAAATGCACAGTATTATACAGCCTTAGCTAAGGTAAGGATATGATTAATTCACAACATGATAGTAATAATAATCTGAACAGGACTGTAACAGGACTGAAAAACAGTCACAACAACAAAGAGACAAGTTGTAGCTTTACAGTTCAAAATAGGATTTTATATAAATAGGATTTTATGCAAAGCACATTTCTAAATAGGCTACTACAAAAGAGAGAGAATGAAAATGAGAGTGAGCTGTATTGCCAGTTTTGTTTAGACATACAAGGAATTTGTTATAGTGACAGAAGCTCCACAGTGCATCAAAATGACAGCAACAGGACCGGACACAGATAATAAAGAATAATGTACAAATAGGCAATGTACAAAATAGCAAAAACACAATATATAATATAGACAATTATGTATGTACAGGTATGAAATGTGCAAATTTGAAATGAAAATAAGTATGTGTGATGAATAAATAATGTAAAATAGTGTTGTGTGCTCCACGTTTATTGTCAATTGTTCGTGAGATGGATTGCCTGAAGGAAGAAACTGTTCCTGTGTCTGGCCGTTCTAGTGCTCAGAGCTCTGTAACGTCGACCAGACAGCAACAGTTCAAAGAGGGAGTGTGCTGGATGTGAGGGGTCCAGAGTGATTTTTCCAGCCCTTTTTCTCACTCTGGATAAGTACAGTTCCTGGAGAGTGGGGAGGGTTGTACCAATGATTCACTCAGCAGTCCGGACTACCCTCCGTAGTCTTCTGAGGTCAGATTTGGTGGCTGAGCTGAACCAGACAGTTAATGATGTGCAGAGGACGGATTCAGTGATGGCAGAGTAGAAGTGTTTCAGCAGCTCCTGTGGCAGGTTGAACTTCCTCGGCTGGCGAAGGAAGTACAACCTCTGCTGGGCCTTTTTCACAATGGACTCAATGTGATTATCCAACTTCAGGTCCTGGGAGATGATGGTGCCCAGGAACCTGAATGACTCCACTGCAGTCACATTGATGGGTGGGGGGAGAGCAGGGAGGTTTCTCCTGAAGTCCATGATCATCTCCGCAGTTTTGAGCGTGTTCAGCTCCAGGTTGTTAAGACTGCACCAGACAGCCAGCTCCTTAACTTCCTGTCTGTAAGCAGACTCGTCACCATCTTGAATGAGGCCGATTACTGTGGTGTCATCTGCAAACTTCAGGAGCTTGACAGAGGGGTCTTTAGATGTGCAGTCATTGGTGTACAGGGAGAAGAGCAGTGGAGAGAGAACACAGCCCTGAGGAGCTCCAGTGCTGATGGTGCGGGTGCTGGATGAAATATTTCCCAGCCTCACTATCTGCTGCCTGTCTGTTAGGAAGCTGGCGATCCACTGACAGACAGAGGTGGGCACGGAGAGCTGAGTTAATTTGGGCTGGATGAGTGATGGGATGTTGGTGTTAAAAGCGGAGCTGAAGTCTACAAACAGGATCCTCACAAAATGAAGTGCAATCACATGTTGACATTTAAGGGTCCAGTGGTGTCTTTCAGCCAAAACCAGTCTTTCAGATGATTTCATGGCCACAGACACTAGAGCCACAGGTCTGTAGTCATTAAGTCCAGTAATTTTGGATTTATTTGGGACGGGGATGATGGTGGAGCGTTTGAAGCATGAGGGAAGCAACAGGCTCCAGTGATCTGTTGAAGATCTGTGTGAAGATGGGAGCCAGCTGGTCAGCACAGGTTTTCAGGCAGGCTGGTGACACACCGTCAGGGCCTGCCTGGTGCCTTCCTTCTCTTGTTCTTTTTGAAGACCTGGCGCACATCATCTTCTCTTATCTGCAGTGCAGGTGTGGGGGAGAGGGGCGTTGCTGGAGGTGTGAATGGATTTTTTTTCAAACCTGCAGAAGAGCTCATTCAGTTCGATTGCCAGTTGTTGATTCTCCACAGTGCTGGGGAATGGTGTCTAGTAATTGGTGATGTCTTCCATATCTCCTTGTTCCTTAGCTTTCCAGAATAATTTATCTTTGCTACTCTGATTTCCTTTTCCAGTGTGTATTTGGCCTGTTTATACAAGACGTTGTCGCCCTTCCTGTAACATAACTATAACTTCATTAGTTAAGAAACATAACTGATGACAACTAAGATTTCATAGGAGGTAACTTCAGTTAAGCTGTGCCTTGTTCCATAACTTCTAACGATTAGTATATTTACGTTATAATTTAAAGGGACCGTTCTCCAAAAAAATAAAATTGTTATCAATTGCTTACTAAATCTATTAAATCTACTAAATGTTTGTGGAACACAAACAAACATATTTTCTTCTTCCATTCAATAAAAGTCAACAGTGTCATATTTTCTGTTTCACACAGTAAAAACATTATAGTACATTCTCATTTTTGGGTAAACTATCCCTTTAATGAGGTATTTTCTAAAGGCTTTTATAAACATCTTACAAATGCCAAAAAATATATAAACAAGATATAAAGTGAGCCATTGTTTAGGGAGGGATTGACTATTAGTTTTATTAAAAGAATGTCAACTGAAATATTTTAACTCTGTTTTGAAATATTATTATAATAACACTGATTTGTGTATAATTGTATTCAACAGGATGGGATGTTTTAGAGTGAACAAAATCATGTATCAACAGGAGGGAAAAAAATGCAAAATTGATTAAATCCACTGCTGATATTGATTGATGTATGTGCTACTGTTTTCCCTTCAAAATAATGTAACTTCCAGTAAGGTTATGTCATTAAACAAATATCTTAAAGCAATATTACTAAGGGTAAAGGTCACGTCCTTGAGGACATTAATTGTATAATTTGGCACAGAACCAAACCCTGTGAAAAGTAATACAGAGAACACAACAAACAATACCTTGATTATCAGTTCTGAAGAAAATGCATTGTGTTTGAAATATTTTGATTAGATAAAGGACAAAATGGACAGTTCTTCTATAAATGCCAAAACATATATATATATATATTTATAAATAAAACACAGTCAATAATTTGCAATGACCTTGAACTGAATATCTACCAATGCTTCCCTTTATTGGCCATGTGACCACATGCATTCAGCTTATTGGCCAGTCACAAACATTTGTTGTTTGCGTTGTCTTTCTTTATCTGTCCTTCTCTCACAAGCTTTCTAATAAGAGTATGAATCCACACTTTGGTTCTAAATGTATTTGCCTGCTCAGTAGTCTCCTTTAAAAACTGATCCAAACTGATCTATGGCATGTCTGTCCCATTCCTAGAGGTGACAGCACAGACCCCTCGCCTCAATTTACTGCCATCCTCTTTTTCAACGTGTTCCCTTTGACCGATAGAGTTTCACAACTCTACTCAGCTGCTCCTTTCACCCCATAAACACCCACACTCAGATCACTGTGTGCTCAAGGTCATTCTGAAGTGAGACAGGAACTTAAACATATAGCCAAAATAAGACAAGCACAAATCATCTGGCATTATATATATTCAATAATGTCTAAAGCTGATGAAAATCTCCACAGAAGAGGTATCTTGAAACTCTTCTAACTAGTCAAAGGTCATCCATTCATACACGTCATTTTAACAACAGTCCATGACTGAATGGGGTAAAAGGGTGCGTTTTTGTTCAAAAGGCAAACAGAGGGAGAGAAAGAGAACGAGATTCCCATAAAAACAGAGAGATGAAAGAGAAAGGTTATCTCTTCTCGTACTCGTTTATCTGTGTGCGCAGCCCAGAGCGTAAGCGCTCTCACACACCACTTTACTCATATCAGTATGCTGATTACCAAAAAAAACCTGCAACAGAAGGTTAAAAAAAAGTAGCACACGTCGGTCCTGTCCCCTAATGCAGTCATCCATTCTGACCAGAGGGATGGTTTTAAAATCTGAGTCAATAATTATGAGCGAGCAAACATGTTTGAAGGCCAGTGAGAACTTCGATATTATCCTTAAACATTTCTAGGAAAACTAACAAGGAAAGCTTTGGAAAAAAAGACCTTTCGTCACTGTGTCAGACTGGAGGCCTTTTTTGAAAAGGGTTTTTTTTTTTTTTTTTTTTGCAGAATTAAATAAGGGCACACTTTTCCTATTAATGAAGATGTGAGGTTGGCAAGGTAGTTTCTCAAAAAAATATTCTTGAAAAATATTCTTGGAAATCCAGTTTCAGTAGCATGTAAATAGCTTATTAGCTTATTATATAGCTGAATGATAGCCTATTCAGTAGCTTATTATATCTAGGTAGTTTCAACAATGCTGTGAAACAGGGGGAAACATTCTGCATGAGGGATACACGTGTGATTTTTGACTCACACTGTGACTTTTATCATTGACATGACTTGTGAGTACAAACAGAATGACAGTTGTTGTTATTGATGTTAATCTGAATCCCCAAACTGGTTCAAAATGACATTTCAAGCTGTAAATGAATGTATATATTAAGAAAGGTTTCCAGAATAAATAATGTATAGCCTTGTTTTGTAATGTGAAATGCACTTGACAGGAATTAACGGCAGTCATCCGTCTTTCGGATGAGACGTTAAACCGAGGTCTTGACTCTCTGTGGTCATTAAAAATCCCAGTATGTCCTTCGAAAAAGAGTAGGGGTGTAATCCCGGCATCCTAGCCAAATTTCCTCATTGACCTCCTAATCATCCCCATATACTGATTGGCTTCATCACTCTGTCTTCTCTCCACCAATAGGCTGGTGTGTGGTTGGCGTTCTGGCACACTATGGCTGCTGTCGCATCATCCAGGTGGATGCTACACATTGGTGGTGGACGAGGAGATCCCCCCCCCCCCTTGTATGTAAAGTGCTTTGAGTACCCAGAAAAGCGCTATATAAATGTAACAAATTATTATTAGTAGTAAGGGCTCCCACATTGTGAGAAACTGAGTGTACTCAGATCGCCCTCTCCAGGCCAATGTAAGTAAGGACAAGTATGAACATTCAGTTTGTAATTAGCTGTAGTCATAAGAAAACCAATGCTAAAAGACTGCAATATTTGATTTATATGCCTGAAAATCTTTTTTTGTTAATCAAATCAAATCAAATTGTACTGTCACATCACCACAGCACATGTGCAGAATACACATACATATACTCAGTACACACAGTGTACTATTAGACATACTTACAGTTATCAATACACATTATACACCCTATGTACACATTCTGCATTGTGTACACATATACAGGTGCATCTCAATAAATTAGAATGTCGTGAAAATATTTTTTCTTGTAACTTATTTCAAAAAGTGAAACTTTCATATATTTTAGATTCATTACATGTAAAGTAAAACATTTAAAAAAAGTTTTAATTTTGAGGATTAAAGCTTACAGCTCATGAAAATCAAAAATCTGTATCTCAAAATATTAGAATATTTACATTTGAGATTATAATTATGACCATCCCTACAGTATAAATTCCGGGTATCTCTTGTTCTTTGAAACCACTGAGGAACACTGCTGACTTGACAATGGTCCAAAATATGAACATTGATGCCCTCCATAAAGAGGGTAAGTCACAGAGGGTCATTACTGAAAGGTGTGGCTGTTTACAGAGTGCTGTATCAAAGCATATTAAATGCAAAGTTGACGGGAAGGAAGAATTTGGGTAGGAAAAGGTGCACAAGCAACAGGGATGACCGCAAGCTTGAGCATACTGTCAAGCAAAGCCGATTCAAACACTTGGGATAGCTTCACAAGGAGTGAACTGAAGCTGGAGTCATTGCATCAATAGTTACCACGCACAGACATCTTCAGGAAAAGGGCTACCAAGCCACTTCTGAAACAGAAACAACATCAGAAGCATCTTACCTGGGCTGTGGAGAAAAAATAACTGGATTGTTGCTCAGTGGTCCAAAGTCCTATTTTCAGATGAAAGTAAATTGTGCATTTCATTTGGAAATCAAGGTCCCAGAGTCTGGAGGAAGAGTGGAGAGGCACAGAATCCATGTTGCTTGAAGCCCAGTGTGAAGTTTCCACAGTCAGTGATAATTTGGGCTGCCATGTCATCTGCTGGTGTTGGTCCACTGTGTTTTCTGAAGTCCACAGCCAACGCAGCCATCTACCAGGAAATTTTAGAGCACTTCATGCTTCCTTCTGCTGACAAGCTTTATGGAGATGCTGATTTCTTTTTCCAGCAGGACTTCAGCACCTGCCCACACTACCAAAGGTATCAAAAGCTGGTTCAATGACCATGGTGTTACTGTGCTTGATTGGCCAGCAAACTCGCCTGACCTGAAACCCAATAGAGAATCTATGGGGTATTGTCAAGAGGAAGATGAGAGACACCAGACCCAACAATGCAGATGAGCTGAAGGCCACTGTCAAAGAAACCTGGGCTTCCATACCACCTCAGCAGTGCCACAAACTGATCACCTCCATGCCACGCCAAATTGCGGCAGTAATTAAAAAAAAGGAGCCCCTACCAAGTATTGAGTACATATACAGTAAATTTACATTACTTTCCAGAAGGCCAACAATTCACTAAAATGTTTTTTTTATTGGTCTTATGGAGTATTCTAATTTGTTGAGATTGGTGAATTGGTGGGTTTTTGTTAAATGTGAGCCAAAATCATCACAATTAAAAGAACCAAAGACTTAAACTACTTCAGTATGTGTGCATTGAATTGATTTCATACACAAGTTTCACAATTTGAGTTGAATTACTGAAATAAACAAACTTTTCCACGACATTCTAATTTATTGAGATGCACCGGTATACACATAATAATATGCGAAGGTGCAGCAGATTATACATAATCCGGATACGCAATGTCATGGATGTGCGTTGCATGGTATCCAGTGGTAGCAGATATATTGTTGTGTTTATGCAGTGTGTGCGTGTAGTCCAGTTGAACTGTGTTAAAGTGCAGTGCAGTGCATGGCATATTGTAAAGTGGGAGTGTGCTGTAGGATGTATTAGTCTTTTCTGTTCATTAGCCTGATAGCCTGAGGGAAAAAGCTGTCCCTCAGTCAGCTAGTGCGGGATCGGATGCTGCGGAGACGTCTCCCTGAGGGCAGCAGAGAGAGCAGTCTGTGGGAAGGGTGGCTGGAGTCCTTGATGATCCTCCGGGCTTTCCTTATACACTGCCTGGTGTAGATGTCCTGGAGGGAGGGAAGCTCACCTCCAACAATGTGGCGGGCAGTTCGCACGACCCTTTGCAGAGCTTTGCAGTTGCCAGCGGTGCTGTTTCCAAACCAGGCGGTGATGCAGCCGGTCAGGATGCTCTCCACAGTGCAGGTGTAGAAGGATCTGAGGATGCTGGGCTCATTCCAAACTTCCTCAGCCGTCTCAGGAAGAAGAGGTACTGATGTGCCTTCTTCAGCACTGCATCTGTGTGAGCGGACCATGTGAGATCCTCTGTGATGTGAACGCTGAAGAACTTAAAGCTATTTACCCGTTCCACAGGTGTCTTGTCGATGGTGATGGGTGTGTGTACTTTGTTCTGTCTCCTGAAATCCACCACCAGCTCCTTGGTCTTGTCGATGTTGAGTGAGAGGTGGTTCTCCTGGCACCATTTAGTCAGGGTACTCACCTCCTCTCTGTAGGCCGTCTCATCATTGTCAGTGATCAGGCCTATCACCGTTGTGTCGTCAGCAAATTTGACGATGACATTGGAGCTCTGTGTGGCTGTACAGTCATGTGTGTACAGGGAGTACAGGAGTGGCCTGAGGACACAGCCCTGAGGAGCACCAGTAATGAGGACCAGGGGAAATGAGGTATTGTTGCCCATTCTGACCACCTGACTTCTGCTTGTCAGGAAGTCCAGGATCCAGCTGCACAGAGATCTGTTTAGTCCCAGAGTCTGGAGCTTCGCAACCAGTGTGGCAGGCACTATGGTGTTAAATGCTGAACTATAGTCCACAAACAGCATTCTCACATAGGTGTTCTTATTTTCAAGGTGGGAGAGAGCAGGGTCAAGGCAATAGCATCGTCTGTGGAACGGTTGCTGCAATATGCAAATTGTAGCAGATCTAGTGAAGCAGGCAGCACAGAGCAGATGTCTCTAATGAGTTTCTCAAAACACTTACTGAAGATGGGTGTCAGAGCAACGGGCCTCCAGTCATTCAAGCATGTGCTTTTATTTTTCTTTGGTATGGGCACAATGGTGGATTTTTTTAAGCATGAGGGAACCACAGACAGAGAGAGGGAAAGATGTCTGAAAATGTCTGTAAAAACCCCGGCGGATGTTAGTGAAGAATGGACATGCGCAGAAATGGAGAGTGGACTCACTTCTTCTGCAGCAGCCGCGGGAGCACTCTCTGTATGGACGTCGTTGTGAGCCTCGAAACAAGCATACAAATGATTAAGCTTCGGTAGAGAGGCGGCAATTTTCATAGTAGCTGGTTTATTCCCTTTAAAACCTATGTTGTTGATGCCCTGTCACATGCATAATAGAGCATTTGTCAAATACCTTCCTAAAAAAAAATTTTTTTTCCCTTTTTAAAGATCTTCCCAGCTAAGTCTATTGAAATAATTGAGTTTAATATATTTACTGTCTCAAGTAAACACTTTAATTTTGACAAACCTAAAAATGTGTTTGTTTGTTTTCCATTAAGTTTGCAGCTCCCTGAGGGTCCCTGGATGGCAGACACCAGTCAACGGACAACAGTAAAAATCGGTACTGGCATTACAGTAACTAACTAACTAACTAAACTAAATAAATAAATAAACACATAAACAAACTTATAGGCTGACAACTATGTTGATTGGAATAAAGCTGAAATTAAGGAACATATCAATATTAGATGAAACACTGAAACATGAAGTTAAAGTAAAATTACTACACCTAAAAATTGAAGTAAACTAAAGCTCAATATAAATATAAAAAATGACTAAAGCACATCACAAAATCACTAAATTAAACAACATTTTTTTTAAATGAAAATAAACTGAACTTAAAAAATAAAAGTTAATTCAAAATTGTAATAAATACTACAATGGTATATAAAAAATACAAAATAACAATTATGTAGCAATAACATAAACATCAAAATAAAACATTTTAATTCAGCCACATTTTTTTCCAAACAAAAAATATCATGAGGATGAGTAAATGATGACTGAGTTCACAAATTGCGATCAATGTCTGTATTATATAACATATTCCAAACAAGAGACGTTAATATTCATGCACATAAAATAGCTCAAGTGTAATACTATCATACGTGACTAGTATATATATATAGTAGTAGAACAATTTGAAACTAAAAGGTCAACTATGGGGAAGGTTTTGTAGCAAGTAGTTTAGTGTAGATTGCATTGTCAAGTATTATCAGTGTAAAATGAAATGAAAAAATATATAAAAATAAAAATAACGAGCAACAAATCCACTATGTAAGGGGGACATGTGCAGGTTCTTTGGTCTGGTATCTGAGGCATTAAGACAAAAGAAATGCAGGACATATAACAGAATCCATAGGCAATGTTCAAATTTGCAATGCTTACTTCAGATACAGACCCTAAATTCTGGATAATTTCTTGAAGTTTGTCATAGATATGGTTGAAATCAAGTCAGGTGAGTTTGCTGATGAGTTCAAGTCAATAGAATGATAAAAGAGGAGTCAACAAACAAGATGTAATAAGCTTGAATTCCTGACAAAATAAGTGTAAAGGCAACGGAGGTGACTTACTAGTGCACTTGCTCAACATCTGATGTCTGATTATATTTATTAGAGCTATAAACATATACTGAAGAGACTGTATATGTCTATGTCATCATGGGAAAACAGAGACTGAAACTGCCATTAAACAAGAGCAATGTTTGTTTGGAACATTTCTGCACAAGGAAGGTGGACCAGGCACAGCCGCAAGCACATATGAACATCAAAACACAGATTCATAAATGGAAGTTTTCAGTCTACATTCTATTCAGGCCACGTTCTGGTTAAAAAAAAATGGCAGTGGTTAACAGAAATAAATCAATGTAGAAAGGAAAGGCCCCTTTGTGCTTAAACTCTCATCTCATATGTTTTCATAAATAATTAAGTATAACAAACTCGGTGGAATTTACCTGAAGAGATTATGGTGACAGAGTGTTAAGTAACTAAATAGAGCATATATTTACAACAACGCTTGATCTTTGCTTTTCCTACATCATACAAAGAGGGTGCTGACAAACTTACTGATGTGAAGTAGGAAAAAATAAAATATCCAATTCTATAATGTTAGTGTTGCTTGATTATACATTTTAGTAAGAAATAAACAAGGTTTCTGCATCTAATATTGTTGAGTGGCATGATAAATAAAACTAAAAATAGAAAGAAAAAAAAACCCAAGAAAGGGCTGGACAGAATAGCATC
Source organism: Ptychobarbus kaznakovi (assembly GCA_027422405.1). Classification (NCBI taxonomy): domain Eukaryota; kingdom Metazoa; phylum Chordata; class Actinopteri; order Cypriniformes; family Cyprinidae; genus Ptychobarbus; species Ptychobarbus kaznakovi. Next base: position 7,534,431 of record CM049804.1, on the reverse strand, counting down.
CGATCCATATGGATTCTTGCTGAAGATGGTTACCTGCTTACTAATACATAGACTCAGTGCAAGTGTAAACAGGTGTCATTCATTAGACACAACGGAACAATGTTAGTTAAGCGCTCTGTATGAGGCAAATGTGCCAGTAGATCTTGAGGTTCCATTGCTATAAATGATGAGACAAATATTTTTTTCTTTGGCTTTTCACAGAAGTAGCACCGTACGTTTGTTGTTTGTTTGTAAAACTGGGATATAAAGAGCATACGCAGTGCTGAGGCTGGTCTATACCCTCTTCATGCACACTTGACACCTGCTGATGTGAGTTCGTAGATTCCCAGCCTTTAGCGTTGTAGGGACAGGTTTGCTGTAATCACAATACACAGATATTAACAAGAGAACAGAAAAAAATATATATATATTTATTTTTCTTAACATCTTGCAATTCAGATTTTTCTCTTGGAGTTTGTATCTCTTTTTAGAGGCTCCTAATTGTGCAGACAAAATGATTTGTCTTTATCCTGAAATGCATACATTGTTCAAGAAATGTTTTGTATAATTCATTTTAATGCACAGAATCGCATATTACATTTACAGAATAAATATTTCCTTCACATACGGTCTGTCGTTCATTTTAATCTATTAATTTACTGATTTAATTTATTTTTGACATTCAATTTTAAATAAATCAAATCATGTATTGTTATTTTTCACTGTTGCGGAAAAGGGCAATGATAGGTCATATTGATCTGTATAATATTTGAAGAGTAATATTTTAAAACTGCATATGATGATCAATTTATTTATTAAAATATCTTATCTAGTATAAAATACGATAAATGTATATAATATCAAAGAAAATATTATATTAGATAAATATTATGTGAACAGTTATTTAGTGATAATGCAACACTTCATCTGGGTACTCGGTCCACTGTACATTTTTATCCTAAGTAATATTAATTAAAAAGATACATGTAACATATGAGTACATATTTTTACCAAATTTTTTATTGCATATTGTTGTTTTTGTGATTGTAACATTCGCATGAAAGGCCTAATAATATAGGCCTAATGTAAAATAGACACTATAACATAAAACTAGCCAACTATACATTAGTCGTCTCTCAGTTGAGCTTAAGAATATAGAAAACTTGATTTATTCTTACAATCTTTTTTTAAGATGACCTGGTCATTGGTTACATTAAGTGGGAGGACTTATTAATGCTTTATACAGTGGTGAGAAATAAACACAATAAAATGCTCCTAAATCACCAAATATGATTGGGCCCTCTTGTGGTAACAGAGAGGATTTACTGTTTGCTCTGAAGTACTCCATGGGTGCGGCATATATAGCTTAAATATTTATAATAAATGAATCAGCTTTAGTACATTATATATTCTGTGTGAAACTGAAGAAACAATAGTGCATCCAGAAAAACAGTAAGAACCTACAAGGCGAGCCTAATGGTATGTGGACACCAAACCAAAATATTTGCATCACATTACAGGCTCTAGTTTACTCGCAGGAGGATTTCTGTGTAACTTGCGTAAATAAAAACATTAATATATATAGTATTTTTTTATCGCCAATCGCATCGCCCATTTCACGTAAATTTGTTAACCATAAGAGTTAATAAATACTCATGAATATAAAGTGTGTAAAAGCTTACCTAAACATGTCACTGTCCTCTATGGTGGCTAACCAGAAGCTGTAGGAGTTAGCATAGTAGTTGCAGGTGCCACGACCGTGACACTCGATGAAGGGAGCCGAGCGGAACTCTTCCAGACAAGAACCCGGAGAGGCCAGAGCCTGACCGGAGCCCTCAGCACCAGCACTGGTGTGCTGTTACACACACACAGAGAGAGAGAGAGGGGGGGGGGAAAGAGCGAGAGAGAGAGAGAGGGGGAAAGAGAGAGAGGAGAGAGAGAGAGAGAGACCTTTACACACTAGTCACAAGTTCACATTTTCATATAACACTAGTCACAAGTTCACCTTATGTGTTCACTTATGTGAAAGAGTGGTTGACAGGGTTAAACATTCTGTTCTTTAGTTTGAAACTGATTTTACAGTAATAAAGACAAAGTTAGGGCTGAATAAGTATAATAATTATATTGCACAATTGTACTGTAAAATATATCAAATAAACAATTTTTATAGTACAACTGTACAATTTTTATACTAATATATCTGTCCTAATTTCTTCATTTGTATTAAAACATAGAGATTTTATTTTGGCCGTTTGCAGGCAAATAAAAATATGTGCTGCCGGTTTAAAAATGAAGCTCACCACTGTGTTAATTTACATGCATACAGCTCATAATTGATCTAACTAAAATAAAAGCATTAGCGAGCTGACTATCACATATTGCCATAACAATTTTATTTGATATATTGTGCAGTCCTAAAAATGCTTCTTTATTCTCCTCACCATGACGAAAGAGTATCCAATCCAGAGAGAATCCCAGCCACGAGGGCAGGGTGGGATCTGGATGGTCTGACTGTGCATCGCTATCACCATAGCAGGAGCCTCACAAACTGCACATCTGTCACAGGAAAACATGCATGCACATGAGAAGGATTCTTACTCATGGAAATATCAAACGATTCAAAGAAATCACAAACCTGCTGATGAAGGGTTTGATGCTCTCACCGGTAACAGGGGCCATGCTCATGGGCATGGGCTCTGGAGAGGTGAGCCAGTAGGAATAGTCATTACGGGAAGCAAAGTTACATACATTGTTGATGTTGCAGAAGAGGAAAGGCATTGGGCTGAACTTCCTTAGGCAGCTACCAGCTGTACCTGTTGGGTAAAGAGAGAAGAACGTCAGGGATTGTGTAACTTTCATTAATATTTCAGAATAAATACGTGATCTGTGTGACTTTCGTGCTAACCTAGGTCTTGTCCATGTGACCTCTCGTTGCCCTGGACATAAAGCAGCGAATATCCATTATAGATCAGCGTTGTTCCCTCTGGACATTGTGGAATATCAACACTCTGACTGTGGCGGGTGACAAGGAAGCCGTGGTCCATTGAAGCAGTGCCAGGAGGGCCGATGCCACCTGGGAAACCACTAGGTCCTGGAGGTCCAGTGTACCCTCTGGGGCCTACAGAAAATATTTTTTAAGAAATATAATAGGGATCGGCAAGCATAAGCAATCTTGTGAATGAAAGGCATTTCAGCTCTGCTGAAATTTGCAGAACTTTTCTCCTGTCTGGGATTGGTAATGACTCTTAATATTGTATGTGTCTGTGAACCTACCAGAGGGTCCAGTTTGTCCAGGCTCTCCTTTGGCCCCAGGATGTCCATTATAGCCAGGTGTCCCATCGGATCCTTTTATACCCTGAAGTCCCATCACACCTAGGAGGGACGATGTGTGTTAGATGTCAAATTACTATTTTCATAAACTTGTAAGTTCAGATATTTGAAATATTCACCCTGTTGTCCTTTCGATCCAGGGAAGCCTTGAATTCCAACTAGACCTGGGGGACCCTGAGGTCCTGGAATACCAGGATCTCCCTTTATAGATGTGTATGGCCCAGGGGGTCCAGGGGGGCCTTCACTACCTTAAATAAAATAAATTAAGACAATAAAAATAAAGTACAGCATTCAGTATAGATGTTTCACCATATACTTTGGATTTGAAGAAACAGTTTGGTGGACACACAAATTGTGTTCTTATATTCTGTGTGTGTATATGCAAAATATTTTGTGTGTTCAGATGCAAAACCTCTAAGTGCCATTTGAAATTTTGGTAACACTCTATAATAACTTTGATTAATAAATCATTAACAAACATTATGTAATGCTAAACAGATCATTAGTATATATATATATATATATATATATATATATATTCAGATATCTAGAAACATGAAATAATGTACTTGTTAATGTTTACTAATAAATGTATTAAACATTACCTAATAATTAACATTTCATGTAAAGTAAATTGCTTACAAATGTTGTTAAACTTCTAATTCATATAATCATGCACATCTTGAAAATCTGCAAATGATTTTAACAGATGTTATACAATGATTAAAAGCTTTTGTTAATGCACAACACTTCTGCTGCTGTTGAGGTGTGATACAGGTAGGGTTAGGCTCAGATTTGGTGGTATGTGTAGGTTTGATGCGATTTCAAGTTTACCTTTCTCTTTGGAGTGTTACAAGCTGTTTTGCATAGATAAGATCCCTGAAGTTGCAAAGACTAAAGTCTCAAACCCAAAGAGATATTCTTTTATTAAAGTTAAGACTCTGCCACGCCCTCCTAAAATGGCTCATTCAAACACGCCCCTACGTCTACGTCACGGTGTGGGAAGATTTGCATAACACTGCCCAAACGTACATGCAATGAAAGGCGTGACTTTTATTCTCGCTGTAGAATTGTTGCTGCCACCGGCGCCATGTTCTGGAGATGCTGTGTGTTTCGTTGTGAAAGCGAAAGTACATTGTTTGGCCTTCCAAATGAGAACACAACTAGAAATCAGTGGTTAAGTTATATTTACAACACTGTTCCAGAACAGTACAATGCAAATATTCGAGTGTGTGCAGCGCATTTTACGAAGGACTCTTTTCTGATCCTGGGAGAGGGTAGCCTACAATGTGAACACTATGAATGGCTGTGAACAGCAATTCCAACGTTGCAAGGACAGTCTGGTGCTTCTGACTCAGCCTGTAAGTACATTTCGATATTTAAAGAATTTGCTACTGACTATTCAAATGTGAGTTTTGAGCAGTGTAGAGTAATGCTTGTTTGACTTTTGTCTTTTCTCTCATCAAAATGACTGCTCATGAAGGTACTAATGATTAGTAAATGTTTATAAACATTTACAATTGATGAATAGTTTCCACTTTAGATTGGGTACTGCAAAAACATTAACAAATAATTAATACATGATTTAAGATGGGCAAATATTAGAAGTCTACACAACAAACAATGACCAAACATATGACCTTTACAGATAGTGATTGAGTTAATTAAAGGGGTTATATGATGCTTTTTTAAAGATCTGTATTTGGTGTAACAGAATATGTTGACATGCTTTAATGTTAAACAAACACATAATTTTTCAAATACTGTACACTATTATATTTTCTCTTTGCCCCGCCTCTCTCAAACACATCGTTTTCTACAAAGTTCCTCCTTCCGACAAGCAAAGTCTGTTCCTCTGATTGGCCAACTGACCCAGAGCATTGTGATTGGCTGAACATCACAAGCACGAGTCTGAAATGTAACGCCCTTACCATAATCGCGAGCTTTAGCTTTCAAAATAAAAGTAAAGACAGTTAATAATGTCCTTAGTTTTACCATCAGTTCAAGCCCGAGAGGGGAACAGAGTCGCGTGACAGACACAGTAATGAAGCTCCTATGTGTTTGCACACAAGCCGCGGTTGTGATGTGACCATTTCTCCCTCTCTCACACACACACGCACACAAGCACGACGCTGCGCTGTGACCATCTCTCTCTCTCTCTCTCTCTCTCTCTCTCTCTCACACACACACACACACATGCGCGCACGCGCACACACACACACAACGCGCAAAACTCCACATTTGAACAGTCAATTGCAAATACTTAAAATAATTTTAAAAAATCCTTACAGTTGCTGATTCAGAAGCGCCGGATTGTCATAGCAAAGTCGGAATTACCTTACCTAGGTTCACGAAACTGTCGTCCATAAAATGCGTTGCTGCTCTGTTGCAAGTAATCTTGATGATTCCTAAATGCATCTACAACTCGGAAGGCCAAATAAAGTGCTTTTGCTTACGCCTAGAAACACACAGTTTCTCCCTGACAGCTGCTTCAGCACTACTGCGGTTACTGAAACCACGCCTTCTTTCATTGCGTGAACATTTGAGCGGCATTACGCAAATATTTCCACATCGTGACGTAGACGTAGGGGCGTGTTTGAATGAGCCGTTTTAGGGGGGCATGGCAGAATCTTAACTTTGATAAAGAATATCTCTGGTTTTGAGACTTTAGTCTTTGCAACTTCAGGGAGCTTATATATGCACAAACAGCTTGTAACACTCTAAAGAGAAAGCAAAACTTGAAATCGCATTATATGACCCCTTTAATATATGACCATTAATAGTTTGTGAACTGCTTAAAATGAATAATTAAGCTATATTTTCACAGCATTTGTAAATGTAAAAACAAGCATTAGCTAATATGTGAACTAATATGTGAACTAAAGTTTAATGACATTTGAAAGCATTCAAAAGTACATTAACAAATAAACTTGAATACACATAAACAAATAATTTGAATATATATATTTTTTTTAAATGCATGATCATATGAATCAGGCCCGTAGCTGGGGTTTGCGGGGCCCCAGTGCAGGTTGTACCAGTGGGCCCTGTTTGAATTTTTTTATTTATATGTTCTGTCTATTTATTTATTTGTGCTATTTACACAATGTTTAAGTTTTTTCAAGTTTGTAGATGTCCAGATACAGAAACCGAATAATCAAATGTAAAATAGCACTGCATAGTCTTCACTGTAAAAATTAAATATACAGTCAACCCAAAATTTATTTTAGACACCTTCAGTATTTCTCACATTATCACAGTTTATTTGCTATAGTTTAGAAAATGGTAATAAATATGACAAGAACTCAGAGTTAAACTGTATAAGAACAAATTAATCTTGATAATGTCAGATAACTTTGATAATGGATTACAATTAGTGCTGTCAAAGTTAATGCGTTAACGCAAATTGATTTTAACGGCACTAATTTTATTAACGTGCGATTATTGCAGCGCATATTTTTTGTTTGACCCGTGGCCCAACCTGTAGTTGGAGAAATGGAGATGCATAGTTTTGCCAACTTAGCAACATTGCAGACGCCTTTAGTGACTTTTTTCCCTTCAAAAAAGCGCTCAACACTACAAAGTAATTCAGTCAAGAGCAGTGATTCTTTCTTTCATTTTCTTCGATTAATATTAAGGACACCGACAGCAGCTAGTAAATTAGGCGTGGTCACTTTAAGAGACAATGCATCCAATATATGCATATCCAATTTCTCAACTGATTACTTTCACTTAAGACATAACGGATAGTTTTTTCGAAGATACTCTCCAAGACTGGTATTTTGACTTACTTTTGTATATAGCGGTACAAGAGCAAGAAGAGGCTTATTTGGTGTTGAAGCGCTTGAGACGCGTCTCTCTGCGCTCGCCCTATGCGCACAGAACACGGTTCTTTAATTGCAGTTTAAACATGCAAACAGAAAAAGATGTATTTGTTCGTTCAGATGCATGAGGAGGCGAAGGAGAGCTCTGTTCGGTGTTGCTGTCTGTGAGACGCGGCTCTCTGCGTGTGCACCGAACACGGCGCGCAAGTACTCATTTGAGCTTTTCCGTGTCTTTTGTTTAAATACTTTAAAATTTATTTTGAATGTTTAAATTGGCAATGCTTAAAAACACATGCAAATGATAAGCTTTTGTGACGACACACAGCAGTGGCCCGTCTGTCCTGAGCATCTTTTTAGGCTGGCCTTAGCCAGTCGGTTGAGATCGCCGGGGGGCCCCACCTCAGCCGGATATGAATTAAAACTAAAAGTTGAATGACATTTGTAAGCATTTAGATTTACATTAAATAATGATATCTTAATCATTTGGTATATATATATATATATATATATATATATATATATATATATATATATATATATATATATATTGAATGTGTAATTCTTCTATATATATAAATATATATATATATATAAATAAACGTATTTCCCAATCAATTCACAAGAATTACAAATTCAAAGTAAAAGGATATGAAATATTAATACATATTAATAAATGTAATATTTTATAAGAATTGTTGTTATTATTGTATTTTCAAGATTATACAATATTAAAATTAAATTATTTGATATTTTTAATGATTGTATTATTATTATTATTATTATTGGTGTTGTTGTTGTATACAATAATGTAAAACATAAAGCAATACATTTAAAGTGTACTGCTAATTTGATATTATCTATACCAATTAAAATGTTTATTTGAATAAATGTGGATAGACACTAATAATATAATTAAATAGAAATCTGAGTTCAAGTTTTTGTTCATACCTTTAAGACCTGGGAATCCTCTGTCACCTCCATCACCATTAGGACCGATCACTCCTTGCTCACCCTTTGCACCTGGAATGACACAGAGGCACTCAATCTACCATCTCTATTGAGAATTGTATTTTTATAAATATGAAGGATGACACTCAAAAAAGCACACAGAAATGCACTGTAATATTCTGTCAAGGCAAATTAGATTTTGGGACTTACCAGGGAAACCAGGAACACCCTGTGGTCCCATCTCACCCTTTTGTCCATTATAACCAGGCAATCCAGGCTCACCCTACAGAGCATAACTGTATTAAATGATCCCCTATAATTTTAAATGTACAATTTTAATTTTTTGAAGATGAAGCCTTAACAAACTCACAGGAGTGCCATTGAAACCTTTGTCTCCTTTATACCCTTGAGACCCTCGTGGGCCAGGGAAGCCCACATCTCCATTTTCTCCTTTAGCTCCAGCACTGCCAAGTATGCCAGGTGGGCCTAGATCACCAGTGGCACCTGTGGTAAAAAATGTGATGTCGGTGTAAGATGATGCAGGCCACATTCAGCAGATTACATCTGTTAGTCCTGTTTTAGAGTATTAAATACAGTTCAATACAGTTCACACAGAGTTATTTGGCTAACAGGAGTGACAACTGCATTGTATTACCATAATGACACATTTAAAATGATAGACTGCTAATAAGATAAATATTCTGTGACATAATGTCCTGTATGGTGAGGTTTTAAGGCCGGGACACACCAAGCCGATGGTCGGCCGTTGGCCAACGGCGAGCGACGATCAGGCTAGTTTGTTTGGTGTGTTCCACTCGTAAGTTCTTGTCGGGCTCACGTCGGCAGCAGATTGCCTGATTCAACATGTTGAATGGGCGTCTGGGCCGTCGGTGAGAGTGAGAACTCTGATTGGATGTTCAGTTTAGCAAACGAGTCAGTGCCCGAGAATTAAAACTAAATTGATGAAAACGAACACGTAAATGAAGGCGATACAGACAGAGGGCTGTTTAAATGTTACGTGATCTTTCCCAATCATTCTAATACGCGAATGTTTTCATAACAACATGAGCCACTTAAAATGAATAAAGTAATCAACGTTACTGATATTCAAAATGGTAAGCAAGCGTGGTTTGTTAACTTTTCATATATCTGTGTTTATCTCGTATACCTTTGTTTCAGTTTCTCCTTTTGAATGACGAATATATACTATTGATAGCTGCTGATATAGACAGTTAATTCCTCTCACGAATACGCATGCACGTGTTAGTTTGCCGTCGGCTGTAGTCTGTGGGGTGTGTTCGAGCGCAGCTTTTTGGTCCGATGCTGGCTGCCGACGTGAGGCGACAACACTGTCGGCTTTCGTCGCCGCTAGTTCTTTGAAGTCTGCTTGGTGTGTCCCGGCCTTTTTAAGCATTCACCTTTTTCTCCTGGCTGTCCCTGAGCTCCTCGGTCCCCTTTAGGCCCCTCCATGGATGCTCCTGGAAGTCCTCTCTCTCCAGGCCGCCCTTGGTTCCCTGGGAATCCAGGCAGACCATTCGTACCTTTGGTTCCAGGAATACCTGAACTCCCGGGAATGCCAGGAAGACCAGGGTTACCCTTGTCACCTGTGTGGAGATGTGGAGAAATATTCATTAAATTTAGTTACTTTCCACTAAAATATCCTTAGATTATAAATTGCAAATAATTAACTAAAAATCTATTAATTTTAAGTAGACATCCTACCCCACCACAACCTAATTATTGGGGATATGTGATTCTGACCTTTGCTGCCAGGTTCTCCATGGGTTCCTTGCAAACCTGTACCAGGTATACCTGAAGAAGATAAATAATTGTTTGTCTTAGATGTGCACATGCACAAATTTGTGCATGAAAATGGCATTCACGTTTTCCCAAACAAATCATGATTCATCAGTTACTTGTGTACTTGAATGTATTCAACATTAAACCAAACATATGCACAAATTACTTATTCTGGCCTTATAAACATGACATTATTTATTTTACAGAGTTATTTCATTCTAAATATACACACGTGGTCAGAATTGTTAGTACATTATTAATCCTTGGTAAAAAATGAAAATGAAACTCTCATTATGAAATAAAAAAAACGTTGAACACAATTATTAGTACCCCTAGAGTTCTTATGAGTAAAATCTCTGAAGTATATTCATTCATATTATTAATCCAGGGTGATTATGAACAATAAATTTCCAGATGGCTTCTGTTTCACAGAAATATAAATAGGAGGGAAAACAAACTCAAAATTCCCTTAAACATCCATCAAAATAAGAAAAAAAAAGAATATATTTCTGATGCGCAGCAAAAGATAATTGAGCTTCACAAATTAGTGAAATGGCTTTAAGAATAGAGATAGAGCAGTGAAAATTTCCATTTCCACCATCATGGCAATAATTAAACAGAAAATGTTATGAAACTGCCTGGAAGAGGATGTGTGTCTATATCGTCCTTATGCACGGTGAGGAGGAGTTGCGCGGTGGCTAAAGACTCTCCAAGGACCACAGCTGGAGAATTGAAGAAAATAGTTGAGTCTCAGTGTCAGAAAACCTTAAAAAAATATATCAAACAGCACCTACATCACCACATGTTGTTCGTTAATCCAAAAACAAACTCCAGCATATTCAGTTATCAGACAGGACTGGAACTTCAAATAACACTGGCTTCTCTGGTCAGATAAAACAAAAAAAGAGCTTTTTAGCAGCAAACACTCAAGATGGGTTTGGTGCACACAGGGATAAAAAGTACCCCATGTGTACAATGAAATATACTGCTGTATTTTTGATTGTTGTGGGCCAATATTTCTGCTGGAGGTCCTAGACATCTTGTTTAGATGCATGGCATCATGGATTATATCAAATACCAACAGATACAAAATCAATAAGTGACTTACTCTATTAGAAATCTCAAAATGGGCCATGTTTGGATCTTCCAACCGCACAATAATCCAAGCACAAACCTCAAAAACAACACAAAAATGGGTCACTGAGCACAAAACCAAGCTTCTGCTATGGCCATTCCAGTCCTCTGACCTGAACGTATAGAAAAGGAGTGAGGTGAACTGAAGAGATTTAGCAACCATCATGGAGCTGGGAATCTAAAGGGTCTGGAGTGATTCTGGATGAAGAACTGGTCTCTGATCTCTTGTCAGGTGTTCTCGGACCTCATCAGGCATCATAGGAGAAAATTTAAAGCTGTTAAACTGGCAAACGGGGGTTTCAAAAAGTATTGAATAAAAGGGTACCATTAATTGTGGCCAATGTGTATTAGAGAAAAACATTTATATCATAAAGAATCCCCCCCCCCATTTTAAATTCTTATTCTCCAGGGAAAGGTTAGATTTCTGGGATTTTTTTAATAAAAGATCAAACGGATTAGCAATGCAGATGTATTTTCACAGCCTTCTTTGATCATATTTACCAACAATTCTGACCACGTGTGTACATAAAAGTGTAGCAAACCAAAGATAATCTTATAATCTTGTAATCTAAGGTGTTTACATTAGTTTTGAAAATGGCACACTTGGCATTGATCGAGGATCTTGCAGCACACTCTCAGGCAACAGCGTATCCTTAGAGACCGTCATACATTTGCTTTGATAGGTTGTGCAGAAAGCCGTATTATGGATTTGGTTTGGGTGTGTTTTAAGCAAATTACTAACCTTTACATTCAAAAGAGGATCAAAGGTCACGTGGTTCTCTGATTTAGAATACTCTGAATTAATTAACATTATAACAAAGTTAAGAATTATTGTGCGCACGTGCATATAAAAACAAATCATCTACGCAGTTATTACTGATTTAGAAATCCACTTTCCCGAAAATAGTTTTTTAAGAGCCCAAGATATGTGCATTACTCTAAAGCATGTTCAATTAACAGCATTTCCTTTTTTGAGCTACCTTTCACATTTAGAGCTATACATAATCTTACCAGGTTCTCCTCTCTCTCCTACAAATCCAGGAATGCCATCTACCCCTGGCTCGCCTCTCTCCCCAAGCTGACCTGGTGGACCCTGTAGACCAGGCTCACCTAATCAGAAAAAAAATCATAATTTGGATTTTCACCACTAAATGGCATACACATTTTCACAGACAAATCATGATTCATCAGCTACAGTATTTGTATACTTATAAATGTATTCACAATTTATTAAATGTTGGAAGTACTGAAACCAAACCTATGCAAAAATGACTTATTCTTATACAAAAAAATTATAATATTTTCACCACTAAACGTGGTAAAGCTTGCTTCAGAATCCTTCTCAGAAGGATTCTAATGTACATAAACTTTTTAAATGTGTCTAGTGACCTTGCAGAAAAATCCAGCATAAATCAACATGGATTTCAAGCTGGTCCAGGCTGGTTTATGCTGGTTTGTGTTGGTATAGTGCTGGCCCAGGCTGGTTTATGCTGGGATAGTGCTGATCCAGGCTGGTTCATGCTGCTAGAGTGCTGGTCTAGCTGGTGGGCCAGCATATTAATTCTGTTCTCAAGCAAAATGGAGCTGGTGATGCTGATTCACTGTCTTTCATGGTTAAGTGTTAGTAAGCCAGCTGTCTGAACACAAGCAATGTTTTGGGGACAAACGTTGTATTTGCTTGCATATGTCTCTATTTACACATTAATGATGCAAATTAAAACAACATAAGGTTAAAACATATGATTTCTTGAATTACATGATAACTTATTTTGTTGGGAAGGTTACTTTGGACATGTAATAGGTTACAGATTACAAGTTACCCTACTTAAAATGTAATAAGTAGTGTAACTTTTCAATTACTTTATACAAGTAAAGTAACTGATTACATTTGATTACTTTTTGATTGCTTTTCTAAATTTCTAATGATTTCAACTGTTAATAATTTTCAAGCATGTTAACCAGGCAGGGTTAACCTTACAGTAGTGCTCAACACTAATTACTGTCAGACTTTCCAAATCCTTCATCACTTGAATTAAGATGATAATAATTACATTTTAAAGGAGACATTGGATGCTAAATATCTTAATTTGCATATAAATGTGTCTTAGCAGTGTGTGGACACAACCACCCTACAATGGTAAAAATGCACTCCTTTTTTAACCCCCCCCCCAAAAGCCTAAACAGTCTCAATTATCAAGCCATTTTGATTTTGGAGTGAACAACCAGAGCTCTCTCCACCCTCAATACCACGACTGAGGTGCCCTTGAGCAAGAGACCGAACCCCCAACTGCTCCCCGGGCGCAGCAGCATAAAAGGCATGTTCATGGTGTGTGTGTGTTCACGTTGTGTGTGTGCACTTTGGATGGGTTAAATGCAGAGCACAAATTATGAGTATGGGTCACCATACTTGGCCACACGTCACTTCGCTTTCACTAAATTAGTTTATTTCTGGCTGTGCAAATCATTTTACTCCAGACTGCTTTCTGAATGAGGGGCAATTCAAGGCAGTTTTTGTTAAAACGTGAAAACTAAAGGATGGATCAGCAACCATTGTTCATGATCCAGCTGCACCTCCAGAAGAAGTAAGTTTCCCACTTTATATATTTTTATGATTTTCTGCAAATTGCCTTTGCTCTTCCACAGAAGAGAGGGGCGGGGTGAGCAGAGCTCATTAGCATGTAAAGAGATATGCACCGAAACGAGTCTCTGTGTTCTTTTACACACCCACCGAGACCATTTCAAGATTACCCTAAAGAATCATACCCACTTGTGGAAAATGGGCATCCAATGTCCCCTTTGAAGCACAGCCACCTCAAAATCAGACTTACTTCAAAATCATTATGAGGTTAAATACAGATTTAAAATCATAACAAGAAATTGTTTAATAGCTATGATACTGATTTTGAAATAAAATCTTTGCATATCTATGACATGAAACACCGGAATCTAACAATGCCTTAGAAAAAAACTGTTAATCTTAAAAAAAACACATATGCATAAACCCATATAGGAAATATAAGACTTATTGGAAAAGCATGTTATAAACTTCTGAAACATTGGTGTTTCATATTTTAGAGCAGTCACTGCAATTTATGAAATAAATCAGTTAAATCTGTATGTGGGAGTGTGTGTGAAAAAAATCAGATGTAACCCTCTGTGTAATCCATAACATTTTCATAAGTAACTGTAATTTAATTACACATTTTTCTTAGTAACTGTAACTAAATACAATTACTTTTATTTTGTAATTAAATTACGTAATACCAATGTTTGATGTGTAGATTGATTTTTCCTCTCGAAACTGTGTCTCAAGCGCATTCTCTCATCACCGTTGCGCGTGAATATGACTAATCACAACAACAGCAAGGGTAGTGTTGCCAGCGCCCATCTTGCCAGCGGCCAAGAGAGTGCGGTTCGGGTACGCAGTGCCTCCCAATTCACCTCTAACCAGCATATTGGCTAGTGGATTTTGAATACCTGAGCCACTCCCCGTGCATATGGGTATAAAAGGGCGACAGGTGCATCCACTCATCAGATTTTTGCTTCGAAGCCGAGTGGAGAAGTGTGCTGATCTCCACAAAAGCCTTCATCTTTTATTTTGTTCCTGGTTTACGTCATGGTGCAGTCAACGGAGTCCCTCTCAGCAGCGATTCCCCTGGGCACTTCAACTAAAAGAGCAAATTCTAATAGAGCAAATAACGGACGGTCGCGTCTTTTTCAAGATACCGTTCCGTCCGTGTCCTCTTGGTTGCAGTCATTTCCTGTTCCTACGGGCCGGGGTGCCCTTAGAACAATTTTCCCTGCATGTTGTTGTCACAACGGATACCTCCAGTATGGGCTCGGGCGCTACATGCAACGGGCAGGCAGCCTCGGGGCTCTGGTCCGTACGGACAACACTGCGGCTATCTCGTACATCAACCGGTTCGTAAGTCTACAATCCCGCCGCATGTCACAGCTCAAGCTCCCTGCATGGCCGCCCGAGCTCCCTGCTCGTAGGTCCCAGAACGGGCGCTGCCCTGAAGGTCTCCTGTCTCCGTGTCCCTTGACACTGTCTCCAGAGCGCCCACCCCCCCTTCCTGTTGGATGTTGCACGGCGCGGGACGCGCCTTTGGGGAAGGGGGAGTAATTGTCAGACTTGTGTCCCCGTGTCTTGTGTTTCCACGTGTTCCCAGTGTTTCCATGCCCATTTTTTTTTTTCCTGTTCATTGTGAGTTTATTTAGTCCCAGCCGTGTTTTGATTATGTTCCAGGTGTTACTCGTTAGTTCTGTCTATTTATAGTGTTTTCTGCTCCATGTTTCCTGTTGGCTGTTAAACGTCATTTGTGTGCATCAGATCTCCTGCGTTTTCCATGTACCTGTGTTCCTTGGCATTTTAATTTCTATTAAAGATGTTGTGACGTTATTTCCTGGTGACCATGACAGTAATAAGTGAATATGGTAATTCCATTTTTGGAGTTAGTTGAGGTTAATCATCCTCTGGTGAGATTTTGATTTCATCTAAGTCTCTGTGGCTATAATTCAGCTGTAGTTTTTGTGTTTCTGCTCACCTCTTAATTTTGTTCTGCTCTTGCTGTTCCTCTTATCCTCAGTGATTCTGCCTGTTAACTGCAGGTGTCATCACTAATGTTCAGTCATCACTTGTAGAGTGAACCTACTTTATTTCACTAACTACAACACTGCCTCGGTGCCCCATTTTCTTCTCTGTAGATCAGGACCATATGAAAACTGAACAGTGTTTGTTTAGCACTGGGGATTTTACAGTGTAAACATGTAACCAGCAACATGTGTTTATCTTTATTAAATAATTTAGTAAAAATAATTGGGAAAAGTGATCTTTAATTAACAAACACAAACTAAGAAACGTGATATGTAACACATACACAAGTTTTGTTGGGGTCTTGCCGGAATCATATCATCACCCAAAAGACAGCAAATGCTGGTCCACCAGCACACCAGCATCCCAAACTAGTCCTAGCATGCAAAACACCATGCTGGTCCACCAGCACACCTGCTTACCGTACTGTGGACTAGCAAACCAGCAACCAACATCCCATGTGTGTCCCAGCATGCAAAACATACCTTATTATGGTAACCAGGCCCGGCGTCAGGGGGGAGCAAAAGGGGCACTGCCCCCTCAGAAACAATTTGTGCCCCCTCAGTTTTCTTAAACTTATTTATTTAAACCGTTAATGGATAATTAATTGGAGGAAAATTAATAAAAATAAAGTTGTGTTCAATTTGAGCAGATCAATCAGCTTCTGACTTGAAGCAGTAT
Source organism: Ptychobarbus kaznakovi (assembly GCA_027422405.1). NCBI lineage: Eukaryota > Metazoa > Chordata > Actinopteri > Cypriniformes > Cyprinidae > Ptychobarbus > Ptychobarbus kaznakovi. The sequence goes on along the minus strand of CM049804.1, from coordinate 7,518,141 downwards.
AGCCTATCAATGTAGGCTACCGCAAAAGCGAATTGCGAGCAGACACGGGTTATGGTCATCGCAGTTTCTCCAGTGGGGGTGACTGCACAAGCTCTAATGATGACAGCCCCCACCCCAGCTCAACGTGATTTTTGCCCCCTGTAGAAATTGAAATGCAGAAATTGAAATTGAAATGCTGACTGAGGTGCCCTGGCGCCGGCCCTGATGGTAACAAATGCTGTATTTTTCAGCAGGGGACATTAAATGGGTGCCTTAAACAAATCTTAAGGAGAATTTCAGTTTGACTTACCTGCACGTCCTTGAAACCCAGGTTCTCCTGGAGACCCCGGCAACCCACTGACACCTTTCTCGCCTGGTTTCCCTGGACTGCCTGCTCAGAAAATTAAATTATTGGTATTATAATAAAATATCATATTATTCTCCCAATGTGTTAATAGCACTGGCTGGTAAACAAGAGTATTTCAATGTAATTTGGATTAGTCATTATAATCATCTTGCCTGGGTAACCAATCAATCCTGTGTCTCCTTTAAGTCCTTGAGTTCCAGGAGTTCCTGGGATGCCCATTGTACCCTCCTGTCCCTTCTGGCCAAGTTCACCAGGGAAACCAGGGGCACCAACAGTTCCCTGTGAGTATGAGATGTAGGCAGAGGTGGAAAGTAACGAATTACATTTACTCGCGTTACTATAATTGAGTAGTTTTTTTGTGTACTTTTACTTTTTAAAGTAATTTTTTGAATCTGTAATTTTACTTTTACTGAAGTATATTCGCTACGTTTTAAAACACATGAATTACTGAGTAAAAAATAAATACAAAAATCGCTCCCTGGAAACTACTGCAGTAAATAATGGGCAGGAGAACAAACCTGTGGCTTGGGTATACAACAATACCTTGTATGGGTCAAAATTATAAATGTTTCTTTTATGCCAAAAATCATTTGGATATTAAGTAAAGATCATGTTCCATGAAGATATTTTGTAAATGTCCTACTGTAAATATATCAAAACTAAATTTTTGACTAGTAATATGCATTGCAAAGAACTTCATTTGGACAACTTTAAAGGAGATGTTCTCAATATGTTTATTTTTTGCACCCTCAGATTCCAGATTTTCAAATATTGTCCTATCATACATCAATGTAAATATTATTTATTCAGCTTTAAGATGATGTATAAATCTCAAGTTAGGAAAATGTACCCCTATGACTGGTTTTGTGGTCCAGGGTCACATTTTATGTCTTATTTATCAAAACATTATTTCTGCATTTGTAACTGCAGGCTAAATGCATTCATGTCAGTGTGTAAATGCATCTAAATGCCACTTCAGAAGAAGCTTCTGCATTTCCTCTGCATTGCAAAGATGAATTTAGTTGATACTGATTTAATGTGCCTGGTAACAGGCCAAATGTGTTATTATTCTAATTAACTGATTCCTTTAATTAAAAACAACTAGTTTGAGATTTATAGGCCTATCCCAGGTGTGTCAAACTCAGTTCCTGGAGGGCCACAGCCCTGCAGAGTTTAGTTCCAACCCTGCTCCAATACACACACCATGTAGTTTTCAAATAAGCCTAAATGATTAGTTTAGCTGTATCAGATGTGTTTAATTAAGGTTATATCTATACTGTGTATGGCTGTGGCCCTCCAGGAACTGAGTTTGACACCCTTGGTCTATCCCATTTTTTCGTCCCTCCCACTGTTAAAATGTAACTAAGTCATTTTTACTCTGAGTAAATTTTAAATGAGCTACTTTTTACTTTTACTTGAGTAGATTTTTAGACTGGTACTTTTACTTAAGTAAAATTTAATTAATGTAATGGTACATTTACTTGAGTAGAATATTTTCATACTCTTTCCACCTCTGGATGTAGGCTATGTTAACACTGTCAGTTTTGGGGATTGACAACTGCATTTACTTATAGGTCCCGTTCACACAGCAACTTACAGTTGCGTTTGGAATACTGTCTGTATGAACGTGCAACGGGAGTCGAGCCCATATTCCTTACCAGTAACCATAGTGACAGTGACCAATGTAATATCAAAGATGGCGACGTACATAAAACTGAAAGTCTTATCACTTTCTGACATGACAATCCAATCGAGCCACGAGTTCATCCGTCAAGTCTTCATTAACCGACAGCAGCTTTTATATTTGGGTGGAGAGTGGAGCATTTGAGTCGTGTGCAGAAAATACAACTGTTATGGGAGCGGCTCTGATGAGAAAAACTGACTGGATATAAAACTTTCAAACGAAACACAAAAACATGACTAACAACCATATTCTGATGCTGTGTGAACATGGTCATAAGTATAAGATGAGACCAAGGAAGACATACTGTATTGTTAATGTGCAAATTTTTATACTTGATATTTAAACTCATACAACAACACAAACCTTCTCTCCAGGGGGGCCAGGGATGCCTATTCCTGCTGCACCAGGCTCTCCTTTGTCTCCTTTGGTGCCATCATCACCCTTAAATCCAGGGTGACCCAGTGACCCACCAACACCTTTAATACCTTTCGGCCCCATTGAACCTAAAGAACCACAAAATGTTCACTGATGAACACAAATTGTTCATAAAACGACATAAACAATATTACCATAATTTTCCACATTAACATTACACTAAAGCTTGGTGTAACAACCATAGTTAAAAAAATAATCATTAAATATAACAAAACTGCTTCACTGATTAATAATATTTGAAAAATCTTAATATGAAAAGTCATGTGATGCAACCAACACGCAGGTATATAATATAGGAAATTATACCCAGCAGACCCGTTTTTCAAAAACATAAAGCAAAAAAAAAAATACATGCAGAAGTGGAGAGCACTATATTTACCTGGGTAGCCCATGTCTCCTCTTGGACCTGGGTCTCCAAGTTCTCCAGTTTGTCCTGACTCCCCGGGGACTCCAGGGTCTCCTTTTTCACCTGCAGTGAAGCCGCAGTAATCAAATAATGCCCTCATGATACCATTATTGAATCGTGTTACTTAACAGCAACTATACAGTTAATTTGACTTCAGATTATTGCCTGGAAGCTAACCCAGGCACGTGATCAGATAGAGACAAAAAAGAAGGAAAATCTGACCACAAGCCACGCACCCAGCACTTATTATAAAAAATATATATATTAGCACATTAAAATATATGATCTTATATTGTAATAATAAATACTATTGTCCTGTAAAAAATAAAAGCAGCATTTAATAATCATAATAACAATATAATATAACATAATATAATAAAGTACTATAATACATTATAGTAAAGTATATAGAATTGTTATTATTATTAAAATACCTGCCAAAAGTTTGGAAACGTTAGTTATTAATGATTTTTAAATAAATATCTTCTGCTCATCAAGGTTGAATTTATTTGATCAAAAAAAGTAAAAAAAAACAGCAATATTTTGAAATATTATTACAAAAAAAAAAAAATGTTTTCAGTTTTAATCTATTATAAAATGTAATGTTATTCCTGTGATGCAAAGCAGAATTTTCTTCATCATTACTCCAGTTTTCGGTGTCACATGATCTTTTAGAAATCATTAAAATTTATTTGAATCTCAAGAAACATTTATATTTTTTATCAATGTTGAAAACAATGATGCTGCTTCATATTTTGTGTGGAAATGGTGATACACTATATTTTTCTGGATTTTTTGATAAATATAAAGTTTAATGAACAGAAAATATTTGCATTTGTCAAATATATTAATAACATGTACAACGAATGTTGCGTTCCCAAATGCAAATAAGCAGCTTGAACCAAGCGCGGCTTGGAGTGAATCGAAACTAAAAACAGTACTGTAACAGCAGACATGTAGCACGTCAGACTACAGCCTATTATATAATTACATCAAAACCGTTGTGAATTTTATGACAGCACTAGCAATCTCAAATTCTCACATTCATAAAAAGTCACCGGGTCCAGTCACACGTTTCAGTGCTGAATCTACTCAGGCCCGTTTGGTGCTTTGAATCATTTGAAGGCTTTTAAATATCCTGCAGATGGTGCCGCGAGCTCATGCAGCGCTCTCAAGACCATTCCATCCATGATGTTTTAGAAAACAATCTTTTTGCAGTTTATTTAGGTATTTAGTTTATTTAGGTAATAACTTAAGCTTAATAGCTTTTGTTATTTGTCAATTACATCCCTGCTAACCTGGCTGTCCGGGTGAACCTGGCATTCCATCTTTTCCTGGCATTCCAGAGTCTCCAGCCGTTCCAGGAAACCCCTGTTCTCCGGTATGACCAGGATCACCTGATAGACAAGGTTAATATATAAAGACTAATAAGTTAATAGTTCACTGAATTTCAACATAAATCAGTAAAATATTTGATGACGATCAGACACCAGAAGAAGCCAACAATCCAGAGATGTCTGCTTCCTTAAAACATTTTATTGCATCTGTTTAGATCAGTGGTTCTCAACCCGCGGTCCATTCTGAACATAATTTAAAAATAACTTTCAGTTTTACAATTAATTTTAGTTTTTACATTAATAAAAAAAAATACTAAACAAATATAAGCTATAATGTTTTTGTTATGTAAAATTATTTTGTTTTCATATATTATTTTCCAAAATGAGCAGACCTATGTACTCACATAGTTAATGTTACGCATTTAACGAACACTTACAAGAGCGCACTTTGGCAGAATTCAATTCAAATAGTCATCAGCAGCCATTAGTTGTGTATAATTGAGCATCAGAATGGACAAATTTGTTAAGGGAGAAAACGAAATGTGGAAAATGCCAGCGAAGGAACGCATTCAAACAAGAATAGAGCTCCTGCAGTCATGTGACCCATTCTGTGTACACCACCATGCTGGCAGGCAAGAAAAGCCGGGAGCGAATATGAAATTAATGGTGCCAGCTCACTGCGCACTTTAATTCAAAAGACATAGACCTGTACATAGCAAAACTTAATAGATTAAACATAACAGATCCCTATAATGCCCTCGGGGTGCTTTTAATGTGTATTAATATATAAACGGATAGATTTCCTGACCTGCAGTATCCTGATATGTACAACTACCTCATCAACTTTCCCTCCTAACGTTACTCCGGAGACTCTTTAAAAGCCTACAAAAGCCAAATGGACAAATGGACGCAATCTAATTTTTTTATGAATATTCAGGAGTCTGCTAAAACCACAGACTGTAAAATGTCGTCACTGGAAGGGTAAGTCAGCTGTGTTGTTAGCTAAAGTATTCAACCCTAGCTGTCCTAGGTAGTCAGCATAATTATATCACTGTGAGTACAGTAGACATCATAAATGTCATGAAATCTTACCCGTTTAATCCCAAATGTTGTGTGTTATCACGTTTTATTGCAGTGAACCATTTAAAAATGATTTCCCCTTTGATTTATGGGAAAATTTTGTATATAGGAAAATGCATATTTTCAATTAAAGATAACTTATAGCTTTAATATGGGCTGCTTTTGGTGCTGGATACTTTTTTATTGGTCATTTTGGGTGTTTTGCGAATAAAGTAGGCTACAAGGTTAAGAAGCTTACTTAAATGGAACATGTTTTTTCTCTATTTTGTAGTGAAAGACGGTTTCCCATATTGATCACGTCTCGGCTAGATTGCATGTTTTCTTGCGCGGCTGGATGTTGGACTCATGAAAAATAATCACAAAATTTACTGTAGTCAAAACACGGACTGGATTGGCATTATTAGCGCGAGCGCTGCTTATTGTGAAGCGGGAGCGGCCAGCCGGCAGATGAGCCTTCCTTGAACAGCTATGTTCAGGACTTTCTGATTTACTTAACGAATACTGCGTGAGGGGGCGAGAAACTGGCCAAGGGAGGTCACGTACGGGACACATAAATTAAGCCCAATATATGGGACCTCCCGGTTAATTCGGCTTTCCCCTGCATGTTCTGGCATCCTGGCACACAGCAGCTGTCCACCGTGTTAAAATGGTGTAAGTTTTGTAAGGTCTAAATAGTCTGGTTTTAAATTATTGTTCCACTATTGTCGATACCAATGCTATGGCCGCTCTAGCGCTCTCCTGGTTGCCTGCCAAAATGTCGGAGTGTAGATTGCGTGACGTCAACCGCCGGAGCTCTATTGTTACAGCATCAGCAGTGAAGAGAGTGCTGGACTTTCGGCATCGACTTTCAGTTTGACCCGCCACTCACACTGAAGATGTTCAGGAAAAAAAAGAAACACCCATAGGCTACTACGCAGCAATCATGCTTAATTACAGAAATGTGGCAAAACATCTCTGGAGAGAACCTCAGATTATTAAATATGAAAATGCTATCCATATTTGGATCAACATAGGCTACATTTGTGAACGCACACTTTCTGCAATGTTGTGTGTCAAGTCACGCTTCCATGTGCGTCTTACAGACTGCAACTTACAATCACAACTTCATTGTGCTGTTACTCCTTTCGAGCAGAATTTCACTAAATTGGTTGGCCCCTGACAGTATCAGGTGTTTTATTAATGGTGAGTAGAATTATTTATTTATTTAAATAAATGTAATCGTTTAGATACAATAATATTTAGGCTATAAATAGTATTATAAATCTGATTGGTTTGTATGATGACGCAATATGTAAATGACATGCGTGCTGCTCGTGAGACTTGCACTTGAACCATAATGCGGCCCGGTGGAAAAAAGGTTGAGAACCACTGGTTTAGATCATCTTCAAAACATAGGACCATTAGTTTGGGTCCTGAAACCTCTATGACAAACACCTCTCTCTCTCTGTACCTCTGTCTCCGATGTCTCCTTTCTGCCCTTTCATGTGTTCCATGTCAACTTCACTCATGTTTCCAGGTGGCCCCTGTAGACCCTGCTCTCCTCTCTCACCCTTGGGACCTGGATCACCAAACACTCCCCTGACCCCAGTCAAACCATGGTCACCTGAAAGAGACAGAACAATATCATAAAGATTCAGCTAATGCAACTCTGAATATGCCCCTGTCAAAGTAGATAACAGTATATTATTTAGTGCAAATAATAAGAACTGTTTAAATGTGTGTTCTATTACCTTTTGGTCCTGACTCTCCAGGGTTTCCAACAGGACCTAAAGGTCCAGGGAGTCCTGACATTCCCATGATTCCAATGTCTCCTTTTGGACCTGACAAAAACATCAAAATATGAATCAGCTTAAGGTATGCTTAAGGTATACAAGCACATGCAAGGAGAACTCCAGGAATAATGGGTGCTCACCACGTTCACCAGAAAAGCCATCTCTTCCTGAAGGTCCTTGTTCCCCTGGCAAACCCTTAGATCCTGGTACACCTGGGACACCAGGGCTACCCCTGTCTCCTGGAGGTCCAGGCATGTCTAAACCAGGAAGGCCTTGATAACCTTTCTCTCCCTTTATACCAATCCAACCTAGGACATTATTAAGGCTTGTTACAAACCATGTAAGATGTGAACATCTAGGCAGGCGTGTGCATATATTGTACATCTTTCTAGGTTCTAATCTATAGAAAACTCACCAAGGGGTCCAGGGCCTCCAGCTGGCCCCATTGGTCCAGGTTGTCCAGGTTCTCCAAGCCCTGGAGGACCTAGTGGACCCACTGCACCACGAGCTCCAGGTGGTCCAGGATTACCTGCACATCCAAAATTAATTTAATGTTATTACACCCACTGAACACATCTCCTTTGATTTCATGCAAACCATTTATCCAACACTCTCTTCAAGTTTGAGGTGAAAACACTTGAGGCATTGAAATCATTTTCTGACACCTTCCTTAAAGGAATAGATATTCATGTCTGAACTGACCCTCATAGAAAGTGCACCTCATTGGTTAAATCCTGCCACACAGACAAATCTATAAAAACAACACACTGTTCTGCCTGACTTTCAAGACCCCACAATCAGTGTGAGAAACTCTGCATGCCATGCCAGTCTGAAAACAATAGCATCATCTAAGTCAGCCAGAAACCTGAGGAAAGTGTTTGGCATGGATCATGTACCATATGTTGGTTAGGTATGTTTTGAAGCATGACAGCTTGTTTGAGCTGGTTTAAGCTGGTCCTGAGCAGGTTATAAACTGGTTATGAGCTGGGGCAAGCACGTGACCAGCTTAAACCAGCTCATATCCAACTAAGGACCAGCTTAAACCAGCTGCCATGCTTCAAAACAAACCTTACCAGCATATACTGTTTTTTTTTCAACAGGGGTACTATGCAGTACATAGTTCCCTATTGATACTTCACTCGTACTGAATCGCTAAGACACTATGGTAAAAGTAATTTTTTCTCCTAAACCGAAGCCTTTTTCAATAACGCAGTGTAACTGCACAGCCATTGGTTTGTGCAGTATATTTAAAAAATTTCCTATGGCCACGAAGCCTGCTAAAGCCCATCAGATGGGGCCATCTGGCTATATAAGCGTTTCACCATTGGATCCTCAGATTTCTTCTCTTTTAGCGCAGACGACATTCTTCGCTGATCTACGAGACTCGAAGCCTTCTCGTCGTTGACATGCCTTGTAGTGGAACAAGCAATCTCTCAGCTCGGCTGACTCCCCACTTCCCCCCGCCTTCAGCGTCGCAGCATTTTGTGTAAATTTTGTAAATTTTGTGGCGTTGATTCAAATGCTGTGTCGTTATAGCAGCGCAGATGATGAGTGCGATTCCTGCTTGGGGAAATCCAACGCGGATGCCGCCCTCACTTGGACAAATTTTTCTCATTGCGAGAACTGTTCTCGTTTGGTGGGAGGGACGACGAGCTGCTCGATAACAGCATGTCATTAGCAACCTCGGATGCAGTGGAGCTTTCGGGCACTGTTAATGACCCTACCCTCTTGCCGTCGTCCGAACCCAGTGACTCAAAACCCAGGATGCATGTCAAACTATTCCACATCCTCTCAAAAGCGGTCGAAGAGCTGGGATTGGAGTGGTCTTCCCCGGAAGAGGAAGAGTCTGTGACCGCGCACCTCTGCCCGCCCACTGTCATCAGGTGGAAAGGTTGCTCACCCCTCCAAGCCGTTCTGGACATCGTCCACCCTAGCTGGATGAGCATACTCCTTGGTGGTGCTCAAGGAAAAGGTCACCTTCCTCGACTCTCTGGTCTCTCCCACTGACCTGTTTGGACCTACGGTTGAGGGATTCGCTGAATGCTTCACCATTGCACAGAAGTCGTTGAAATCAATGCAGCCCTTCTTGCCAAAGCATTCCAGCTCTGCATCTGCAACGAAGCCTGCACCTGCTGCCACCGCCACCCAGCCAGTTAAGCCTGAGTCTTCCCGTTTCCTGAGCTTTAGGGCCCCCCAGCCCAAGGTAGCGTTGGCCCAACGCAGGTGCCCGTAGCGTTCGAGGAACGGCAACGCAGGTGCTCATCCTGATCTGTGGGACCTTGCGCTACGAGGTGATACATTTACTGGCAAAAGGAGCCATGGAAGTGGTTCCTCCAGCTCAGAGCAAGTCGAGTTTCTACAGCCGTTACTTCCTCGTCCCCAAAAAGGATGGCGACTTCAAGGGAGTGGCTTATCAATAAACAGTCCTTTGGCTTCTCGCACTTTCACAAGACCGCATTAGATATAATGAGTTGAGATGGGAAAAGTGGACATCGCGTTGGTTTCATACGGATTACTTTCATACAGATTAACAGAGAATATTTGTTTTGGATGTGACTTTCATTTAGACATTTCAAGCTTTCTATGCATATATTTATCATGGCTTTGAGGCAAGTAATCGTGGAAATTCATGTTGTTTTAGTTACGTGTCTGTGAATAGAGGTACCTTATTCTTATCAAAACTGATGGAGTATTTTTAGTTATTTTCGCGGTCATAAAGAGAATACGAGACAGACCGCACTGGTGCGGGCTTCGACCCCAGGGGGTTAACTTCGCAATGAGATCTGCTCTGAACAGCTGGTAGCCTGGCAGATGAAGCGTGTTACCTGTAATGGCTTCACTCAGCCAGGTTTCAGTGAAGCACAGTGCAGCAGAGTTTGAAAAGTCCTTGTTGGTGCGGGGCAGGAGAAGAAGTTCATCCGTTTTGTTAAGAAGGGTCCAGACATTCGCGAGATGAATGCTTGGGAGCGCAGTTCGAAAGCCGCGCATGGATATTAACCAGGGCGCCGCCGTGTTAGAATTCCTGGGATTCAGGGTCAAATTTGCAAAGAGCACATTGTATCCCAGTCAATAAATTCCGTTCCTGGGAGCAGTTTTCGACTGAGACCAAATGAAGGTGGTAGTCACGCCAGAACGTACTCTGGCCATTCAGCGGCTCGCGACCTCTATCAAAATCAGAGCCTCTCGCCCCTCAAGACATTTTAGAAAATGCTGGGCCTCCAGTATCTCCGCTACTACAGCTGGGACTGCTTCGTATGTGGCCCCATCAGTACTTGCTGAAACTATGGGTTCCATCCCATGCATGGCATCATGCACACTTATGTATCAAGGTAGAACCAGGCCTGTGTAACAGCTTTGGCCCCTTGGAAAAACTCTCAGTGGATGGAGCAGGGCGTGGTCTTGGGGATGGTATGCAGGAGAAAGGTTGTCTTGACAGATGTTTCCAACACGGGTTGGGGAGCTCTGTGCGATGGCAAGCCGATTTTTGGCCATTGGTCGAAAGCAGAGGAAGGGCTACACATCAACTGCATGGAAATGCTGGCAGTGTTTCGGGCCCTTCAGATCTTCTTGTCGGACCTAAGGGGACACCATGTTCATGACTGTGGTGTCCTACACAAATCGCCATGGAGTACTCTCCTCGAAGCACCTCTTTCATTCTGGTAGAGCGCCTCTTGGAATGGGATCAGCTCATCTTGCATTCGTTGAGACCAACGCATGTACCGGGCAAATTACTGATTTGTCATGGAGCAATGTGCCTTCAGATGAGCGAATGCTCCATTCGTAGGCAGTTCAGAAAATCTAGAAGATCTTTGGCAAGGCAGAGGTCCATCTCTTCACCTCAGAAGCCAACTCTCATTGCCCAACTCATTATTCGAAGGACATGACAGGCCCAACATTCTCCTTTACGCTTTTACCCAGATCGCACTGATCCCTATGGTAATAAGGCCGGCCAGGGAAAAAGAACACAAAGTTCTCCTGGCGGCCCCGCTCTGGAGAAACCAACATTGGTTCTCAGAGCTGTATCAGCTGCTCGTAGCAGCCTCGTGGCAGGATCTCCTCTCTCAGGCGAACAGGACAATATGGCACCTCCAGCCCGAGCTGTGGGCTCTGCTCCTCTGGCCTCTTGATGGGAGCCTGCAAATCTCCCCGGGCATGTTCTAAACACTATTTCTCAGGCTAGAGCTCCGTCTTCAAGACACCTCTATGCCCTTAACCCTCTGGGGTTGACAAACATGCCGGCGCATTTTGTGGCATTTTTTGTGATACCAAATCCCAAAAGGAACTTAAATTACTCATTTTTGATCATACAGATAAGAGCAATAAATCAATCAAATCTGTAAAAGGTCTACTTTTTCTGGCATTAGCATCGGTCAAGCGAATGGGAGACTTGCTCTCTGTGAGCCCTTCTTGCTTTCAGTTTGGGCCAAATGACTCTAAATTCATCCTGGAACCAATATATGGTTATATACCTAAGGTGCTATCAACGGCATTTAAACCACAAGTTATTACGCTATCTGCACTTCCTCCCTCAGAAGAGGACCAGGATTTGAATTTGCTCTGCCCCATCAGGGCGCTGAGAATTTACATTGAGCGTTGCGCCCATTTAGACAGTCAGAACAACTCTTTGTTTGCTTTGGTGGCCGTACCAAAGGGCATCCAGTCACGAAGCAGAGACTTTACAGGTGGATAGTTGATGCTATTACGCTAACTTACTCTTCCTTGTGCCTGCAATGCCCCGTTGGAGTATGAGCCCACTCCACCAGAGGCATCACCTCTTCTTGGGCATGGTCTAGTGGTGTGTCCATCACAGAGATTTGTACGGCGGCCGGCTGGGCCTTGCCGTCCAAATTTGCTTGGTTTTATAAACTGGACATCCATGCCTTACAGGCGAGGGACCTTTCTGCATAGTTGACATGCACCTGCCATAGGCAGGACCATCTCTGAGCAGGGTTGGGCATAACATGCTCAAACTGGCCAGGATTGCTTACTTGTACACTCCTGGCCTCTGGAGTGCCGAGGCTATATGAGTCTTCTTGAACGATCACCCAGGTCGGGCACAACCCCTGTGAATTTTTATTATGCTTGTCTCTCTGGGCCCCTTAGGTGCTTAGGGCAAGTTTACATATATTAGTCGTTCCTCTACCATAGCACGGCGTGATTGTACTGGTTCCCATAGAGTCTTAGCGACACAGTACGAGTGAAGTATTGATAGGGAACGTACTCGGTTACTATTGTAACCTCGGTTTCCTGAAATACAGGAATGAGTACTGCATTGCTGGCTGTGCTATGAAGCTGCACGACTCCGTCGTCACTTCAGTCGAAGTAACCTGAGGATCCTATGGTGAAACGCCCACTTATATAGCCAGATGGCCCCGCCCATTCTGGCGGGCTCTCGCAGGATTCGTGGCCATAGGCTCGTGTAGCACCGCTGCCAAGCTATTGGTCCGTTTTTAAATATACTGCACAAACCAATAGCCATGCAGTTACACTGCGTTATTGAAAAAGGCTTCAGTTTAAGAGAAAGTGGACTTTTTCCCATAGCGTCTCAGCAATGCAGTACCCGTTCCCGTATCTCAGGGAACCGAGGTTACATTAGAAACCGAGTACGATATCCACTCAACAACTCAAGAAAAGCTGACGGTTTCTTGTCCAGGCATGTGTCACTACAAGAATTGACTACTGAAATGCTCTATTGTCCTTCAAGCAAGCACGATACAACCTATGAAAAGTATTCAGAACATGTCTAGTCTTCAGTCAGAGGCCCTTTCACAACTTTTCCCATAGCTTTAGAGCACTGTTCAACTTGTTTTCCTCCCTGTTTGTCAGCTTTTCAAAGCACAGTGAAAGTTCATCAGACAGTTTGCGTTATCTGCAATGACTGGATGATTTTGAAAATCATTAGTCTCACCCAATGTTTGGTTGGTGTGCTTTCCTTAAACAATTTTGTAATTGCCAATTTTTATGTCAAAATTGTCCCAGGAAAAGATCAAACTGGCAATTGTTTGGACTGAAATAAGACTGGAACCTAGGGTTATCTTCCTTAGTTCTTCAAATTATTTAAATTGACCAACAGTTTCCCCAGATAGTTAATTTTTGTAAAGAAACCAACAAATGGCAATGCATCAGTAAAACCAAACCAACAGGATACTTTTCAAATGCTCAGATGTTTTAACTATTTTGTTAACAACTTCTGAACTCAATTATAATGAAAAAATTGTCTGCTAAAAGTTCCTTAGTCAGCTCTAAAAGGAAGCACTTTCAGAACATCTGGTAAACAGTCTATTCAAAAGTATTATGAGAAGCCAAGACAGTAAAATGTACCTTTGATTCCCTGTAGTCCAGGTGACCCAGTACGTCCCTCAGTTCCAGGAACCCCTGGCATTCCAGGATTACCCTTCTCCCCTGGAAATCCTGGCACTCCTGGCTGACCTATGCCACCTTTAGGACCAGGAAGACCCCTGCCAGCTTCACCCTATATATGATTAAGTTTAAGGTCAATGAAAAGGTGATATAATATCTTATCCTTTTCTACACAACAATAATACATAAAAAGTATAAATGACATCCACCATACTTTTTGCCCAGGTGTCCCTGCACGACCAGGCAAGCCATCCTGACCTGATCGACCAGGCTCTCCTGGAATCCCAGTGGGGCCTGGAATCCCAGAGTATCCTAGAAGAGGGAAAGATGGACAGTTAGAAAGGTGATAGAGTCTAGATTAGATAATTGAAACCCAATTTGACACCCATTTATGTAAAAGTAATTCTCACTACATTCAGAATATAGATTAACGTGTGAATTCATGGAAATCTAGAATCTCAGCTACTTTATCTGATTTATCAATGATGAATTTAAAATGTTTAAAAGTTAAATGTGCAGAGTGTTAGTGCAGTTCACCTTTAACGGGTTATTCCACCCCAAAATTAAAATGTTGTCATTATTCACTTACCCACATGTCGTTCCAACTCCATGAAATCTTTGTTCGTCTTCGGAACACAATTTAAGATATTTTAGATACAAACCTGGAGGCTTGTGACTGTCCCATTGACTGCCAAGTAAGTAGAACAGTCGAGGTCCAGAAAAGTATGAAAATCATCGCCAGGGTAGTCCATATGCCATCAGGGGTTAAATCTAAATTTTATGAAGCGACGAGAATAAATGTTTGCAATTTTTGTATGCAAATAAAATACAAATAAAAAACGTTTTGCCTCAATGCTATTCTCATTCAAGTCAAAGCGTAAATACATATAGAATACGCTTCCGTGCATTGAGGTGGATACAGAAGAGCATACGCTGCTTGTGTTTGGTGCATAATCTCCACAATGGCGCTACAGTGACGAAGAGAGTCAGAGAGGAGACGAATTGTTGAAAAAAAAATATTTTTAATTTCTTTGTGTACAAAAAGTATTCTTGTCGCTTTATAAAATTCAGATTGAACCCCTGATGGCAGATAGACTACCCTGGCGATGCTTTTCATACTTTCCTGGACCTTGACACTGTTACTTACTTGGCACAGTCACAAGCCTGCCGGTTTTTATCTAAAATATCTTAAATTGTGTTCCGAAGACGAACAAAGCTTTTATGGAGTTGAAACGACATTCGGGCAAGTGAATAATGACAAAATGTTTCATGTTGGGGTGGAGACACCCTTTAAACAAAATTTGACACTCATAGACAATATATATTGTACATGCCTTTTGGTCCTGGGGGCCCAGGAAGGCCGATTCCTGGCAGTCCAGGGTCACCTTTGCCTCCTTGTAATCCTGAAACTCCATGTTCACCTGGAAAACCTGTGTCACCTGAGTGATAAAGTGAAAGAGACGTCAACACAACCAGCTCTGCATCAGAGCACTGAGTCCAGTTTTTGGGCAGGATGACACATTAGCACAACCTGAATTTACCTTGAAGTCCAGGCCTGCCAGTCTCTCCACGAGGTCCTGGGGCACCCTGAGGTCCAGGTAAACTTATAGTTTTACCAGATTCGCCTTTTGCTCCTACAGAGACATTTGAGATTGTGATTATTTTAAAGAGCAGAACAATGATATCCAGTGGATAAGCACATTTTAGTCTAAATCACTGACCTGGTAATCCTGGCCTTCCTGGTGCACCAAACAAACCTGCTGAGCCTTTTTCACCAGGTTCACCTGGCCGACCTGTGCCTGGAAGACCTGGGGGACCTCTCTCACCTGCAGGGCCGGGAAGACCACGATCTCCATCCAGGCCACGATCACCCTTCATGCCAAATCTAGCCTAACAACAGAAAAATATGTTTGAATCAAAACAGCAGATATTCAAAGATTAATAAAACATTGCAGTATAGAATTTGGGGTTCAGATACACTGTAAATTAGATATAAAAGTGGATTCAACTTTTTGTCAAGTCTGTTTTGGTGGATCTTTCAGACTTTATACTCACAGGCTCTCCCTTTGGTCCAGGTTGCCCTGGCTGGCCGTCTTTTCCTGGGAACCCATCAACACCTGGAAATCCTCTGTCTCCAGTAGTACCAGGTAAACCTTTATCTCCTTTCAGCCCTGGAGCCACATTGACATCCCCAGGTGCACCATGAGCGCCAGGGACACCCATTAAACCTGGAGAGCCATCTGGACCCTAAAGTTCAAGGACAAGCAAAAAGAAAGGTCAAATATATATTGACATTTTTGTAGTGGATTCTGTAGTGTTTTCATCCACATTTATATTTGTCACCAGGGGCGCCATAACGGAGGGGAAGGTTAGGACGATTCCAAGGGCCCAACAAGGTAGAGGGGTCCCAAACACGATTTCTACCAAGGGGAAAAAGCTTACTAGAGAAATTGAATAACCTAATGTAATATAAAACAGCATAGTCTTCACTGTAAGAAATAAACTTTCTTTGTTTCTTATTAAAGCTACAAAAGTCCTTCAGTCAAGAGCAGAGAGTGATTTTGAATTTGTCTTTTGTTGTTTGATTATTAATATAAATCACACAATCGGCAGCAGGAATATAGCGCGCTGTCACTTTAAGAGCCGCACGGATCCAATTTACTGTTACACAAGTATTTTCATCCTCAACACTTTACGTTCATTTATTACATAACCGACAAGGGTTTACATGAATAATCACTAGCTGCCACATTTTGACACATTTTTGCGTGTATTTGACTGTTTAGGCACTAAAAGATGACTTTACATGTCCGGGTTGTGTTCTGTCTCTGAGCGCATACATGATAATCTTCCTGAGGAACCGCATGTTCTCTGTCACACTTTTAAAAACAAAAATACATCCAATCAACTTAAATAAATCAAGCTCGTCCCATTTACTAGAGTCTTGTTACATGATTTTACTGATTTGCACATGAAATTGGACTTTAATGGAGGAGCGAAAGAGCACAGCTGGAAAGGGGGCGGAATGGGGCGCAATAATTATTTTATCTCGATTACTGTATTTTCATAATCGTTGGAGGCCGAAATCGAAACTGATTTTTGATTAATTGCACAGCCCTATATTCGCACTAGACACTTTTCACACGTTACTATGTGTTCATAATAATCCCACAAAAAGAACTCAATAGTATATGTATGTTTACATGCTCATGCACTAAAAATCACCTTACACTGTTCCCCAGCTAGCTGCTTGACTTACGATGTTTTCTCTCTGCACATGTACAGTATTCATTTGAAGCATTTGTACAGTTTGTATAATTTGTATTTTTGTAGTCTATGTATAGGTTAACATTTATATACAGTATATGTATAGTCAAAATCTGTCAGTAGGTTAGTTGTGTATGGGTTTATTTTGTTATTTTTTACTTCATTGTTCTATGTCTGTATTTATGTAGCACCGTGGTCCTGTGAGGCACAATGTTTCGTTTCACTGTATGTACCCACATGTAGCGGGATGACAATTAAGCTCAACTTGACTTGACTTGACTTATATTCAGGGTGCCACAAAAAAATTACATACTAATTAATAAATGTTTAATTAGGATCGAAAATGTACATACAGGTATACCAGCAGGCCCAGGAAGTCCTGTCACACCCTTCTCTCCTTTACTTCCTGCTAGTCCAGGATGACCTAAAATGAAAACATCCAGGGTGATGCATAATCTCAGAAAAAGAACAAATATACCAAAACAAAGCCTTGCTCTTTGCTTTTCACCTTGCTGACCCTTTGGTCCTAGAGGACCAGGCAAACCTGGTGGCCCGGAAACAGGGCACTCTGTGCATGTTTCACCTTGATCACCTGAAAGAAAAAGAGCAGACAAAACTCAAGTTTTGACAAACCAAAACTACAGTAAACAAATGGATGATTGAATAACCTCCTCACCTTTCTGTCCTATCTCTCCTAGCAACCCAGGAGGTCCAGGAGGGCCTTTAGCTCCTTTTTCAATATTACAGTCTTCATCTAAAATAGAAATAACAATGCCAGTGACACTTTGGAATGGACAATCAAAAGAACCACACAATAATCTTTATACGTTTTGTCTCCTCACTACTAGCCTTTCACTTAATGGATTAAGTGAATATGTATATCTCATGTCTCTCTTTACATTGACATGGTCACTTCTTTCTTTCCATGAATTTGCGGAATTATATTACAGCATGACAAAAAAAGGGTTGTTTTTGTTTAAGAGGTTCTTACTGATCTGTCCTGGCGGTCCAGGGGGGCCAGGTTCTCCATCAGCTCCACTTGGACCTTCAAGAGATTGTCCATCAACTCCTTTATCTCCCTTCTGGCCAATCTCTCCAGGGAAGCCAGGAGGTCCAGGAGGACCAGGAATATACCGGCCTGCAGTAAACCATGATCATGAAGAAAATTGATCATTTTTGTAAACTACTACATTATGGCGACCTAATTCTAACAATTGATCAGAGTGTGCTTTTCTCACCTGGGGGACCAGAATCTCCACGCTCTCCTGGATAACCTGATGAATGAAGAAAACAGATAAACAAATAAAGACACTGTAGAATTCAACAGTACAACCGGATACTGACAATACAATATTCAGACATCACCTGTCTCGCCTTCTGCTCCAGGGGGGCCAGGAGGACCAGGAGGGCCAGGACGACCACCACCCTGTAAGATAAATAGTTTAATTAGCCACTACCAGTCCATAAAATAGTTTTAAGTGAATCGGGTGCGGAAGTAGTGTGTGGCTTTGATAGTCTTCAGTAGAGTTTCAGTACAGCAGGCATTATCTGAGTTTTTAGGGAGTTGGATAAACACTTACATATCCTGGTGGTCCGCTTTCTCCTTTGTCCCCCTAACATAAACAAAATTCATAATAGGTATAAATAAATAAAAATAAATTGATATATGTCTAGAGGCACATCATGACCCTTCAAGATGTAATTTCTAACCTTAAAGCCATCAAAGCCAGGAGTACCGGAGAAGCCCCGATCCCCCTATCGCAATCAAAGTGATTCAAAAAGAATCTGATTAAAGTATTTGAAATAAAACAGTATGACTAACTACAATCAAATTGAACAAAAACACATTGCTGATGAGATCTAAAGTCACTATCCAAGATGACCATACCTTTTCTCCATTCTGTCCATCTTTCCCTGCTTTCCCCTTTGAAAACATAAAGTGAAGTTCAGATTTCACATAATGTATTAAATACTATCATATGATAAGATAGTATGTCAACAATCATTACTAATACAAAACAAGATGTACAGTGAGGCCTAAAAGACACTTTATGGCTTATATGAATACAGTTGTTCAGTCCATAAGACTGAGTATTATCTTTGAAATAATCGCAAATTAAATGAGTGACATTGATAATGTGGCTCTTTGTACAGAGGTTCAAGATGCTCTATGAAGATGATCATCAGGTTTTGTGCAAATTTGTGGAGTTCATGCAGCTTGAGTGCTGATGTCTAAAGCAAAAGTGGGATAAAGCAAATACTACAGCAATCTCAACCTTTTACAGTTTTCTTCAGATAACCTTTGACTCAACTTGTTGTGCTGATAATATAATTAATAAAGGAAAAAAAAATATTACAATAGAAAAGCACATTTTCACTAGCGGTGTATGAAATTTGAATGAATGAATGAATGATGCATTTATATAGCGCTTTGTTGTGTATTGTTGTACACCCAAAGCACTTTACAATCATGTGGGGGGTCTCTCCTCAACCACCACCAGTGTGCAGCATCCACTTGGATGATGCGACGGCTGCCACAGGACAACAGCGCCAGTATGCTCACCACACACCAGCTACAGGTGGAGAGGAGAGAGAGATAAAGCCAATCAAGTGGATGGGGATTATTAGGAGGCCATGATTGACAAAGGCCAGTGGTGGGAATTTGGCCAGGACACCGGTGTTACACCCCTACCCTTTACAAGAAGTACCATGGGATTTTTAATGACCACAGAGAGTCAGGACCTCGGTTTAACGTCTCATCCGAAAGATGGACCCCATATTTGGACCCCACCGAAGGAAATAGTTCAAGCTGACTGATTTATGCTAAATGTATTGAATAAGTAAATATTTGTGTTGTTGTACAGGTCACTTACGATTGGCCCTGGTGGTCCTGGTTCACCTTTCATTCCATTTTGATGTGGTGCACAAAAACCCTTGGAAATGAGGCAAAGGCAAAATGTATTATTTTTGCTATCCTCTTTTTCACAATACGCATTGTTTCAAAGCAGCTATGATTAGACAAACTCAGAAAGTCGAAGATTTATACAAAGGTTTGTTTTACAGGTCAGACATGCACACAAACATACATGTATTATTATTATTATTATTATGTAATTACAAACTTGTATGATATTATAATATATTTTTAATATATACAAAATGTATAATAGAATTTCTAGTATTATTATAATTATAGAGTTGATTCTGTACAATGTGGTTATATTTGTATTTGGGTCCACAATTTTGTGCTGCCACTTACCCTGTCACCTTTCTCTCCTTTAGAGCCTATTTCACCCTAGAAAATATGCAAGACACATGGAATACTGAACAATGTAACTTAGATAAAATAAATGTAGCCCCCACGTAACTGGACACTTAAAACACGTACATAAAAATATTGATGATACCATACCTGTGCTCCAGGAATATAAATTGTTGTGCCAAGGCCTTCATGTTCCTCTGATCTCCCTGGTGGACCGGGGGGGCCCGTTAAACCTTTTTCTCCCTGAAAAAAAGAAACAGGAAATTATTATGATAATTAGTGAGGCTAAACCTGTAAACATGCCAATCACCTGGTGATGCAACAGGTGGGGGTGCAAATTGGGTACAGTGTTTGGTGCTTATGCTTATTGTTTGTATCACTTTGTCAGCTTCCAGTCATGTTCATTAGCAGGAAGTACTTAGGCAGATCTAGTTTATTACTTTGTTTTGTCTGGCTGAAGCATATGTTGCAAGTGCCACTAGGTTCTAATTTCAGATGATTTTTGAACCTGTGGTTCCTCACCCTTTGTCCTTTCTCACCCTCAAACGTCAGCTTGTCACCCTACAACAAGGACAGTTAAAACAGACTCTGGTCATTTCACTAAGTCTAGACTCAAATGTTATCAAATATTCAAAAGATTTCAGATGAGTGGAACAGTTACCGGCTCTCCCTTCTGGCCAAGTTCACCAGGCCTTCCCTTCAAAAAAAACATTTATGCAGTGAGATTCAGGAACAAGTTCACTGGTGTTGGTAAGTTGTGCTTTAGGCTACAATTTGTTTTAGATATTTTAACTTCAGACTCACTGGAGGTCCCAATGGTCCAAGTGGGCCGATTGGCCCTTGTTGTCCAGGATTTCCTATTAGCCCCTAAAAAGTAAATATAATGAGATAAAGTTTGGAAACAATGGAACTTGTTAACGTATACAAGAACAGACAAGACAGGAAGATATAAATAGTAGATTCATATGCTCAACATTAACACAAAGAGGTGCATGAAAATCCTTACTGGTGAACCAGGTTGTCCTGGCAAGCCCCTGTCTCCTTTTTGAGGGATGGGTACTCCAATATTACCACCTGGATCTCCCTATGGGAGGAAAATATGAGCGCACAAAAAATTCACCACACCATTTTCAAAACACATGTAAATTGCTAATGATCTATACTACTTGTGAGAATTGTTTGTTCATTAGTGATATTATATTACATCATTAGTGATATCTTCTACCATATTATCACCATTTTATAAAAGCAACTATGCACTCGAGGCTGTATGTTATATTGATTTTACCATGGTTACAGTTGTTTTAGACACTCTTCATGTTGTGCTTTCATTGTACTGTTTTCCTATTTTCAACCAGATTTATATTTTAGTATAGGTAAATGATTAATGTGTACTCTTTTTCCATGTTACCGCACCCAGATATTAAAAAAGCATGCAATTATGCTTCATAGACAGCCAAGTGTAATTAAAAACCAATGGTGAATTGCCCCTTTAAAAACACCCTATACTTGTGGTAAAATCACTGTAACATATGGCCGTTCATTGCAAAACTAAGTTAGAATAGATCTATACCTTTACTCCCTTCAAACCTGGAATACCCTGAGAAAGATTCAGAAAAAAGATTTTTGTTAAGATGGGAATCTTTTGTTGGACTGGATTAACAACATATAGTGACTTATAAAATGTAATGTAACACATGACTTAAAACTACTCATACCGATGGTCCCTGCACTCCTGGAACACCTGGAATTCCATCAAAACCACGCTCCCCCTGCGAAATACAAAATAAATCCTCAATATTCAAGCCCCGTTTACACTAGTGCATTTTCGTTGTAAAACGCATAACTTTTGCTACGGTTTCGCCTGTTGTTTACACTACTCTGGCGTTTTCGAGGTCGAAAATTGAGAATGTTGAAAACGCTGCAGACCCCGTTTTAGCTTGAAAACTCCAGGGTTGCATTTCAGTGTAAATGGACCAAAACAGTGACTTTTGAAAACGATGACGTGGTTGCCCACATTCTCTCTGCGTATCCTTGACGATCGTGTAAACAATAACATCATGCTCATTATTGTACCATAGATAGGTTTATTCCCCATTCAACTGCTCCAAGCACGTAGACACATCCACAATCTAAATAATAGGGAATCTACCTATACCTATTGTTGTACCTGCATGAATGGTCATGTGACATGCATTTTAGGTTGTGTAGTGTAGACGGCGATCGTTTTTGAAATGTAGTAAAAACACCAGTGTAGACGAGGATCGTTTTCATTTAAAAATGCTGTTTTAAAATGAAAACACACTAAACGGGCCTCAATCCCACTCAGGATATTCTGAATAATTTAAGACTATAGAAGTAGTGGCTCATCCCAATAGGCTCACTTTGCACTAAAAAAACAACAAACACCTTTGGATATTCTGAATAATTTAAGACTATATGAAGTAGTGGCTCACGTCAGCCAATAGGCTCAACTTCATGCATTGTATATACAATAATTAAAAAAAATAAAATATGAAAAAACAACAAACATGGTGTACCTTTGTTCCATTGCAGCCTGGAATTCCTTGAGGTCCTGGTGCACCTTCTAGACCTGGAAGACCCTGCAGAAAATCAAAGCAATAGCAGAAACATACAGAGTTGCAGAAAGTTTATGTTTTTCCTCAAATGTATTAATGATGATCCATTTACTTTAAAAAGAAGTTCAACTTACTGGAATACCTGGACGTCCAGGGAAACCAGCCACACCGTGTGGGCCCTACAGGAAGAAAAATCTCAACGATAAATCATGCTGTAAAAGTTAATTGTATATACAGTGTTATAGTGTTGTTATTATGTCAAATTCATTCATTTTTTATTTAGCTGCCTTATAAAATATGACTATGACATTTATGGACACTTACTCTGTTTCCTTTAAGTCCTGGAGCTCCTGTCTCTCCTGTCTCCCTGAATCACAGAAACACAGAAAAACAATTGATCTTCAGAACTTCATCTTCAAACTTCAGCAATTACATGTTTACTAGTTGCTAATTTGCTATTTGCTAAGTTCAACTTCATTACTTAGTTCGTCACCTTGCTGTTATAACTATACATAAATATAGGGTTATAGCTATAACAGCAAAGGGTTTGTCACCATTTATAAAATGGTTGGTACCCTCTGGCACGGGGCCCTGTTGCACCACCCTCCCCAGGATGGCCATGGCTGCTGCTGTAGGTTATTACTGTAGTTGTAGATTATTGGTGCTGCTGCTGCAAAGCAAGTATAGGAACTTGCTGCAAATATGGTGCTGAGAGTATTTCAGACATACTGCTGCTGCACAAGTAGCATATACAATAACTCGTAGCAGATCTATACAAGTGGAGCTGGGGAAGGTGGAGGGTTTCAGTGGAACTCTGAAAGAGCACTGCTGTGCCAACTCAAAACCCCACGCAAGCAAGATAATTCTGTAAGTAACTGCAATTCCATGTTTTCAAACAGAGATGGCGACAAAGAGGCAAACAAGACTGCAGCTTTAAAGATATATTATATGCTAAACTTAACACTTAACTTTTGTTTACAAATGTACAAAATAAGTATTGTTCATTGTTAGTTCATTTTAGCTTACTAAGTCACTCCTTTGGGTAATGTTTTGTACTTAAGCTGGACTAATGTGTGCTCATAAAAAAATTGCCGGTTCCACACATACTGTGTGAGGTGAGGTCGTTTTCATTACAGAGTTTTTATTACTGTACTAGTATGTAGGACACACACACTCTCAAAAAGGTACATGTTGGATAGCTAATTGTCTTTTAAAATGACTTCAAAATCAGTATAGTACTTTACCTTTGGTCCCATTAGCCCTGAGGGGCCCTCAGGCCCTGGTAATCCAGGAAATCCCACGAGGCCCATCATACCAGGGAGCCCAAACTCACCCTAATAAGGATGAACAAAAGATGATGACTGAAAAGAAATTGGTGTTATCCATCTTTTCTTCATAAAGCAGCATTTTTCACATTGTAAATTCCATATGCATCCCCCATACACATTCAATGATGATCTTATAGGACAGAGAATATGCTGTTAACATAACCGCACCACTAGATGGTGCAATAGATCCTTCTATGTAAGATTGGTGCTCTGACATTGGGAAAAACATACAAACTGTAATATGGCACATGTGGGTGTTTACAGAGCATCCTAAATTTCAGTATACAACAGCTTTTCATAACCCACTTGATCCCTTTTCTTATCTTTTACAAGACCCCCCCCCCCCCCTCCTTAAGTCTTATTCAACATCTTATTTTCTAGGGATTATATATCAATACATAACTTTATAAGTGCGTTAATGCAAGTGAAGGTGTCTGACAGAAACAATTATTATAAAGGAGCAATCAGAGGAAAACATACTCACCTTCGCCCCTTTAACACCACTGCAGTCACATCCACCACATGAAGAAGACCCTGAGCATCCACCCTGCAAGCAGAAAATAACTGTCAAGTTCCACACTGAACCACTGGGAGGCGTAAACACATAATATTGGCATCACCAACAGGTTCATAAGAGTATAGATGTATTTAAAAAACAAGAGCTTTGGACCACGTTATGAGCTACGCAACGGTGGCATCAGACCAATAAGTCAAAACTGGTGGAATATACTAATGATAAGAAATTAACATGACAAATGAATAACAGCTTGCATATATTCACAAAGTTGTATGTATACTTTGAAAAAAATGTAAATAAGAAAGTTGAGCTTAAAATCGTGACTGCTGTTTCTTTTCTTACATTGTGTAGTTTTGTCTAATTTTTACCATGACTACTTCTCTTACAGTAACAGGTAAGATATTTAAGTTATTTTTGCCTAATAATAATCCACATACAACACACAGTATTTACAGGCAGAGAACCTGTCTACATAGATTTCACTCAGCCAAAACATTTAGTAAGATTTCGGTTAGATGTAGACACAGGTTGCTCTTTTTATGGTGATCCTAATGAAACTGTGCTTGATATTTTGGGGGATTTTAAAGGGCAACATGCACAACAACACCAGTGCAAATAACACAGTTTATCATAAAGTGAAGTAATAGTTGTCTGGATGATTTATTCCTGCATCTGCACAGTGTTGGCAACCAACTAACTAACAATTTCAACATTACTAACTTATCTACATATTCAATAGCTGAGAAGTACCTCAATTGCTTTAAAAAAAGTGTAACTTTTCTAGAAACAATCTACTTTTTCCAATGATTATTGATGTGAGTGACGCAACCAAGAGCCACTGTACACTGTAAACTTGTGCAAGCAACTTCTCTTCTGAACGAGCAGACGTAAACAAACAAACAACCTTATTAGTTTTCTTGCCAATGTAGCGATGGAAAGTCCAATTCATTCTGGTGAATTGGTTTGTTCTAAGTGCTTCTCTCTTTTCATAATTAACATTGGAATGTCTAGTTCATTCTACTAAATTGGTTCGTCCTAAACGATTCTCTCTATGGCTAGCTCTTGAAAGTCTGATTCTTTCTAGTAAATCAGTTCATTCGGAGGGTTCTTGTAAATAAATTAATAAAAGATTTAAAGATTCAGTTCAATTGTTCTGTTATTTTACGGTTAGTTGTGTAGATATAAGTTAAAAGAATTTTAAACATGGTAAAATCACAGCTGATATTCTTCTGCTTTGTTTGTTACATGGAAAAGGAAGGTCAAGTCAAACCTATGTTTTTCAAGTATGCACTGAATATGTCTCGTAGTAACCCTCGTTCCCTGGGATGAGGCGAGACAGCTATGGTTCCCTATTATTCGTTCCAAAAGAAAGCGGTCCCATGAATTTTAGCAATTAACTGATGTATGCAGAAAGTATGTTCAGTACGCTACTCATATATAGTGGTAGACCGATTAATCGGTTTTGCCGATTAATCGGCACCGATTAGATGATTGCCGCAACTATCAGTTACCGAAGATAAAATCCATGCCGATAGTTTTCCGTTTTGCATGCACTCAGATTGTTTGGTCTATCCTGAAAGATGACAGATACCACGTGTTGTTTATTTTGACAGAGCACTGCACTGAGCGGGAAACTTCAAATGCCATTAAATACAGCCGACAGAAAATCCTGCGGCATCAGGACAGAGCGCCTGTCACATGTAGCGTTTCTATTAAATTACATTATATTTGTCCTAATATGCATTGTGAATGTAATAATGACTTCACTCTAGCTGCTATACATTTTGTATTGGCATTTTTTAGCAAAACAGTGTGTGTGTGTGTGTCACTTCGTGTGTAGTGTTATGTGTGGTGTGTGTGTGACAGAGCCCTGATACTCCCGTGTGTGTGGATTTGTGTGTGCGTGCGTGCTGTCGTGTGTGTGTGCGTGTGTGTGTGATGTGTGTGTGTGAGTTTCGTGTTGTGACGGATTCCTCTGGTTCTCCTTGCACACAGCGCTGCACTTTTCCCCTAATTTTTGCTTTTGCGCTTTTGTGTGACTAACTTTTTCTTAATTATTAGATAAGTGTTAAAATAGAAGCAAATAAAGTGTGTGAGTACACAAACAATATCCAAATGTATGTAATGGCGCGTGTGTAGATATCATAAAGATGGCCATCTTTAAGCATGACTGATGAAATTAAATGGTAATAGTGAACAATAAGAGTCCATTCGTAGCATTAATGAAAACTGTAGAAGTATTATTTCTTATTAGAGTGTTCATTTCAACATTCGCTATTGCTATTAATAGGCTACATTTTTTTTTTTGGCCATGTAACTTAATGATCAATATAATATTAATATTTTTATTAATTTGTATGAGCATCTAGTTTTATTGTCATATTTATCCCTGTTTATTGATTAATCGGTATCGGCCAGTTTCCCCAGCTATCGGTATCGGTAAAATCCACTATCGGTTCGACCTCTCCTCATATACATGTATTCGTAAAATTTTAGAAACTATAGTAATCTCCTTGTGTTCCATGCAGTTCCGTGTTGGTTCGTCGTCGTTTGATGTATGCCTTGTATCCTGCCCTGCCCTGCCTAGCCTTGTCCAGCCTTGTCCTGCCTTGTCCAGCCTGCCAGTCTGTTTTTCCCCTACGGGGTTGTTTGTGTTTGTTTTATTTTTTTATTATTAATAAAAAGCCAATTTCCTTCTGCAATTGGGTCCTCGC
Source organism: Ptychobarbus kaznakovi (assembly GCA_027422405.1). Lineage (NCBI taxonomy): Eukaryota > Metazoa > Chordata > Actinopteri > Cypriniformes > Cyprinidae > Ptychobarbus > Ptychobarbus kaznakovi. The sequence goes on along the minus strand of CM049804.1, from coordinate 7,491,054 downwards.
TCTCATCCATTCACCCCAACCCTGACACCCGGCCCCTGTGCTGTTGTCCTTTCTACGTAAAAATCTGTCAAATCATGTAACGTAAATATCGTAAAGTCTCTTGCTCGAGACTAAAAAAATGAGTTGAAAGCATAGCAAGCCGCGGAAGAGACACTGTTTCTCGAGCGCTTTCTGCGAGCGCGATTCGAGACGGAGTGAAACACGGACAAAAGCGTTTCATTCATTCGCTCATAACCACTCGAACCAAACCCCCAGGTCGACACAGTTTTGCGTAGGGCCCACAGAAGTCTAGGATTAGCTCTGGCATCAGACCAAGAATTTAACAGACCTGTTCTACTGTTAAGACTCAAATAAAGGCCTCTAAAGTCCTACTAAATATCACTGGGTGGACAGCTGGTCTAAGCATGATACTGGACCCTGGGAACCCATTTCTTCCATCCATGCATCCCTCTATCACTGCAGCCGTTCTCTCGCTCACGTGTGACTGGTGTGAGTCAGGCAGCCAAATGTCTGCACATCTGGAGAAGCAGGCCTGGCAAGGACTAACACCAGCTGCCGGGGTCGGCCTGAGACCGTGCTGCCCCCACCCGTGAGCCCTCCTAAAGGCCTAACTGAATCAGCATGTGGGTGCTGAGGACCATGAGAATCACTGCTTTCAGTTTCAAATATCGCCTCTGGCGTGACCCGCTCTGGCCATTTCTACAAAAGCCCGCCTTCCCTTGAGTGTAGTTTCTGTATGTGAACGGGCCAAGCTCAGGCTATAACGTTAGATCTGACATCCCTAATGCAATCTCAGTGTCAATGAGAGACATTCTTCCAGCAATTCACAGACAAAAGTGTGTCCTTTTCTGCAAGGGAACTGGATGTCTTGTAAGGAAAATACCCACACACACATTGTCACGCCTGTTTTTGAACTGTTTAACATAGTGCTGACCTACTTCTTAACAGTCACTCAGTCCATAAAAACAAGTAGGCACTTTCCAGTAACACTTTGTAATTTCAGGACTTTTTAAATACATTTTGAGAGACACTAATAGTTGTATACAAGTTAGTATGAAAAGTAGGTCATTTTAACATGTGCCATCTTGACTATATCCAACAATATAAATAGTATAGCAATGTTATCATAATGTGATAATTTGACTAAATTGTACTCAATTACTAAAACACAAAGATAGTTTAGATATTTTACTTTTTTTACCAATAATGTTATTGCATGATTCCCCTGTCATTATTATATTATATTATATATTTTTTAAAGGAGTCATATAATGCTTCAAGCACTTTTACAAGTTGTTTGAACTGAAATGTGTGTTGGCATTGTGTGTACACAACCACCCTATAATGATAAAAATCCACCCAGTGTTTTATTTTTAATCTACTAACATCGTATCCCTTTCTCAAATCGAGCTTTCTGTCCATGTGACGTCACACGGACGGAGGCCCCTCCCACGATTGTTGATTGACAGTAGCGTTTCAGCACAGACTGCACTGGTGTCTTACCTCAGACCCGCCCTGAGTGAGCTGTCATCAGTTGTTTCACCGCCTGAGCAGATGTAGACAAGAATGACTCCTAAGAGATTAGGCGTTTTGTTGTTGGATGTAATAATGAACATAGCAGTAGTCTTTTACTCGCATCATCTGAGCCGCTGAAGAGGATTACGTTTGGTTTTGAAGGGAATGCACCCTCAATATACCTAAATGCATCTATGTTCGCGTGAATCATTCGTGATCCAGCTTCACCTACAGAAGTGAGTACAAGTTGTTGTTTTTTTTATGAATATTTGCAAATCGCTTTTCCTAATAATGTGCTAATTGGCAAGTTTCACCATGAATGCGGCTAAAGTAAACAGTCCCTCACTCGGAAGAGAGGGGCGGGGTCAGCAGAGCTCATTAACATTTAAAGGAGAATGACACAATACAGCTTGGTCTGAAAAGAGCTTTTTTGACAGGGTAAAAAAGGTGTTTTTACACTACCAATGAGAAATTTTTACTTTTCAGTAAGACTCTAAAGAATGATATAAACTTGCGGAAAATGGGCATTGTATTACCCCTTTAGTGAAATTAATAAATGTATTCAGGGTGCAATAAACTGATCAAAAGTGACAATAAAGGTATTTATCATTTGTTACAAAAGATTTCCATTTCAAATAAATGTTATTCTATTGCAATTTCTATTAATTACACATTCCTGGCAAATATGTGCAGCAAATCAAAATATAAGAATGATTTCTGAAGGATCATGTGACACTAAAGACTGGAGTAATGATGCTAAAAATCCAGGTTTGTATCACAGGAATAAATAACATTGTAAAATATATTCAAACAGAAATGTATCCTTGGCAAGCATAAAATAACATACATTTTGAACAGTATGTCCAACTAGTTTCAAGAATGTAAACTTGAGTTTTGTACCCTGTTCGTGGAAAGTGGCCGTAATTCATTCATCCTGTTAGAAACAACCAGCAGATCTCTGAAGGCCAAAGTCAGATCTGGTGAGGATCAGACATTCCAGTTTCTCCAACGCATGACTGAGGTCAGATCCCACTCCTTCCGACATGAGTAGTGTGATCTCTGTACATGTGTATATATTGCTTATCGTTCAAACGTATGTCTTAGCACTCAGAGATCCTTCGATGGCTATCATACGGTTCAGACCGCAGTGTGCTAATCTGCAGCCTGGATCAGCACAGCAGGGGAATTTAGCTTTGAAATGGGAATTTTGTTTTTCCTTCCTGGGTCAGTCTTGCATCCCAATAAACCCAAACATGACATGAGCAGAAAAAAAGAAACATCAGACAAGAGTGCTTATAAAAATCTTAACAAGTAATGCTTTTTATAGATGTTAAATATGTGAATGCTTAAAAGTAATTTCTTTCAAAGTTATTATCATGAGATTTTGTGTTTGGCCTGTGATATATAAACCGTCTCTTTTTGTTTTGTTTAGGGTGTCTCTGCACTGCTCTCAGAACAAACAACCCATGAAAGTGTGAAAAGTGAGAAAAATCAATCAGGCATGAAAACACAACAACTTGCCCTCACCTTTACCTCTGTGCTGGTTTAAAGCTGGTACAAAAAATACGAGATATTTGACACCATCAGTGTGAAATGAGGCTGTTTCATAGACCCTGATGTAGTTTCTTTGGCTTTTAGAATTGATTTGCTAATATTTTGGATGGAATGACTTTGATAATTGGTTTCAGGCATCGACAGATTGTATAATAAACATGTATAGACATTTATTTCTAAATGAGCTATGATTTTTAGGCTCTTTGAGAAAAATGAATAAACATTGGACTGACTTGTTTTCCATGAATGCATGGAAATAAATGATTAATCAATTGAAACAAACCTATTTGAATTGCTTGTTTTGTTGTGTGTGCTAGTTTCCATTTCTAACATTTGGTTTTCTTCTCTTGTCTCCCTTGAGCTCGTTGTGTTCACATATATGAATGTGGTGTGAATGTTTGGGAGGCAATGGGGAAATAGAGATAAAGCGAAATATAAATACAACTATGATAGTCACCTGCGCTGCTAAAATACAATTATTTTCTTATTTAGCATTTTTTTTTTGTTTCCAGTGCAAATATCTAAAGATTCAAGATTCAACAAGCCAAAAAGCCAAAAAAGTCTTGTTTTCTGAATTTTATTTCAAAAAGTGTTTCAAAATGTGTTCAAAGTGGTTAAACTTGAAACAAGAAAAAATATCTACCGATTTGGTGAGAAAAATATACTTAATTCAAAGGGAAAACACGTTTATTTTTCTGACCCATTGACTGATTTTTTTTTTCTTGTTCTAAGCTGAAGTTATTTAATTTTGATAGTTTTTCCCCCCAGAAAGTTGGATCATTTTTGTACATCTTTTCATCCGCCTTGTTACACTTGTGGTGTTCCCATTCAAAAATGCTACAATAAATTGCTTATAAATCCCTCCTTATGCTATATAATTACCATACTGGATTCAATCTTTTATCAGCATGTTTTCTTTAAATTAGCACAGGTATTCATTGATTTATTAATTTATTTTCTTTTGGAACTCATCATTGATCTGAGCTTATGCACGTCAATGTTCAGTAAAGTTTGCCTAAATTATCCACAAATACTGTCTTTTATTTTTTTTACTCAAAAACTGAGGATCTTAAGCTCAGATAAATGATGATTACTTCTACCAAAAATAAATACAAAACCTGTGCTAATTGAAAAAAAACATGCTAAAAAACGGTTGAATCCAAGTTTTGGTGATAATATGGCATAACGAGAGAACACCAAATTAGGTAAAGAGTTTTCAGCACAGCACAAGGTTGAGAAAAAAATAAGAAATTTGTACTGGAAAGCAAGACAAAAATCCTGTTATGTTCTTAAACATTCCGCAAATCAGTCAGAATAGGTGAAACTGATGGGTAAATTATGTTTCATATATTTGTAACGAAAACAAACAAACAAAAAAACAGTATGCGTACGTGCTCTTTAGAGTCTGAAGACGTCTTTTGGGAGTTAATGTAAAATCATCAGGTCTTAAAAAGATAAAGGTGAAGGAGGAGTGGGAAGTACGTGTTCAATTATAGACCGCAGGGAGGGTGTTTTAGGGAGGGAGCATGTAGAGGCCACTTTTAGGCGACACTCAGTATTTTAACTTAATGAGTGCAGATAGCAAGAGCATGGGAGTGTAAAATAGTCAAAAAGATTGCGAAATGAAGACCCTAAATCCCTGAGGTACAAACAGTTTTGTACAAACAGGCTGGATTCTGTCGGTTTGGCTCCCCTCCATGTGTATTTCAGCACTGAGAAGCCAGTATAGTCTTTATTTTGCTTAAACAGTGTGGAAGACACATGTAATGTAATGTATGTAAGAATGAGAGAGAGAGAGAGAGAGAGAGAGAGAGAGAGAGAGAGAGAGAGAGAGAGAGAGAGAGAGAGAGAGAGAGAGAGAGAGAGAGAGAGAGAGAGAGAGAGAGAGAGAGAGAGAGAGAGAACCTGTGTCATATATCAAGACTGGCCTTTCTCTTTGACAGGATACAGCAGTGGAAAGAAGGAAGACTGAAACCAGCTGTCTACTAAAACGAACAGTTAGAGTATGAAATAACCAATGCATTTACATTATGCAACAGAGAGAACATTTCATGTTAATCACATCTGGGGACTTGACACATGAATCTCAGATTTAACCTGAAAGGTCAGCAAATGCTATTCACTAAGGCATTAAATGGAGCACACAGTTATAACAAGTTAACCTTTATCAATAGATATTTTGCCTGGGCAGAAGCGTCACATGAATCTTGCCTTGGGAAATCTTAAAACACTTCAAAATCACCATCAAAATCACTGCAAAACTGCCTAAAAGCTACAATCCACACATGACGCATTAAAGATATATCTGGGATAGCTTGCTCTCCAAAAACCAGGGGCCGGGGCCCATTAGGGGGCCTTGGAAGACTTTCAGGGCTTTAATAAGTTATTTCATTATTTAAAGTTAGATATTTTAACATAATCTTAATTTCAATGACACCAAAAAAAGACACCAAAAACACTCAAATATAAAGATTTATAACATTAAACCAATATATTTTTTAGATTATTTATTTTAACAGAAACACCAGAACATATCAGGAATATTGTCTTTAATAATAAAAAAACACTGAGATACTGTAAAATATTAATCAAAAAACTATATAAATGTATCCATAAATAAACTATAAAACTATGTATGATCTGTGGTTCAAGAACGACATATAAAACGTAATATAAGAGAACAATTTTCAAGATTAAGTTTGTAATTTTCTAATGTTAAAATAAATGTTCACCCCAAAACGACATTTCTTTCATCTCTATGATCCGCATGTCACGATTAAACAACACTGACACGGCATTATTATCATTTTCATTACTCAAAAAGGAAAATAATGTTCACTGAAATTAAATAAAAAAACTAAAAAGGTTACTTTACAGTATGTTTACTTAAAGTACTAAACCTAATAAATAAAAACATATAAAACATGAAAGAAAAAAACGCAACAAAATTACTTCAACTTGAACTAAAACTAAAGTGAAAACAGAAATTATGAAAAATCAAATCAAATTCAAAAATTAACAAAATTATAACTAAAATAACAATGCATTTACATCAAGACTCAAGTGGAATTATTTAATATATAAATCTAAAATTAAGCTAATTTGTAGGTTGATTTAAATATTGCTATGTTTGTTTGAGTGCATGTAAGTATATATATATATATATATATATATTGGTGCCACTAGACGCATCATAGTAGAAACCCTTGTATGGGAATGTATAAATGAAATGCACAAGCAGACAGTGCCAAAGCATGAGAGAGCATTAGTCTGACAGTCACATGATTGTTTTCTGCAGTTTAAACATATAAGGGCACTTTCTTGAAGATTGCCCGAATTACTTCGGTGACTTATCGGTTGGGTCGTTAATCTAAAGAGAATCAGAGTATTGTTTATGTTTTTGTTTTCTGAAACAAAAACAACTAAAACAAAAACTTTCCTGTTGCCCTGCCAAATGTAACATTCAGTCCCTTTCGCTGCTCATATCTCTACAGCTTAAGGGTGCTTCCTTCCTTTACAGATAGAAATGCACTGAGAGAAACACTGCGATAAACATGTTAACCCTTGTTCAATAAACTGACATTTGCATAAGGATTTGAGAATGTCCGGCTTTTATCTCTAACACACCATAACAGGGCAGCAAAATCAGGCTTACAGCATGACATTCCTGTCAACAGACCTGCTATTACAGTTGCCATATGGAGGCCGTTTAGATAGTGTTACCACATTAAACATGGCGCTGCTAAATATGTCATTAGCAAGTCAAAGCTAAGAGCAACGTATTAGGTTTAAGGTGGAAACGTAAGACACTAAAACTGCCCATAAAAGTAACATAATTTAGAGTGTGAGAAACTAGGCCATGCTCCTAATATGGAGAAGCAGGACGGAGCTGACCATCAAGCATGTCTGTTATGAGAAGTGAATCAGGCTGGAATGATGTTTCATCACCTTTGAATTAAAGAAGAAAAAAATCATGGGTGGTTTGTGTTTCAGTCCTTTTAAGTTCATATGTGTTTGTTCCATTTCACATTTGAGTTTCATGTAACTGCATTTTGGCACAAATTAGTTTAAAGGGTTACGCTTTATTTTACTGTCCTTATTTCAGTGTAATTATACATTTAAGTACTGAGTAATAATTAATATACTGCAATGACCAAACATGACCACAGGGAGACGCCAAATACCACTAAATCTTCTGCCTTTAATATACGGTTCCATTCAGAATCACTAAATCTCTGACCACCGCATAATCAGCGTTCATTATAAACACTCTTGCTTTTAAGCCAAATACACGCTGAAAATAATAATTTTACTGACATCTGGACGTAAGTCACTATTCTCTCTGTAATCGCTGATGAAATCGGCCGTGTTTTCTCTGCATTAGCGCTGTTTTGAGCTTCCTGAATTTGTTCACTGATCCTTGGCTTTCCTGTGATTGCAATCCGCTGATTCTCCTACAACTTGGACACGCCTCCCCTTCTCCGCACCACACAATGAAGTAGGAGTTCATTCACGTGACTCCTGCCTGGGTAGTGTGCTTTACATAGTTTCTATATAATTTCTAATCATATATGGGATCATATAGCCTAATCACCCAGACCCTGACGATTTTACTCTGAGAACCGGCAACATGTCAGAAGGGCCGGTACGCACAAAAAAGTGCAGGTACTTTAAAAGCTAAAATATAGAAGTACTGGTACTGTGTACCGGTGCGTGCCGACCCACTTCAAGCACTGATAATAAGTACATGTAAGGTGTTACAAGGACACCTCAAAGTGTTACTGTTTAAAGTTCATGATGTTTAAGAACCCAGGAAATGGCTTGATGAGTACAGTTTGACACCATCAAAGTACAGTTTACTTTCCTGTAAAAATGTACAGGAATTTGGTATGTGCTTTCATCCAGTGCAGTTTATATTGCATTCAATATTAGACTGAAATAAAATGATTGATTTAATTATGTTCATTATGTATATTAAATTAACATATTCTACATATTGCAAAATATGCAAATTCATACAAATGCATGCTTTGTGTGACTGGGTGGATGCTAAAGAGTAAATTTGATTCAACGTAATAATTTTTGTGCTATGATTGGTTCCACTGTTAAACATGATTACAGTTGCCATATGGAGATAAGATGAAATAATATCAATGATATGGCTCATATTGTATGATAAGGAAGAACATTAATTTAATAATAATTATTTGTAAATAATAATTTGTTACATTTATATAGCGCTTTTCTGGGTACTCAAAGCGCTTTACATAGAAGGGGGTAATCTCCTCAACCACCACCAATGTGCAGCATCCACCTGGATGATGCGACGGCAGCCATAGTGCGCCAGAACGCCCACCACACACCAGCTTATTGGTGGAGAGGAGACAGAGTGATGAAGCCAATCAGTGTATGGGGATGATTAGGAGGCCATGATGGTCAGAGGCCAATGAGGAAATTTGGCTAGGATGCCGGGGTTACACCCCTACTGTTTTACGAAGGACATCATGGATTTTTGTTTTTAATAACCAAAAACAAGCATTGAGCTTAAGCAGCTTGCATTATAAATGCCCAGAGGATGCTTCCTACCACTACTTCTACTTTGTTCAATATAGGACCACAACATCCTATATTAACAGAAAACATGGCTTTCCTGGCCAATCCTGATTCATTACAGTAGCATATTTGTCTCAGCACTTGACAAAAGACTCTAATCTAGATCTACTACCACAGCCAAGAACACCGCCAGTGAGGAAAAGGTCTCTCCAGCAAGGAGAATAGAAGGAAGTCTGGTGATTCAGCTTTGGGATCATCCCATTTTTGGATGAAATCACAACTCCTTATTTGTGGCATTGTTATAATGCTGCTAATTAACATCTGTGCACATCTGCACTGTGATCCGCTCCCAGCATAACAGCCGCACACTCAGAGAGGACATTCCTCACAGTCGCCAACATTAAACACGCACACAGCCATTCAATGTCCCATTGTTTTCACATGTACACATTGACACGCCACTGAAAGCGTCTGAGGCCATAGGCTAAGCATTCCTTCATCAGACGGTCCACACGCATTGTCCTACACATGCCTGGAATCTCCCTGTGGAGACTGGAAATGACATCATCGGTCAACAATGACAGAATGCCCCATTGTGTGTTTGTGTACATGGTTTACACATAACAATGAATTACCATGCTAACTTAAAACAGTTGACAGCCACGATCAGACATATATATATATATATATATATATATACAGTATATTTGCTCAGATGATTGGCATGATGTGAAGTGGTCTGATGTGGTCACTGTAAATGTGAAACTGACTTCACTCCAACCACAGTCACAAAAATGTAACTTCATATCCTGGTCTGTCTCACTTCAGTCAGCATTCATTAGTTGAATAACTAAGTAAGAAAATAAACAGATAGTTTTAACATTTCACTACTGATTATATCCTGTATAATTGAGTATTGTCTCACTTCAGTCAGCATTCATTAGTTGAATAACTAAGTAAGAAAATAAATAAATAGTTTTTACATTTCACTACTGATTACTTTACATTTCACTACTGATTATATCCTGTATAATTGAGTATGTGACGAATAAAAGAACCTTGAACCTTGAATAAATATATTTATAGGTGTAAAAATGTTAACAAACTCTGTTACCAACCACCCAGACCCATATAACCTGTGTGTCACCAGTATGGCACAATAAAAGTGAAAAAATGTCACACAAAAAATCAGAAAGAAGACTAAAGATGTTCATTCATGATATCACTACTCGTGGGCGGACCCCGTCTCATATTTTGTGGAGGGGCCCCACAGAATTACCATACGCCACTACTGTCTGTGTTTTTCGGTTACAAGCCTATGCTGTACGTAAGAATGCACCATATATGTTGCAATGAAATCAGCAGGAAATCATGGCAACAACAAAAGCATTGACTTTTTAACACACTCCAGATGTTCTGCAGTAGTGAGCAGTTGACTCACTCATGTTCCTCAGTGCTCAGTGGAATTAAAACACACTTTAATTGCTTGAGGCCAGGGCTGACAAGAATTATAATTATATCATCTCACCTTTCTTCACTTCTTTCTGTTTTCACATGACTCTGGTCAGATCAAAGGGGTGAGATGTGACGTTGTTTTCTGTCAGGACTCTTTTGTTGGTCATCTTGAGTGAAGTAAACCATTACTCTGAAGATTACAGATTAAACCTGCACGTTACATGCAGCAGTGCGTGTCTCCATATTAACTTAGAGCAGAGTTATTTTAGTATTATTTATACTATTATAGAATGTATTCATATTTTTAAATTAGCTTCTATATTTATATTTTAAGTTTGTTTTAATTGCACTTCCATTTTTATTCATTTATTTTTAATACTTCTTTTTTTTTTAGCTAGCAGTTTTAGTACATGAATTTATTTCAGTTAACGGGCAACATTTCATTAATTTCTTCATTAGTTTCATGCAACAGGCAACGTTTTTCATGAAAAATGTAGATTTAATTTTATTTTAGCTTTATTTAAATTAATTAAAATAATTTTGAATAGTTTTAGTCTTAGCTTCAGTTTACAATATCAACATTGACTCATATTTTGCATGCAAATTGTAATGTAGCCATCAGAAAAGAGAAAATCAGAGAGACAGAGCTCTTAATTCCAAACACCTATAGGGTTCAAGGCCAAATCCATCAGCTTTGCCAAAAAGAGGACATAGAAATCTCAATGGGGCATGTCATGACTCCATTTGGACACAATCCAATGCTCTAAAAAGTGACAAGAGAGCAAAGGCTGTCAACAGCTGCAGCCATGTCCAAAAGGAACTGATAAAAGTGTGTCTCTGAGAGGTGTAGACCATCTCTCATCACATTCTTGCATGTCTGAGTATTTATACTGGAGATAAATCATCTTGCTTATTAACATATAATCAGCAACACATTCCATCTCATAGTCAAGCTCATATTCTGAAGAACATTCTGTGGAGATAGAGGTGGATTATAAAAAAAAAACATGACTTTCAGCCCCACAATATCCTGTTCCAGCCTAGCCAAATTTTCAGCTGTCACCTGACCTCTGAGGGGCAACGTCCAGCCTGGGATCTATTTATCCAACGTCTACAGGTTAACCTGTCAGTACACTGACCCTTAACCATGTCCTTTACAGATGATGTTGACTTCCTTCAGCGGTGCAGATTTATGTGTTTGCAAGACAAAATCTAGAGAGTATTTTAAGTGCTTCAAACATGCATTGCATGTATTCTTCATTTTATGTTCAATTTTTATATTAATAATTAATCAAATTCAATACTAATTAATATTACATACAAATAATTGCATTAATTTAAAATAGCTATTTTAAGCCAAATTTGTGTGTAAGCTTATTACAGAATCAAGTCTTTATTATACCAGTAAGAAATAAACCACCTGGTCTCATAGCATTTACGTACCTTGGTGCACTTTTTAGCGAGACACTAAATATGTACCAATAACTACAGATTACTGCAGTTTCCAAAAGAAACAAATCCTAGGCAGTAAAACTCTAACACCTTTTATTCCTTTTCACACAAATTTACAGAGTTTTGATTAATAAAGCATAATTTTATTGCGCAATATTAATATTCTGGGAGATTTGAAAACTGATGCTTTTGAACGTTGGCATCGCACATATCCAGCCTCGTATCTATATGTTTTCATTGACAGTAAGTTTGTTCAGTAGCTCACGGAGTACAGAGATGTACATAGGAGGCGAGGAGCTCTGGTTCGAATCCTGTGTTATCACGGTTCGACAATGCAGTTCAAATCTGCATATAAGGAAGTTGAAATGGCACAGTTGCATCATCAAATACGTTTTTATATCAGTTTTGCATGTGTTACCACTATTGGGTAGGTTTAGGGTTGGGTTTGGTGTAGGGCATGATAGAGCATTCACTTTTAGGGACAGATATTTTAAATCTGAACCGCCGCAATACGTTTCTGTAGCAATGTAATAAAAACACAGCAATATGTACCTATATCTACGTAATAAAAATGTGCCATGGTTCACATATTTAACCCGTGTTTTAGTGCCACTCAGTGGACATTTCTCTTTGAAACTGCGGCGAAACGTGCAGCAAGGTACGTAAAACGGTGTCGCACAGAGGTACTTATTTTTATGAGACCAGGATCGAAATAAATCTAGTAATGCAAAGGTAATGGGTGTTTATTCCCACATACCCACAAAAAAACAATTAAAATGTGTACCTTAATGGCAATGTATGTTGCTTTAGGTGAAATACGCGTCATTTCTGCAGAATAATAATTTTGTGACACTTTCGGCTTAAACTGAAGAACATGAATCTGGCAACATGTTATTTATTCTGGTTGTTAAAAGCATCATGACAGTTCAGAAATTAAATATCAGTCAGTGGCACTAAAATATTCATAATAATGATAAGTCTCTATTAACTGATAATCTGCCCTGTAATTGTAAGTTGTGTGAAACAAGAATAAAATTTGTTCTTGTTTTACAGCCTGTAGTGTTAATTTTTATATGTATGTTATTGGAGTTTTGCAAAAAATGTAGGTAGAGGCATGTTTTTCCAATAAGCTTGTGTTGGATATATTTTGTACAACCTAGTCTCATGGCATAAACATACCTGGGTACATTTTTTCCGAGACCGTTTTTATGTACCTTACTGCACGTTTCGCCGCAGTTTCAAAGATAAATTTCCACTGAGTGATGCTAAAACACGGGTTCAAGACGTAAACCCTGGCACGTTTTTATTACGTTGATATAGGTACGTATTGCTGTGTTTTTAATACGTTGCTTCAGGTACATATTGCTGCGGTTCAGAATTCAAATATGCAGGGACCGTCACTAAAAATGAATGCTCTATTGTGTTGAAAATATGCCCTACACCAAACCCAACCCTAACCCTAACAAATGCAAAACTGATATAAAAACACAGTTATTTATGCAACCGTGCCATTTCAATTTCCTTATATGCAGATTTGAACTGTTTTGTCGAACCGTAGTTACACAAGATTCGAACCGGAGCTCCTCACCTCTCAAGTACGTCTCCGTACTCCATGAGCTACCGAACAAACCTACCGTCTATGAAAACCCATAGATATGAAACTGGATATGTGTGATGCTCACATCCAAAAGCATAAGTTTTCAAATTTCCCAGCATATTAATATTGTTTTGAAGTCATAGCATGATATTCTTCAACTAATTGTGCGAAAAGTATGCTTTATTAATCAAAACTCTGTAAATTAGTGTGAAAATGAATAAAAGGCGTCAGAGTGTTTCTGCCTTTAGTGTTCATTTATTTTGGAAACTGCAGTAATATGTACTTATTGCTACGTATTTCGATTCTCGCTAAAAAGTCCGCCCAGGTATGTGCCATGAGACCAGGTAGCTTTTGTATCTTTGTGGAACTTTCCAGTGAACCACAACTCCCTCTTACTGCCTCTTCAGTCTCATTTTGCTGTGTGGCCAGCGATGTGTGTAGGAGGCCAGCCAGGCCTACAGAAAGGAAGGAACTCCCACACTATTGCTCCAGCCATGGAGGGGTTTCCCTGCCTTAAGAGGATGGATATTGTTATTTCCTTCTGTCCGTAAGCTATCAAACAATGACTAAAAGCAGTCTGTCGTAAATACAGCTACACACTCATGCACGCAAACACAGACAATCAGATTCTGCTTGTTTGAAGTGTCGAGCTGAGTTTTAACTGAAAGCACGTGATGCACAATGAGTCAGTTGAATTTGCAAGTTAGTTAACATTCAGGACTTCACTTTTGCAAACTGATTAAAACGCATGCATAGCCCACATTATTACTTCAGCTATGCAAGATCTGAATAGATACGTCTTTAAGTCTGCTTGCATGCAAAATAGGGACTGATAAAAAGGAGATGGTCAAATACATAGATCCAAGGTCCAATATATATACTTACCATTTGTTTTTTATTTAGATTACAATTTGTGAAAAAAAGGTTTGTTTGAACTGGATTGCAAAATGAGAATTGCAAAAAACAGTTACTATTATGGTGCTTATTTCAGATGCAACTCTGACAGACCTCACCCACAGATCTGTTAAGGGTCGATTAAGGGACAAATGCAGATTTCCCTAAAATGATTACCCAAAAATGACAATTCTGTCATTTACTCATTCTCATGTAATTCCAAACCTGTATGAATTTCAAGAACTAAGATATTAAAAGAAGATAAAATGAAATGTCTGTGTTTTGTTTCCATACAATGGAAGTCAGTGGGCTTCAATGCTGTTTAGTTTCCATTGTTCTTTAAAATATATTGTATGTTACGCAGAAAAAATAAAGTCACACATGAGGGGCGATTAAATGATTATACTCTTTTAAAAAGTATTTTAAAGTATACTTTTCACAAGGGTGGAAGAACATCAAAGTGAACATTGTTGTGAATGCCTGTTGGATGTTCTGACTTGAACTACTGATAGGATCATTATCAAAAAGGAGATCCATCAGTATAACCCACAAGAGCCATAATGTTGCATCTCCTGTCAAACATCTCATATTTTGCATGGATATGTGAGAGCATGCAAGCTACTGCATTAATTAAGTGTTTATGGGGGAGCTTTAGTTAATGTAGGCTCAAATTTGGAGTCATGCCTACGATATTCTGTTGTCACAGCCCACTGAACAGTAATTGTTCCAAACAGTGGGAGAAAACATGTCCATGCTAGTATGAATACTACTCAAAACCCCTTTCTATCAACAAATACTGTGTTTGTCATAAACGTCGATGAGATAAACTGGACATGACCTCATTTTATAATTAAACTATGTGCATGATAATGATAATTCCTGCTAATGCAATAATCTAAGGCATTTGGATGTTTGGAGGTGCTCCATATTTTGCTAAGATTCAAAGAGAGGGTAGTAAACCTAATCTAATTTACTGTGCTTAATATTTTCCTTGTTCGTGTGGGAAAGTGCAAGACTCTGAGAAAATTCACAGCGAGATCCCATTGGAACAAGAGCACAGGTCAGACTTTAAAAACAGGAGTAAATGCCTGAAACGTGAGAAGAGAGAAAGGTAACGGACAGGGAGCACAAAGCTAAGAAAAGACATGCATTCAGAGGCTGCCCTCTGTGTTTAATCTGGCTGTAATAAACCTTGTAGAGCTGAACAAAATAGAATTGTTCCTAAACAGGGGTGAGAAGAGTTTGCAGGACATCTGGCTGTTTTCTTCACTAAATAAGAAGGCCATCTAAAGGACAGGGACAGATACAAATTAAGATTTTCTGGATTGGAGCAGAGCTGTCAATCTGTTAAAACATTTAACTGTGTTTAAACTCATAATGTAAGGTAATGCATACAAAAAATACTAATTCAAATCTATAGATTCTACATTCTATTCTCAAACAACATTAAAACATGCCAGAAATACAAACACACAACTACACATCTACTTTTCTCACATTTCATAGAGATAATCTAGCATGAACAAGATTAATTAACAGTTTAATGAATAATGATAAAACAATGGATCTACCTCTTGGATGACCTGGATGAGTACATGTAACCGTAAACCAACCATAATCCTAACCCTACCCACATAGTAGGTATATGTAGTTAATTAACGTATAATTACACTGTAACAAGGACACCTTAAAATAAAGTGTAACCATAAACTGTACTTGCAGAAGATATAATATTAATTAAATAAAAGGCAGCTTAATTGTACACTTTCATGGTGATCATGTTTCTTAAAACACTGAAGTAGCCTGCACCTTTAAAAAGTTCAGCAGCTGTGATCAGTTTCAATCAGCTCTAAATCTTCTAATACGTTTCATAAATCACACAGAAGAGAAAGAATATGTTTTAATATCAAACTGAATAAACATCTTATGTTGATTAAGTGTGACAGTTTAAGCCAAGAGTGCTGTATGGAAGATGTTTGTGAAGCCAAACGTGAGTCTGTGGGCCGTTAGAGGCATTTGTCGTTTCCTTCTCAGCCACTCCAAGAGAACAAATGCAGAAAAGGTGAAAACTTTCGGCATGGATTTTTACCGATAACCGATAGTTGCGGCAATCAACTATCGTGCACAAGACAGTGTACGATTGCCATGCCTACATTCACAAATATGACAAATGCACATGACACACTCTTCATGTATTACTGTAACACACTTTCTGGAGAGAAATATCTTGATCTGGTTAACTCGGGAATCACCTTGAGGAAAAAATATACTATTCCTGATCTGAGATGACCAAACACATGAGAAGAGATGATTCTAACCCCTCAGAGGAAGCCAGCCCTCAGACAGTAAACAGAATTAACTAAATTTAGCCATAAGTTAAATATATTGCGTTTCTACAATATATAAATCTATTGTAGAAACTTAATTTCATGTAAAGCTGCTTTGCTACGATTGTATCGTAAAAAGCGCTATGCAAATAATCTTGAATTGAATTAAAGTATTCTTTCTCTTTTTCCACAGGTAGGGCACAACAGTGAACTGAAGTTAAGAATATAGTCCTTAGTCAAATGCCATGACTTTCCCTCAGATCGTGCGTAAGC
The DNA here is from genome assembly GCA_027422405.1 of Ptychobarbus kaznakovi. Classification (NCBI taxonomy): domain Eukaryota; kingdom Metazoa; phylum Chordata; class Actinopteri; order Cypriniformes; family Cyprinidae; genus Ptychobarbus; species Ptychobarbus kaznakovi. The sequence goes on along the minus strand of CM049804.1, from coordinate 7,474,434 downwards.
TAACAATAACCCTACATTGTTTTAGAGGCAGGAAATCACTACCCTTGATGTCCTGAACAGATCAGGAAGGACTGGGATGGAACATCAGGTCATTATGTTTTTGGAAGAGAAGAAGTTGCTCTGCTCTATATTTAGGGCTGGATGTCAGACGGGCTTCAGGTTTTATAATTAAAATAACATCTGTGTCTCTTTTGAGTCTGATACGTTTCTGGAGCTTCTGAGTGCAAAACAGAGTGGTTGTCAACAATCACCAGAAGTTTATTTCCAGCAGATTAAAAGTAAATGTAAAAGAAAATGGCAAATCCACTGGAAGGGTCAACTCTTATTTTGCTGCACCAAATCAAACATGGGATTTTCAGCCCGTTCATAAAACACTGTGATTCCAGAGTTTGTCTGCTTTGACTTATACACTTACTAGGTTTAGTGATTTAAACCAAGTGTGTCAATTATATGATATTATTTATTTATTTATTTACAGAATCTATAAAGTTATTTAAAATACATAAAAAATGCAAGTTGATGTGTCATGCAGTGATTTGAATATACTTTGTCTATGATAAGCATGTTTCAATTTATGAATACAAATTTATTTCTACATTTTTGTGTGTATGTGCAAGAAAACAAACGAATATATCATAATAAAGAAAATAAATGTCCCAATATCATAATAAAGAAAAAATAAATAAACAAACAAACACAAAATGAGTAAACTCCTGCATTCAATCATGACTGTGTATTAAGGCCAGGTAATTTGTCATTTTTATGACAAGCCAAATAAGTATTTGTGAAATGTCATGAGGTGCATCTCCACAAAAGCAATCATTATATTTTCGAATGCAAAATTCATAATACTTAAAAAAATAGAAAAATTATAAACTTGAAAAATGTATAAAATGTACATTTTTATTATATAATAATTATTGAGATATGTTCAACCACGTGTTCGAAGAGTAAGGAAAATAACCACATGACATTTTTCAGCCTTTCGATCTAAAATCAAATGAAACCAATGTGAATTTTGTGCTATTTTCATGTGGTTTCTTGCACAATACCATGTTGTCGTCTCAAAACAAATTCCATAATGTTGAGCATTTGCATCACATAACTAGCTCCACTGCACTTGCAATGTGGAGTAATTGGGTAACAAACTTTCCAATCTGTAATAAAACATCACCTGATTCATGTTCATCTGTTTCTGTCACAGTCCTGCTGGTGTGCCCGGGCTGGCCACCAGATGTCTCTGTGTGTTGAGCACATGGCTTGTTGTGTTTGTGCTGTGCCATGTGCTTTCCTGTCTATTGTCTGTCCCCTCCCATCTAGTTACCTAATCATTGTTTCAGTTACTCCACCTGTGTCTCCCTCGTTACCCTCATTTGCCTCTCTATTTAGACTCCTGGTGTCTGTAGTCCTGTGCTGATCCGTTGTCTTTCGTCGTGTGTATGTTATGTTGACTGTGCAACAGCCTGCCTGCCTGCCTGCCTGCCTGCCTGCCTGTTTTTTCCCCTTCGGGGTGGTTTTTATTTATCTTTGCTTATTTTGTTATTAAAAGCTCGTTCTCCTGCGTTTGAGTCCTCGCCTCATCTCTCTCTTTTCACGCATCCTGACAGTTTCAGTTAAAACTGAATGCCTTTCTAACAGCACTAACTTATAATTGTGGATAAATGTCGCCACAGGCACGTTTTTCTTCTAATAAGCCTGGGATGTACTTGAAATCGGCTCTTTTGACCTGGCCAGTACGAAGCCAACAAGCCCATTTTGTAAAACTCTAGTTCAAATCTAATGTCCGTGAGAAAATTATGGCATTTTAGTGGAATATTAATACAGACTCACCACGTGGATCATGTGTTCAAGTTACACGTGTTAAACCATCAACACTGTAAACAAACTCTCTGTGCTGCCACTCCACTGTGCTGGGTGGAGCGAGCAATTATTGCAATCAAGACCAGATCCAACGGGGAAAGTTGACCCGCTGAGAGATGAAATTACTTCTGTTTATCTGTCCTCATGTTTATCGTTTTGTACCATCCATGTTTTTTTGCTCTCTCTTCCTTGAATCATGCTGTGTGAATCAAGAATCAAGAGTGCTTTGCCAGTGATTTTAGTGCAGATACAGGGAGATGATTTCATGGCAATTAAAATCTCATCTGAAATCCCACACAGAGAAACATGACAATGTACAAAATGAGTACTGCTTAAAAGCCATAAAAGGACACCCACAGGTCCTGGGTTCATGTGCAGCATGGACCTTCATGCGAAACGTGCATGAACTCACCCCTACTGGTCCACTGAACAATAGAGGGATCAAAAAGCATTTGAAACACTGCATTCAGAGCGCTGGACAGAGAAGCTGCCACTGACAATAGTTATCTGTTCTCCAAAAAATTGCACAGAAGCCTGTGTGGCCTACTTATAAATGTTCTCCGGATAAAACGAGGCGAGGTTAACGCTTCTGTGTCTCTCTATTTCTTGAAATCACATGGATTTGGAATTATTTTAGTTATAAACTTTATTTTGTTAGGCTTTGGTGTCTTATTCTGCCTGCAGCTTGCTCATCTGATCTTTAACAGTGATGACAACACAGCATTCTTCCTAATAAAGTCCACAGACGCCTCCTTGTGTGATGCTCTCCGCAAACACTCCTGTGGCAGAGCTGGCATGAATTTTGGTCTAACGTGGTTCACGTGGCACTGTGAAAGACCAAAATAGCATGCTGGCATCTAAATCGTGGTCCTCCAACAACAATTTGTGCTTATGTACAGTATCATTTTGAGAAAATGCATGTTTTATGTTGCAGGTTAATGATGCAAACCTACAGTATAGAGATGACACTAGTGCAATCAGTTAAACTAAATATCCATCAATCATAGCTTATCTAACAGTAAGTAACTGCAAACCTTTATAATCAAAGAAAATAGTATTTGAATTATTTGAATTTGGATATACAATGTTGTCTAAATCTCTAAGACCAATAATAAAATGGGAAAACATGAAGTTTCATGTGAAATTTACTGCAGTTTCCAGCTGAAATGAACGCTAGTGTCAGTGAAGTGCCAACAACTTGTATTACTTTTTACCACTGTGCATGATTTGTAAACTAATCCATTTTAATGTTTGAATCATATAAGCAACTCCATGTGCATGGCTTTTCTGACATAGTAAACTTGCTTTGTAGCTCACCTGGTACAGCATTGCACTTGATGTAGAATGTTTGAATACAAGTCCTGTGAAACATGAGCACTTATACATTAACTCAAAGACTTGTAGATGATGAATGAAGAAAATTAATGGTTCAGCAAATGTTTTAATTTCATGTTTGCTTTTGTCAACTATCGGTTAGGTTTATGGTAATTTAGTTTTTTGTAGGTGGTATGTTGTTTTCAAATGAGATAGAGCATTAATCTTTTAGCGCCAGTCACCAGACATTTTATTTCCAAACTGGAACTTATTTCCAAACACTTTTCATTTTAAAAATGTTACAAAATGTGCAAGAAGCCAAGTAATAGCACTTTTCAGAATGTCTTAGTAATGTTCTTCCAAATGAGTCTGGGTTTGAAAAATTCTGTTTAGATTTTTTTTGTAATTTAATATATATATTTTTGTATTATTATAAATTATATTCAAATCATAAAATGTACAATAACATTTGAGTTTAATTGAAAGCTTTAATTATATTTCCTTCCAGATTTCGATAAGTAGATACAGTTTGATTTGAAAAATCCAGTTTTCTTAAACATGGTCTCAGACTTCTTGACCTTATTTTAAATGAAGTATTGTTCTTAGAGGCATAGTTTTGCTTTTAGCAGAACTATTCCTTTAAATTTTACCTGATTTTGGTTAGGGTCTGGCCAGACAGCAGCATTGTGATTTTCAAGGGTCTTAGGAGGGGATGAAATGTATAAAATGGCCAGACAATCTGTTAGAGGGTCTGGACATGTGCTTAAAAGGCCTATAAAGACTCCAATGTTGCTTCTTAATGACAAATGTAACAATCTGTTCACTCCCACCATTCTTTTCTATGATTTATGACCTGGAGTAGAGTTGCTCCTGACCAGTCCAATCATTTTACTGAATGTTTTGAGACCAAAAAAAGACAGCTGCATAAACAAACCACCCAGAACAACATAAACTCCTACCAATTTTGATGATTCGGATACATGGTGAGAAACAGAAGGCCCAGTCATTCAAAAAGAGAGGCCACCATGTTAGACAGAAGTAAATTATACTTCTATTAGAGCACTTGAGACAAAATAAGAACCTGACATTTGCACTTTCAAGGCTCATTTATGACTTTCTGGTAAACATTTGCTTTGATAGTGCAACATGGCAACTTAGTATACCAATATATATATTTGATTGATTGATTGATTGATTGATTGATTGATTGATTGATTGATTGATTGATTGATTGATTGATTGATTGATTGATTGATTGATTGATTGATTGATTGATTGATTGATTGATTGATTGATTGATTGATTGATTGATTGATTGATTGATTGATTGAAACCATCTGCCCTACAGCTTTTGTGTGGGTCTGGTCATGTCTTCGCGTGCCTTGTTTCAGGACAGCCAGGACCGGTGCCACTTTTTTTTTTTTATATAACAAATTAATAATAATGCATGAAGTCCTGTTTATAATACTAATAATACAGGCATCTTCTCTGAGTCATCCTCCATTCCTCTTTGATTGACAGGGCAGATGGCTCTCTCATGCATTATGCGCCAGTAAGGCTGGCTGAGTCCCAGTTACCGAGACCAAATGATCTGTTATGGGTATTGCCCAGACTCCAGCCCACATTCCTGCAGAGAAAGCCTGGGATTCGGGAATCCCTATGTCCGATGACTGTTCCCCTCATACCAGTATGAGGCAATTAATACCTCGGACAGTGTGAAACATTTACTTTAGTAAAAGGAACACATCCTGTCTTGAGGGCACAGATTTAGTGAAAAGATTTCGGAGATTACAGGGTACATTCCAATTGCCTGGTAGAGCCATGTGAAGCACACTACTTCACAGAGTATTTACCCAAATTGGGAGTGGCTCCTAGATAGTTGAGTATGAGGATAAATCAATGCCATGATTATAAACATTTCACACATTTTCTGGAAAATGAACCCATGACCTTGGCATTTCTAGTGCAATGCTTAACTATTTAAGCAACAGGAAGACTGATAATCTTGTCTTTTTCTAATCATGGGCCAGAAATAGAGTAAATTAAGGAACTACAGTACTCCTTCCATTAGGCCATAACAAATGTGTTTACGCCTTCTCTGTGCAGTATTAGAAAATACACCACTGAGATAACCCTACAAGTAAAAACTTGACGTAATGACAAAACTTGATGCACACTGTGGGCAGCATATCAATAGGTTAAGACCACCCAGACCACCCAGAAAATAATACCCTTAAAGCCCATTAAACTGAATTTTACAAGTTGTGTGTGTGCTGTCAGATTGTTGAAATGCACGTTAAAAGTATAACATTTCACTTTGTACTTGTATACTGTCATAAAATCATGGTCAGTGGTATTAAAATGCACTTTCCTTCGAACAATACATTAATGAGATGATCTTACTGAATATTCCAAAACAATGATTACCATAATCAGAAACTGGTTTCACCTGACCACCTCTCTGGTTTCCCCATTTGCCTCTTTCAATCTTGTTAAGCAGGGTTCATGAACCCTTCATCAGGCCTTCATTAGATGAAGGTTGTCCCAGGCCCTATCACTAAGTTCATGAGCCAAGAAGGGCAATCCATGGAAATTCTGTCCCAGGACCTGTGAACTTAAGCAATGACACTTTGAAAGGGTCAAGGTTCTTCAGTTTAGCTTGGGACTTTAGCTGGCGCTTAATAAAAGGAAAAAAGTATTTAATAAAGAATGCATATAATATGAGAGTCAATCAGTCTGAACTGTATTTATAATTTCAGGGCCATTTCTAAATGCTCAGTGAACTGAGTTTAAGATAAAAAAATATTGTTTCTCTGCCAACTGGGATGGTATTAAGATATCTGATGTTTGTGGTTTCAGTTTAAGAATAGTTTAGGGCTTTTACATTCATGAGCTATGCCAATCGCCATAATTGGACAAATTTAATTAAAGTCATGGGAATTGTTCCCACAAGAGTTGTGGGAACTTTGGAAAGGGAAAATGACATCTTTATAAAGTTCTCACAACATTTGACCAAATAATATTTATGATTTTACTATGTCTAACTTTTACAATCATTTGCACAGAGCCCAAACATGACATGCTGGAGGGAGAAAAACTAAATATAATGGTCATGAATGTACAATTTATTCCCACAACTTGTCCCTTTATTTTAGCTCAACCATGGCCACCATCTAACTAAATTAAAATGAGGGAACAAATTAACACGTCATGACCATGATGTAACTTAAACATGGGAACAAATAAATAAACTGTGGTCATACAAATGAATGAATTCTTAATTAATAGCAGCACTATCTTTTTTTTTTCTCAGCAATTTCTGAATTTTATTTAAGATTTTAATTTAAAATACTTGTCCAAGCCTGTAAACTACATTTAAATAAAAAAGTGGAAACCCTTATGCACAATTCTAGCCAACAATGTGTAGATAATTACATGTATATCAAATACTGAGTACCCTATTAAAAAGTGTTTATTGGGGTTGCTTGACTGGAAAAAGTAGCACATGCAAGTACTTTATGAGACTAAGAAATAAAACTCTCAAAATGTTGAGGGTAAGGGGAAAGGAACAGGGATTCAGCAAGATAAACAGTTGCAACTGTTGCTTCCTCTGCACTGGCATTCCATCCACCCTCTTGGGAGATGCTGGAACAGTCTGATCTGGCGTAGGCAGAACAATGTGTAAGCCTAGTGAGGTACGACATGTTTTTCCCTCCAATTGGACCTCGTCCATCCTCCTTCTCCCCACTCACTCTCTCACACCCATCACTACCGGTTTCCAAGAATTCAACAGAAAACCCACACACGAGACTCTCACAGGCAGACTCAAGGGGCAGGGCAGGCTTGAGAGATACACACTGCACATAAGTCACTTGAGGAATTTATTTCACTATGTGATAAGACTGATTACAGCACACAAACTGTGGTGTATTAACTATAAAGTATATAGGGATAGTGTGTGTAATTAAAAACATCAAAAGTGTATGGTTCTTGAGGCCCGGTATACTTTAGCATGCAGTTTGGCATGTGAGCCTTTCAAAATAGAGTTCACTGACCGTGATCATGGATGCATGCATTTGGCACTTGCGCACTACCTAGTGGACCTTCGGTTTTTAAGAGCTCAAATAATTCACAAAATGACAGTATGTCATGCGGACTGTTGGACTGTTGGGTTTTAGTCCATGTCTGTTATCTCTGAGATCGTCTATATGTTAACGACCTTCTATATAACAAAATGTATATTTACAAAAAAAAATGTAAAATTTACAGTCTTTCTTTTCTGTAAAATGTACGAAACATACTGCACTTTTAGAACGCTGTCTAAAAGGAGAAATCCCCCCTTAAAGGGTTAGTTCACTCCAAAATAAAAATTCCTCATGTCGGTCCAAACATGTAAGACCTTCATTCATCTTCTGAACACAAATTAAGATATTTTTAATGAAATCAGAGATCTTTCTGAGCTTGCATACACAGCAACAGAACTACCACATTCAAGAGGTAGTAAAGGCAAGGCAAGGAAGTTTATTTTTCACATTTATACACAGTGATAAGCTTTACATAAAAGAAAGTGAAATAATCATTACAGTTAAAAATAATAAAACACAGTTAAATAGAAAAGGATTATACATAAAATAAACTGTGGTGCTATCAACAAATAACTATAAAGTTTTGAGATATAAAGGGCTAATGTTTTAGCACATTTGATCTCTTCTGGAAGTGTAGCTGCGGGCGGCATAATAGCTAAAACACTCCCCTTGTTTTGTGTGAACCCTTGGTATTTCTAACTGACTCGATCCTAATGATCTAGTGGTCTGTTGGTTTATATTCAGTGAGCATATTGCAATATATTTAGGACCCTTATAAACGTACTTTAAAATCAATCCTAAATGTATACTTAAGGACCTAGCATGCAGTTTGGCATGAATCCTGGCAGAGCGCTGGATGAGCTGCAGCTTCTAATGGTCTTCTTGGGAAATAGAGACCATTACAATAATCCACCCTCTGGTGATAAACTGAACAAGTTTCTCCAAGTCGTGAAACAAAACATCTAATTCTTCAATGTTTTTGAGATGATAGTATGCTGATTTAGACTGCTTTGCATGACTACTAAAGCTAAGGTTGTCTCCAGAATCACCCCAAGATTTTGCTTGATTTTTAGTTGTTTGACCCCTAGACAAGGTATACCTAGAACTTCATCTTTGTTTCCAAATACAATGACTTCAGTTTTCTCCTTGTTTAACTGAAGAAAGTTTTGGCACATCCAACTGTTAATTTCATCAATGCATTGGCAGAGGGAGTCAATGGGGCTATAATCATTTGGAGATAAGGCTAGGTAATCTGGGTATCATCAGCATAGCTGTGATAGGCAATTTGGTTCTTCCTCATTATCTGACTTAGTGGGAGCATATACAGGTAAACAAGAGCGGTGCAAGAATTGAGCTTGTGGGACTCCACTGTCATGGACGTCCACTTAGACTTATGCTCTCCTATACTCACAAAATAACCTCTCCCTTTAAGTATGACCTGAACCATTTGAGTGCCATCCCAGAAAGCCCGAAAATCATTTATTATCTTAATGAGTGCTGTCTCTGTGCTGTGATGCACGCGGAAACCAGATTGAAAATTATCAGGTATCATTTGAGTTTAAGAGTTGTTCAGCGATTAAAAACTACCTTTTCAATAATCTTACCTATGAAAGGAAGATTTGATATCGGTCTATGTGCTCAACATGGTGTTACAAGATTGCGCTTTTTCAGAAGGGGCTTAACAACTGCAGTTTTCAGGGAGTTTGGAAAAGTCCAGAAAAAGTGAGGTGTCACCACTTCTAAGAGATCTGCTTCTAAACAGTTAAGCACACTTTTGAAAAAAGATGTGGGAAGTGTATCAAATAGCAGGTTACGATTTAAGATGCTGTACTATTTCTTCCAAAATGTTGCTATCAATTGTTTTAAAAACAGACATAGTACTTCTTTTTGAGATTGCTGTCGAATCTGTGTGACCTCTGTATTACAGGAAGATGTGCCAATCTCCTTCCTAAACTGATCTTCTCTGAAAAGAAGGAAGCAAACTCATTGCATTTGCGAAACATACTGCACTTGGGGGGTTTTAGTCTCTCAACAGTACAAAAAGAGTGCGAGTGTTGTTTGTCTGTTTATAAGGTTTAAAGGTCTGTCTAGCTGTGGAGTTCCAAATTGAAAGCATGAAGGCTGTCTTTATAGATGCTATAGTGTATTAAATGGTTAGTTCACCTTTTCCTGAAAAAAAATTTTTGTCTGCCATTCTTCTTGCTGACCTTTATCGGTGCAATATCATCAATAACATTCTCTTTTGAGTTAAATGAATCAGGAGAAGATCAAAGTCTGCAGAAATGCTTGGTGTTAAAGATATTGCCTTCATAAAAGACCTAGTGTTCTCATAATCATCTCTTTCTGACAGAGACAGATCTAGATTCAGTAGTGACAGAGACAAATCAAAGAAAATACAGAAGTGATCAGACAGAGCTACATCCTTAATGACAATGGATGAAATGTTTAACCTCTCTGATGAGTAAATCTAGAGTGTGTCCACGATTGTGTTGGGTCTGCACATGCTGAATCAGGTCAAAAGTGTTTAAAACAGTTATGATTTATTTTGTAGTTTTGATTTCAGCATTGTCTATGTGAATATTAAAATCCCCTGCAATAGCAAAACAGTCAAACTGAGGAAATCATTGATAACAGTTCTGTGAACTCTTCAACAAGGCTGGAGGTATTTTGGGGGCCTGTAAAAGATAAACAGAATGCGTGGGGTAAAGACATTGTTAAAATTGACCATGTGACATCAGTGGTTAAACCATAATGTTATAAAGCTACAAGAATACTTTTTGTGTGCAAAGAAAACAAAAATAACAACTTTATTTGACAGCTCCTTCTGTTCTGTTTTAGTCTTCGATATATGTTCATGAGAGTACCATCAGCAACGCATCAGGGCTTGAAAACGAAAAAAACATTCTGTCAGTTCACTCCGACCACAATCGATATTTTAACGTTTCTGTTCATGCGTTCCTCATGAATTATTATCGTTCCGAAACCGGTTAATACCGGTTAATGACGTTATTTAAAAAAAATTGCCTATAATAATAATAATAATATAGTACAGCATTTACTTTACTCAAAAAATAAAAAACAACAACACAGAAAATCTGGTATCTTAAACTGCTGCGCTTAATCACAGCCAATACAGCATGGTCTTTTATAGATTTTTTGCCAAATGTAGCCTACTAAACAAAAGAAAACATCTGCTGAAGCTTTAATGACATTAAAGTATTTTTTCAAGATATAAAAATGTTTGCTGCATTGTTAAATGCTCTTATAAAATTGCATTTTGAGAGGGGAAAAAAACATAGGCTAAGTCGCATTTTATGATTCAGAAATAATGTAGGCTAAAATGCAGATAAAAGCTAAATGTTAACAAACATTATAAACAGTTAAAGTTCCCTTCTCTCCACAACAAATCCTCTAAAGTTAAGGCGATTTAAAGCGTTTAGGCTATATAAATATGAAGCCAAAAACGAATTAATTTAAGGTTAAATTGATGCCTACATCTATCAATCGGCACAAATCTAAATGTTTTCATATTCGCGACGTATCTGGATGTTAAAATATTATCATTTATGAAGTAGGCTCTGTGCTTCATTTGCATCGATCATCATCCTTCGCATATCAGCATAGTGGTCACGCTGAATGCAACAGATTGTACAACGGAGCAGTGCTACTTATTATATGGTTCTATAACTGTATTTTGATGAATTTTGATAATGGACAGGCTGCAATATCGCAAAAATATGTTGTCTGTGTGCGCATCAAGCGATAGCCGTATACAGATAGAAGCAAGACATTCAAAACTGTCAAGCTTTTACAAAGTAAAGAAAACTACTTTCTGCTGTCGTTTTCCTTTCCGTGAACTTTGTATCGTGTTACAATAAACCGAAACTCAGCTCTTTTTTTTCTTTCATTTTGTTAATCTGTCAATGATTTAAGTGAAGTATATTTCATGCATATAGCCTATACATATTCCTTTTTATGTAAGCCTATAGTTTTATTCTGTTTTCTCCGTTCACAGAAGCGCTGCAGGTGTGTTTGATCTGTTAAATCCATCTTACACTATACTCGTATAAACTCTAACGCCGGTGCATTGCCATTGAGACTTACCTATGACGAGTTCACAGCTGAGCGCGGGCAGGCATTTCACGCGTTGGATGCGTCAGCGCCACATTTGCAATATAGGCCGTAGCCTAGCCTACTATTTTCATTTTTGATTCTGTTCGGAACTATAAAATGTAATTTCCTTTCTGGTTCTGGTTCTGTTCCGGTCAAAATTTCATTTGTTTCCGGTTTTCATTCCTTACAACGCATGCGCATGTTGTTGCTGCTGACGCAGAAGCCACCGTTCTGTTCTACCACAAACTTGTGTAAATGTAAATGTGATATGCCTATCCAATCGGATAACAATATCAGGTAACACTTTAGAATAGAGAACACTTATTTTCTATTAACTGCAAATGTTTAGGACAAATTCCTAATTTGCTGCTTATTAATAGTTAGTAAGGTAGTTGTTAAGTTTAGGTGTTGGGTAGAATAGGGTAATGTAGAATTAGGTTATGTAGAATAAGTTATTAATTACTACTAATAAATGGCTAATAGTCTAATAATATGCATGCTAATAAGCAACTAGTTAAGGGACCCTAAAATAAAGTGTTACCCAATATCACTGATCAAGAGCGATGCAAAGAAATGTAAATAGGTCCTCTGATTTATCTTTTGGGGTGTACTGGGTGTATGCTGTGGTTTTGGCTTTTGGCTATGGTTTTGGTTGTGATGTTCACTTAGAGATTGCACTACAATCAGATAGGTTTACTGAGTTCAGCTTCATTTACTTTGGCTGTTTCTGCACTGCATTAAAGTGGAGAATATAATCTGTGCTACCATCCTAATGAAGTGAGTTAACTACAGGAGGTGCACTAGGGACAGTCCCACTAATCTGATTTCATGTAATCTGGAGACATGTGAGACCATGCTAATCTTATGAGAGTCACAATTGATAAACAAGCTTGGAAAAACATTGTGTTCAACTGAAATGCATCCGTATCACCGGCTTACCATTAACGTACAAATATAGATGAGGAATAAGGTTTTCTGTACTACTGAAATAGACAGACAAGCATAGACAATATAAACAAACATTTGTTTGTTAGGATTATCTTCACTTCAACCCCTTCTATTCGCAAGAAACTGTTGAAAGAGAGATGTTCCTATTTTTGTTGTCATAAACGTATTTTTAACAAATATTCAGAGATCTCTCAAGAGAGAAAACAAACACTTGATTTATGCTGGACCACACATACAGTACAACTAATGTTACAGAGATGCTAATGTTAATGTATGCAATGCTCAAATCTTTATTTCTGTCCATTTCACCTAATAGTATATGTAAATTGATTGAGTTCTAAATGTTTTCCCTTTAAAGGATCCCCTCGCCTTTTCCAGTTGTTTGTATTGACTCAATAATTAAACATATTTTAAGTAATACTACAAAGCTTTATTTACTTCCAGATGTTTCCAATGAGCATGGGAACCCTGTCTCCAAAACAAGCCAACAACAACAAATGGTTACACCTTTTGGCGTTTGTCTCACACAATACAGAGCAAAAACATTATTGTTCTCAGGTTTATTGTTGTTGTAGTTGTTTAAACAGTGTTCACAAGCCTGACTTTTACACCACTCACAAATGGCATCAATTATAATCTAATTGAGGTGACAGATAGAGGCAGCTGTGGCTGGCATATTATTGGTGTTGCACTAAAAGGTGCTAAGAGATTACACATTCATTGTCAATATCTGGCGCAGGGGAGGTTTCTCCATTAGGACGATCGGGCAACGTACCACCAAAGCGCCAAAGGAAGGGATTTTTTTTATTTCACATTAAATTAAAGTGTTATGCTTGCTTTCACTCTTCTTTACTGTTTGTTCTGCCTCTGGAAATATAGTCCAATCAGCGTCGAGTCACGTTCTGTGTAGTACCGCCCCTTTTTGGGCGATTTCTTTCAGATTGAGAATCGCCCGATTGTTCCCATTGACTTCCATACAAAGATTGTTTTTAGGGCTAGCACTAACGTGCTTTCGTCATCATGCGTAACGCTAACCTTAACAGCGATTGGTTGGAACAAGCATACGTCTCTAATACGAAGAAATAAGAAGTCGGGACTAGTCTGTATGGGCTGAATAAAGCAAACCGGTGTCTTACCAGTGACGTTTTGATGAATGACGATGGTAATGGAGGTTAAAGACGATTGCAGTCAGTGACATACATGAATCATAACTTACATTATCAAATGTGCGTGAGTGCAGTGTGCAAATAAACAAGCCGTATGTGTGAGCTCTCTGATAGCTTTATGAGCACATTTCAGTATAATTGTCTTTCAGTATAATTAATTTCAGTATAATTGACACTCGTTGAAAAAGCGTGTTTTTATAGAAGTTTTCTGTGCACAGTGGTGTTTTGGCATCAACATTCACTCTTCAGATCACCACACTCAACTTATTCATTATGTTTTTATTTACTTTTTTAATTTGTGTTTTGCTCTGTGTAATAATTCTGAATACATATCCGTGTATATTTATATAAGTTTAAGGCGACTGGGATAGTGGTCTTGCTTGGTACTGCAGCTTGAATTGTAGTTATTTATACATGTATAGAAAACAAATGTAACATCTATTTATTTTTCTCACCAATTTTGCTGTTGCACTGTATACATAAATTTAGAATTATTATTAAAATTTAAAATTAAATGTTTTAATTTTTCTTGAAAAAAGCTTGCAGAAAATATAGTTTTGTGAGAACATCCTCAATCTTGTATTTGGTAAAACAATTGTCTTTATTAAAAATGTTTCATGTCTTAATTCTTATATTTTTGTTATACTGGGATGAATCATATCAGGATATATGACAACATTTTTGTATGTGGCGCCCCACCTAGAAAATTTGCCACCAGCCGCCACTGATCTGGAGTATACAGTCTATTCAGTATAGCTATGTGACATACCAGTTTAGATCAAACTAGTATGCAATGTGATAATCCATCAACAAATTCCACGGGAATACAGTTGGAAGTATTGTACTTTGCGATGAGGAAACAGTTATTCTTCATACAGATATACTCTTGCAAATATATGCAATATCAATGATAGTTTATTTATCCAACATATGTGCCTGTATGCATTGAGAAATTCCACAAAAATCACCAGATGTAACAGCTTTGTGAATCCATCATCGTCACAATAAATCATCATGCTAGGTCTTATCGCCCAGACACTTCCTGAACCCTCGCTCTGCATGTGCTTCACACTGAGACCTGTCCACAGCCACTCCCCCAATAAAAACACATCCAGTATAGCTCTCTCAGATTAATGCATCTGTATCCTAATGCAACTACGTGCAGGAGAAAACTTGGCTTGGCTAAACAGCTTTGTGGAACTCATTCATAAGTTGTACTAATTTCTTAGATGAGCAGTAAAATGCCTATAACAAAGTTCCAGATGGTTAAGAATAAGTTTAAAAAGTTTGTGTTAACCATACCAGTGTGCGCACAAGCGTACAACACACAGAAGCCAAGTTTGTCCACTGTTTCCCACAGTCTAGCCAAAGAAAAAGTTGGTTTCCTAAAACAGAGTCTCACTGCTGAGGCGAGACATAGTGACACATTCTGCTTGTATTTCATTGTATAAGAGTGAAATACTTAAAAAAATGCCTCATTTCAGGACAGGTGTCACAAACAGATCAAATGCAGGTGTTACTATTGTAACATTAATGTCTTATTGAATATTTATGTAATTCAGTTGTGTTGTACTGCTGAAAGCATTTTGTGTTTTTTATAGCATTACTGGAACCCTATATTATTTTATTTGTTTATGTTTAGTTTTTTTCTCCCCAGTGATTTATTTGTTTTGTAATTATTTTATCTAAAACAATCATGCCAATAAAGTACTTTGAAATTGAACTGGGGGGGGGGTGAAGGAGTAATACAACCCGAGACCAAGAGGAGTGGCACATATAAACTGCAAAGAAAAAACACAGTACAAATTCACTTCATTACAATACATCAAGATACTAAGGCATCATGAGTAAGATCTACGGAAACAATCTCCTCAAGTTCGAAACAATCTGCATCAAACTGCTGAACTAATAAAACAACCAAACCAGCAAAAGCGCAGGAATCTACTAAACTGCCAAGACAACTGTCATGCTATAAATTGTATGAATATAAATAATGCCTTTGACAATTGTGTACTAGAGACCAATATTCACTCTTTTAGTTAAAGCATAAGTCGTAGATTTGTCGTTAGATTCACTAAGTTATATCCCAGTCTTTAACTTCGTCAAGTGGAAACATTCTCACGTGAAATCTAAAGTGGAACTTGAGCGCAAACAATCGCGCGCAAGTTATACGCACTTCTCCATGCGCGCGACTTAAGACATAACGGGACTGCTTATGTCCAAACCGACGACATTACTAATAAAACACACATAACGTAACACAACTTAGTTTTTAGTTGGACTTACCTTAGCTGCACTCTCGTCTATGCACAAATAGACTGTGAGAAGAAAAACGGTGACACATGGACGTCGCATCTTTACACATATGAATAATGTTCTTCTCCGTTTCAAGCAATTCTTGCCTCTCTTCTTCCCGAGCTTGAACTATACGTTTGTCTGCATCTTTGCTCCAAACGTTATGAAGCTGTTGTTGAAAGTAATGTATTGTAGAAGAGCCCACCACACCCCCTGTCAAGACCACGACCACCCATCAATACGCACCAACACAACCCTGTTTAGAACAACTCTCACTCGCATTTCAGCATTGTTAGGGGAAGTTTAAGTCTTGGAGATCAGTAATTCCCTTAAAACAGCTTTGTCAAGGTGGATTTTAGGCGAGACAATCAACTTTCCCAAAGCGCGAACGCATCGGAATTCAGCGCGTGCGACTGGAGCGTGTGAGATCTGAGGTAAACTTCTGCCGTCACTTCACGCTTTTCTAAAATACGAATAGCTACTGTTAGTTTGACCACCTTGAGTTAGTATATTTGCTACTGGTCCATGATGGTCTTTAGGCTGGACCAAATGGAAACCAGCTAGCATGTTCCAGAACAAAACTGTATGATATATTAGCAAGGAACATGAGATCTACAAAGATACCAGCACATATGCTTTAAACAATCGAACTAAGTATACACCGCTGTTCAAATAGGCTTAGAACAGTGAGAATTAACTTGTAACTTGCAGATCATAAATCTGTAACTTTCAGATCATTGATTATGCAGTAACAGGATACTGGAATTGGGCAGAAGGAGAGATTTAATCGGTTTTCTGGCTCACATGGAGGGTGAGAATCATCTACAACACTGGAACACATTAAGGTAAAATCTGTTGTTTGTTTGTGTTGTAGAAACATGTTTTTCATTTGCACACATTAATTCATATTTTAATTCATACAAAATGTATAAAGTTTTTCATATTGCAGGTGTTTTCTGTTATGCCTTGCTGTCCTCATCGTTACGACAGAGGTCAACGCAGTAAGTGTGTTTTTAATTTCACTATATTAAGTGTTCAAGATTAAGCGCAGATTGTGGTGTCGTATTTGAGCCTCATTTGTGGTGCAGCACACTGAACGAGCCCCTCGGATGAGTGGGAGTGTCCTTGTTTGTATTACAAGTTTCGCATGTGCAATTCGCACATGTTGTGCCATTTACAGATCTTTGCAGAGTGCATGTTCCTCTCATTAAAAGCATGTTTTATTTTCATTCCGTTGTTGTAAAGCTGAAACGTAACCGTTTCACAGTGGTAAAGTCCCACATCCATTAGGTATGGTTGTTTGATGGTAATATAGCTAACTGGCATCCCACAGTGAGAGATTAAACACTGGCCTGAATTTAATGAAGAAAATGTGTTCGGAGTCTGTGAGTGGTTATGACAGTATGTGTGTGTATGCACATCTGCTTATTATTATTTTTTATTTTAATGTGTTTTTATTGTTATTTTTATTTAAAAAAATTGCCAATGATTTCTCCTAATGGTGGTGATAATTTGGAAAACTGTTAGTTTAAGATGAATAATGCTGCCTTGGGGTGAACATTTCATTAACTGGTTTCAAGTTCCTGGAATCTCTATAAATCTAATGTTAAAAAGCAACTTTCCAAGAAGACAGGGTTGTTAAATGCCATGATGAAACAGAAATAGCGACATATCTTTATTTCCATATTTTGATGTATATCCAAGTATAATGGATTATTGAAAAATAAAACTTTTAGGATGGGACTTTGTTTTAATATTCGGTTATTGATTGAATGTTGAGATGTGGCCGTTGCACTCAAAAATGGAGATAGTTGAACACAAGCTTGCAGGGTTTAAAGGAATAGTTCACCCTAAAATGAAAATTTGTGAAAATATACTCACCCTCAAGCCATCCAAGATGTAGACGAGTTTTTTTCTTCATCTGAACAGATTTGGAGAAATGTAGCATTACACCACTTGATCACCAATGGATCCTCTGCAGTGAATGGGTGCCGTCAGAATGAGAGTCCAAACAGCTGATAAAAACATCACAAATCCAAAGTAATCCACATGACTCCAATTCAATTCAAGATTATTTGTATAGCGCTTTTTACGATAAAATCGTTGCAAAGCAACTTCACAGGAAATATCCAATATATTCCAATCCATCAACTCTTGTGAAGGGAAAAGCTGTGTGTCTTTAATAAACAAATCCATCATTAAGACTTTTTTTACTTCAAACTGTTGCTTCTTTCTAAAATATGAGTCCTCCATCTATGATATTGCTTTTTCAGTGAAAAACAAATCATGTCATCTTAATTGGGAGAGAAATATGCACAGCTCAAGCATTGTTTACGTGCAAAACAGTTTTAAACAAATATGTTGATGGATTTTGATATGAGAGGGTAAGAGGGGATATACATTTTCATTTGAGGAAACATTATGGATTATGTACAGTTTAAAAGTTAAAATACCTCAATAAAATTCCTTTGCACCTTACAAACACGCAGTTCTTCCCTTCATACGGTGTTAATTGATGGACTTGAGTCGTGTTGATTATTGTGATGTTTTTATCAGCTGTTTGGATGGAATAGATTTGAGGTTATTTAATAGGTGATCATAAACACTGCAATTGTTTTGTACAGATTAATGTCTGCCACTGGACAGAACAGTCGTAGCTTTACCATTGGACAGCAGTCTCCATGTGTTATGATGCTTGTGTGAACACCTCTTACAGTCTGAGGATGATTTCAACATGAGAACATCTTTCTTTTCCTGATCCACATGTTGATATGTGTTTCTGGCAATCGCCCATCACCAGCAGCAACCCCAGCAAGTTCAAAAGGGCTGATACTTTGCCAGGCGCCTGTAAAAGCTCCTTCAGCTGAAACTTCATTATTTTAGCTGTAGATCTAGCTGTGGTATGCACCTTGGCACCTTGTTTTGTGAAGAAGAAGGCATTGCATGCTGTATAAGGTGATTTGATAATAATATTTGGACTATCTCATAATTCTACTGACTCAGTTTAAAAGACAAGAATACAATCATTCAGTCATGATATTCTACTTTGGTTCGCTCTCAAGTTTCACTCTGGTCCATTCCAAGGTTGTCTACTGATATAAATATTTATTTTGATATGGCAGTTTGCAGTTAAAGAGGTCTTAATGCAGTCAGTTAAATGTTTCCCCAAGTTTTACATAGATTTAACAACACAGCAAACTGAAAACTATAAATGAGATGTCAATATATGTGTACAGCCCTTTTGTGTGGCCATTGGAATATAGTGAAGATGGTTAAAAACGGGAAGAATTGGAAGTATATTTTCATCCTATTTTCAGATGATTTTGTTCATTGAATGATATCATACATACATACAAACATACCTAAAGTGTATGTGTGTGTGTGTGTGTGTGTGTGTGTGTGTGTGTGTGTGTGTGTGTGTGTGTGTGTGTGTGTGTGTGTGTGTGTGTGTGTGTGTGTGTGTGTGTGTGTGTGTGTGTGTGTGTGTGTGTGTGTGTGTGTATTTCAAATCAAATACCATATAAAGACTTAAGTGTTTCCTAATTTAATGAACAAAAGCATCTGAAAATACTAAGAAAAATACTTTCATGTACTTTTACAGCATGTGTTTTGCACAGGATCCTGTGACTCTTTCTACAACAAGGTATTAATATCATATGCAAGTTTTTTTCAGAGTTAAACTGATTTAACTGAAGTTGAAGAATAAAAAGCCTTATTGTCTAAAGCCTTATCAGATTTTGTGCCTCCCTGATCAAAAACTTGTGACAGCAGTAGGCTGAGGCTGTGCCTTATACTGGTGCAAAGAGTGTAGTGATTTCAGGTTTCATGCAGGCCAAACTATTTTTAGACAGGCAATGCTCAGGCCTGCAGGGCATGGTCATTGTAGATGACCTCACTTGGGCAGCAAAGACTATGCATGATCCTCCACACAGTTTTGCACAAGTTTGGATTAACTCTAAATCTACATGGTCATACCTATAAACGCTCTCAAACTCTGACTTTGAGCCATTTGCAATCCAAGGCCAAATGCACAATTGACCTAAATTTGTCTTAATTGTGTTTGCGAGATGGATATTATTATTTACATGTAGAACAGAGGCCAGCTGGTATGAGATGTGTGCAGGTAAAACAGGTGCAAATACAAATGGAACTGGTTGCACATGTATCTGCATTTAGCTCTGTAACTATGCAGTTCATCTTACAAACACATAATTGCTGATATTGCTTAACGCATTGATTTAATTACAGCTCCGACATGATATATCACTGCTCGAGTTTGTCAATTTAAAAGTGTTTTGAGCTATTTTACAGCATTTGATAACCTTAAGTATGTTTTATGGTTATGTCTTGCAGAACCTGATTTTACCAAGAGCGACATGTTCCTGGGTCAACATCTTTGTTGACCCTGGAACAACATTGTTATTAACCAATCAGATTTGAAGAACAAGTTTATAATTTTTGTGAAGTTTAGGCTTACAATCAGTGTTTGGTGCTTGTACATCAGTGTCATTCATCTATAATTTCCTCTGATTTTAGGGATTACTCATGGGTAAGGTTAGGTTTAGGTGTAGGGAAATGGTCAAGATTAAAAAGTTGTTCCAGGGTCAACAATATATGTTGACCCAGGAACACATCTAACTCAGCAAAATCAGGACGTGCGTTGTCTTAGTGTCATCATAGAGATTAAGCACTTATTTGACCCCTTAGGTCTGATGGAAATGCTTTAAGATTAACATTTTAAGAAGGAATAGAAAAGTTGGATTATCAGGAAGTTCAAAATATGGTCATTCGAATCACATTTTGTTTGTTGTATGTGTGGGAAGATTTCACGATGTTATCTTCATCCCTTGAGGTCAAATACTGGCTCTTGTTTTTTTTTGACCTAGGCTATGTTTGGATACAAATTCAAATAAAGTGAAATAGTTAGTAATTAGTGCATCAAAATGTCTCAAGTTCTACAATGATATGCTAGTTAATTTTGCAATAGAGCCTTTTAACTTTAATTGCATTAAAAATATTGTATTTATGCACTGCATGTAATTCGGCAGTGTCCTCTGTTGGACATTCCTTGAACCATATAAGAAAAGAGGAAATGGATGTTGTCAAAGGGTGGTTCCTGAGGTTGTGCACGAGGATAAGAGTGCACGTGAAGTAAGTGTGTGCACTCTATACCGGTTTGAATGGGTGGTCCAGCACCGCACAAAAGATGTCTGTTGGTGATAAGGACAGGAAAAACGCTGCTACATCGCCTGCCAAAATAATCTGCTCGGTCAAAAAGCTAAACAATTGGGGGAAAATCTATTGTGTTTGATTAGAGGGATCGAGGCAGGATGTAAAATTGTTCCGAGGGGAAGACCTATGCTGAGGAGCTCTCAGCCTGAGCGACACTGCAAGTCTTTGACACAGCCTTTGACATTTTTGGGAGGTGTTGGTTTTTAACGGATGTACATTCTTTAGATCCACGCAGTGTTTGCATTTGTGTGAGTATGTAGTTGGCTGTATGTTGGCCCACACTGTAGGGGTAGTTCCCACAAATAAGTTGGAGTGGCTCCACCCATGTCCTGTGTCAAATAGCGACCCTTGTGACCTTAGGATGGTATGAAGTTTGTGTCTCGTCTCTCGTGTGAACTTTCCTCAAAGCTGGCAAAGAGCACCATGCACAAAATAGTAAAATACACTTTATTTATTTTATAGAATATCACAAATGAACAAAAAACAAAAACAGTAATTTAATCTTAATCATTTTATGCAAGTCAGGAGGCTTAAATAGTTTAACACTGTTCTTGACAGACGTGACAAATCCATAAGTGATATCTGAGTTTCTGTCCCAACAAACCTAAACAAGTTACATTTTGCTAACATCAAAATATGGTGAGGTTGGCTGTTATTGTGTCACGCTGCACAGCATTTTCATCTTCAGTGTGGACACACAAATTGCTTGCTACTGGAAATGTAAGTAAAGTAAAACTAAATTAGTGAAAGTAAACCTTAACTAAAGTAAAATATTTTATTAAAAAAGAAGAAGAAGAGGAGTCCTTAATTCTATTGAATATGCACTTATATAGTATATTTCTACAAATCTTGTTTATTTTAAAAGATAGTGTACTTAGAGCACACTTAACTTAAAAATAAAAAACTTAATAATTAATAAATATCAAATTAAGTTTTACTTTAAAGTACATTTTAAATAATTGTTTTAATAAACATGTTTTTGTTGTACACTTATTTTGATGTGTGGGTTAACATTCTAAACCACATGCAAAGTACTTGATTTTAACTCTAGTGTTATTAAAGTTGATATTCTTTAAATTGACTAAATTTCAACTTCATCATTACAAATGATATATATATATATATATATATACAATATATTTACAAATAATTTAAATAAAATAAATAAATAAATACATATGAAATTAA
The DNA here is from genome assembly GCA_027422405.1 of Ptychobarbus kaznakovi. NCBI lineage: Eukaryota > Metazoa > Chordata > Actinopteri > Cypriniformes > Cyprinidae > Ptychobarbus > Ptychobarbus kaznakovi. Next base: position 7,452,233 of record CM049804.1, on the reverse strand, counting down.
TTTAATAGAAATTTAAACTGACATGCAGTTCATATTTAAATGTGTTTTTTTCAAAGTATATTATGTCTGTAATAAATACACTTTCTTAAATTAATAAATAATATTCCTTTTAAAACTACAAAGGAAAGTATAAAAAACTTGTCATCTGTTTCCTGTCTTTGACATTTTGGTTTTCATGGATCACAAATGGTTAATTAAAGTATGAATTTAAGATATACAGCCAATTATGAAATGTTTACAGAAATTCACTCTGCCCTTATTACATCACTTTCAAAAGTGCTGCTGTCTTAAGAATGTTAGGATTATTTTTATTACCACTTTATAATTTCCGGCTTATTATCGTCTCCCTGTTTATCAGAATTGCAAATGTCTCGTAATCTCTGGTTGCAAACATCATGACATTGCCTGAAAACTAGTGTGTTGAAACACAATTTATCTGGGCTGCGTTTCCCCAAAACATTGTAAGCCTAAGTTGATCGTAGCTCCATTTGGTTTCAATGTAATTAAGCTTACGATGCTTTTGGGAAACACAGCCCTGGTGTGCTCTTCCAACACAGGATGATTAATTACCTCATTGAGCCTAAATATTTACATTCCCCAACATCCCCTTTGCTTGTGTATTTTATTTGCATGTGTGCCCATCCAGAATGCTTAAACATCTCGTGAGAAAACATCCTTGTTTTAGTGTAATGCTATAAGCATTTCACATTGAGCAGAGAATGTAGACTTTTGACAAACTAAATGTTCCTGCCTCAGTGACTCAGTGTTTCTACAGCACTTGCCTGTGGTATAGTGTAGTTCCAAGTAAACACTGAGAATGAAGCAAAAAGGCACTAATGGCCGTGTGTTACGGTGATTTTTCCACAAGTAAGAGGTTTTGGTTGACTCTGTATGACGCAGAGAGCCCAAAACCTGTTAACTTAGTGGCCTGTTTTGTCGTTTTTCCACTGCATGGTACGGCATGGTATGGTTCAGTATGGCTCACTTTTGGGGGGTTTTCCACTGGGTACAGGTACTTTTTTTTAGTACCACCTCGGCCGAGGTTCCAAGCGAGCCGTACCGTTACCAAAAATGTGACGTGTAAACTCTGCTGATCACTGATTGGCCAGAGAAAATCGCCACTGCCTGCGTCACTGAACTTGTGGCACGATACACAACAGACCCGCTAGATTTAAATCCGCACAGCCAGCGAAGGATCGAACGCAACTGTTTTGAATGAGCGCACCTTTCTTTAAACAACCAAAAAATGGCTTTTTCATTGTCTGTTGAGAAAGTACAGACTGTCCTCTCATTGATAAACTGCAGTGCAAACTCAAACCGAGCCAAACTGAGCTCCCAAAGTTTATATGTAATATTTTAGTATTTAATAGTTTACTATTTCTGCGCTGATGGGTGTCTGTTAATGGTGCATAAAATCCCCTGACTGCATTAGTTAACTTGTATAGCTCTAAGGTAAACCTAGTGAATGGTTAGTGAATGGTTCGACACATGCATTTCACTGAACATATCATTTGTACTCATAAAAGCAGAGCCGCTGGTACGCAAGCTCGTAGGGCCCCCAAAACACCAGGGGGCCCCACAAAATATGTTTAATTTTGGGTTCGTTTTGGAGTGGCATTTGAAAACACTGATGACATCAAGAGTTCAAGACGAAGTGAAACCCAGCCACATATTGTACTCACCCCCCCCCCCCCCCCGTTCTGCGTTGGGCCCCAAGAAAATCGGCTCTGCATAAAAGCAATGTAGTTTCTTGAAAAGAAAGCAAAGTAACTGTTGCTGACTGCTCTTCCTGACCCATTGTGCCCACTAGCACTGAGAAATCCCCTGGTCACTGCTCCAAATTTTAAAGTTGTTAAAAAAAGCACTCAGCTTTAGGGTGAAAATACGAGAGAAAGGGGGTCTGGGGCACTGAAGGGGCACTTACGTCTTATTCCATGGATAATCACAGTTTATTAGGCCTTATTTACATCCGTCTCATTATTCCATGTATGTCAGACTTTATCTACAATATAGATCACTGTGAAAGGAGATGTGGGCCGCTCTGAAACATGACACATTGGTTTCTCTGCTAAATGCCTGTCTGTTGATGTTCTCGTTGTTCAGTCTTACAGTAGCTCTCTGTGACTTTTTTCGACTTTGATTCTTTTGAACTCTAAATCCTTGTAGTGTTGCATGTCCTTTGCCTCTTTTCATGTTGACTGATAATTTGTTTATAATTGTTTCCCTGAGGCTCTACAGACAGACCTCATGTAAAAAACTTTTCTCTGGTGCATTTTCATTTTTGGAAGCTTAAAGGGATAGTGCATCTAAAAACTAAATGTACGGTATGTGATCTTGTGCATAACCATTGACAAGGTCAGTAAGAGATTTTAGTGTTTTTGAAAGAAGACTCTCTTATGATAAACAAGGCTGCATTTATTTGATCCAAAATACATTAAGATATAATGTAATTTATCACTGTGATGAAAAAAGCTGAATTTTCAGCATTGTTACTCCAGTCTTCAGTGTCACATTTTACTTCAGAAATCATTCTAATGATTATGCTGATTTGCTGCTCAAGAAACAAATACAAAATAAGAAACCTTGTTATTATGGAAAAGAGCTGCATGAAGATTCTCCCAAATTAATATTTTGTGTTCCACGGAAATATAACAGCATGCTTGCTTAGATTCACACAATGGGTGAATAACAGAATTTTAGTTTTTGGGTGAACTGTGCCTTTAAATGGTTGATTTGGACTGCTTTTTGAATGTGTCATTGACACAAACATCCCTTTTTAAGGTAAGATATTTAAATTAGTTTCAGCAAGTTCCTGATTGCAACAGCGTTAAAAACAAGTAATGTGCAAAACGTAGACTCAACACAGTTATACAACCAGAACATTTCAAGTTTGTCACACACCCCTCATCTTCCCTGTGCTGTTTAGTAGACCTGAGGACATCTACTCATTCTTTGCACCCAATGAGTTTAGACAAAGGCATGTGAAAGACTTCCCAATGCTAAATAGTCCAGATGTCCATGCTGAAAGACTTCACAATGCTAAATGTTACATGTCTCCCCTTAAGAATCGTATTAATGTCCCCATAAGAGTCCACCTTCTGAATTGGCTACAGCATGGGACCACAAAAAATGTCTGATTTGCAACACATGTGGAATTGAGTATATTTAAAGCATAAATAATTGTTTCCAATTTGTGTATCTAAACCACACACAGCAAAGAAAATATAATCTATTCTGTAGGTGTTTATTTTAACACAGGCTTATTTTAGGCAACACTTATTTTCGCATGGTTCCTTGTACAAAACTATGTGACCTTAAAACACGTTTACCATAGTGCATGATTTGTAAAGTAATACATTTTGCTGTTTACATCACATGATGAGATCCATGTGTATGGCTTTTCTTACATGGTAGCCCACCTGGTACAGCATTACACTTATGATGTAGAACAGTTTGGGTAACCTATGAAACATGATTCACAATAAAAGAGCTCAATGACTTGTACAAGCAATATAAAATGGCATGGTTGGTTTAGCAAATATATCACATTTTCTAACACTATCAGTTAGATTTGTGCAGGGTAGGTGGCTTGTTATTTTCAAAACCAATACAGCATTAAGTGTTTAGGGGCACTCATTGGACATTTTATTTCTGAACTGCCGTGATGCATACAAAAGTACAAAATATTGCCAGATTTATGTTACACGATGTGGAAAACATGTATGGAATTGCAGAATCCAGACATAATAACAGAATTTACTGTATAACGGAGAATGTCACAAAATTTTGAATTTTGGATGGATATACATCAAAGTAGGTCAGTACACTTAAATCAAAACACATTATGGACTAGCTTATGTGAATTTAAGGCTCAAAGGAGTAAGCGTCTTTCAGATCCAGCATCATGAACCAGTCCCCTGGGCATATTTGCAAGAGGATCTGCTTCAAAGTGATCATCCTGAATGACCTTTTTACCAGGGCGTGATTCAAGAGTCAAAGATCTAAAATAGGTCGCAGGCCAACATCTTTTTTGGGGATGAGGAAGTAGGGGCTGTAGAAGCCTGACTCGCTCTGGGCTGGAGGAACGATTTTTATGGCTCCTTTTTCCAGCAGATTCATCACTTCTGCGTGGAGGACTTGAGCATCCTCGCTGCGCACTGTGGTGGCGAGCACACCGCTGAAGCGCTGTGGTCTTCGAGCGAATTGGAGTGTATAACCTCATCTTATCGTAGCCATTACCCACTCTGACACACTGGGGATGGCCTGCCAGGCCTCGGCCCACTTGGCAAGAGGTTGAAACAGCTCTAAAGACTGGCTGCATAAGGGCAGGACGCTTGTGGTAGGCAGAAGAGGATATTTGCTCTCTTTTTGCAAATATATGTGTTTTATTTTGTCCGCTATCACAGCGGTTGGACGCCCGGGTGCTAAAGTTGGCCTGTGGTGAACCAATAACACTTTCCTCTGCACCCAGCGCTGAGCAGGGTGACAAGAGGCACATTAGAGACTACTTACGGGGTGGTCCGGTGGTAGCGAGACTCGGGCCCCTCCTCTTCTTGCCTGGCTGACCAGGAGGACTTCTGAGGCGCCGGATCCAAGGCGATCTTGGGCCAGGTTCCTTGTCACTTCGGGAAGGGATAGCGTCGTGCCGACCGTGAACGCCCTCTATCCTGCCAAACCTTATCAGGTCGGGGCTCAGGAGTGGCTGGCGTTGGCTTAGCTGGCTGCTTAGTCGGCGCACAGAATTAGGAGCGACTGGAAGCAGCAGAAGAGCTGGTGCGTTTCGGGAGGAAGTGTCGCAACACTTGTGACGACTTCTGAGCCACGGTGAAGCATTCCGCAAAGCCCTTCACAGCTGGTACAAACAGACTGCCTGACGAGACCGGAGCGTCGAGGAAGGGAACCTTGTCCACCTCTTTCATCTCCATCATCGTGAGCTAAAGGTTGCGTTCCAACACTATCAGGCTGGACATTGACCGCCCGATAGCCTGGGCGCTGGCTTTGGTGACACGCAGGGCCAGGTCCGTTGCGCTTCTCAGGTCCCTGAGGGAAGCTGCATCGGGCCCGGCCTCCTCACTGGCAAGCATCTTAGCCTGGAAGACCTGTAGCACGGCCATAGAGTGCAACACCGAAGCCACTTGTCCAGCCGCCGAGTAGGCGTGTCCAGCGAGTGCAGAAGTAGCTCTGCACAGCTTGGGTGGATGGCTCGCCCTTTCTTCCCATCCGATAGCCGTGGGCAGGCAGAGATGTGCGGCCAAAGACTCATCCAGAGGGGGCAGGTGCTCGTATCCCTTCTCTTCAGCGCCATCAATGGAGGTAAGGGCGGGGGAAGCAGAAAGACAGATGCGAGACAAGTAGGGGGCCACGGTTTTGCAAGCTCGTCGTGTACTTCGGGGAAGAAGGGGGATGAGCGTTGGCGGGGGGCTTGATGGCGCCCCGGAGAAAACCACTCTTACAGCCTGCTGCGAGATGGCTCCTCAGTCGGAGACCACTCGAGCCCGAGCTCATTTACAGCCTTTGTTATGACACGGACGAGCTCCTCGTCCGTTCTGGGTCTGGCGTTGCGTGAAAAGGACGGACAGAGCCCGATAACTCTTCTGCGTCCGAAGCTGCCAGAGAAAGGCTGTCATCCATCTCGCCGTCACTCCCACTGAACGAGATCATGTCGCTCGCAGCCGCAGAGGGACGCTGATCAGGTTGAGTGAAGAGGCCTGGCGAATCCTCTCTCTGCTGTAACAGCGAGGCACCTGGGCACTGAGCCGATATGAACTCGCTCGCCTTTAGCCGCTCGAATCCTCTGCCTCGCTGTTTTTGCCTCACAGGTCCCTGGGAGGAAGAAAACCGGAGGGCGCCAGGGGCGGAGTCACTCTCTGAAAAGAAAGCTATCCGCGAGCGCAGAGAGGCGAGACTGAAACTCTCGTTGTTAGAGCAGTCAGCCCCGCTGGTCTATCATTGGCTGTGAGATGTGAGAGGCCCCACCCATTTTGGCGGGCTATGGCGGGCTGCATAGCCGTAGGCTCGCTCAACGCCGCCGAGCTATTGGTTCGTTTTTATAGCACTGCACGAACCAATGGACATGCAGTTACACTGCATGATTAAAAAAGTCTTCAGTTGCTGAGGAAAAAATTAGTTTTTCCCATACAGCGTCTTTGACCCAGTATGAGTGAAATATCGAAAGGGAACCCAATACTACGTCTTTCCAAAACAGAAACCATTCATAATAAATGTTTCTCCTAATGAAACTTACAAAATCTTGCCAAAATATATTTGTAAATGGGCAGTTCCAAAAGAGATGGACAACAGTTTCAATAGAGTCATCACAAAAAGAGCAACTGGAGGAAATATCACTTGCATTTTTCATGTAATGCTTTGCAGGATAGAACTTATGAATTATTTTGTAGGAAATCTCCTTTACTTTGTTAGTTAGTAAATAAGTATGAGGAAGCATCCACACTTTTTTCCAGAAGATGTTACCCACTGCATTATTCCAATAAGCAGTCACAGCTGGCAGAGTAATACTATTCTGCTGAAATAATGAACAAACTATCCTATTATTATTTTTGCATGGAGATGCAAAACATAATCTACCAACAAAAATATCACCAAATTTAGGAGAAACCGATGACAAAGGATGGGTACCTCTCAGTAAAGCAACACCTGATGGGATAGACCCCATGACTATGGAAAATTATTTTAGAGAGACAGGAAATTGAAAGTGATCTAAAAATAATTTATATGAAAGTAACAACCCTTGAGCATTCATTAACTGACTGATCAACAGTATGTTTTTATCAAACCAACTTTGAAAAAAAATGGTATAAAACATTACAGTTATTCCAAATAAATTAACAGGAATTAGTAGCTCACCGAGTGCAACCCATTTACGTCATCAGAATAATGGCGCCCCCATAGTCCAAAATATGTATAAAAACGTTGTGATTTTTTTAAATAACATAAATCTTTGATGGGTTTTCTACTACATATTTCAGTAAGAGACATCATTTACGTTATATTAAGCCAAACTAGTCTTAATACCCAGTGATCCCTTTAAGATTATTTTTTCAAATAACTGTCTAATTAGTAAGCGGGCTAAAGAAAGGATTGTTAAAACTATTGCTCATATTGTAAACCAAATAATTCAACTTGTAACTAATGGCTCCACTCTATTTGCAATACTTACTTGAATGATATTGCAAATAATGTGAATTGTTGAGCTATTACCTTTCTAAGCGACTGGATTTTTAATTTTTTCCTAGTGAATAATAATAAATAAAAAAACGTTAGAATTAGATATATTAGGGAGGCTAGTTTATCAGACATGGGAGCGGGGCTTTTTGGCCAGCAACCATCTACAACCACTCAGAACAACATAACAGACAAGCACTACTCACATTTTCTTTAAAAATATGATTCACTATGTCTTTGGTTTGTCAGCTGGTAGTGAAAAAGAATGGCTATGTATTGAAATGTTTATTGTTTTGTGTTATTGCTCACAAGGCCTTTACTACACTTGTATCACAGTCTAACGAGGAGAATGACTCACAATGCTCGGCACCTGTTCAGTATTCTGTCTGGCTAAGACTAAGGCTGTGTTCGAGTAATAAGCATACTAATTACTGCATACTATATACACGCAACAGATTTTAAAATATAAAGGTGCATTTCAATAAATTAGAATATTAGAAAAGTTTTTGAAGCAGTCCATAATGCAACAGTAAACATTTCAAATATATGAGTGATATGTGATATGCATGCAACATTGCATTTTTTATGAGCAATTGAATTGGTAAACGTTAGAATACAGTATGTGATCACTTAGCTTTAGGGCTTCACAGGCACCCCTAACATAAAAAAATATAGTAATCATACATAAGTTGAGCATGTCTGTGAGCAGACATTTGTACTGCTGGCAAATTCACAATCTACCACATGTAAGTGTTCAGAGTCCTAAAGCTTGGGCTTTTCTAATTTGTTTCTTCCTTTTTCCCAGTCCTGCCAGCTTCCCCCTCTCCCATCACTCCCCAGTGCTCTATCATCTGTCTCTATCCTTCTTTCATCTACCGTAATTCCTTAGAGGAATCAGATTTATTCTCCAACATTCTAATTGTCACTCTGTGACAACCGGAACAATATCACAGTGTATTTTCTCTCATCTCCAAATATTTTTTTTTTTCTTTTTTAAGCATTTTCCTGCTAGGGAATATGATCACACATCTGGAAACAATTTTTATAATATTTGTAATATATGTGAGAGGAAGAGAAGAAACAAGGGCAATATTTCAAAGGGTCAATTTCGCACAGTAAACATAGGTGGAGCAGTGTTTATTGATTGTAGTCACAGAGGAACAAAAACTTTTGGGTGAAATTAAACTAATAATGGCTTATGTCTCTGCTATGCTAAACTAAACAAATTTAACCTCAATATCTTTGAAATTGTTTGATTTCTTTTACGTTTACTCTTCCACATACGGTGAACTTTGAACATTTTGTTTCTTTCCATATGTTTTCTTTGTTCTCTACTAAATGAACATTAAGCTCCTTTTCAGCATTTTGGATGAAACTGGGTTTCCAGAAACTTCTCTACACTTATAGTTGTATTTTGTGTGCAGACCCACAGCTGTCTGAGAGGGCCAAAGGAATGTCCAGTTTCCATCCGCTGGGTTTTTTCCAACACTTATTCACTTTTGAATGACAGAGACCAGCCGTTATACCCCTCACTATGAATTATAAAGTTATGATACTCTCCTTCACACACACACACATATACACAGAGACTGTGTTAATGGAATTGTTCACTCGTTTCTTCCATGGAACCAAAATTTGAAATTTGAACAGTCCTTTTTACTATTTTCCATAAAGCAAAATTCTAAACAGGAGCTATCAATCTGGCACCATGTTGGAAGTTTTTGGAAGCCATCTTTGTGCAACAAACAGGCCAAAATTATTTTGGGGCGAAAAGGCACACTGGCAGTCAATGTTCACAAGAACGTACTAGACAAAATAATTGTTAAGATATCACACTGCTTTACAAATTGTTAATTGTTTACAGTAAAACATTTTGTTTAAAAAAAATCATTACTTGTTAATGTATATATATATTTTTTATATTTTATACACGCCTTCATTTAACAGTGCACTCGCGCATAAACGATTTTAAGTTTAACACTTTTTGTTCCATTCAGTTGTGGATGCTGCTGATATCAAGAAAGTTTGCTTTCTTTTGCAAAAATTTCAGAAATACTTCAATTATTTTTCCTTACAATGTTACAATCAGCATAACAATTTGAGTATGTGAAAAGGTATGGCATATGTCATTCTTTAGAACATGATTTAGTTAAAATCATAACATAAATTATCCAGTTTAGTTATCTTATTCTTTATTGCAAAACTCTAAAACTAGCACCGTTTTGGAGAGAAATGGGCGCTCATTTTAACCCATCATGGTGTGTAATGAACTAAATTTCATGGCGTTTGTATTTGCACTGTTCAAATATGTTATGTGCAACAACAGCATGCTGTCTCAGTGGCCTTACACATGCTTTTAAATATTTTTTTCCAACTCTATGATTTAAATGGGGATGATGTACTGAATAACTTTCATATTTTCTTCATGACACGAGTTTCACAATTTGAGTTGAATTATGAATTAAAATAAACTTTTCACAATTCTAATTTGAATGCACCTGTATTGAAGCAGTACACATTGCAACAGTAAACATTTCAAATATATGTAGTGAGTTGATGTGATTGTGCAAATTGCATTTTTTTATTGACATTGAATTGGTAACACAGCCTGATCAAGAAAACTACTACAGTATGTGATTCACGTAGGTTAAGCTTTATGATGGCTTCACATGGCACCCCTAACATAAAAAAATATATGTAATCATACATAAGTACTGAGCATGTCTGTGAGCAGACATTTGTACTGCTGGCAAATTCACAATTCTACCACAATCTGTAAGTGTTCAGAGTCCTAAAGCTTGGCAGCTTTTCTAATTTGTTTCTTCCTGTGATTTCCCAGTCCTGTCCTAAGGCTTCCCCTTCTCCCATCTTACTCCCCCAGTGCTCTGTCTATCTGTCTCTATCAATCCTTCTTTCATCTATCCGTAATTCCTTAGAGGAATCCTATGGAATTTATTCTCCAGAGCGATTCTAATTGTCACTCTGTGCAACAACCGGAACAATATCAAATCAGTGTCCATTTTCTCTGCTTATCTCCAAATATTTTTTTAAATCTTTTTCTTAAGCATTTTCCTGCTAGGGAATGGATGGATATCACACATCTGGAAACAATTTTTATAATATTTGTAATATAATAGTGAGAGGAAGAGAAGAAACAAGGGCAATATCTTCAAAGGAGTCAATTCTCGCACAGCATAAACATAGGTGGAGTCAGTGTTTATTGGGATTGATAGCATCACAGAGGAACAGCATTAACACTTTTCATTTTCATTCATTTCACTTATTTTTATAAGCACTTTACAACTGCACCTGCAGACCAAAGTGCTGTAAATCAAGAAACACTCATTAAAATCCAAAATTTAAACAACACACTTCAGCTTAAAACAGCTAAAAACTAGCCCACCACTCTAAGGCCTAAGGACAAGAGGTAGTTTTGACTTAACTTTAAAACATCAAAGTCGAAACCTCTCTGAGTTCTCTATCCAGAGCTTGGGCCTGCAACAGCAAAAGCCGATCCCCTTTTGACTAAATGAGTACGAGGGACAGTAAGCAATTCTTATTATTGGATCTTAGAGACCTAGGTGCTTGACGAACAACAATGAGCTCAGACACGTAAGCAGGAGCCTTCCGCACTGCTTTAAAACAAATAAAAGAGTTTTATTATTTATCCTGTAGTTCACTGGTTACCTTTTGAGAGAAGCTAAAATAGCGAGATATGATGACTATTCTTAGCACCCATTAGCAAGCCTAGCTGAGCATTTTGAACCAATTGCAAGCGTGGTGAAATATTGGTCTGGCAGGACTCCCACATACAACACATTGCAATATTCCAGACGTGACAAAACAAAGGCATTAATAACCTTCTCTAAGTTTCTTGACAGAATAGGCTTTAGTCGGCAATAGCCTGATCTGAAAAAACAACTCTTTACTTCAGCATTAACCTGCTTGTCAAATTTCAGCTCTGGGTCAAACACCACACCTAAGTTCCTTATTTGTTCATGGCAATAATCGGACCAAGAACCCAGATATGTGGACCTATCTAAACATCCTTTAACAGGGCCAAAAAACATAATCTCAGTTTTACTCTGATTCAACTGAAGCAGATTTTGAGTCATCCAACTCTTAACCTCCTCTAAACATGCAAGTAGTAAGTTTGAACCATTATTCTCTCCTACTCTCAACGGTAAATAGATCTGTGTATCATCCGCATACAAATGGTACGACAGGCCGTATTTTTAAAAATTGAGCCAAGGGGCAATATTACAATGAAAATACAATAGGGCCTATACAGAAACCTGGGGGACACCACAAGTTACAGGCACTGTCGATGAAACAAATTTACCAAACTTTAAAGAGGATGTTATGTGACAAGTAAGACTTGACCACTCTAAAAACGTTTCCCACGAATTCCAACTAAATGGGACAAAAACGCTTTATAAGAATCACGGGTCTATGTGTCAAAAGTGCACTTAAAATCAATAGATTCAGAGCTGCCGCATTACCTGCATCTCTGATTACACGGAGGTCATTAACGACTCTTAAAAGTGTGACTCTGTGCTGTGACTACTCTAAAACCAGACTGTAATTTGTTAGATTCTCAAACTACTTAAAAATGACATTAACGGGAATTAAAACCTTCTCTAAACTCTTTTGCTAGGCATGTAGTTTTTGAGATGGGCGATAATTATTCAGTTCTAGAGGGTCTAAATTAGGTTTTTGAGAAGTGGCGAATAAACCGCCTGTTTAAGGCCTGTTGGAACAACTCCATTATGAAGATACATTGACAATAGAGGTAATATCGGCACAACAACATCAACCATCTCCTTCAGAAGTGACGTAAAGGAACACATCACAACCACTAGATGTAGGATTCAAATGCATATTACATCCAGAAACTTGCGCCAGAGACACTGATCAAACAGCTCAAAACTCCTTACACACGCTGGTGGCAACAGACTCAGCTGAGGATATTAGGCAGACAAATTCTAATTTTTCTACTTTTTCACAAAAAATGTTTGTAAACATTTCACTTCTCCAAGAGGGGGTCAAAGTTAGACATCCAGCCGGATTGAGATGTCTATTAATTGTTGAAAATAGGGCTGCAGGGCATTATAATTCTGTGCAATGACCTTCGAAAAATATTTTGCATTGCAGTTCTCACAGCGGTCTGAAGTTGAAAATCACTGCCTCATAAATTGGAGAGAAACCTGCAGCTTTCCTTTCTCCATTTCCGTTCAGCCTTTCTGCATTCCTGCCTCAAAGCACAAGTATTGTTATTAAACCATGGAGTTGGATTAAGTTTAGGTTTCCTAAACCTTATTATGGGGCCCATACATCTAAGATATCGGAACAAACAGAATTGAACAATTTCAACAGTCATCTGGGCCCAGAGAAGGGAGGACACTCAATCACATTCACAATTGACGAAGAGTTATACATCTCAGAAAATTCTACGCCGTGGATGTCGAAATAAGACGAGAACAAAACACACTGACTGTGCCAAAGCTGGTTTGCATGGCATACTAACATTAAAAATTACAGGCATGTGATCAGACAGACATAATTTAAAACTTCAACATTACAAATAGGAAGGCCCAGAGATAAGACCAAGTCCAAAATATGGCCTTGCTCATGGGTTGGATTTGAAATAAACTGCATAAAATTAAAGGAGTCCACATCTGTAAAAACTCAGAACCATGGCTTATTTGGACAACACATTGAATATTGAAGTCCCAAGAATTAGATATTATCACAACTTGGCACAATATGTGACAAAAATTCTGAAAACTGCTGAATGAAATCCTTATTATATTTCGGCGGTCTATAGACCAACACACACAGAACAGATTTCCAGCCGTCATACATCATCACTTGAGCCTCAAAGCTATGATAGTTCGCTTTGACAAAAGAGACATTAAATCCCTTCTTAAAAACACATGCAAGTCCTCCACCCGCCATAGTAGTTCTAGGGGTGCTTAAAAATGTACAGTCATCTGGAGAAAGTTCAATCAGGCGTGTGTCTCGCAACATTAAGCCATGTTCAAAATAAACATGAAAATCAATCATGTTGTCTAAAAAGTCATTTAAAATAAACGTTTTGTTAAGAGTGATCTCGCATTAACCAGAGCCATATTTACTGTACCAGGCTCCCGCGTAGACACAGACGCTCCAACAGAGACACAGCCGCCTCGATATAGCGCAATTGTTAGTGTTTACATCTCGAAAACTTTGTGTCGCTGAGTCACATCCGCGAAGCGTATTCCAAATGTAGAGCAAGCTGAACGTAAACAGGAGAGACTCTCACTCGAACAGTCTTCCAAAAGACATCAGGCGTCTCTCCAACATCCATGCCGCTCTAGCTTTCACAGCGAACCCGCCCGTCTGCCACGCTTACGGCGACTATCCGAATCCGCTTGTTCGCCGATACCACACTCTAGACGAGCCAAGGTTTACCGGCATTGACGGCATGAATTGCGGGTGAAAACAGCATTTCACTACGAGAGAGTTCATCATCATTGCACGAAGTGAAGCAACAGTTTTACAGTCTTAAGTCCAGAGAGAGTAGTTAGGCTAATAACACATACAAATAAAAACAAAAAACAATACAATAGAGAAAACCAGAACGGTGCCAGCAACACACACGGCGCCATCTTTTTTGTTGTCCACAAATTAACACTTTTGGGTGAAATTAAAACTAATAATGGCTTACTTGTCTCTGCATATTAAGCTAAACTAAACAATTTAACCTCAATATCTTATAGTCATATATTGTTTGATTTCTTTTACGTGTTTCACTACTTCCACATACGGCATGAACTGTGTGAACATTTTGGGTTTTCTTTCCATATGTTTTCTTGTGTTTCTCTACTAAATGAATCCATTAGCAGCTCCTTTTCAGTTCATTTTGGATGAAACTGGACTGGGTTTCCAGAAACTTCTCTTTGGAGCTAAGTCTTATAGTTGCATATTTTGTGTGCAGACCCACAGCTGCTCACATGAGAGGGCCAAAGGAATGTCCTTAGTTTCCATCCGCTGGCTGTTTTTTTTCCAACACTTATTCACTTTTGTCAGATGACAGAGACCAGCCGTTATAACCCTCAGTCTATGAATTATTAAAGTTATTGATACTCTCCTTCACACACCACACACAATACACAGAGACTGTGTTAATGGAATTGTTCACTCGTTTCTTCCATGGAACACAAAATTTGAAATTATGAACAGTGTCTCTTTTTACTATTTTCCATAAAGCAAAATCATGCAGTAAACAGGAGCTATCAATGCTTGTGCACCATGTTGGAAGTTTTTGGAAGCCATCTTTGTGCAACAAACAGGCCAAAATTATTTTGGGCGAAACAGCAGCACACATGGCAGTCAATGCTATCACAAGAACTTGTACTATGACAAAATACGATTGTTAATGATATCACTTACTGCTTTACAAATTGTTCAATTGTTTACAGTAAAATCATTTTGTTCAAAAAAATCTAACTGCAGCTTGTTAATATATATATATTTTTTATCCATTTTATACAATCCGCCTTCATTTAACTAGTGCACTCGCGCATAAACGATTTTAAGTTTAACACTTTTTGTTCCATTCAGTTGTGGATGCTGCTGATTCACCAAGAAAGTGTTTGCTTTCTTTTGCAAAAAGTTTCCTCAGAAATACTTCACTATTTAATGCATTTTTCCTTACAACTTGTTACAATCAGCATAACAATTCGAGTAAATGTGTAAAAGGTATGGCATGATGTCATTCTTATAGAACAATGTGCATTTATGTTAAAATCATAACATAAATTATCCAAGTTTAGTTATCTTATTCTTTATTGCAAAACTCTAAAACTAGCACCGTTTTGGAGAGAAATGGGCGCTCATTTTAACCCATATCATGGTGTGTAATAGTGAACTATGAATTTCTAATGGCGTTTGTATTTGCACTGTTCTAAACATTTAGATGTTATGTGCAACAACAGCATGCTGTCTCAGTGGCCTTACACATGCTTTTAAATATTTTTTTCCAACTCTATGATTTAAATGGGGATGATTGTACTGAGAATAACTTTCATATTTTCTTCAGCTGACACGAGTTTCACAATTTGAGTTGAATTACTGAAATAAATAAACTTTTCCACGACATTCTAATTTATTGAGATGCACCTGTATATGAAGCAGTACACATAATGCAACAGTAAACATTTCAAATATATGTAGTGAGTTCATGTGATAATGCATGCAACATTGCATTTTTTATTGAGCAATTGAATTGGTAACACAGCCTGATCAAGAAACTGCTACAGTATGTGATTCACTTAAGCTTTATGATGGCTTCACATGGCACCCCTAACATAAAAAAATATATGTAATCATACATAAGTACTGAGCATGTCTGTGAGCAGACATTTGTACTGCTGGCAAATTCACAATTCTACCACAATCTGTAAGTGTTCAGAGTCCTAAAGCTTGGCAGCTTTTCTAATTTGTTTCTTCCTGTGATTTCCCAGTCCTGTCCTAAGGCTTCCCCCTTCTCCCATCTTACTCCCCCAGTGCTCTGTCTATCTGTCTCTATCAATCCTTCTTTCATCTATCCGTAATTCCTTAGAGGAATCCTATGGAATTTATTCTCCAGAGCGATTCTAATTGTCACTCTGTGCAACAACCGGAACAATATCAAATCAGTGTCCATTTTCTCTGCTTATCTCCAAATATTTTTTTTATCTTTTTCCTAAGCATTTTCCTGCTAGGGAATGGATGGATATCACACATCTGGAAACAATTTTTATAATATTTGTAATATAATAGTGAGAGGAAGAGAAGAAACAAGGGCAATATCTTCAAAGGAGTCAATTCTCGCACAGCATAAACATAGGTGGAGTCAGTGTTTATTGGGATTGATAGCATCACAGAGGAACAGCATTAACACTTTTGGGTGAAATTAAACTAATAATGGCTTACTTGTCTCTGCATATTAAGCTAAACTAAACAAATTTAACCTCAATATCTTATAGTCATATATTGTTTGATTTCTTTTACGTGTTCACTCTTCCACATACGGCATGAACTGTGTGAACATTTTGGGTTTCTTTCCATATGTTTTCTTGTGTTCTCTACTAAATGAATCCATTAGCAGCTCCTTTTCAGTTCATTTTGGATGAAACTGGGTTTCCAGAAACTTCCCTTTGGAGCTAAGTCTTATAGTTGCATATTTTGTGTGCAGACCCACAGCTGCTCACATGAGAGGGCCAAAGGAATGTCCTTAGTTTCCATCCGCTGGCTGTTTTTTTCCAACACTTATTCACTTTTGTCAGATGACAGAGACCAGCCGTTATACCCCTCAGTCTATGAATTATAAAGTTATTGATACTCTCCTTCACACACACACACATATACACAGAGACTGTGTTAATGGAATTGTTCACTCGTTTCTTCCATGGAACACAAAATTTGAAATTATGAACAGTGTCCTTTTTACTATTTTCCATAAAGCAAAATCATGCAGTAAACAGGAGCTATCAATGCTTGTGCACCATGTTGGAAGTTTTTGGAAGCCATCTTTGTGCAACAAACAGGCCAAAATTATTTTGGGGCGAAACAGCAGCACACATGGCAGTCAATGCTATCACAAGAACTTGTTATGACAAAATACGATTGTTATGACACTCACTTACTGCTTTACGATTGTTAATGATATCATTGCTTTTACAAAGTAAAATCATTTTGTTCAAAAAAATCTAATTTTGTTCAAAAAAATCTTGTTAATGTATATATATATTTTTTATCCATTGTTACAATGTATATATATATTTTTTATCCTAGTGCACTCATATACAATCCGCCTTCGATTTTAAGTTTATTTAACTTTTTGTTCCATTCATAAAGTTGTGGATTGTTTCACCAAGAAAGTGTTTGCTTTCTTTGCAAAAACTTTTTGTTCAGATTCAGTTGTGGATGCTGCTGACTTCACCAAGAAAGTGTTTGCTTTCTTTTGCAAAAAGCATTTTTCCTTCAGAAATACTTCACTTGTTACTATTTAATGCATTTTTCCTTACAACAATTTGAGTAAATGTGTAAAAGGTATGGCATGCATAACATGTCATTCTCGAGTAAATGAACAATGTGCATTTATGCATAAAATGTCTTTCTTATAGAACAATAAATTTATGTTCCAAGTTAACATAAATTATCTTATTCTTTATTGTTATCTTATTCTTTAAAACTGCAAAACTCGTTTTGGAGAGAAATGGGCGCTCATTTTAACCCATATCATGGTGTGTAATGGAGAGAAATGGGCGCTCATTTAACCATATCATGTGTGGTAATAGTGAATTTCTATGAATTTCGTTTGTATTTGCGTTTTGTATTTTATTTGCAACTTCTAAACATTTAGATGTTATGTGCAACAACAGCATGCTGTCTCAGTGGCCTTACACATGCTTTTAAATATTTTTTTCAAACTCTATGATTTAAATGGGGATGATTGTACTGAGAATAACTTTCATATTTTCTTCAGCTGAATACTGTTTCTGTGCTGTTTTGATCTATTAAAAGAGATGACTGTTAACATTAAAACTGCTGGATGATAGATATTCTTTATGACAAACAAGATAATGTGAATTACAGAATGTACAATTTTTTTATAAACAAATTGCAGTGTACAGCGTTTATTATGATGGGGTAGAATCCACAGCTCAGTACTCACTAATCAATACTCATGAGTACTTTTAAATAGGCTACTCTTTTACTCTTACTCTTAGTTTTTTTGGACAAGTACTTTTACTCTACTCACACTACATTTTTTGGAAGGTGCTTTTACTTGAGCATTTTTTCAGTACACTTTCCACCACTGGTAGTTTTATTCTGCAAGTATACTCGTAAGTCTTCTTTAAGTGAACTTTACATCATACTTTAAGTATACTACTATCTGAACATACAAAACATCAAAATAAAGAACAGGGTATCTGCTTGTAAATAAAAACATCTTATTCTAGCTTCATGCATTATTTTTATAAACACTTAAATGTGGGTAAGTTTAATAAATAAATAAATTAATAAATAAACAACATTTTGAACAAAAAGCTGAAAAAAGACTACGAATTAGATTCAGAATGATAATCAAAATGTAGATGGAGCTAAACAACACCCCAAAGCTTGACAGTCATTATTACCTCTTCATTGGTCGACATTTTATTCCATAACCTTACACAGTTTTGATGCTGTTTTATGTCAGATGATCGTGTTAGATTACACGTGGAAGCATCTGTTGTTTATTTTTGTTCTTCACTTGTGTTTTTGTATGGAAATTCTGTACAGAAGATGTGTACTACCTTATAACAATGAAAACACGGATTCTATAAGCACAAGTATAGCTCAAATATATTTAAACATTTTCTAAATATAAGTATAAGTCAAGTATACTGTACTTAAATGTAATTTATGTATATTTCTGAGAAGTACATTGTGGCGAGTGGGGCGGGGCCGAGAGCCGTGGGAACAGAGCGAGGCCGGTGGAGTAAATGGTAATGAATGACACCTGCGCCACTCACCGGTCTCGAATCCCACGGAGGAGCTACGGAAGGAATAAAAGGAGGAGTGACGACAGTGGAAGACGAGAGAGGACCAGGCCTGGAGTTTTAGTTTGTGTTTTGTGTGCGGCAGTCGTCCGTGAGGGGCTGCCGCTTTTCTGTTGTGTTTGTTTATTTTATTATTAAATGTCTTTCAATGTTCGCCGGTTCCCGCCTCCTTCCTTTCCGTATCTACGAACCCTGTTACATACATAAAGCCCATTTCTGAGAAGTACAAAAACAAGTAAACTAAAAGTATAATTTCCTATTTTTAGTTTAAAGGGGTGGTTGATTGCGATTTCACTTTTTTAACATTAGTTAGTGTGTAATGTTGCTGTTTGAGCATAAACAATATCTGCAAAGTTGCGGCGCTGAAAGTTCAATGCAAACAGAGATATCATCTTTTAAAATTCTGGAAGTTTAATGCCTACAAAAACGACTGGTAAGGGACTACAACGAGTTACTTCCCGGGTCTGATAAGTCACAAACCCAGATAAACCCTGCCCCCAGGAACATGTAAAGAAGAGGGCGAGGCCATGCTGCGCTGCTTTAGAGAAGAGGAAGAGAAAACTTGGGATGCACGTAAAAATCTATTCATTTGAATCGCGATTATGTCTTCTAACGATTCTAATGGATTCACAAGTTTCAAAATCATTAAAGCAGCGGTTCTTAATACTGTTACTCGTGTCGCCCTGCTCTGCATCTCTCTCTCATTCAGATCGTCAGATCAGCTCCAACAAACTGTTCCAATTATACACTTATTTTCACACAGCAATGAGAAGCATTATAAATTGACACGCGTGTGGTTGCTGTGCTGTATTAAAGCTTTAATCAGGATAAAACCGTATATTAAAAGCTAACAGAAGCAGTAGCACTTACAAATAGCAGCATATTTAAAAAGTATGAGACAACAACAACCAAACATACCATTAAGAGCCGTGCTTGCACAGGTTCTGCACGATCCTCTTCACTAATATCCTCTGGGTCTCAATCGGGCTCAAATTGATAAGCATTATAGACAACACCACTGTTTACAATTCAACCGGGAGCACATGCCACTGGGGTGAGGGGCGGGACGTTCAGACTCTCTGCAGGCAGTGGCGGTTTAGCGAATCACAACACACTAAGCCAGCTAACCAATCTCAGCCCATCGCGTATTTCTGAAGGAGGAGCTTCATAAAACCAGGAAATAAATTGAGGCGTTTGTCAGAGAAGGAACAGAGAGGTGGTGTGGAATAAAGTAAATTATGTGAAAAATAATGCGTTTTAAAAAAAACAAGCATGAACACATGCTAGACTGCACCCCATAAACACAATCAAGCCTAGAAAAAAACCAGTCAACCACCCCTTTAAAAGAAGTTTACTAAAAGCACACTTGAACAAACTTCTCTTTCGTAAGGGTAAATAATGCAAAAAAGTCATTGAACAACATTACTTAGGCTACATATAAAAAATGCATGTGCCATGGATAATTAAAACCAAATAGCCAGACAATAAGTAAATCATTTTAATCAAACATGTAATAACTCAATCTGACACTCAGGAGTTTGCTTGCAGAGCAAACTCAGCGTGGATATTATGTGAGGCCACTTATGTGAAGCAAGATGCTTAAAGAGACCTACCTGCAAAGCTACAGTACTGTAAAAAGTTTTAGGCACTTGTGTAAAAATTATGTAAAATGAGGATGCTGTCAAAAATAATGTCATTAATAGATTTCTTTATAACTTATATTAACTAAATTAAATTAACATTTGGTGTGACCATCCTTTGTGTTTAAAGCCCTTTTGCTCTAGGTGCACTTGCAAATAGTTTTCCAGGTAGCTTTTTTAACCATACACCCAACACTGGTGCATGCAGACTAACCGCACGTCATATGTGCACTTTATAATAAACACAAGCATGCAGGTCCAGTCATGATAGTTTGTTTGTGTGGTCAATTCCTATTGCACAGTATCATCCATGCAAATACATGAGAACATATGTGAATCAGCAGGAGGATGTTGTGAAACCTTGAAAAACTCATAAAGCGTGCTGGTATTCTGAGCTTTACAGCCCAGCTGCTGCTTCCCTCAGACGTGAAACAGCACAGTCCTACTGAACTCCTACTGACCTGTGTGAGGGTCACACTCGAGCACACGCACACATGCACACGCATACACACAGGTCACAATCCACTCTCATAGCAACTCATTATAAAGTCATTTAATTGGCAGGTGGTATGATACCTCCTCCAGCTCAGTCCGTCAGGCTTCCTCTGAACCTGTCTGCTTTGGGTCTCCACCTCTACAGAGAAATCAAACACAGAAGTGTCATACACATTTAAACAGAAAGTGAATTTTGATTGTATTTCTACCAAAAAAAAACCTCAAATTCTCACTATTAAATACACTGTAAAAAAATAATAATAATAAAATAAATTAAAATACAAAAATTGAGAAAACTTAAACGGTTACTCCACCCCAAAATGATTTTTTTGTCATTAATCACTATACCCCATGTCGTTCCAAACCTGTAAAATCTTCATTCGTCTTCGGAACACAAATTAGGATATTTTTTATGCATTCTGAGAGCTCTCTGACCCTCGCATAGACAGCAATTTGATTAACGCGATCAACGTCCAGAAACGTAACAAGTGATGGTTTCTTTGCATTCAAAAAGTATTCTTGTAGCTTCGTAAAATTACGGTTGAACCCCTGATGTCACTTGGATTATTTTATCAAATTATCAAGTGGTGCTTCAGAGGGAATTCTGTCTGCGTTCATGTGGCCATATAATGATAGTGTTGTTCAGGAACAGCTTTCTTCCTGGGCTGAATTATAAATAAGAGCTGAGAACTAAAAAGTTTTGTTGTACACCATCTATTGCGAGACAAACTGATTTATTGTAAAATGATTGCAAATTTTATACAGTCTTTTGTTTTTGATGTTACTGAAAGCAGGAACAACTTTCTGTCAGAGCTGTGGCTCAGTGTTTGGTACACGTGCTTTGCATCTTGGTTATTTTTTATAAGGAAACTATATTTATAATGCAATGCTGATCGACATAGCCTTTCTCACAGTATATAATAAAATTATTTTATAATATGAAACTATTCTGATCACAAAAAGAAGCTTTTTTGAACACTCAACTGTTATTAATTTGGAGAAAAAGCATGTCAATAAATGATATCTTTGTTGGACAACATGTTTGTAAACAGGCTCATACACATGCAAAACTGTATCGCACATGTGCTACTGTACAACATTTATACAGACTGCTTTTTTGTGCACTGTGCAGCCCTGACCAAACCAGTTCCAGATTGTAGAAGGATCTCCTCGTTTAGCAATAAACTCCTCTTCAATTTTACATCCGCCTTCCGTGATGTCGCTCCACACGGTCACACAAAAATATGTCAACAACTAGACTCTATCGTTATTATTGCGGGAAGACTAATTTATATTGTGGGGATAATTTTTACTGGTACATCGCAAACAATAAGATATCACCCACCCCTAATATAAATATATATAATACATAAAAAACGAAATGTTATGAACTATAAAAGATCCTGAAAACGCTCAAGATTTTAAGACTTTAGGCTCACAATTCATAACAGTAGCTCTTGTCTTCTATCATCTTTCTAATCAGGATCTCAAGCCGAGACGAAAGCACAGCTAAGTTGAAAGGTCAACAGAGTACAAAAAGTTAGATCTCAGAAAGCTTTAGCGTGATCTGAGATTCTTGACTAGAGTCACTGTTCAAACAGACAGCTGACTAGTTAAAAGTCTTATCCAGTTACAAATCAACGATTGAGTCGGGGTACAGCTCTAGTTTAGATCTGACTGAATTTAAAGCCAGAAGTGGCTTCATACATGTTCAGACATCAAAAATCAGCTCATCATCATTGTATTTATACTTCACCTCAATGTTGTTTTATGTCTGTAAACTGAGATTCCATTTCAATTTCTTCAATAACTTTGAGACCTTTTGAACACAACAGCTGATGCATTTTCCTATTAGCCGTTTTCAAAAATGTAAATATTTAATATGTAATATTTTACGTTTAAAGTAATATTCAGTAGCTTTAGCGCAAATGGTGTTGGCAATGTAGTGCTTTAATGGCTTTTTACAGGGATGCCATGAAATCCAAATAGCTGGATACATTCTGTGACACACTTCAAACTGTTGCTCTAATTTCTTTTCTAAGAGTATTTTTTCATAATTTCCTGTCACTACATTAGTGGAAATACTCTATAATATATAGCATTTCTGATAGACAGAAAATTACCTTCACAAAAAGTATTGTGTGATGCCGGTACAGTGTGGTACAGTGATGGTACCACATGGCAATACCTTTGATATACTGTATACCTTGCCACTTGAAATGATAACCCTTCCCTATGGAACTTGATATGTATACATTATTTCAAGAATAACATGGTATTAACTTGTCCAAATCAACTTTTTTCTTAACTTGATGTGGAATACATTAGCACATATTTGTTCAAACTGCAACCCCTACTGTATTTCGCAATGTTCGCAGAGGAAATCTTATTTTATTTTTAGTTATGGTTCAGGAGAAAACAAAAAACAGGCTCACTTAGGGTTAGCCTAAGGGCCCACAATCGGCTGCCAGCGCAGGGCCTCTGAGATTTTGCTCACTGTCAAAACGTTGACCCCTTAGTGCTGGCCCCGCACGGGTAGCCCTCACTATTAATATACAACAGGGGTGCCCAACCCTGGTCCTGGAGATCTACCTTCCTGCAGAGTTCAGTTCCAGCCCTGATCATCCACACCTGAACCAACTAATTAGGATCTAAAGGCGAACTTGATAATTACAGACAGGTTTGTTTAATCAAGGTTGGAACTGAACTCTGCAGGAAGGTAGATCTCCAGGAACAGGATGCACCCGATCTATAAAATACGTTTCACTTTAAATACTTTTCACCTACTATAACTTAAGTCTTTGGGGAAAAAAATAGTTATTATACATCTGAAATGGATGCAGTCACCACATAACTAATGTCTATATTGTAAAAAAAAATATACAGTAGTCTTAGGGATTTCGAATCAATGGATTTATTAAAACGCAAAATAGCAAACATTTAATTCAGATTAATACAGCTACATATAGCCAAAAATGTAAATACACAAAAGTACAAAAAACTAAATAAAAGAAAGCAACCAAACAAAGCAATGTAAGATTGTAGGATTTCGTCATGTGAAAGTGATGTGTGTGAAAGTCTTATCTGTAGTAAATCAATGTCTGTAGTACAAACACTGTCCGTAGCTGAAGTTGGCTGATAGCAAATTAATAATACAACCTCTTATAATGAAACCATGCCACAGCTCTCAAACACCAGACTCTTCCTAATCAGGAACAATCAAAAATAGTCCAGACTATGGTCTCATGTCAAAAATAACTTTAAATCCATATTCAAACTGGACCATGATATTGTAACCTCACCAATAAAGAGTCCTTCTAAAATGCATACAAGTACACTGTCTTAAAATCTTAGCACCAATCCAAACATAGGCCATACATCCATGTACCAACTCTGCAAAAAAAAAAACATCAGCAATTTACACTTTTTAATAGAAAAAAATAATAATAATTTAGACTGGGCTTGAAATAACACATTTCCCAACCAGGACACAGCACAATGTGTTCAGCAGGTGAGCCATGCTGTCTACTGCTGCTTGCTATTGCTAACTCCCTAAGGAGACCTAAAATACCCTAGCACCCCTAGTGGTAAGGAAGAAAACTGCCCACAAAATTCTTATTAACTGGCTCATGTCTAGCCCACACTGGGGCATCATTGGTTTAATGTGGGCAGTCCCATAGTGTGGGCTGCTCACAGACAGCCTGCTATGAGCCCAAATCTTTGGGCCTCAACTGGGCAAGCCCGCACTGGGCCTGTTTAGGTTTGGTGTGGGCTGGCCCTAGCCTACTGTGCCTACAAAAAGTCAGCATGGGCCCCACAAGGACATATTTGCTGGGGACAGTAACTCGCTGCTTAACTACCTGTTGCTGGAAGAGGTGTTAGTGAGGCCAGCAGGGGGTACTCAACCTGTGGTCTGTGTGGGTCCTAACACCCCAGTATAGTGACGGGGACACTCTACTCTCAAAAAACTGCCCACTGAAGCTAAGCAGGGTTGAGCTGGTCAGTACCTGGATGGGACACCTCCTGAGAAAACTAGGTTGCTGCTGGAAGAGGTGTTAGTGAGGCCAGCAGGGGGTACTCAACCTGTGGTCTGTGTGGGTCCTAACACCCCAGTATAGTGACGGGTACACTATATTGTAAAAAGCACCGTCCTTCGGATGAGACATTAAACCGAGGTCCTGACTCTCTGTGATCATTAAAAATCTCAGGATGTCCTTCGAAAAAGAGTAGGGGTGTTAGCAGGCCTAAGAACGCATATGTGCAAATCAAACCAAACACATGAGGGAAAATCAAAAACTATGTAACAACTGACAAGGGAATGCTCAGACCAAAGCAAAACAGGGAAACATACAGACATCTGGCAAATACTGCTTTAAATACGCAGAAACTATGCTTCCACAGTTAAAAGGTTTGTGAATGTTCATTGGAACAATGTTTTTTGGAAATACTGAAACACTGAACTAAGTTGCTAACGATGGAACTTGTGAAAATATTTGGCAAATTATGCTTTTGGGAAACACACCACTGGTTAATCAAATTTTAACTATTCTTGGTAATTCTGAAGTTTCCTAGACTTTCTTTGCCATTCATTTGGATATCTTTGTAGTGTCATTGAATTTGAATATTTGGTTGAACTATCCCTTTAAGAGGATAGAGATATATTATCCCTCAATTCCGATTCACAATCCAATAAACATTAGTTAGTTTAGATGTCATAATTTATTTTAAGTTGTGAAAACAAGGCTATGCTCTATGATGAGTACATGTAGATGCACAGTAATATATTATTATATTGAGGTCCTTTGTCACATTATTTTTTGAAAAATACAAATTTCAAATATTGCAGTCCACTCAAAACTATCTGTCCCTCGCATAATTCATTCATCCATGAAACATTAAACATGGGGTCTACTGTGACTAAAGCCTATAATCAAGTATAAACCAAGAACATATTGTATTTTTATTTCTTTGTGTTATTGATCAGTCTTCACGCCAATTTCACTGTCCAGAGGAAAAGGCCTGAAGCATCTGGATCCCAGTGCATTCCAGACACCTGTTCGATGGTTTGGCCAAGGCTGGACAACAGTGTTGAAATTATTGTGGGAATTATGGTTTTGTGGTTAACCACAGAGAGTTATGACTGGTGCATTGAGAACAGCATGAGTCATGTTGTCTTTGTGTATACAGGCAAGCACTAACCTCCATAAATGGATGTGTCTTTCTCTTTTCGTAATAACGCGTTCCTGTTTAAACAAATGGAATGAAAGTAATTTTCCTGCCATGTGCCCACACAGTTATGTAAACGAGCAGTGCTTAAGTCATTACAATATAATCAGGCTGTCTAGTAAACACCACAAACGGTAATGTCCAATAAGACACATCAAACAAAATCATGTCTAATTGTGTGGACTTTTAAAATGGCCACCCAGTGGAACCGCTTGCAGTTTAACCACATCACTGACATTAATTTATAATGATGCTTTCAAACAATCTTTGTGTCTTGAAGGTGCGCTTAGTAAAGTTTATGTTATGCCAGTTAATATGCTGCATCATGCAAAAGTAATAGTTTCCTTTTATCAATATGTTTGAAGAAGGGTAACAGTAAGCGATATGTATCTGAGCAGTGACCTTTCACTCTGTAGTCAAAACAAGGCCATATGGCGCTTGGAGGAAGGAACAGGTTGTGTCTCAAGGAGGAAAAGGACACAGATCACTGTTGTCTTACTCTTTTATCTTTATTTGACACGTTAATCTCTCTGACACTAGGTACTTGCTTCATAAAACCTAGGCTCAGAGAATTTATAGACTAAACAAGGGTTTATACATACTGTCACATTGTCACCCTTTTTGGGAAAAACATGTGCTTAATTGTAATGATTGTGCACTTGTACTGTTCACCTAATTCCATATAATATAAGCTTAAACTATAAAACATTTTAATTTAATTGCAATTAACAGGCAATTAAGTGTCAGAAAACACTATGTTAATTTCGCACTTGAATAAGTCTTTTTTAAAGAGGTCATCTGATGCCCATTTTCCACAAGTTGATATCATTCTTTAGGGTCTTAATGCAAAGTCTGTAACATAATGTGGTTAAATTTTTTCATTGGTAGTGTAAAAAAAAAACTTTTTTAGACTGTCAAAAACAGCTCTTTTTAGAGCAAGCCATATTGTGTCATTCTCCTTTAAATGTTAATGAGCTCTGCTGACTCCGCCCCTTTACTGTTTACTTTAGCTGCATTCATCATGAAACTTGCTAATTAGCACATTATTAGGAAAGGTGATTGGCAAATATTCATTTAAAAAACCTTGTACTCATTTCTTCTGTAGATGAAGCTGGATCACAAATGATTTGCGCAAACATAGACGCATTTAGGTAGATCGAGGGCGCCTTCAAACCCACACACAATCCCCTTCAGCAGCTGATGGGAGTAAATGACTACTGCTATGTTCATTATTGCATTACATCCAACAACAAAACAGCTCAATCGCTTAGGACTCATTCTTGTCTACATCTGCTCAGTGGTGAAACAACTGATGACAGCTCACTCAGGGCGGGTCTGAGGTAAGACACCAGTGCAGTCTGTGCTGAAACCAGTGGCGCCTCCAGGATTTTTTTGTTGGGGGTGCTAAGCGGGGGGCGAAGCACGTTTCTGATGGGGCTATAACCCCGTTAAGCCCCGCCCTAGCACCGCCACGGGCTGAAACGCTACTGTCAATCAACAATTGTGGGCGGGGCCTCTGTCCGTGTGACGTCACTTGGACAGATGGCTCGATTTGAGAAAGGGGTAAGGATTTTAGTTGATAAAAAAAACACTAGGTGGATTTTTATCATTATAGTTGTGTACACACACTGCCAACACACATTTCAGTTCAACAACTTGTAAAAGTGCATGTTGCATTATATGACCCCTTTAAAGTATATTATTCTCATAATAAATATTATTTAGTACGCTAAAGTGTATTTATGTACATTAGTGTCTCTCTCTATAGCAATACTTAAAAATGAACACAGAGTTATGTGTTACATCGTTATTTGCAGCATGTGTTAAAATTCAGGCATTAATAGATTAAGTGAGAGACTTTGATTATATGTAATTTGGGCATAATTGTTGAAAGATCATCACAGATGAATGCAGATAGTTTCAGGCTGAAGTCAGGGCTCTGGAATGGAGCATAGACTTCCCTCTGTCTCTTATTTAAGGAGGCTTAAAATGTCTTAGAATGAATGAAGCCTATTGAACATTCAACTTCCTACTACATAACAACAAGATGCCTTTGAAATATGTACCATAAATTTGTCTGACAGTTAACTCTGAAGTACATAACATGCTTTCACACTACAGCGGAGTCCTGTAAGGTTGGTTTAAAATGGGCATTTATACAGTATGTGAAAGGAGACTTAAAGGTGAAGTGGCAGGGTGGGTTTGGACTTTGGACTATGTTTGAACCAAGTATAAAACAGTGTGTGCATGATTTCTCTGCACTGTTTTCTGTGAGTGTGGCTTTGAGCTTCATAGTTAGACGATTGCCAGTTCGGTCCTCATTAATCTATGCCTCTGTTGTCTAGTTTCATTGTTGCTTTAGTGGTCAGTGTCGTCTGGGACATTTCTGGCCTGTGTAGTAACAAATCTGTGTGTGTTTTTCCCCTCTATGTTTTTGTCTGGTATTGTGTATTGTATTTGTTTTTTTTTCGTTTTGTTATAGACATAGCCAAAGGCCTAACAGACAGACTTATGACCTTCCTGTGAGAGCTGAACAGACTGCACACTGCAAGTACTTTCTATCATGTGGGCTTGAGTTTTGCCCCAAGTACATTTAAACATCAGAAAATCCCTCTTAGTGGAAAGGAAAAACAAATATATAATTATTGATCACTTTTTATCACACTTTCAATTGCAAATGGATTTCATTGTGTTTTGGTTTATTTATTTTTTGTTTAAAGGTAAAGAGTTTACTTTATAAAAATATGAAGCAGTGCAACTTTTTTCAACATGAATACAAATAATGAATTATTCTTGAGCAGCAAATCAATATATAAGACTGATTTCTAAAAGATCACATGACACTGAACACTGAATGATTTGTAAGGGGGGTTTTATTTATTATTTTTTATTTTTTGTCCACATAATGTAAGCTAATATGGATCCAATGTGTTTTAACCCTCTGGGTTCTGAGGCTGTTTTGGGGCCCTGGAGAAGTTTTGATATGCCCTGACATGTTTTTTTTTTTTATATATATATATATATATCTTAAAAACATATTAATGGTTAAAGTCTGATAACACATAAAGTCTGATATTTAGCACAAACTGGACTATAATAATATATGAACAGCATGAATGTACATGTTTGTGTTTTTGAGAAAAAATGTGTATGCATGGTTAGTGAAAAACTATTTTTTTAAGTCACTGAAATAAGGCCATAAAACACATAGAGTATATTTGTTCACAAGACTTTTGGGAACTGTATTTGGTAGACTGGAGTTTTTGACCCAAAATGATGTGAAAATCATCCTGTTTACGCATTCACAGAAATATATTGATTTAACTTTTGTAAAACATGTTTTGTGATAGAATGCCTGTATGCGAGGGAGTGACAATGGCCATGAATATTTAGTGATTCACACCTGAGAGACGAAGGGCCTCCCATAATGGGCCATCAATATGAATGTGACTGAGGCAGGTAAGGAAGAGTGTGAGGAGAGTAAATTAATGTGGGTTTTATATGTATAAAACATTAAACAGCCCAAGACTGGCTGCCCACTGAAGCTAAGCAGGGTTGAGTCTGGTCAGTACGTGAATGGGAGACCTCCTGAGAAAACTAGCTTGCTGCTGGAAGAGGTGTTAGTGAGACCAGCAGGGGGTGCTCGCCTTGTGGTCTGTGTGGGTCCTAACGCCCCAATATAGTGACGGGGACACTATACTGTCAAAAAGCACCGTCTTTCGAATGAGACGTTAAACCGAGGTCCTGACTCTCTGTGGTCATTAAAAATCCCTTGGGACTTCTCATAAAGAGTAGGGGTGTAACCCCAGAATCCGGCCAAATTGCCGCCACTGGCCTCTGACCATCATGGCCTCCTAATAATCCCCATCCACTTGATTGGCTCTATGACTCTCTCCTCTCCACCTGTAGCTGGTGTGTGGTGAGCGCACTTGCGCCGTTGTCTTGTAGCTGCCGTCACATCATCCAGGTGGGTGCTGCACACTGGTGGTGGTTGAGGAGAGACCCCCTATATGATTGTAAAGCGCTTTGGGTGTATAGAAATACACAATAAAATATATTTTTATATATTTTATATATAAAGAAATACACATTTACATGTCCACGCGTCTCACGTGGATGTTTAGAATCTGAAAAGCGCGATCGGCTCGTGGGCATGACCGCATTAGAGATAATGAGTTTAGATGGGAAAAACTGGACATTGCGTTAGTTTCATATGGATTACTTTAACAGAGAATATTTGTTTTGGACGTGACTTACTTCATTAAAAAGTACACATTTCAAGCATTCTATACATATATGTATAGCATTCTATACATTCGCATGTCTTTGAGGCAAGTATTCGCTGAGATTCAGGATGGTTCATTTACTTTACTCTAAATGAATGTGTACAATTTACTTGTCTGTGAAGAGAGGTGACAGAGACCGAGACAGCAGAGAGCGCACCCTGTATATTTTCTTTATTTTACAAAAGCAATTTTTCTTGTTGTTATTATGACTATACACAAATAAAAGTAGACCCTTTGCAGTTTCAAACGATACCTTAA
>CM049804.1:7349073-7416573 GCA_027422405.1 Ptychobarbus kaznakovi | reverse complement strand
ATTAATAATCGGAATCTGATAGCCCCTCCCCCTTCGCTACGTAGTTAAATCTGTGACAGTTGAGTGAATGAAGTGTCCAACATTCCACCCTTAACTTGGGTGGTTATTTAAGTGCATCATCCAGGTTTTCAAAGTGCACTTTTTCGTTTTGGAATCTTCAGTGTGAACACTATTTGCTCTATTTATACTGCAAAACGTCATAGAATAGTGCGCAAGTATGTAATAGCTCCCATTAATAAAGAAAAGCATTAACCCCACATACAAGAGACTGTCTGTCTGTCTGTCTGTCTGTCTGTCTGTCTGTCTGTCTGTCTGTCTGTCTGTCTGTCTGTCTGTCTGTCCGTCCGTCCGTCCGTCCGTCCGTCCGTCTGTCCGTCCGTCCGTCCTGTATCTATCTACACCAGCCTTATAACCTTCAGACATTGAATCTCTCTTTAAAATGCTCAAGTATGCAAACTACATATGGCCATGATAACTTTCAGACTTTAAGGGTTTTTTCAACTTTCAGAAAAACAGACTGGCCAAAACCTTGTTATTACCAACCGTATACGCAGTAAATTGTTGTTTCGTTGGATACACAGACCCTGACAACTTCATTGAAAAAGTTCCTACAACACATTCCAAATGGTGAATGCTTATCCTAACCTCTCCTTCTTTGAGTTTTTGCATCTTTGATGATTAGTCTCCTTTAAGGACAAGCAACGTATTGTCTATTTGTCTTGACAAACATTCCTTTATATTTACATTTCAGTGTCAGAGAAGAAAATGTCAGGGTCAGAATAGTTTCATTGCATAGATCTGTGCAGTTTCATTTAAACAACAAAATATACTAGAATGCAAAAAATAAAATAAAACTGACCTTGACATGTAAAACTGTATTTACGATGCTTTTGTCAAATATGAAATATGGGACTAGTAAAAATTGTAATGACATTCACAGTAGACTTGTAAACCCTCTTTTCCAGCTACATACTTACATATCCGTGGTCTACTTAGGCTATATAATAAAGATGCCCCTGTTTTACTAAAGACCCTGGCTTTTTTGTGTTAGTCTCAACACAAGATTTAGATCAGCAGTTTCCACTCAATAGGCAGTCTAAACAGTGATCTAATTGTAATCACATAAGTGACTTGAAAGGAAACAAGCTGAAAGCCAGCTGAAGAGAGTCACATGAGGTTTGACGTATGTTCAAAACATCTGTCTGCCTGTCTCAGACAGGTACATTTCCTGTCGAGGAAGTCTTGCTTTGGAGTGATTCACAGTCAGTCAGCCTTATCCTAAATATCTTCCTAAATACCTTATCTGTCTACACTATGAAGAACACAGAGCGTTGTTGCTTAGGTACAGGTGTGCCAAAAAAGATCAAGATATGTATCATACAAAGATCCTCCATCTTTCAGATCAGGGTCCAAAAATAACATTCTGCCATGCCTGGCCAATCATGACCAACTTATTTTAAAATATATATATATATTTTCACTTTTGGTTCCTATTTTTTTTTTGTGACATTTCATCTCTGCTAGATATTATACAGTCAACTCTAAGTGGTATTATTATAAAATGGAAGTGTTTAGGAACAACAGTAACTCATCTACGAAGTGGAAGACGTGCATGTAAAGTCAGGAGCAGGTCACCAGGGCGCATTGTCCATAAAATTCACCAAAGCTCTGCTGATTCCATAGCTGAATAGTTCCAAAGTTCTCTGGCATTAGAATCAGTACGAAAACTGTGCAGTGAGAGCCTAATGAAAAGGGTTTTCATGTCTGAGCAGCTTCATGCAAGCTTCATATCACAAAGTACAATACAAAGCGTCAGATGGAGTGGTGTAAAGCACGCCACCACTGGACACTGGAGCAGTGGAAACCTGTCGGAGCAACGGACCACAGATCAGTGTTGCCAACTGCTTACAATTGAAAGTAGCTAAAACTGGTAGCTAAATGTCACTAGATGACATCATAATGGCAAATTCACTGATCTATATAAAGGTGAATATAGATCAGTGGGCAAGGTGAGAACTTAGATAAGGTTTGTCCAAGAAGTTGCTATCTTTGTACCTAAACTTTTGAAAAAAGTCTCAAAAGGGGTAGGGAAGACGCTAAGGGTGAATCCCAATTCTCTGTCTTACCCCTTCCCCTTACCCCTTCTCCTTAGATTTGCGTGTTCACGTGAGAGTAAGGGCCATCCCAATTCTCGTTTTGATTGAGGGGTAGGGCTAAGGGGAAGGGGTAGATACCCCTTAAAACCAAGCATTTTCACAAGCTTACTTGAAACCAAAGGGTACCCAGAACACACTGCGGCCAGATCATCCAGAGAGTATTTTCGGCTTAAATAATTGATTTTAAAATTACGACAGTCTTGTTTTGTGCTCTACATAGTCCTGTACATATACTTTTAACCATGTTCTTAATTGAAACGTTTTTAAAAATCGCTATTTTTCCACGCTAACGTTACATTGCTGATTTGCACAACAGTCCCGCATTTCTCTGACTAAAGAAAACATCACTAAAACCCACGCAATCGACAAACACACACTTGCAGACGGCACGTTTGTGATCAACACTTGTCACCTCTGGTGACGTAGCAGCCAGCTAGCGACGATGTATGATGACGTAACAGTAACCAAGTGGCATCTCATTTCATAGGGGTATGTTTTCACCCCTAGCGCTTACCACTCGGTTTCGAGGGACAAGGGCTACGAAGGGGTAGGGGAAGGGGAAGGGGTAAGACGGAGAAATGGGATTCACCCTAAATCTAGCTACAAAAAAAGCTAAATTGACAACACTGCCACAGATGGCAGAACAACGTTACCTGTCTGACTGCACTGGGCCAACTGTAAAGTTTGGTGGAGGAGGGATAATAGTATGGGACTGTTTTTTAGAGGTTGTCTAGGTCTTACTTCCAGTGAAGGGAAATCTTAATTCTTCAGCATACAGTAACATTTGGACAAGAGTGAGATATTTTTCCCTTGTTTTAACAGTCACTCATTTTCTCTCTCTCTTTTGGGGAGTTTACAATAATCTGTTTCTAGACAGGAAGGAGCAGATCAGTATCTCATGGCTTCATAGTGAATAGAATCAGATCGTGTTATGTGTCTCTCTCTACTCAGACCCTTTCTGCCCACGGAAAAGTTACATACATGTATGGCACACACACAGACCTCTCACACATGTTCTGACGCACACATGTTCTGCTTCCACTTGCACTTACATATGTCATACTTAAATGTCCCAATGATAAACACTCCATGGAATTGCACCACTTGCATTTCTAAGAAATTTTAATTTCTTTAATTTCTTAGAAGACAACAAATGATAATCAAAGATAGTGGTCATTTAGAGGCAATTATGTGATGTTCTGTGTTTAGTCATTAAACCGTATATAATATAATGGAATATCACCACAATTTCAACACATTGAATTTTAGAAGTTTAAATTTAAAGATTTGATATGGATAATATATATGCAGAGAGAAAATGTATATGCTAATACAGTAATGGCTGCTGAAAATTCATCTTTGCCATCACATTCACAATATTACTGTTTATATTGTATTTTATCAAAGAAAATAAATGCAACCTTGATAAGCATTAGAAACAAAAACATCCAAAACTCTCTAAAATATCTAGTCATATATTCATGCAAGTAAACACCTGTTGAGTTCAGTTCAGAATTAATTGGGGGAAAAGTTTAAATGCCTGAATGAAGTATTTGCCAATTCAACGATTACAAATGGACTTGCTGCCAAAAGAGTTTATAGAGAATCTGTGCTGAATTTTTGTATTTAATATGAATAGGCTTTAAAAAGGATTAAGAGAATCCTTGTACTTAAAAAATTAATACAAAATAATTCCACCAGCTGGTAGTTCAGCAACACTGTCCATATGTTCCCCATCAAATCCCCCCTGATCCCCTCAATGATCATGATGGCTGCAAGCTGGTAACGATCAATCACGTTTTTTCATGACAGCTCGCTGATGATACTGGCATCTGAAAGCTACAAATGATACAATGGATGGAGTGAAATCACAGGATAATCTGTTTGTGGTTTAGTTTGGTGCCCAAATCAGCAGTGGATCGTTTTCCCTCAATTGACTGTGTGTGAAACTCCGTGATTTCCTTAAGTGCACTGGATCAAGCTGCAGGCATTCAGTCCACCCACGTTTGGAGCTCTGTCCAGGTTGGCCAGTTGGTCAGCTGGTGAGTAGTGTTTTAGCACAGCTGGGACTGGGGTGGGTGGCAGAATCATGCTAAGCGATGCACTAAACCAGTTACTGGTTGAACAATCAACACACCTCTTTTTTGATTCTAGGTGATGTTTGGCAGTTTTTTGTGTTTTTTCTTTGAATGTTATAGGATAAGGATTACACTAGTTAAAAAAAGAAAAGAAAAACATTGGTATAACTGAGCTGGACATGGCAGCAATGATTCAACCAATTATTTTTTACCTTTCTGCTATTTAATTATCCTGGATTTGATCCCATTTACTTGCATTGGGTGCTTCATAGTGAATTTTAAAATGAGATTTGAGTTAAAATTTGTCATCCAAATTATGCCAAAATTTCTGTTGAATGAGCCTAACTTGCATTAAACTCTGAATATTCCTTTAAGTTACTTATATTTTACTTAAAATACCTGTTGTGTAAAAAAAAAGTATCACACATTTAAATGTTTGCCACCCAAACTCAGTAAACGTGTAGTGCTGTAGCTATCATCACTCCATTAGTCCAAAGATGAAAACAACATGTTACCCAAAGTGACATAAACATGTCATGGTTTTCTCAAAGGAAAGCTGATATTTCCAGCTCAGGAGGTGTTTGCTTTTATAAACCAGGGCTTTCAATCCCATGGGCATGTCTGCTTGGATAAGAAAGGTAAAGGGTCTGTAATGTTATTGATTATCTGGTTAAAGCGGTTTAGTTCTTCCCAAAGCACAGGTCCCCAGTCTCGTTCTCATTTCGCATCACAGTTGGATCCTGTCTGCACTCATATGCCGAGCGTCAGGGGGCTCATTCCTGAATCTTGAGGCAACGGCGCAGGTGCCTCTGGCTACAAGCACCTCCTCAAAAAGAAGGGGGCCCAGCCAGACCTCCCGACACACGCGAAGCGCAGACAACGTCTCATGCGCTCACATAGACATGCTAATGAAAAAAAAAAACTGTGTTAACTAATGGCATCTGGAAAACAAAATGAAGCAAAACAAATGGGAGTGTTTTACATGCTGCATTGTTTACTGTAATATCCTTCATGTCTTGTTTCTTCAGCTCTGGATTGAAATTCTTGATGCAGTGTGAGACACGTGTGGCAACACGTGGATCAGAGACCAAAGGATGATGTGTCTGGGCCAGTTACAGCCAAATCTAAACACATTAAAAGTATAATAAACACAGGATCCCAGTGTAGCTGATCTGTACAGAATGCATCCTCTGAGCCCAAGCCAGTTATCAGGAGAATGTCAAATGATTTATTATGGCTGGAGAGTGTCATTGAGACATTTCCATCTCTTTCTTTCTTTCTTTCTTTCGTTCTTTCTTTCTTTTAATATTATACTGTTGACAAGTGTTTCCCCAAATACAGTCTACAGATGTTGATTTATGTGTTGTTGATGCTGCTGTTTTTTACTTAGGGTCAGTTCAGTTGTGCACCCACTGCTTACCCCAGGCTCTTTGCCTCCAGGATGTTGTTTTAAGGACCAGGTCCAAGAGAAACAGAGTGCATCACTGGGATTCTTAACTCGACTAGTCTTTGTGTTTTAACCCAAAATATTAAATTAAATTATATATAATGGGCGAATTCCAAACAGAAGTGAGCATCCCTATTCCCTACTCCGTTCAAAGGGCAGAGCCCTTGAAGTGTGCTCTTTGAAGGGTGTAGGGTATTACTGTCTAGTATAAGCATTTGGGACTCCCTTGGCAAAGGGAATGACCAAATGTTACCTTGACAACGCTACGCATGCATGTAGCATTCAGCACTTCACCAGTTGTTGCAAATAAATATTTCTTCTTCTTGTTATTATTTTATTAAAATATTGTTTAATTGTCTTATTTATCATTAAACTTTTTCAAACTAAACTTGCTTAACCATCTTAGATCATATGCCATCACTGACAAAATATGCTGCATTACATAAAGACAAATGTAAATAGCCTATTTTACTTACGTATGTGAAGTCGAAAATCAACACTAACTTTGCTTTGTTAATAATAATTCATAATAATTAATTACATTTATATAGCGCTTTTCTGCTTTTTTTTCTAAGCACTCAAAGCGCTCTACATTGCCAGGGGGAATCTGAATCTTGTTCACATGATCTTCCATGAAGTGACTATTGCATGTTCCCTTCGCTAACGGACTTCTGGAAGGGCCCTGAAGGGAACATCTCTACAAACGGTGTACACACAAGTTTGGGGTCAGAGGTCATAGTTCATGGGTATGTTCATATATAATGTGATTAACTACATTATTACTTTTATAGGACACCTGTGTGAACCAAAGCTGAACTGAGACTTCAGAAAAAAAATAACATTGACACCAGTTTGGTAAAATGACTGCAAAAATAGCTGAAAATTGAAATTAGTTTTGAGAAAAGGTCTTGAATAATTTCTTTGCTGTTGACACTTGGTTTAATAATTTGTATCTAATGTTATGGCATTCATAACAATTGTACTGTGGCAAAAATGCCCAAATACTTTTTGGGCCACTGTAAATGTTTTGCTTAAACATGGTTTCAAACAAGAATGACACTTAAAATGCTGACATTATCAGACACCCACTTCGTGCCTCTCTATGTATCTATCCCTCCACCATCCTGTTTAGATTCCTGCCTTCCTTAAGGGAGATATCTGTTACTAAACCAACAGAATGAACCATGGCAACAGCTCTTGTCCTTTAGCCCAGTCAGCAACACTGTGTAAATACAGTGGGGGAAAAAATATAGAGCGCCTATGAAAAAAGGGACCCAGGATATGTGCTGCATCTGTGTGAAGCAGCCCTAGAGCCTCATGTGTATTTGGACTATTGCTTTTCCCAAGGACCGGAGATATTTCATTGTGAAGATTAGTCATAGACTAAATAAAATCAGCTCCAGTGGGAGGTTAAATGAACTTAAACCCCCAACTGGGACACGATCTCCAAATATATCTCCAGAGGAACATGACATGTGACATGAAGCAACTGTCGTGTTTAACATAGAATGCATTAGTACTTTATCTCTTTGTCAGAACACCATATATGGAAGTTTTGCCCTAGCTCTTATTGGAATAGTCAAATTCACATACAGTCAGTGAATTCAAGAATTTGTCCACAATTCAGGGGTGTAGGGTGAGGTTTACTGTCCCAGATACACATGTGTTCATGTCATTCAGCTATGCCTTTGTGATTATGATAAAACATTCAAGTATTCAGATAAAATGTGCTTCAAAAAAGTCCTTCTCAACCGCCTGATAATCATGAAGTACCTGCTCAAATCCATTGTTTTCCCATTATTTAATAGATCCATGCAAATGGCCTCACATTTTCAACCTAGTTCCAGCTGCAGTCAGTGGTCAAAGTTTGCAATAAATTTGTGTGGGACAAGTACTCTCGAGATTCTGTGCACAATTATTCACTTCATACTCCAGTCCAGTAGGTGTCAGAAAAGCACTGCTTACATGAGTTTGCTAAATTCCAATAAAACACCAGAAGAAGCAGGTGAACATTTTCACCAACTACTGGAATGGAGTGTGATGCACTGGATGGCCCTTTCACTTTCTGGCAATCTATCCCTTTAATAGTGATAGGAGACACAAACTTTTTTGAAGCTTTAATTCAGTTGAGCCAATTGCTTCGCAAAATGTTTCATTGTTTCGAAGTCCTCGGAACACCACACTGGCCTGCTGGTCAAAACTGTGTAAATGCAACACAAACATGCAAAGAAAAACTGCTTGTACAAATGATTGCAAATGTTTTATTTAAAGTATTAAATGTTAAATGCAATTAATCATACCATGTGATTATGATAAGATTCAATGTCTGTAGATAAAATAACATGCTTTCCCCGTCAGCATTTTTTTTAAGTTATCATCCACTGCCAGCATTTTTTATAATTTTTGGCCCCAAGAATATTTTTTTGTATGAAAACTAGTAACAAAGAACAAACCTCTGATTATAAATATATATATATATATAGGTCTAGCTTCATGCAATTATTATCTTTATTTTTTATTTTTATCAACACTTGAATGTGGGTAAGTTTCATGAAAAAGCTACATTTTGAACAAAAAGCTGAGAAATGTGTGTTTTTGTAAAAGACTACGTCTGGATCAAATTCAGAACATTGATTAAAACACAGATGGAATAGATCACTTCTGTAAACACCCCCAAAGCTTGCACAGTCCTATAATACTTCCTTGATCGACATTTCCTTCGGTAACGTGAGGCAGTTTTGATTTATATTGTTTAATGCTTGATGATGGTGTTATTTTACATATGCAACTGCTTACATAAGTGATATGTAAAAACCATAGACACTAGTTCAGTGGTTTGCTGCTTCATCTCAATGATTTAGATAACCCCAATAGTGAACCATTGGAATATTAAATCATTTTGTCGCAGTTATGATGTAACAAAGCCTTGTTTACTAAAATAGTGATACTGGTTTGATCACAAATATTTAATACACACTCTGAACCACTGGTTCAAACAAATGATGAGCAAAGGTTTTGAAACACAGCTTTGAAAGCACCTACCACTAATATTTAAATACCATTATTATCATAGATAAAGATATGTTAGGTTTTTGTATTTTTTTTTTTTACTTTGATACTGTATAAAATAAAACCTGCTCGCAGTATTGAT
Organism: Ptychobarbus kaznakovi; assembly: GCA_027422405.1. Classification (NCBI taxonomy): domain Eukaryota; kingdom Metazoa; phylum Chordata; class Actinopteri; order Cypriniformes; family Cyprinidae; genus Ptychobarbus; species Ptychobarbus kaznakovi. The sequence goes on along the minus strand of CM049804.1, from coordinate 7,407,741 downwards.
CAATCAAAACTTGATAAATGTTCTGATAAAAGGACCGTCTGTGAGCTGTAGTCTGTGGAATAAGTTCAATAAAAACATAAAGCACAAGGTTCAGTTCAGTCTATGACCATTCATGACACTACCTTTTCCCCTTAACATTTGGCCTAAAGCTCCGAAGAGACTCAATTGGAATCAGATCCAGGAGGATTTTCCCATCATGCAAGCACGGTGACCTGCACGTTCTGGTCTTAAGAATGTTTATTTGTTTGTTTTAAAGGGGAAAAGTCACGTTTTTGGCCTTATTTCCCATCATTTTTGTCAGAAGGCTTTCCTGAATGCTCCCGATGGAGATTAAGCATTTAGACCAGATTGATATTTATGGTCTTTTTGCACGGCAGCCATTAATAGTGTAGATGCTTTCCATTTCTGTTTAGTTTAAAAATACTATACTAGCCCTCTGAATGACACATAAACAGCATCAGCAAAATATGTAAATGTGAAACAATCAGTGCATTGTGAATTCAGAAATTCATGGGAACAGAGTTTTAATTGAGTGGTTTTATTTTGAAACTCACCGGACCCCTGGAGAGCCCAGCATGACTGTATATGGATCTGAGTGTGTGTATAATTTTGTACAGTTGCTGGCATGGCATTAATGATGCACATACAAACATAGATGAACATGGAGGTCTGGACTTCCTCACACTGCTTTTCTCCAACTCCGTCTCTTTCTCTCTCTCTCTTGCTCAGTCTGTCTTTCTGTCTGTGTTTACTGGCACCCATTAGGGGAAGTTGAGAGAATGAAGCTCACATTTGCCTTTTAAAGCCAAAGACCGTGTGCTCGGCAGAGCTCTGGGTAGAGACAGAGAGCTGAGGTCTCTCTCAAATTCAGATCTTCATGAAATGTATCCCTTTCATCATGCTGAACTATTTTCTAACCTCAGCCAAAACGTCTAATCAAAGTATTGTCCCTGATTCTTTGAGTAACTTAGACATCTCCTCATTGTCATGACATCACTGGCATGTTTCACATTCCATGACTTGCCCACTGTTTACTTAGTATGGATATGCACATCCCAAATGACGTTATTCCCTATCAGTTGTCTCTCAGTATAGATATCAGTGCTTAGTATACAAGTGACATAAGACTAACTGAGATGTCAAACAAACGAATAGAAGTTTAAACAACAGTCCCAAGTCATAATACTAGGATTTGCATCTTGTAAGTGCCAAGTCTTCTGACATCGCACTCACTCTTGCATAAATATATCTTGTTGTGCCTTTCCAATGATGGAAAACTGAGGGTTGGTGAGAAGTACTCAGTAACGGTTAGGTTTAGACCTCACACTGCCCATGTTCACTCCAGCCATGCAATACTGATGCTGCTTCTGTAGACAAAAAAAAACTGTAAAAGACAAAAAATATGTAGAAAAAGGTTAGTTTTTTAATCAGAGGTGAATTACTGCAGTGCTGCCCCCTTAATAGTAGACCAAACGTTGGTCGATGAGAAGAGGCTTAGTTGACCAAATTTGTATTAGTTGGTTAGTTGAAGAAAAAAATAATTCATTTACAAATAAACATTCTCGTATCAAGTTCCCGAGTAAATTATTCATAATTTATTGATCCTCCCTAAACTTCATAGTGTTTTTTTTTGTCAACTCCCAAACCCCACTGCAGTTCTTACATGAATCCCAGTTTAGGAAACCCCAGTGTGTAATGTGTAATGCATTTTATGATGTTGATATAAAAAATGTAATATTTTCTTTCTCTTTGTTTTTTGTCAATTTGTTACGTTTGATGGTAAGTTTAAAACAAGTTAGGTAAAATAGTAGTCTAAGAGTAACCTAAAAAGTAGTGAGTACCTAAAATGAATAACCTAGATTACATTATTAACTGTTAACATTTGCACTTTTTTTTGCTTTGCTTTGTTTTTACTTTTGTCATCTAGTATTCAGATAATTTACATATATTAAGATGAAATTAAAATTCATTTTTGGATCCTTAAAACCTCAAATATGGGCGTGTCACTGGTTCAGCCCATGTCATATTAGGTGTTTCTTCTCAGGTGTCTGAAGGTTCGGTTTCCCAGTAAGTATTTCAGCTTAGCAAAAAACTAATATTAGAGGGAACAATAAACAGCACCCATCCCAACTCTGTGAGTCCCTCCGCACCTGCTCGAGTGATTCACGTCCAGAACATGATGATGATGTCATAATCTCATGATGGGTAGTATATTTCTTTTGCAGTTAATTCTCTTCTGGTCCAGCCTTAGAGAATTTGTGAAAACAAAGAGAGTGAGGATAGACACCTGGAGTGCCGTCCTCACATTCTCTTGGATTGTAATCAGGAAAAGTGACTCATCTAACCCTTTTCTGTTGCAGATGTTCTTAGTATAAAAACATTTAAAATGTGTTAGCATGTTAGCCAGTAAGTAATCAATGCCCGTCTTGGTTGATTCTAAAGCAATGTTTTGGTTTAATATAATAAGCTAGATGCCATTTCTGTCTCCATGCTGGCTGCAGTAATGTAATGTACTTTTTAATAAAAGTATGCGGGTCAAAGCAATGACAACAATGTTGTCCTGTTGTAAGTCTGTATGTTGTGATGGGGTGTATGGAAGAAGCACAACCCCACTGAGGTTTTAGGCCTTAGAGAGCTCTTGTGACTAATATGATCCAGGCCTAGGGCTGGATCTGCTCACTACTGCTTGTATTTCTGCCTTAGAACATAATATTACACAGTCATAAAAGTGGGTGAGGAAACTCAGAATTATCATGGGTTGCTGATGTGTGTTGAAAACCTGTTGAAAAATCCACTAAATAATATTGTCTTTGAAGATTCTTTGAACTTTCTGCCTTTGTGTTCCACTTAGAAATACAGATTTGGAACAAACGAGGAGGAATAAATTATATCTAGATATCTTTGAATGGGACTTTTTGCTCTGATCCCTTTTTAAACCTGCATTCCTGCACTGTACTAATAGTTTTGAGTGTAGTCCTGATGTTTAGTCAACTTATCAGATTAGAGCGTGTTTGATTCAGAAGCATATGACTTTGAGATCATGTGCACCTCTGAGAGTTTGCATTTATTTGATTGAAATACAGTAAAAACTGCGAGATTGTGAAATATTACAGTTAGCCTACAATTAATTTGTTCCTAAAGCTGAATTTTCAACAGTATTACTCCAGTCTTCAATGTCACATGATCCTTCAGAAATCATTCTAATAAGCTGATTTGGCGCAAATAAAATATTTCTTAATATTATAAATGTTGAAAACTGTAATATGAATGAATGATGCCTTTATATAGCGCTTTATTGTGTATTGCTGTACACCCAAAGCACTTTACAATCATGTGGGGGGGGGGTCTCTCCTCAACCACCACCAGAATATAATCAGTGTTGAAACTGTGATGCTTTGATGAATAGAAAGTTCAAAATAACTTCATTACTGAATAAAATAAACAAATGAATATAAAACATTTAACCCCAAACTTTTTCATAACATATAGAGAGGAGAAAAACAGTATTCTTTCTTCGTTCGCACGCGCTAGGACCGCAGTACAACTTAAATCTGACAACTTATCTGCAATATGGTTTGTTATAAATAACACGTAAAAAAAACTGGGTTCGGCTAATGTATGCTTCTGTTAATGGATGCGCATTCTGGCTTCCCAGTACATTACAACAACAGCGATGAAAAAAAGTGGACAAACCATTCACTCTTGTTCAATGCAAGTGTATGCTGGAATATGATCATTTATTCCGTCATCACCCGGGTGCTGATAGCGCACGCACACAGGTGAGACCTGAACAGCACACGTTGATATCTGTGTTTAAACTAAACTCATGTAAGCTTTGCCAGTTTAAATATTTTAGAGCCAGAGTGTGCGAGCTCACGCGCGCAGTGAGAAGATTTGTGCGTGCACTCATCAGAAGCGCACAAAAAATGATGTCAAAATGCCCGTCTTGGTAAGCATCCTAGCAGACATAGCCGGCTGGACGTACAACATCAGTGCACTGGATCAGTGCATTCTCCTGAAGTGAAAGCACTCTCTTAATATTAATCAAACAGCAACAACAAAGAAATCACTCACTGCTCTTGATTGGATCGCTTTAGTAACTTTAATAACGATGAATCTTTCATTTATACAGTCAAATATGCAATGCTGTTTTGCATTTGATTACTTTATTTTCAATTTCATTACCTAAAAACTAATGCTATAGACCTAAATCACTGTTTATTTTATTTGTATATTTACTCTATTGTATTTATTTGTGCTGTTACTTGAAGTTAGATAGATTATTCTTATTTTCTTTAGTTCTATTTGACAGTATAGTTTTTCCCTAAACATAGCAAACCGTACCGAAACCGTGACTAACCGTGATACAAACCGAACCGTGAAAAAGTTGAACCGTTTCACCCCTAATATATATATATATATAAACCAGTATCATCCTTCTATGCATCTTCCATAGTTACAGACACAAGCATTAACATAAATGACTGCTGATAAATGTATTCCTCTACTACCTTCTCAACTCTTCCGTGTCTCCTGTTTTTTGTTTTTTTGTGGGTGTGTTTTTTTTTCTCTCTCCTTTTTTTCTCCACCTTTTTTTTCTCTCCTGATTTTTGGGTGATGAGGTAATGGAGGAGTTGAGGAGACACTTAACACTTTAAATGTGGCATTGCTGTCACACTCAGTGACATTGCAGAGGGTTGCATAGGAAGATGGGAAATATGGAAAGTTCAAGAAGGATTTACTTTTGTTAAGTCCAACATGGTCAGCAGATTTATAAACATAATTTAAACTCATTTATCTTGGAGAGACATGGCACGAAAAGAAAGGAGCGAAAAACAAAAGGCAGGATATTAATGCAGCGAGGAAGCGATGGTGTGAGGCAGCAGCAGAGGGTGAGAGAAACAGGAAATGACCTGTACGTTTTATGGCTCCACTCTGAACTGGAGAACCCTGGGAGAGTTTAACTCTCACCTGGCACACCCAGGACCTGTCAGTGACTTAAACTAATGGCTAATCGCGCATTTCCTCCGCACACAAATGTACAATTAGAGCTATGTCTGTTTGTGTTTTTCTAAATTCATTAAATGCCTTTCATCCGCACTCTTCACTTCCTTCATTTTAGACTTTTAGACTTGTTTTTGCCCTTATTATATATTGTTAGACTTGTTATTGCCCTGTTTCTGACTCTTGTCTACCCACATTTTTCTGTGTAAAAAAATAATATAAAAATAATAATAATAAAAGAAAAAGAAAAAGAATGGTAGTATTATTTAATGGAAGTAAATTTGGACTGGAGCTTTCAAGCTTAAAAAAAAAATACAAAATACTATACAAAGATAAAAGGTAGTCCTTAAATATATGTATCACTATATTCCAAATCTTCTGAAGCCATACAATAGTTTTTTTGTGACAGATAGACAGTCATTATTCACTTAAGATCATAAATGAACTTTAAAAAATCATTGAAATTCACTTCAAAATTTAGATATGATACCTTTAGATGTGTCATACCAGATTTTAAGTCAAAACCGAACTCAGTTTAAGTTGTTCATTACATAAAGCTCTTGTATTTTTTTAGAAAGTATAATTCTTTAAAAAGGTCACAGTTTTTTTAAGGTCCAATTCTCGCCATTAACAAACCATTAACTACAACTTTTGCCTCAATAAACTCCCAATTTGCTGCTTATTAATTGTAAGATAGTTGTTAGGTTTAGGTATTGGGTAAGATTAGGGATGGAGTACATGGTCATGCAGAATATGTGCTTTATAAATACTAATACATTGCCAATATGTTAATAATAGGCATGCTAATAAGCGACTAGTAATAGTGAGAATTGGTACCTACTACCTTTACTGAATTATTACCCCCCAAAAATACCTTTTGTGGTCATGAAGATCAAAACAACAACAAAACACAACAAGGGGAATATTAAAAAGATATTGGCATACTTTTTTTTGATAATTCTGAGTTGGGCTGTTCACTCCTCATTAGCATCTGCACTAGTATGATGAGACAGGACAGATATGAGACATAATGCAATCAGCAGGTTTGAAGGACGTTTCATCTTCTCTTTTGCAAGCAGATGCGCATCTGCAAAAGCGATGGCAGATGATCAAAGTGAACAAATAAAAACTGCTTCAGAGACCCTGAGAGACCCAAACTCCACCTTAAGGTGGAGTTAATCAGACACGGGCTTAATCTGACTGTGTTTATGCAGGTGCATGGAAGGTTACGGCTCCACACGAACACATGCTTCTACGCATTCACACTAATCTGTGATTGATAGGACTTGGGCCAAGAACCTTTTCATCTGAGTGCATTTTCTATGTCATGTGCAATAATTCAAATCAGATTTAAGTACTGCAGACTGCCAGTGCTCATGCTTGTCTATCATCATGACTAGATCATTTCACGTAATGTACATGTTATTAAGTCTGTTGCCAGTTCTATTACTGCCAAGGCCTCAAGAGCCATGATACACATTACTGGTCAAAAGTTTGAGGTTGGTATTAATTTTTTATTTTAATTTTTCACTTATGCTCACTTATGCTTATGCTCATAGTCACTTATGTCACTTATGCTCACCAAGGCCAGAGGTGGAAAGAGTAGGAAAATATTCTACTCAAGTAAAAGTGCCATTACATTAGTAAAAGTTAAAAGTAGCTCATTTAAAATTTACTCAGAGTAACAATTACTTAGTTACATTTTAACAGTGGGAGTGACGAAAAATGGGATAGGCGAAGGGTGTCAAACTCAGTTCCTGGAGGGCCACAGCCCTACACAGTGTAGATATAACCTAATTAAACACATCTGATCCAGCTAATCTAATCATTTAGGCTTATTTGAAAACTACATGGTGTGTGTATTGGAGCAGGGTTGGAACTAAACTCTTTAGGGCTGTGGCCCTCCAGGAACTGAGTTTGACACACCTGGGATAGGCCTATAAATCTCAAACTAGTTGTTTTTAATTAAAGGAATCGGTTATTTAGAATAATAAGACATTTGGGCTGTTACCAGGCAAATAAAATCAGTATCAACAGAATTCATCTTTGAAATGCAGAGGAAACACAGACATTTCATCTGAAGTGGCATTTAGATGTATTCACACTCCATTTAATTCAATTCAATTCAATGCAAGATTATTAGCATATCATTGCTTTTTTACGATACAATCGTTGCAAAGCAGCTTTACAGAAAATTACGTTTCTAACAATAGATTTATATATTGTAGAAACTTAATATATTTAACTTATGGCTAAATGTGGTTAATTCTGTATATTCTCAGAGGGGATGGCATCATCTCTTCTCAGGTGTTCGGTCATCTCAGATCATTTAAGGATTCATTGGATCCTGACTGAAGCTTGTGTAATTCTTAGTTACCAGGATGTTAATCCCATGGCAGAAACAGAGAAACAAATAGAGACATAATTAGCGTAGCTGTTGTTCCATCCAAGCAAAAAATATTTGTTCAACCCAAGCTAAAGCATAATAATGTGCATTTGATCAGATATAACTGCAGTACAAGATTATGAGATGCATTATATGAATGCTTGGCTAAAGAGATTTGTCTTTAGGGTGAATCCCATTTCTCTGTCTTACCCCTTCCCCTTCGTCTTACCCCTAGCCCTTGTCCCTCAAAACCGAATGGTAAGCGCTAGGGGTGAAAACATACCCCTATGAAATGAGACGCCACTTGGTTACTGTTATGTCATCATACATCATCGCTAGCTGCTGCTACGTTACCAGAGGCGACAAGTGTTGATCACAAACATGCCGTCTGCAAGTGTGTGTTATGTCGATTGCGTGGGTTTTAGTGATGTTTTCTCTAGTCAGAGAAATGCGGGACTGTTGTGCAAATCAGCAGTTAGCGTGGAAAAATAGTGATGTTTTAAAACTTTTCAATTAAGAACATGGTTAAAAGTATATATATGTAGAGGACTGTGTAGAGCACAAAACAAGACTGTCGTAATTTTAAATAAATTATTTAAGCCGAAAATACTCTCTGGATGATCTGGCCGCAGTGTGTTCTGGGTACCCCTTGGTTTCAAGTAAGCTTGCGAAAATTCTTGGTTTTAAGGGGTATCTACCCTTCCCCTTAGCCCTACCCCTCGATCAAAACGAGAATTTGGACAGCCCTTACTCTCACGTGAATGCGCAAAACTAAGGGGAAGGGGTAAGACAGAGAATTGGGATTCACCCTTAATCTAGATTTAAATAAAGAGAGTGTGTCTGAACCCTGAACGTTATCAGGAAGGCTATTCCAGAGTTTGGGAAAAAGTTCTACCTCCTTTAGTGGACTTTGCTATCCTAGGTACTACCAAGAGTAGGACATGAACACATTTAACCTGCAGTTACAATTGGTGTTTGGTGATGAGTTTTTGGCTCACGGTCTGCATTTAAAGTCACACCAGAGGTGTTCAGCTGGCTTTCTGCAGACCAGTCAAGTTCTTCCACACTGACTGAATCATCATTTCTCTTTGATTCTTGTCTTATACACAGAGTTACTGTCATGTTAGAATAGAAAAGAGTCCTGTCCAAACTGTTGCTATAAATTTAGAAGCACACAATATCCCTAGAATATGCTTAAACATTATGCTACTCATTAAGATTTTACTAAATGGAAATTACTAAAGTAGTCAAACCTTCAGGGGGAAGGGGGTGAATACCAATACTTTTGGCAACATATATATATATATATATATATATATATATATATATATATATATATATATATGGGTCGCGTCAATTTAAAGTTTGAAAACCACTGCTCTAGGGCACAGCAGGTTGGTTTTATTCTGTTGAGCAGAACAGAAAATGGGTCAAGAAATCAGGATGACACATAGTAGGGGACAGGACATGGAAAGGCCAGCAGGGAATGGCCTGGTCACTTGTGATGGCCCAGGAAATTACAAATCTTTGTTACCTTAAAGGCTGCAGGAAAGTAATTGTTTTGCATGTGTGGAAAAAATTGGGGGAAGAAAATTTGTAAGACAGCCGGGCAGTGGCCAAGGAGTAACATTATCTTTAGTAAACGTTGTTATATTTTCAATGACTGTGACTTGTGTATAGACTAAACCCAGATACGGTAATGCTTTATTTTGCCAAAAACTACCAAGAGATGATGTATTCATACACAGAGCGTATCAAGGACATGTTGGGGTAAAAACATGCACTGGAGGGCATTACACAGGATGTTTGTATTTACTTTCAAACTTTGCTAGATTGTTGTTAGGCATTTGCTAAGGAAATTTGGGTCTTTACTAAAATGTTGCTACAACATGTGAAAACAAACCATAGACTAAGGCAATTCATACTTAATGGGCCGTATATTTTGGAAATGTACATATTATATTTGTCAGAAGGGGCAGGGGTATTTGTGGTAGATTTGCTGGATAATACAACTGCTGAATAATGAGCAGCTTACATCACTGTGGCCTTTCTATGCCTCTGTAGTCATACATTGTTTTGGAAAATACTTATTTTTTTAGTTAATTTGTGACGTTGATCATGTCACCGTACATACGGTTTGATGTCAATTGAGACATTCCTCACACCCCATATGGTTTATATATATAGTTCATATTGAGACATTCCTCACACCCCATTTCCATGGTAGTATATATATATATATATATATATATATTACGATCCTTGGAGTTTTGAAGAAACTATGAATTGTTTGTAATGTACTGTATTATGTATAATTTCCTGAGAGATGTCTTATGTTTCTAGAACCACTTATTGTTTTGTTTTGTTTTGTTTTCCTAACATGGGAAATATCAACTATGTAATATTCAGCTTCACGTTAGCTCAGCTTAAACGGTAGCCAGAACCTTATCTGTGAAGTTAGAGGTCAAAATACTTGACTTCCAGAGCTACAAAACACATGTTTGACTGATGAGGACCTTAAGACCTCTATGTTTCACCCGGCCCTCTTCATAAAAACCTAAAACTACAAGTTTTGTTCTTGCCTGTAATCTGGCACCTTAGTTTTTTGTTGATCACTTTTGGACCTGTACTCTCCATCTGTCTGAATAGGGGTAATTTATGGATGAACAGGTGGGACATGTCCCAGCCACTTTTTGCCAGGGCTGGATTTGTTCCCACCACTTTTTGAAAGCTCTTCAACTCCTCTGTTAAAAATGGCTTGCATTAAATGTTTCTCAGAGTTGGCGTATAAACCTCACACATAATTTATCATAATAAAATTGCACTCAAAAAAACACTCACTGTTTCCACAACAGTAAAAGTCTGTGGAAACAGACATTGGAAAACTTTTTTTGTTTTTTAAAACCCACATAGAAAATGAATGAAACTTAGTTTAAATTTCTGTTAATTATTTTGAGCAAATGCAGTAACATGATTAATATTCATGAGCCTAAAAACCCACAAATATATCAGTGCATCAGACACTGCAATCTAAAAATACACTGGCATAGAGACTATTGTAAGTTGATGTTGTTAAATTAATTAAATAATTTTATATTTAAGTAACTTTTAGTGTGTTCTTTTTATTTTCTTCTAAAAACACTGACTGACAAATAATGCCTGAAGTACCACCGTTAGGTTCTGTTATTAAATATGCATACTTGGCTGACATTTCATAAACATTATTCCATATTCCACATCTTAGACTTCCATACTTAGCATGCAAAGCTCCAGCAGTGTCATCAAGTGTTTTCAAATAACCAGCATGCTACCCAGATTCCTCTCTTAACCTGGGATGTTCTTTTATGCTTCGTTGACGTAGATGTGCTCTGTGTGAATGGCATCCAGTACATAGTACTTTCTTTGATCAGATGGAGTGCATCCTTCATGTTCTTCTCCTTCACTCTTAACAGGATCTCAGATCAGTTGGCTCTGTGGATTAGGGGCAGGGGGTTTAAATGTGCACTAGACAGCAGGGCGTCTGTTTATCAATATGTCCCATCATAGAAGAACTTGGTTTGTTCACTGGATTTAAGTTCTTACCCATGCAAATCTCTAGACATAAACACAAACACAAGCCTGTTTCCTTGTACTCTTCCATTAGAAACTGCACTGAGAAATTTCATTTGATCAGCATTAATTGCTTTTGGTTATGAAGCAAACAGATCCACAAGAGGGCAGAATTCATAACACTTATCTAATTTCACAGTTCTTTTAAAGTGCATTTACAAATAGCTTTTTCTGTATATAGTTAGAAAATTTGTGTACATCAGGCAAATTTTTGAATCATGCATTTTTTGGCTCATCAATGAGTTCAGATCAAGTCAAGGAACAGCAAAAAATGAAAACTGAAAACTCAGCATGTTTACTTAACTTGTCGTACACTTAAAATATATGTGCAATGTGGTGATAAGAGCACTGGATGGCGCCATAGAGCTTTACAAAAACTGTCAGCAGAGTTTGCCTTCTAGTGGTCATGTTTTAAAATGTAAGAAAATGGCTGGATTATGTTGAATATACTATATACTAAATTGAATATATTAGTTTAGTGCCTACTCAGAAGTGTGCTGTTTACACTGTATACTGCATACTATTACATGTAGGTGTAATCGGATCCATTATGCAGCAAATGTAGCAGGTTATGCCAGGTGTTGCATGTATACAACAAATGCATAATTTGTGCAATGTATATTGAAGAAAAATTAAGAGAAGTATGGTAGTTAGCTATGACATACATGAAGAAATTGATGTTTTATAGTCAGAGGTTTACTTTCATAAACTTCAAAGTTTGACATAATATCTTTTTTTGGTAAGTGCATTGATATTATTGACTTTTATATTTTTATAATATCATATTTTATAATCTAATGGGTTTATTATATCAGTGCTGCATTAACATTATTAACATTGCATTGCAGGTTTAATATTTCTGTGCACTTGACAATGAAATTCACTGCTATAATTATTCACCTTAATCTTTAATAAAAATTAGTAGGTGACATTTCTGGTGATGTTTCAGTAAGTGAAACATAAAAAGTGGTACATTACCATTATTTGATGTTTCACTTATTACACTTTATTCGTTATTTAGATTCGTTATAAATCAGGTATTTCTTCTTTTTTTTATCAATGACACAAGTATGATCACTATGTGAGCTGCTTCTTTGTGGTTTATAAGTGTAAATGTCAGTCTACATTTATAGATGTGTCCATGTGACTTGTTTTTGTATCATGTACAGAGGTTTCAAATTCAGTTCCTGGAGGACCACTGTCCTGCAGAGTTTAGCTTCAACCTTAATTAAACGTATCTGAACTAGCTAAACAATCAATCCTCAGGATTACTAGAAACTTATAGGCAGGTGTTTTGGAGCTAAACTCTCCAGGACCAGAATTTAACACGTGTATTATAACTTGTCTATTTTATGATCCTCATGATTGATGACTGTAAATGCACCAACTTTGATCTTATTCACATCTGTATGTCATTTAAACTAATTTGTACATTTCTGAATGTGAACTACAGGGATTTCCTGGACCCCTTGGTCCCCATGGGCCCACAGGCCCTAACGGCCGAGCGGGGGACCCTGGTCTCCAGGGTCCTAAAGGAGGGAAAGGAGACCATGGCAGAGAAGGCATTATGGGTCCAAAAGGAAGTGTGGTGAGTCTCTGTCCTGCTGTCCACTTCTGCTGCTATGTAAGATCTGAAAACAATAGGTTTAGATGGAATTTAAGCTGCCTTTTCATCATCTCCAGCAGTCATGTATGATTGACAAACTTTTTGCTTCCTAATGGCAGTTGCATTGAAATTGCAGGTCGTCGTGTTACCTTCTGCTTATTCATCTTGATAAAATGAATGAATAACGAATATTTGAATATATCCAGACACAAAATAAATGACCGCCGATAAGTTTGAAAGAAAAGCGTAGGAGGTTTTATAAGGCTAAACAATGGAACTAATGTGATAATTAAAAAGCATATATTTCAAACACAATTGTTCATAACCGTGCATTTTACAGAAATGTAAAAGTGTTATGAGAATAGCATTTTAGTCCAAAAATATGTCATTTTTACCTTATATTCTTGGTTTTGATTAGATTACATAATTAACTGTATTTTATTAGATTCAGTGTGATGTAAGGTCTAGCTGCACAAGTTTAAATATTTTAATTTAAGAAATAATACACACAGTGATACTCTACATATCTTTTATAGGTTTAGCCATTTTTAGCCTCATTGTACTAATTCTCTTTAAAACAATCTCAGGAGTAGTTCTGAGAGCGGGTTAAAGAGTACAACTTTACATGAAATGAGATGAAATGCTATTGTGTTTGTGGCTTTCTTTAGGGAATGGAGGGTGTTCCAGGGTTTAATGGAGCAGATGGTATTCCGGTAAGTGTTATTTTGTTAATATATATATCCACAGTATTATGTTAAGCACTGTCATTAGGCATAAATAAAGCAGAGTTTTACAAAATGGCAACAAGAGAAATATGATCAAAGACACCCATGTTTAATAAATAGCTAAAACAAATTTAAACTAATCATGGGAATAAACAAACCTTGCGTCCAGTAATATAGTTCAAATACCATAAATACCTTTCCTTAGTTTTGGATTTGTTTTACATGGCTCACTGAAGGTAAAACAGAATATGTTGGTCAAGTCTTTAATTCTGATCTCTCATCAGGGCCATCCTGGGCCGTCTGGGTCTCGTGGAAAACTAGGAGCTGACGGTTGTAACGGAACCCGAGGAGAATCAGCATCACCAGGCCTTCCAGGACGCGATGGTGGACCTGGAATATCAGTACGAGTGTTCATTTATGCACAGCTCATCTAACCCATAATGCTTTGTCTCTGTGTACTTGCCTATCTCTAAATATAATATTCTCTAGGGCCGGCCAGGAATGAAGGGAGAGAAGGGTGACCCTTTGGATCTGTGGGTCTATATGGAAAGATTCAGGGTAAGAGGAACTAAACGTTTCACCAGAGGATTTTAGTTTAACTTAACCCTTTATTATGTTTACATTTACTATAAAGTAAAAAAAAATGCATCATAATTCTCTTATATATTACAGGGTGATCCAGGACCACTAGGTTTTCCAGGGTTAGATGTAAGTTAGATTTTTATAATTGGTCTCGTGACAGAACAGAAACTGAATAATAATGGATGAAAAGGTGTTTTCTAAAGCATTTCATTTCACCCTTACAGGGACTAACTGGTAACCCAGGGTACAGAGGAATGCCAGGATTACAAGGTCCTTGGGTGAGTTAGTGACACTCACAATAAAATCACTGATATAATAAAAGTTATAATTATAATTAGGGCTGTCAATATAACTTGTCAATTTGGCCCCACCCCAGACCTGTACATCATCTTACAATTACATACAGTTACTGATAAACATGATGCAGGACGACAGCTGTGTGATGCAGCCTATAGAATGCAGTCATATGCCTCTAAAATTCAAGATACAAGGGCAAGAAATTGGTTTTTGTCTTACATTTATATCATATGGTAAAGTTCAGTAATATCACGCAAAGAGAGTGTTATTTTCCCGAATATCGACACAATTTCAATAAAAAAGGTAATTTTGCGTTGCATTTTAAAACACAATATGGCAGTATTGTCTGTTTTTGCTCAATTTCGCTTACAAATATGGATGCAAACATAACTGTTGTGCAAAACAACTTGAACAAATCAAGTGAGCCAATGAATCAGGGATCCATTCATACAGTTTCTGAATGAATCAGACATTTTAACTAATCGTTTCAATGAATGATTGAATGACTGATTTTAGTATTTAGAGTATTATAATTTCTTAGCCCGAATCCATCACTAATAATTAGTAATGACAGCTCTAGTCATAATATAAATACTGCTTGCTTTGTTGCAAACCTTGCATCACTTCTTCTAACTTATTATCTTTATTTAGGGTCCTACTGGCATTAAAGGTGTTAAAGGACAAAAGGTAAGTAAAACAAAAAAGTATTGCTTAATTTTATTTGTAAGATTTACATTCGTGTTTTATGACAGCATATGTTTTAATTAGGGGTGTCCCCGATTAAGAATTTTCATAGTCGAATCTAGGGCTGTCGCGATTGGCGACTGTCGATTCTTAAAAATAGTCGACTTCATTTTGCTCATGTAGACTAAGTGTCAAAATACCGGAAGTGGCGCATTTCACGGACGAGAATCCATAAAACATATTATTAGACTGTTTTCCAAGGCTGCATGAAATATTAAACCCATTTAAAAATCACAATTAAGCATAATTGTGAATTCACAAACGCTATGATTTAATTAAATAATTATATGCGCTTTAATTATTCATTTGCGTGTAGGTTAAGTACGTGCGTCACACACTGTTCACAGTAGCTCCACAGAAACTGTTATCATTTTCATGTGGAGCATCTCAAACTGTTTTGTAAGTTTGTGTTTATTATAACGTTCATTTGGGAACGCAACGTGCGCCATTTCATCAGATTTGTAAGGTAAATCATTTATAAACCTACACAAAGCACAGGATACATCGCGATTTCAAAATAAAAGCTCAAACACTCACTCTGAGTTTACACGTTTTGATGTCCACATATTCATCTAATTACAGCAGCTATAACATTTCTCTCCTAAAGAAATGGCCAAATATTAAAGATTAAGTGGACATTTGAATTAAATGGTGCTTGGTCAATATTAAACAAGGATTAGATCTCGCAGTAATGTGCAGAAATAATTATCAGCTTCTGCAGGCCTTTGTTGTGTAATGAACATTAGCTCTATTGTTTATTATGCATTATGTATTTTAACAGAATCGTTCAATAAATCCATATGATTTCTTGCTTTTGATACTTTATTTGAACTAATTATTATTGCATCATTGCTATTATATATGTATTTTTAGTCATTTTAAAAGCTATTGTTAGCTTACATCTATTTGTATTAGCACAAAAAAAAACATTGTAATTATAGGGCCCTTTGAAATCAGTTTTATTGCCAAATTCATTTTTTTCCATTTAAAATTTTCTGCACTCTGTTTTAATGGTTAAATTAAATTGTAATAATAAAAAAGCCTGTCTAATTAATTGAGTTTTACAGTTGTATCTTTACCAAATTCTGGTTTCCATTATTTTCAAGAAAATCTGGATTTTTTTTTCCCTTTTTGTTTCCTTTTTTATTTGTTTTATACTGCACCTAAATCAATTCTGGTAAATACTATTTCTGGTAAATACTCCTTTAAAAAGTGTTTTTTGATTATAATTCTATTATTAGACTAGAACAGGTGGAAATGTTGTCATTCTTACACAATAATACTGAACTGATTTCAGTGATTTGGACTATGAGATGGACACTTGCTTCTTGCACTCAATGTTGCACATTCATTTTGAGTTCATAGAAATTTGGATTTCATTTGATTTAATAAAATATTCGTAAGTAAAATTGTATATTTGTTGTGGAAAATTAATCGTTTAGATTAGTCGATTAATCGATAAATTAGTCATTAGATTAATCAAAATAAAAATAGTCGTTAGTGGCAGCCCTAGTCGAATCAGATTTTTTTAATCTTGCCGATATTCGACTGCTAGTCGAATCATATGTTTGGGGGCTGGGCAAAATACATTACCAAGAGTCAAGTCAGACACAGTAATTATTACTGACTTTAACACACAGGGAAAATGTGTAACGGATGACTTGCAGATACAAAAGGGGTAAATAATGTTTTATGCTTTGATTTAAAAGATAGTTCATATTAAACGTGTTTTGAGCGGCGTTCCCCGAAGATGACCTGTAGAATGACGCTTTTGATAGCAGGTTTTTAATCAATGGTATTTAAATCATTTATCTCATATAGAATATGCTTAGTTATTTATCCTATTAACCTGCAGCAGGACGCCATCGCACTTGAACGCTCTTTGTTTGCACATGTCATCGTTTACAAATAAGCCTCAAGCATCGACAATAGATCGCTGTTTATCGATTGACAGCTTACAAGGAATGGATTTGCTAAATTTGTGTAAGCAGTACACAACAAAACATCCTATATTACAAAAGCAGTACCTACCAGCTCCGTGTATCACAAACGCATTGAGTCACAAACGCATCCACTGCTGTAAATTCCGGTTTAGTTCAAAATGTAAGGATCCATGGAACAACATTCCATCGTGTACTTTAATCCAACGAAGCAATAACGTTGTTATATGGATGGATATTCCTTTGTTTAACAGTTACATTCTCTGTTCTTCACGAGAGTTATTTTTTGTATCCGTTTTGGGATAGCTCGCACTCAAAAAAATGGCATCTTGGTTCTAAAAAACTACATGGTTTTGTAGCATACAGTGTTACACACAGAATGAGACCATCCCCCCCAAAAAGTGACAAATAAAAGCAGAAATTTGTTTATTTGAATCTGGCGCGCTCTCTCGCGAGGGCTGTGACGTACCTGTCATCAGTGTTGTGGAAAGTTACTTTTAAAAGTAATACATTACAATATTGCGTTACTCTCTAAAAAAATTACTAATTATGTTACTTAGTTACTTTTTATGGAAAGTAATGCGTTACGTTACTTTTGCGTTACTTTCGCGCTACTTTTTAAATATGAGCAGGGCTTGGTTGTTTGTTTTTAATATAAGAAGTTCTATTTATAGCAAATGGACAAAATAAACCTTTTGTTTCCCAAATGTTTAATATATGAGTATGAGTTTTGTGGGGAATGTGGCTTTATCTGTTTTTCTTTCTTTCTTTTTATTACTCAAATTATTCTTATTGTATTTTTTAGTGGTCAAATAAATCACTTATATGATGTCTAAGATTCTGTCTATAATAATAATTGTATAATTGAAAAACAAAATTTTTCATGGTATCTTCTTCAGATTTGAAATATAAACTCATGAGACATGTGACTTTCAACCCATTACATTTCTAGATTGCTCCAGGACTTATTTCATGTATTTTTATATGAAATGCGATTATTTATTTATTTAATTCAGTGTGATACACTTTTTTCAAGGCACTTCAGTTCAGTCTCTATAACTTTTTATCTTTTTGGACATTATCAACTCTGGATGATGGATAGTAAAACTCAAAGGGTCTTCTTTCCAAAGACACCACAATTGTGTGTGTAGTACACTGAAGTCAGCACCTGTTATAATTTTAAGTTTGGTACGTTTCAACTGTGAGTCCCAAAATCCCCAAATGGGGAATCCCAAAATGGGGAGTGGTGGTTAACAGGTTATACAACACAATGTTATATTACGACTTACAGGCTATCTGCACAAAATGCCCCAAATGCATAAGTGAGTCTGTGTGTCTCTGCGGCTCTGAATGAACTTTTGTGGACGCGTTCTTCTCACAACAATGTGCAGAAACAGGCAACTAAACTCTAAAACTTCCCAGCATTTTATTATAATAGTGTTCTCGTTATAATGTTATGTTTATGACAGTCCCAGTCAAAGTTATTAATATTCTGCATTCATTGTTGTTTGTCCTGCTCGCGCTGAAGAGATAATCACCCTATTCTACAATGAAGAGCTTTACTGCAGCGTAAGTCAAATGCATCTTATATGAGATACATATTATATGCCCGATATAGCCTACACATAAACCAGCTGACATGTTTTGAAATCGGTAAGTTGTACCCTACCTGATAAAAAAATCCAGTCTTTCACATGCCTGTGTCAATTTGAGTCTTGTTAAAGATGTAAACCCTGCCGCCATGCTCATCTGTCGGTCACAGATTATGGAAAGTGAAACTTAAATCTATAGGGTTGGTTGGATTTATTCACGTACATTAAAATATTTATTTGAAGATTCTTTCTTTTCAGATTATTATTTACAGCATTATTTTAATAGGCTGTATATTAACTTATTGTGAGAAAGCTGGTAGTTGTATGTGAAATCAAAGATTTGAGCATGATCATAACACCCGCGAATATTCGACTGTGAGATTGGGAGTCGAATCAGGCTCCTCCTATCGAAGCATCGAATCGTCGACTATTCGGGGTCACCCCTAGTTTTAATATGTCCTCTTTACATGACATTGGTAAATAAACATCTTCCATTTGATGTTAATGTGTTGTCTCTGTACAGGGTGAAAGCACTAAAAAAATCAAAGGAATGAAAGGAGAATTGGTGAGACAAATTTGTAGTATCTTATATCAGACTAATATCACGGTCTATAACAGGGTTCCTCAAATCTTTCCCTGGAGGTCCAATCTGCTGCAGAGTTTAGCTCCAACCCTGATCCAACTCACCTACCTGTGATTTTCTAATGATCTTGAAGACTCTGATTAGCATGCGCAGGTGTGTTTGATTAGGGTTAGAGCTAAACTCTGCAGGAATGGTCCAGATTTGAGGATGCCTGGTCTATAATCTGCACTGTTAACCCATATGAATTTGATATCCACACCACAGGGGGAGATTGGAGAGCCGGGCCCACCAGGACCTTACTCACAAGTCCGTTCAATCCCTTCAGAATCGCAGGCAAGAAGAACATGAGTTTATGAGAATATTACAAATATTTTCTCTCAGGGGAGCAAACGATCTGTCTACTGTAAGTTTCATCTCTCTCATTTGTTTTAACAGGGTGAAAAAGGCTTGAAAGGTTATAAAGGTGAACCAGGAGATTTGGTAGGTGACTTTTTTGAACAGAAAAAATATTTTTTGGAATGCAAACCCTGCCTTTCAGTGGGTTCAGAATTGCTGGATCACACTAAAAATGATTTTTTTGCATAATTTTGGTCTTATTTTAATGGTCCTATAAAATAGGTTATTGAAAGGTAATCCTGAGTTTTGCAGATGATCTTTCCTCATTCAAGTAGACAAGAGTGACTTGAAAATAGCTGGCGGTGTCGCCACTGAGTGAACTTACGGGGACTTTGGCAGTATCTTGATATTAATATTTTGTGTTTTAAATTATTTCAGGGGTATTTATCTACCAAAGGAGAGACTGGTGTGTCAGGGTTTCCAGGACAACGGGTATGGTTGTTTAAGACCTGAAATCTCTTTATTAAAAAAAGGTTATATTACAACCAATCACAATGTATCAACCAGCTAGGTCTTCATCAGGAACATCAGGAAATGGACATCTGCCATTTTATCTTTTTCTTTTTTTCTAATCTGATTTATTTTTTTTGGGTGCACACATTTAATTTTTTTATCTCAAATATTTAACCAATTCTTATTAATTGCAGGGAAACCCAGGACGAAATGGCTTTCCAGGACCTGGGGTATATCATTTTGATAATTTTCCCAAAAGTGCATTGGCATTTGTGTGGACTTAAGCATTTCTTAAAGTATCTCTCAATTTCTACAGGGTGAGAGTGGACTACCAGGTTTCCCAGGAACTTCTGGCCGCAAGGTATGAATCAATTTCTGGTTTAGCACTATATCGTGTCATACCTTACCATTCAATCTGCATCAAAAGTTGTATGACCTAAATGCATATTGTTCAACAGGGAGACAGAGGGGAACCTGGAGAGCTGAAATTTCCTTTTGATGATACTGGAGGTACTAAAAATAAGTGAAAGTGAAGTGACATACAGCCAAGTATGGTGACCCATACTCAGAATTCGTGCTCTGCATTTAACCCATCCAACATGCACACACACAGCAGTGAACACACACACACACACACACACACCGTGAACACACACCCGGAGCAGTGGGCAGCCATTTATGCTGCGGCGCCTGGGGAGCAGTTGGGGGTTCGGTGCCTTGCTCAAGGGCACCTCAGTCGTGGTATTGAAGGATGAGAGAGAGCGCTGTACATTCACTCCCCCCACCAACAATTCCTAACGGCCCGAGACTCGAACTCACAACCTTTTGATTACGACTCCGACTCTCTAACCATTAGGCCACAACTTCCCTTGTGGAAAATGCAAATAATGCAAAAAAGATATAAATATTATAGCCGTTTAATGCTGTTTTAGATTATAAAGATTATAACTGTTTAATGCTGTTTTAGTAGTCTTAATCCAACTTTTAATAAAGTCCAGTTTCTCCATATTTTTCTTACTTTGCTTTCGTCTGTTTCTCTTGCTTATATAGTGGGTCTTCCAGGACCTCATGGAGAGCGTGGCCCAATTGGAAATGATGGTCCTAAGGGTGCTAAAGGACTGTCGGGTCCCCCAGGCCCCCCACCCGCTGAACAACAACCAGGTGTTTTTCAATCTAAAACGGAAATTCTGTCATTATCTGTTGGTGCAAACTTGAATGTCTTCTGTCTGTTAAAACACACAAGGAGAAGTTTAGACGAGTAATGCTGCCCTTTGCCATGCTTCGTATTCAACAAAACAGCTTGGATATCATTCCCATTGTGAGACAAATAACCCCAAATTGTAAATACTATACACTGAAAAAGTTTTTCCCTCTGTCATAACGCTCAGTTTGATTCACACTTATGTTGTCAAAAATATAGATTTTTTGAATTCAGAATATTTGAAATTACCTCAATACTCAATTTCCACAGTAACGATACACCAGTAACAGCTACAATTTCACCTCTGTTTATAACTCCAAAAGTGTGTTTATGAACAATGTTGTGTGTTTATTTTAAATAAAAAGTATATTAACCATTGCATGTTTCAGAGAAACTTGTCACTAGCTCGCGTTCTTGTATTTTCAGTTTCACGACTCGGGTTCACAGTATGTATGTAGTGAACTCTCTTCATGTGTTGTGAGTTTAACATGCATTTGGGAATGCAATGTGTGCCAGTTATACTTTTTAATGTTTGCATAATTTCCAACAGCAGAATTTTAGTTCATAATTTAATTTTGACCATAGTCAAAGTATTTTCTTAACTTACTACCCTTAATATTTTGCCGATTTTACCCTGTGGAATTGAAAATGGTATTGAATATTGATGTCTTTTAAGTTATCATATCAAAGTTGACAACACTAGTTCTCACTAACTTGCTGTATCACGATAAGCGACATGCACACAAGGCCAATAGCAATTCAACATTGACATCAAACGCCAAACTCATCTTTTTGACGGGTTTGAGATTTAAACTTTAGAAGATTTTATAACACATGAGTCATACGGACTTCTTTTATGGTACTTTTATGATGCTTCTTCTGATGTTTTTAGAGCTTGACAGCCTGTGGTCTCTGTATAAACACAGAAGGAAACTCATATGGGGTTGGCATAAATAAAAAATCGTAACATTTTTTAACAAATATGAGCTTAGTGTTCCTGTGGCTCAGTGGTAGAACTTTGCGTTAGCAGCGCAAAAGGTCGTGGGTTCAATTCCCAGGGAACACACATACTGATAACAAAAAAATGGTATAGCCTGTAAGTCACTTTGGATAAAAGTGTCTCTAAATGCATAAATGTAAATGTAGACATTACTTTAACGAAACTCTGTCACTGATATGATAGTTTCTGTGATCCACAGTGGATTTGTGGGGTCCAGAGGGACCACGGGGATCAAAGGGAACTAAAGGTGAAGCTGGAGAATCTGGTAATCCTGCCACTCAGCCTGGACCACCTGGCACCGATGGGCTGCCTGGATTTCATGGACTACCTGGACCCAAGGGATCATGTAAGTGTGAATTAGAATGAAACCTGGTGCATCACTAAATTAGGGGTGGGAATCTCTAGGCACCTCACGATTTGATTCATTTATGATTCAGAGGGCTGCATTGTGATGATAAAACAATTATCGATGCATTTGTTTTAATACAGATATTATTTTTTCTCACTTTTTTATTTTTTCTCACTGTCTGACTTTCTAAAGCAAAGTATATGGAATGACCCATAATGAATTTAAACTAAGATATTTTATTAATAAAACAAATTAGAACAAATGGAAGTGATTTGGCAAGTCAACAACAAGGTTACAAAGAACCAATGGGAAATGATACATGTGCCTGTTGCAGCATACTTGTAGTAAATTAATACTGACTTAAGCATATTCTGTAATATGGTTTCTCATATTTGTGTGTTTCCAAAATATTTTAGTTTGGCTTGACACAGCTTGCATATAGTGTGGCACTTGTGCAGGGTCTTTCCCCCTTCAACTTCATAGAAGCCAAAGTGCTTCTTCCATACGCTAGCTTTTAACACAGATTGTGCTGGTCTAATTTACACGCCACCATCATGCATCTGTAAACCCTTTTTACCCTGCATGCATCTGTGGCGCTTTGCGGCGCCGATGCGGCCACCAGAGCTGATCGCGGCCACTCTAGTCAATACTTGTGTTTACACCAGCTGCGCCGCAGGACTTTTTTAATGCTTCTGGTGTGAGCTGGCAACGCGTGGAGGATAGAACAAAACCTTGTCGGAGCCATAACGCGCCGCAGGCGATTGCAGTGTAGATAAGGGGTTAGAGTTCCGCCTTTTGCATTCTGTCAACATCACGTTTTCAATTAACAATCAGAAATAGAAAATCGCTGTTTGACATTTGTGAATTGATTCAGAATCGTCCACGTCCACATCGCGATGCACCTAAGAATCAAAGTTCTCCCCCACCCTTGCATTAAATGTCATGCTAATAAAGCATTTTCATATTTATACAATAATATTGTGAAGTAGTAGGCTATTACAATTGTCGCATGTATTTTTTACTGTGATGACAAAACTGAAATTTCAGCATCATTACTCCAGTCTTCAGTGTCACATGATCCTTCAGAAATCATTCTAATATGTGGATTTGCTGCTCAAGAAACATTTATTACATTATTATTATCAGTGTAGAAATCAGATGTACTGCTTAATATTTTTCGGTAATATAAATTGTATTTATTTAAAACAGAAAATTTTTGTAACAATTCAAAACTCTTGTCATTGTCATTTTTAATCAAGTTAAGGCATCCTTTCTGAATGGAGACTTTAGTAGTACTGAATACTAGGAAGAAGTATTAAAGACTATTAATGTCTTGATACAGTTGAAGAATTCTTCAAAGGCGCACCAGGACCACGTGGACGTCCAGGAAGTGCAGGGAAAAAGGGACCAAAGGGTAAGATCTGTACTGAAGTTAATAAACTGCTGGGGTTATTTGGATGTCATGAAGATAGCATGGTGTTAAAAAAAATGAATGAATGAAAAAGATAATTTCATGTTGTGCATGACACTGTGGGAACCTTAATTATTTTAAGAGCAGAATGAAGAATTCTTCTCTCTTCTCTAGAAACACAGGTGTTTGTTGTTGACATTTGTTGTCTTTGTTAATCCTGCTATACTGGTGATGATTTGTATTATTTGATCAGGTGACCATGGTCCGTGCGGTTGCGATGTAGAATCTCCACCTGGTCCTCCGGGTCCTCCTGGTGATGCTGGGGACTTTGGCATGGAAGGCGAGTGGGGTCAGCAGGGTGATCAGGGAGAGCCGGGAACCAGAGGTGTGGGTGGGGTGCCTGTAAGTAGACATACACCATGTCTAAAAAAGTTCACCCAAAAAGGAATTTCACCCAACATTTGTCATTGTTTACTCACCCTCAAGTTGTTCAAAACCTGTATGATTTTATTGGTATGTTGGTAACCAAAGAGTTGACTTCCACAGCATTGGGGGGGGGGGGGGGGGGTAATATGGAAGTCAATGGCTACCAGCAACTGTTTGGTTAAAAACATTCTTCAAAATATCATATTTTGTTTTCAACAGAAGAAACAAACTCATATAGGTTTGAAACAACTTGAGAGTGAGTAAATGGCAGCAGAATTTTTATTTATTGGGTGAACTATACCTTTATAATATACAAAATAAGATAATATAAGATACAAAAATGTTTGCAAATGTGTCTATTTTACAGGGTTTTCCTGGTGCAAGAGGATCACCTGGACCCAAAGGCAGAAAAGGAGAGCTGATATTCGCTACTCAGAAAGGTGCACTAATCTTCCGTTACATGTTACACATGAGAGTTGATATACATTTTAATACTTTGCCTGCACTTGTGAAATACAGGACAACCTGGTTACCCAGGGGACCCAGGTGATAGTGGCTTTCCAGGAGTGCAAGGAAGGTATGGGCTTGATGGAAGCGATGGTGAACCAGGTTTTCAAGGACGTCCTGTGAGTCTTTATCTGATCACTAAAAAAAGGCAATAAATAGAAGACTAAATAGATATTTATCAAGTGTTGCCAGTTATAACCAAACTATGCAGTGTAATTCATAATTATCTACATGCTTATTTTCCTTCAGGGAGAAGGTCCTGCAGGTGAGCCTGGAGACCAGGGATACCCAGGTTGGATTGGTCCTCCAGGTCTAATAGGTCCAATAGGACAAACTGGTCAAGTTCTTGGAGCAACTAAAGGTCTAAGGGGTCTTCCTGGAGATGAAGGTCAAGTTGGTATTGAGGGAAAACAAGGGTTACCTGGTGTTCCAGGTGTGTAACAGTATTATTTTAACATCTCTGATATACTATTATAGTTTTTGTTAATATTCAAAATGTAATTTTATTTTTACATGTTCTGTTTTCACGTTGATTTAGGCCCCATTTACACTAGTGCGTTTTCGTTTTAAAACGGCGTTTTAGAATGAAAACGATCCCCGTTTACACTGGCGCTTCCGCTGTGTTTCAGAAACGATCTCCGTTTACACTACACAACCTAAAACACGTCACGTGACCATTCATGCAGGTGCTACCATAGATTTGTATAGGTTGATGCCCTATTATTTAGATGGCAAACACGTCTGCGTGCTTGGAGCGGTCGAATGAGGAATCTACCTATACATATCTATGGGTACAACAATGAACATGATGTTATTTTTTAAACGGTCGTCAAGGGTACGCAGAGCGAATGTGGGCAGCCACGCCATCGTTTTAAAAAGTCTCCGTATTGGCCTATTTACACTGAAATGCAACCCCGAAGTTTACAAACTAAAACGGGGTCTGCAGCGTTTTCAAAAGTCTTCGTTTTCAACCTCGAAAACGCCAGAGTAGTGTAAATGCGCCTTAGTTTTTGTAATTTTGTAATGTTTTGTAATTTTTTGCATTGTTTATAATGTATGGTTTTATAATTTTTTTGTTATTTTAGTACTTAAATATAAACTAAAATGGGAAATGTTGTATTGGCAACTAGCTGAAATAAAATAAGCTTTATTTTAACAGTGATAACCCTGGTGTTTAAAAATACTGAGATTCTTTTTAATCTTATACCCTTCTTTTATTCTTTTTATTCATATCTATCTTACATGTGTCTTACAGGAGACTGTAGCCCACAAGGAGGAGATCAGTGGATTATTCCAGGTACAGATCATTCTCCTGTCTTAGTGCTTCACCACATAGCAGTAATTCCACCATATATGGTCACCAATAACCATACATCAGATTAAGTTGGCTTCAAAAATCCAATTTACTGATCTGCTATCTAAGCTTCTTCTCCTTCTTCTTCTTCTTCAGAGCCTAAATTGTGTTAGTATCTCCTCCTAGAGCTGTAAAGCTATAACCACTGAACTCGGGTCAGACCTTCAGACTGTTCTGAAGTTAGCTGCTATCTTCTCTAACTGATCCGGTTTATGGATAAAAAAAAAAAACGATTCTAACCACCAAAAATCTCAGACATTCATTGGGGGGGGGGTAACAACTCCCAACTGAAAAAGAAAACAGCTAAAACAAGCCTAAAGGACTTTCCACGCTGAGCGCGAAAAAGTGAAAAGGAATATTGGACATGCTGGAATAAAACAATAGATTTATATGGATGCTTCCACATAGACCGCAAACATTCGTGCACCGAAAATGTAAATGTTTTTTTGTTTTTTTCGCACCAGTCCGACGATTCTTTTCGGTTTTGCAAAGCGAAAACACGGGCCGTTCGATAAGATTTGAGCTAGGATCACGTGACCGGAGCAGCTGCTGTTGCACAAAAGAATCCATTCAGCCGATCTCCGGGTCTGGCGGTAGCACTTTTAGCTTAGCATAGAACATTGATTCAGATTAGACCATTAGCGTCTCGCTCAAAAATTACCAAAGAGTTTGAATATTTTTCCTATTTAAAGCTTGAATCTTCTGTAGTTAAATCGTGTACTAAGACCGACGGAAAATGAAAAGTTATTATTTTCTATGCTGATATGGCTATGAACTATACTCTCATTCCGGCGTAATAATCAAGGAACTTTGATGCCGTACCATGGGTGCGCAGGCGCAATGATATGACGCAGCGCCTGAAAGTAGTCCCGTGCTATATCATAACTACCTAGTTGGGGGTCTACTTTCAGGCACTAAGATGCTAATGGTCTAATCTGAATCAATGATCTATGCTAAGCTAAGCTAAAAGTGCTCCCGCCAGGCCCGGAGATCAGCTAAATGGATTCAAAAACGCTAAAACTCAACTGTTTAAATGAGCCTATTTCACAAAAAAAGTGGATAGTTCCCATAAGAAAAAATCCAAATAAAATGAGGAAATCGGTAAATTTTGTAATTATAAGGATATATCTATATTTAATTTAGAATTTAGTGTTTGATAACTTTATTATTTAATTTAATTTTGGTATGTTTCCTACTTGCTGAAGGCCACGGGTAAATATTAATTTATTATAATGGGTTTATGTGACGATTGTTTTAAGTTCACTTAAATTAGAAGTTATTTTAAGTAGTCTAATAAATGTTAAAATTGATAGCTCTTGTAATGTTGAATGGCAATAATCAATATTTAAATATTAGGAGAAAAAAAATCATAGCGTCATCAGTATTGGAGTGATACTGGCCTTAAGTCATAAAAAAGATGCCATTATACAAATATTAAAAATATACAGTCTTTATGTTGTTTCTACATTAATTTTAAGATTGAATATGAAATCATTGCAATGTAAATGTATTTTTAAAAACTTTAATGTTAGGTGGGATTAATCATGATTAATTTCTGAAAATTGTGTGATTAATTGAATTTTTTTATCAGTTTACTTTTTTTGTTGCTAAATCAGCTGGTTTTAGCTGATTTTTATCTATCAAACATTCTAGCTTTGAAAACTATTAAACTGTAACTTTAAATTATTTCAAATGTAAAACCTTCAAACTTCAAGCTATTAAAACTTCTTCAAACTTTCTGCCTAGGTTTTCTCAAACCAACATAAAGTTAGTCTACAAACTTAACTCTTCTAGTTAGATTATTATTGCACCTCTGCAAGTAACTCAGCCTGAACCGCTTAATTCATAGACTAATAAAACGTATTATTAAGAACAGTACAGATTTCTGGTTCTAGTTCTCTAGATTTCAGTTTGCTCCGTTCAAAGCAAAATTTTACATCAAATATGGTTTTGATGAAATATTTAAAACTTTAAATTGTCGCATGCTGTCCATCATGTTAATCTCATTATAGTGGAATGTATTGGAGATCCTGGGCCACCTGGAGAGAGAGGGCAGCCTGGACTTCCAGGGGTTGATGGAGTTAATGGTAATGGAAGTATTATTGTACAATTTTTCACATTTGAAAAAAATCTAGTAACTCATTCATTTCTGGTTGCATTATGGCTGCCCATATATGTATGTTCTAGGATGGAAAGGTGCTAAAGGTACACCAGGTCTTTTTGGAGAAACTGGAGCCAAAGGAGAGAAAGGTGAACCAGGAACAGGAAGCCCACCTGGACCAAGAGGTAAGCATTGGGAGGCCTGCGTGTTTCTTTACATTTTATTGAATCATTCTTATACTTCTGTCTGTCTCCTTTTCTCAGCTCTGATAATGTGATTTTGGCCACATAGGTTTTGTTGGAGCTAGGGGCGACTTAGGATATCCTGGCACCAAAGGCATGGAAGGAGCTCCAGGCCTTTCTGGTAAACAAGGTTTGGATGGTGCTTTAGGGGAAAAGGGTGAACATGGTGAAGTTTTAGGAGCTTCTCATGGCGCCCCTGGAGACCCAGGACTGCCTGGACAAAGGGGTGTCATTGGTCTTCCAGGAAACCCAGGACCTCAAGGACACCAAGGTGAGAAACCCGCCTGTCAAACCCACAGTGATGGATATATGCTGAATCTATATAGCAATCAGTCTTTATAAAAACTATTTCAAACTTTCAGGCAAGTTTCAAAGTTTATATTAGCAAACATTTATTTTCTAGTTTCTTCCTATTGCATATAAAGGTCATAGTTTAAAAAATGCGTTGAGAGTGTCAGTAAAATAAATACATCTATGGTCTATTGTTATTATTTGATTTGCGTTAGATTTTTTTGTGTATATGTGGATTTTTTTCTGTGATTGTAAATCCTATTCAAACATGTATGCCACCACATTCATCATGTATGCACCCAGAAACTTAGAAGTGACAGTCTGTCTATGATTAAGATGAATAAGTTGTTCTTGAGACTCAATAAAGAATACAATATCACACAGGTATGGAGGGAATGCCAGGTATGATTGGCCTTAAGGGTGAAAGTGGCCATCCAGGTTTTCAAGGAGAGACAGGAACACCTGGATCACCAGGAACATTTGGCTTTCCTGGTCAGCCTGGTCAAGTAGGACCTCCCGGACCACCTGGAAAAAACGGAGAACCAGGTAACCCAACTGATACTAAAAACTTAGGTTTAAAAAATTAGCCACTGTACTAAACTCTTATTATGAGCCTTTGCACTGGATGGTTAAAGGGTTAGTTCACCCAAAAATTAAAAATAGTCCATGTTTTACTCACCCTCAAGGCATCCTAGGTGTATATGACTTTCTTATTTCAGACGAATCCAATCGGAGTTATATTAAATATTGTCCTGGCTCTTCCCAGCTTTATAATGGCATGGACGGGTGTTTTTGTTCAACGGTCTAAAAGTGGTCAAATAAAGTGTATCCATCCATATTAAAATGTGCCCCACACAGCTCCAGGGGGTGAATAAAGGCCTCCTGTAGCGAATTGATGCACACATACAATGAGAGCAGCTTCTTAGAGAGTAAAAAGAGAGACTAAAGCCATATTCAACTTATTTTCTAACATGCATACATGTAACTTTGATAAATAATTATTCAAGATCCACTCCTTCAGTCCGCCGTTTTAGACCGGTGTGGGGTCCAAAACCCCACGTTTGGTCTACTAAGTGAGGCCACGGAAGGTGGAGTGGTGACGCATGCTCCCCTGATGGGTCACAATTGTCTCTTCACCCCATCATGGACATGCTGGAAACTAGAACTCCAGACCCCATGGTCGGGGCTCTCTCAACCCTTCCACTCACAGCAGGGCATCGATGTTGTCTTTTGACAGCTGATCATGCAGGCTGTTGGTCAACTTCAGCAGGTGCATATACTTAACATCTCTGCTAATGTCTGACGTTTCTAGTAATAAACACATTCTTCCGTACAAATACCTCCCTCATACATTCATCTGCTGACTTAATCATTCTGTGTGTCCCTCTAACTGGAAAAGTGTATATGCTTTCATCAACATACTTTGCTTTGTAAATACCTCTCTTCCTACTACTGCTACTTCACACTTACTTTCTAAACAAAACAGTTAGACTACAGCCTTAAAACTAAAATTGCATATTCATTAACCAGATCTAACAAATCATTAATATATTATGAAAGAAAAACCATGTGCGCAATAACTAATTCATTTGTATGGCCCTTTTGAAAGAAATTGGCCTTTTTTGTTTTTACCTGTCTTGTACGGATATGGTGGCTTTTGGTTAATTTGTTCATATCAGAAAATGAACTAATTACAAGAAAAGTACATATTATTCCCTGGAAGCCGGGCTAAATGAATAAACACTGTTGTTGCGTTCCTGACATGGGTCAGACCCTCAGTCACCTCACAGATACCAAATACAGACATTGTCTATAAACTAAATACCAGGATAAATACAATGATTTTACAAAAACGATTTCCAATCCATTATATATGCAAGAAAAGGGATTGTAACTCCAATCATTCATTCCCCCATTAGAAACCATTAGATATTGTTTGGTCTCGTACTGTATCGCATCCCTTGTCAGTGTCGGGCGCTTGCTTGGCCATTTATTGTGATTAACAGGAAAGTGTGTTCAGCTGAATTGGAGTAGTATTTTGTTAGATGGGTATAAAAAGCTTAGTTTACCGCGGCAGCGGTCGCGTGAAGACCGAAGAGTGTAAAGACCATCGACTCTACCGTGCGACTCCACCGGACAGGGACACGGCAAGGGATATAAGTATCGCTTTTTATTTATCTTCTTTCTTACTGCTTGTTTCACTTCTGTTTTAGTTTTTATAACCAATTCTTACTATGTGTAAGTTGTTGTTTGTTAGCATGTGTTTTTGGCAGTGTTCTTTTTTTAGGATTACTGATAACTACTGCCGTTTGATTTATCTATTTTAATTTTACATAAATTATGTATGAATTTATTATGTCTTTAAAGATATTTTCTTTATTTCTTTATAGGTAAGTTTTAGTTTGAATAAATTGGAGTTATTTTAGTAACGTTACGTCAACATACTACATGGAAATTAAATAACATATATATACAGTATATGGGTGTTTGGCTTAGTGTCATGTTAGAATCATTTTTATACTCTATTCACTGATCCTTATACTTGTTATACTTTAATATTTAGAAGTGTTTTTAGCTTTATTGTTTGTTTTCATTAAAATGTTTAGTTTTGAAATGTTGTATGCATTTGTCATTTTATTTCCTCGTGTTCCTGTGGCTCAGTGGTTAGAGCATTGCATTAGCAGCGCAAAGGTTGTGGGTTCGATTCCCAGGGAACACATGTGCTGACAAGACTAATGTATAGTCTGAATGCACTGTAAGACGCTTTGGATAAAAGTGTCTGATAAATGTAAATTTAATTTCTTAATTTTCTTAAATGTGTATATATAGTATTTATAGAGTTTTAACATATAGTTTAGTTACTTTTTCTTATTTGTAAGTCACTGTGGATAAAAGCGTCTGCTAAATGACTAAAAGGTAAAGTAAAGTAAAAAGAAACCATGTTGGGGTTCAAAACAAAATGGTAGTCTAATTTAAAATAAACCATAAATAAGTAAGACCCAGATTAAGCCATCTTTAAAAATAGAAATAAAAGAAAACAATCTATATTTCCACTACAACCTAGAATAGTTCCTAATTTTTACTTAATAGCACAGTACTGTTTGAAATAACTGAACATAAACCTAAACTTGTCAATATTTGGTCAAAATGACATTCTAAGTAAAAAAAAGTGTATAACTTCAAAAATAGAACTTGTTACTTATTGTCATGCATGTGTTTTTAATTATGACACTTCTTTTAATCATACTTAAATGCCTAATTATGCACATATTCTCAACTATCATACCATATTACTGTACTCTGATTATATTAACAGTATATTCAGAAGCAAATCCTCAAGACCTTGTGTAAAGTCTATTTGTTCCTCACTGTCAGTTAGAAATGCTCATAGATCAGCTTACCTGATCAACGTCTTAAAAACCCTTCATTCATATTTGTCATTTGGCAGTGATACGTATTGAATCGAAACTGTTATAAACTGAACAAAAACAGACGGATTTCTCAATCCTATCAAACAATACTATTGCTGAGATCTAAACGGCCAAATATTCATTTAAAAGGCATCCTCAGTTTCTGTTAAGCGGCTTTGAAACAGTGTACATTATCAAAAAGCACTGTCAGTGTTCACAATAATGTTAATTTGATTTGACTTGGTGTTCATAAACAGTTCCATAGTTCCTATTACAATTTTGTTGTTCATAGCATTAATTTTAGCTACTATATTTAATTTCATTATAACTACTTGTCTCCGTATTCCTCATGGTTAGCCAGCAGATCCAAATGTTTTTGTTAACCTACCTCTGTTCTACATAAACCAAACTATTTGATCACTCAGGCCTTGAGGATACACACAGACAGCCTTATAGCAGATCTAGCCTTTAACCCATATTACCTAAACTGTATTCACTCCTTTGTTTTCCCACAAGTCTTTTTTGTGTGAGGTTTCTCTCTGGATAATTTGGTTAGTGACTTAGCCAATGTGTCACTGTTTCTCTGCTGTCCAGTCTAAAATATTTACCTTAACCATTCGAATAACAAAGGGTTAACTTTTATAATTTTAGACCCTCAGATGAATTTAGACATGGATTTTTAACCTATTATGGACGGCCATCTTCAATTTCACAAATCCAAATCAGATAAACACTCTTAAACATATTAATCCAGAGAGTGATTTGAATGAGCATTATTAAGGCCAAAAGAGGTCATTATTACCCGTAGCAGACAGAGCTGGATAACCAATCCACTTACAGCTCGTCCCATGTTCAGCGTTCTCTTTCCGTTAGATTCACTCAGAATGATCTACTTCTGTAAAGCCATTTCACTTGACCCATCTGTAATGATAAAACACTCATTCCAGAGGTCAGTGACACAAGATACACAAAACAGGAACAGAATCATCCCCCACAAAACAGGAACAGAATCATCCCCCAAAATATAGAGTAATCATCCTCACGCATGCACATATACTAGACACATGAATATTGAAACAGCTCGTATTCAAGGTTGGCTTTCGGTGTTAAATCTGAAGGATTTAAACAACATTTTCCTGTCAGTTTCACCTAGTCTCTTATCTAGTCTCAAAGTTTTTTTACCTTAAATGCTTAATTCCCTTAACCTTTGTTATCCAAACCGTCTCTTGAATCAGCAAAAGCAGTCTTCATGTTTAGCCACCACCATGTCTTGTAATTATCCTATGCTATGCTTAAGGACCTGCATGAGTAAAAACTATGATAGATATATTAGTTCAATATAATCTCATATTAGTTCAATATTCAGGCGGTCATCATAATGCTGAATATGAAACTTTTTATACAGTACTTGCCAATAAAGCAACCGACATCGTGCTACTGATATAAATTAAGAAACTGTCTCAAAATAATGGCTGTCGTCACATGGTCTCAGATGGTTCTTGAAAGCCCATTGCCATTAACTCTTTATAAATAAGCTCCTTTCCCTCTGGGTGTGATCATCTGCATAGTTGCATCAAGTTGTGGACGCTTGTCACAATGAAAAACAAGCCATCAAGGAGGAGCTCACGTTTTTGAGGCAGATTGCTGTACTTCCTACAGTTCCTACCAACATTCCTACACTCCTTCACATGTTTTTTTTTGTTGTTTTTTTTTTAAGGCGTGTGCCGGCTTTTTGCATGGAATGCATTCAAGCAATCAACTTAGAATAGTTCATATTGTGCTGGCTTAGAGCCTATTTTGAAGTAGGAGCTAATTGTTCCTACAACTAAACTCACTCCCTGTTCCTTTGGTGCACATGCCAAAGGCCAAAAATCAGGTACTTCCTCCGTTCCTCCAGTGGGAATTGCCTGATTTTTCTATACTCTCTGGTCCAACTCTAGCATATAAATCATTAAATTGTTTTGATTTGTAAGGAATTTCATGGATCCTATTGTCTTCGGGATCACAAACAGAAATTCAGTCCAGTGTGTCCAAACATTTGACTGGTGGTGCATATAATACATTACATTTGATTTAAATGGAATGAAGAAAAATGTCTTTCTTACAACAATGCTTAAATATTCTGGATCTCTATAGGTCCAAGTGGAGAAAGAGGAAATCAGGGAGACCCAGGCCTTTCTGGGCCCAGAGGAATAAAGGGTGTCTTTGGAGAACCAGGAAATTTTGGTCTACAAGGAAATATTGGGTCACCTGGAGATCCAGGACAACAGGGGTCATTTGGTATTGATGGTCTTCCAGGGTTAAAAGGTCAGTGGCCTTTTCTTTATGTTATATTCCTTTGACAACTGGTAGAGTTCATTATGCTTTAAAAAAAGTATGCAAGAAGCATATACTCTGCCAGAAGTATTGGGACAGACCCTTCTAATGAACAGGTTTGACTACTTTAGTAATTTCCATGAGTATAAATCTTAATGTTTAAGCATATAATGATATTTTAGGGAATTGTGTGCTTCTAATTTTATAGCAAAAGTTTGAACAGGACCCTTTTCTATTCTTACATGACAATGTCTCTGTGTATAAGGCAGGGTTCAAAAATAATTAATTGATTTAGTCAGTGTGGAAGAACTTGACTGGTTCTAATCCCAGCTGAACACCTCTGGTGTGACTTTAAATGCAGACCATGAGCCAAAAACTCATCACCAAACACCAATGACTTTTAGACAATTCTAAAACTGTTGCAACAGAGATGGAAATACAGTAAAATTTTTAAATGCATGAATTGTTTCCATCTTTATTTCCACAGTTTTGGAAGTGCCTCTTTCTGTTCCAAAGAAGGGGGTGTCCAAATACTTTTGTCCATGTAGTGTATGTTCAAGTCATTGGTGTTTGGTGATGTGTTTTTATATCATTATATGCTTAAACATTAAGAATTTTACTCATGAAAATTACTAAAGTAGTCAAGTAGTGTTCATTCGTGAAAGTGACGTGACCCATACTCTGCATTTGTGCTCTGCATTTAACCCATCCAAAGTGCACACACACACACACACACACACAGTGAACGCACACACACACGGAGCAGTGGGCAGGCATTTATGCTGCGGCGCCCGGGGAGCAGTTGGGGGTTCGGTGCCTTGTTCAAGGGCACCTCAGTCGTGGTATTGAAGGTGGAGAGAGCGCTGTACATTCACTCCCCATACCAACAATCCCTGCCGGCCCGAGACTCGAACTCACAACCTTTGTATTACGAGTCCGACTCTCTAACCATTAGGTCACAACTTCCCCGTAATTATTTAGAAGGGGGTGTCCCAATACTTTTGGCAATATGGTAATGTATATTGATTGAGCAATATTTTGATCATTGATGGTTCTTAAAATAAAAACTATGAATTATATTAATCGAGTGCCGCATTGTTTCTTAACAATAAAGGCTCCAAAGGTGGTCAGGGCATGACGGGTTTCCCTGGAATGCCTGGTGTGCATGGCCTGACGGGCTTTTCGGGAGAGAAAGGAAAAATTGGTGATTCAGGCCAACAAGGTGTAAAAGGAACTACTGGCACTTCAGGTCTAAAAGGTGAATAAAGATCACGATTCTCTATATGTTTATATCATATGCAATATGTAATCTAAAGTTACTTATGGTAAAATAATACTTGTTAAATAGTCAAATGACATTTGTTTTATAAAGTCTACTTATAAAGTTAATAATAAAATTTGTTTTTCTTTATCATTTTGGTCTATTCAATTTTTTTCTTCATGTAATATTGTTTTTTAGCATTCCCATCTTTTTTTGTAACAGATACATAAAATAATCTGTGCTGAAATGTGCTGCACAATACTAAGATTATACTGAAAGTATTTGCAACTTGCATTTAGGAGCTTGTACTAGGGAGTACATTTTGCGTTGATTCCTTGTGAGATGATGTCTTCAATACAGTAACTGTTTACTTATTGTATACTTGATTGGTTTTGAATGTCTTGTCTGTACTTGTTCTCAAGGTGAGAGAGGGTTGATGGGGCCTCCAGGAGAAAAGCCAACCATACCCATAACACCACTTATGAAAGAGGTCATGAAGGGAGTTAAAGGTGACCATGGAAAAATAGGAGATCCTGGCTTCACTGGTCCCAGAGGTAACTTCACTCATATTCATTTACTACTCAAGGGCACAAAGAATAACATATTTCATGTCAACTACAGAAGCAATGAGAGCTCTGAATGTTAATAAGAATTTGTTCATATGGTGATTATTTACATTTCTGCATATGGTCAGTGTGGAATCACAAGAACTTTGTTAAAGGGGGCATAACACACACAGTTTCACCCAATTTCATGTTAATCTTGAGTACCTATAGAGTAGTACTGCATCCTTCATATCTCCAAAAAGCATTTAGTTTTGTCATATTTATAAAAGAAAGATACAGCTTTACGATTCTCTCTGAACAAAGCAGAGCTCCTGGAGGCACGGCGTGGGCGGAGCTAAAGAGTGACGAGCATTTGAGCGCGATCACCAGCAAAACACAGACATTTGATGCCGTTTCACATACCGTCTGCATTTCCGAATCATGACCAGGATCTTTTATAGCTGGGGTCGCTCCATCTTTCAGTATCAAACTGGGCCTTTGTTTATAAAACGTTCGACTACAAACATACTTGTGAAACTCCATTGCTGCCCTGAAAAACAAACTGCATCCACTGTCCACGTAACGCTGGGTTCTTTTGGGAAGCTGAAAATGGATATTTTTCCCTTACAACCAAAACCACACTTCTTTAGAAACATTCTTCCCGAGTGAGTCCCGTGCAGTACTGCCTGATGAAGTGTGTTTATGAGTGCGCTCTTTCTCTCCCTCTGGTTGATGCATGTGCGAGTGTGCTCTTCCGGGAGAAATGCCCATTTAAGGAGTTCCACCCTTCATTACCTCAGGAAGAGCCATGATTGAAAAAACTTTCTGAAACTTGTAGGAACGCTGAAGGAAGTTTTTTGGCACAGAAATACTCCGTCATACTTCCAAATAGTTTTTTAGAACTTTGGCCATGCTTAGCATGAAAATCAAACTCTTTAAACGTGTAAACAACTCTGAATGCATAAAACAGCATTGTGCCCCCCCCCCCCCTTAACCTAATGGTAATAGAAAAAAAATATTCCTTTCAGATAGACACCTATAGGTTTTCTGTCAACTTGTCTTTGGCCAGGTACAAAAGGTCTTCCAGGTGTTCCAGGAACTGAGGGTGAAGATGGACATCCAGGTGAGCCCAGTGATGCAAAAGGTACCAGAGGTTTTCCCGGAGTAGAAGGATTTCCAGGGCAAAAGGGAATGCCAGGGCTTACAGGACTCCCTGGAATTGGTGGTTTTCCTGGAATGCCTGGACCCAGGGTATGACAATGAGCTCCATCTCCCTCTGAAAACCACTTATGATTTAAAACATTGCACAGAATCTCCTTGTATATCATGTCCTGTTCAAATGTTTTGAAAGTTGTTCTTTTAGTCATTGTCTCATTGTGTTTAAATCACAGGGTGACAAAGGCACGTCTGGTGCTTATGGACGGACTGGAGAATCTGGAATCAAGGGAATAAAAGGTGCTCATAAATAAACCTCTGAAATGCCCATGCTATACTTAATGTATGACTTTCTCATTCTCTTTTAAATAAACTGCCAAAAAGGTTTATGTAAGAATCTTTTATTTAAGGTGAATTTGGTCCTACCATCAGTCTTCCAGGATCGACAGGACTGAGAGGTGAAACTGGGCTGCCTGGACCTTTTGGTAAGAAACTTCTATATTCTACAGTGCATCAAACACTGTGATGATATTTTACTGTCACTATTATTGATCTGCTTCTTCAATGAGGTTTTAATGTACATTGGTTAGGTGATAAGGGACTCATAGGTAACACTGGAGACAGAGGAAGTCCAGGTTTTGATGGCATTGAAGGGATGAAAGGCTATCCGGGAGAACCTGGAAATGTTGGACTACCAGGTACAAGAGTCTTGATCATCATCCTTTGATTGAACAATTTCATTGTTTATGAAATATGTTTAACTGTTTTTTTGTTGTTGTTTTTTCAGGCTCTGATGGCCTACATGGTTTCCCAGGAACCCAGGGTCAGAAGGGCTGGCCTGGCGTACCTGGACAGGCAGGAACCCCTGGAATCCAAGGCCAACCAGGACAAAAAGGTCTGTAGTTCTAATTTTAATTTTTCTAATTTTCAGCAACATACCTATGCAGATTTGCCTTGTGTGTAAATTTGAATCATGCTTTTTCTGTAAAGATGCTTTAAAACATTATGCATTGTAAATATGAATTGTCTATTCACTTGACTTACAAAACACTAATGAGAGCTGTTAGATTGATATATGACGTAGGCTTGTTTTCATTTCCTGTAGGATTTACTGGTCTTAAAGGCATTTTAGGACTGGATGGCCTAAAAGGTCTAAAGGGTATCAACGGTGTTGCAGGTAACTCTAGAGCATAGGACTGGTCACATTATACACCTTGTCTTAATTTATGAATAATAGTTACATGATTTTAATTTCAGAAAAGTTCATTGTTGTTGTTATATCATGTATATGCATAAATGACATCTTTGATATGTTGGTATGTAATGACCGCTTTGGTATGTTTTGTCCCCTGCAAGGTTCTGACAACTTGGGCCCTTCTGGAGAGCCAGGAGCAAAAGGAGAGAGAGGAGAGACCGGCATCGCAGAGGCTGGTGTCCCCGGAGAGGTGGGATTCAAGGGTTTCAATGGAGATCCAGGTAGCTCAAAACTCCAAACCTCATCAGTGTTTCCCCTGCCATTATATTAGCATCTGTCATCTCACTAAATGAGGACATAAATACGTGAACAATAATCACACAACATTTCTTCCATGTTTTATTGTTAATAGTAAATCCCTTTTGTTTGCCAAAAATAAAGTTTGTTTAATTTTCAATAATTAAAAGATAAAAATGAATGTATTATACCTTCAGGGAAACCTGTAGGGAAAAAATACTGCTCATATTCTGAAACTGGAGTTCCGTGCATTGTTTATTTGATGCAGCTATGCATTAGTTCTACACTGACACTGCTGTGTTTGCAGGTAAAAAGGGTGAATCTGGGCTTCCTGGTGTACCGGGGCCTCAGGGTCAACAAGGAGTCTCTGATATAAAAGGAGTGCAAGGCGACTATGGCTTTCCAGGTCCACAAGGACTTCCAGGTAAAGGGCTCGTTCCTATATATTTACAGTAAACACTAGTAATGAGTACTAGAGACAGTATAAGGAGGAGGACATGGACTACTTAAGTGGACTTTGGCTCTCAATTATTAGGAACTGTTTTAAATATAATTTAGTAGGTTGAATATGTTTTGCAAGTGACTAAATTAAATATATAGTGTCACTTTGCCTCACAAGAAATAGCTTGTTTCTGAATCTACAACCTTTCTTGAAAATGTATTCTGAGAATGTGCCATCTTGTCTGAAACCTTTTGCTGTTATCATTTAGGTTTTCCTGGTCCCAGAGGGATCCCAGGGGACCCATCTCCATTTGGAGCAAAAGGACAGAAAGGAAATCCAGGTGATTTCGGTTTGACTGGAGAAAAAGGAGTCCAGGGGGGCGCAGGAGAAAAAGGACCGTCAGGGGAACCTGGAGTGTCAGGAAGAAAAGGTAGATTATGAAATATGATTATGGCTAATTTCATTGCATTGGCAAAATCAAAACGCAAGACCAGTGTTCATTATGTCAAAACAGTTACATCATGCACCTTTTCACCTTCTCAAATTAAAATCATATTAGATGAGCAATGTTTGGATTCATTTTCTTTTGTTCCAGTTTGAGCCTTAACTGAAAATAACTGTTATGATGATGAGTGCTTTGTTTCATTTCAAGGTGAAAAGGGAGAATCGGGAATGATGGGATTCCCAGGAAGGCATGGTTTTGATGGCGATTGGGGCCCTGTTGGACCTAAAGGAGATACCGGACCCCCAGGTAAGTTAAAATGATTTGTTGGCATAACTCTTTTAATCCAAAATACAACATATCTTTACATTTAAATTCTGAAGTGTGTGTAATTGGGTAATTTCCTATCCCAGCTTGATATGGAAAAATAACTCTACTGCGTGGGTTTTTAATTCATATATTTCATCTTTCCTGACCTGCATTTTTTTTATAGAGTGACCGTGCTTGACCAGTAGATCTACCAGTAGATTCTGGTCTAGATTGTATATTGAACATTTCTTATTCATTCAGACCAGACATGATATCAGAACCATTTGTTGCAATGTCTGAAATAATTTTGCACTTTATCCATTCTCTCTACCTTGTTGCTTCAGGTTTTCCTGGCTTACCTGGTGCTAAAGGACGTCCACCAGTTCCACAGAAACTACCAGGGGAGAGAGGACCACCTGGCCAAATGGGTATTCAAGGACCACAGGGACGGAATGGAAAGCCAGGCCCTGCTGGACCTCCTGGTGATCCAGGTAGGACATTTCAAAGCCTCAATTCTAAACAAATGTATCCATGAATATGATGTATAAGCTGCTTCTTCTGTGCTTTTGCTGTGCTCCAGAATCATTGTGTAAAATGGCTATTATTTGTTTACAGGAATTTTGGGTCCAAGTGGTGAAAAAGGCATGCCAGGTCTCCCTGGAATACCAGGAAATCCAGGCTTCCGTGGAGAATCTGGACAAATAGGCCACCCTGGTCTACAAGGCGAAGAAGGTAAATTGTATGTTTGTGTAAAATAGATGAGGATTATGGGATTCTGGGTTATATTAGCGGATTGAGGATTCTAGACGACATGTCACCAAGAAGGCCTGTGTGAGCCTTTCATTTTTAAGCAATTTTGGCAACTGGCATGTAAAAAGGTTTCTTTGCTCACATGAATTACAAGTTGATAATGAATCTCAATTGGTAGGGACCCAAGGGGGCCCTGGTTTACATGGTCCTATCGGAATGCCTGGTCGCAGTGTCAATGTTGGCTACCTGCTGGTGAAGCACAGTCAGTCTGAGCAGATCCCCATGTGCCCTGTGGGTATGTCCAAGTTATGGGACGGTTACAGTCTTCTGTACTTCGAGGGACAGGAGAAGGCCCACAACCAAGATCTTGGTAAGTGCAGCTGGCAAGGTAATAAAATCAATCACAAGATGTACAGTTATTGCATGTCTGACACCACCATTATTTGCACAAATTTAGATCCAGAATCTGAACGTTGAACTTCATAGCACTGTTCAGTGTAGCTTATGAAATTGAACACCATACTTACTCACCAGAAGTAACCCATTACATTACTTATAATGGAATCACATTACTTTGTCATTAGAAAAACGAAAAAGAAATCACAATGATTTTTTTTACTTTTCAGTTACATTCGAAAACTCCATATCTTTGAAAAAAAATTGTAACACCCATAATGCTTATCTCTCATACGACATTTCAAAAACACCAATTCTGTTTTAGTATGTACACAAACTTAATGTCAAACTAACAAAAACATATAAAATCACAAATATCCAGTGAATTAGTAAATCATTTTACAAATCGGTTCAATCGGTTCTAAGATTTAGAAAGATTTGTTTCTTCAATCACTGGTCAACCGACTTGTACTGTATATGAAAATTAGTTTCCCCACAATGCATTCCATGTAATTATTGTTTTAGGCTAAAAATAAGGCTGCTTTTATTTGATCAAAATACAATAAAGGCAGTAATATTATGAAATATTATTGCAATTTAAAATAACAGTTTATATATTGTAAAATGTGATTTATTCCTTTGATGCAAAGCTGAATTTTCCGCATCATAACTCCAATCTTCAGTGTCACATGATCCTTCAGAAATGTTTCCAATTCTCTTATTATTATTATCAGTGTTGAAAACCGTTGTACTGCTTAATATTAATTTGAAATAATTTGATTAAGTAATTATATTTAAATCAGTAACTGTACTTTGTGCTTCTCTGAAAGCTATAAAAGGTCTCACGGGTCTCTGTTTTGTCATTCAGGTCTAGCCGGGTCATGTCTCCCCCGATTTAACACCATGCCCTTCCTGTACTGCAATCCTGGAGACGTGTGCTACTATGCCAGCCGCAATGACAAATCCTATTGGCTGTCCACCACCGCACCAATTCCCATGATGCCCGTGGAGGAGGCCGAAATAAAACCATACATCAGCCGCTGCTCTGTGTGTGAAGCTCCATCTGTGGCCATCGCCATCCACAGTCAAGATATAACAATCCCACAGTGCCCAGCAGGCTGGAGAAGCCTCTGGATTGGCTATTCCTTCCTTATGGTGAGACTTGATTTCTATAATGTTACACCTCAATCTTTTTAACAGTCCTGTAACTCATGCTGTCACACTCTCACAGCACACGGCAGCTGGAGATGAAGGTGGAGGTCAGTCTCTGGTGTCTCCAGGCTCCTGTCTGGAAGACTTCCGCACCACTCCCTTCATCGAGTGTAACGGGGCCATGGGTACGTGCCACTACTTCGCCAACAAGCAGAGTTTCTGGTTGACATCTATCGATCAGACCTTCCAGAGTTCTCCTTCCTCTGAGACACTGAAAGCCGGTCAGTTCTTGGCCCGCATCAGCCGCTGCCAAGTGTGTATGAAGAACCTGTGAGCTGTAACCTGTGAATAACTTTGACACTATTGCAGCAAAGCAGCATTACTTCATTCCAAATGTCAATCGGATGTCAGTGCCACAAGTTAGGCTTTTGAAATTACTTAATGTATCACATATGATGCCCTCAGATTCCCTCTTCAACTCTTTTGTGTGCCTTATGACTGAAGATATTTACATGTGCATAATGAGAAGTAAAAAGCCAGAGATGCATGAAAGCATAGCTACGATATTTCTCTGAATTATTTACTTTTATATATATGAAATGGTGCTTAATTTCTAACGTATTACCTCAGCATAATCAGACCTGAATTAATATTACCATACAAAAAAAAACATACAGCTGAACCAAAGAAGCCCATGCTTATGCACTTCTTCACTTCTTCTGAAATGTTATGTAGTAGGCAGTATCTATTTACCAGAGCCGTAATCCTCATGCACTATGAAGCTTTACAGACGTGGCACATACGCAAGCTGCGTAGGGATTCCCATCCCCCATGACATCGATCAGGACCAGCACAATGGTATGGCCCCCTTATTTTATCCAAAATATGTTTTACAATTTTGGGTTCGTTTTGGAGTTTGGCCAGTGAGGTGTAATGCTGTCAATATATCAGATGGAGACAAAGATGACTCATTGGGTGTTTGGTTTCATAAAGGTCATAGATGAGACTTCCAGAGTTCTGTCCAGTCAGGAGGCTCTGGAGTTTGAGATGAACCCTCTCTCTTGGATTGCACTGATTTTCTCTGATACAGAACACACGTTCAGATCAATAGAAGACTGTTTAATCTTTATCCCATTCACATGCTCAAGCAGGCTATATCTTCAGTAAACACAGTCCAGACACAATTGCTAAACCAAATGTGGGTCACCTACGTGGTCAATATTTTGGACTTTGAGCAGCTTTGCCCATTTTCAGTGCACATTGCACAAATATTATTGTTGTCCTGAAGCCCATAAACCACTAACCATTGATTTTGAATTGTAGTGTTATTGTATTTGACACATTTGAATGATAGAACCTTGTAGAAAAAAAGATTATAATTCAAAATTCAAACTTTTATAATGCATTTATGAAAACATGTCACTGCTTTTTATATCAAATGTGACTTGGAATAAATGTCAATCTTGTACCTTGAAATATTTTAAAACAGAAAAGGGGAATACTATTTGAACTTACAAGATATTTTAAACGTGATTTTGAGACTACTGTAGTAGGAATTATTGGATTCATGAAAATTTTCACAATATAATGCAGATATAATAAAAAATTTACAAAATAGCGATATGTCCAATTAATGCATCTATTCAAAATTAAAATGAAAAATCAGCTATTCTGCATGATTATCAAGTGCATCTATCTTTTAACCCCCCCCCCAAAAAAAAAAATTTAATGCTGCTCTAGAGAAGAAAAGAAAAGAAAAAGTACATATTAGTAGTTCACATGAAAACTCTAGTTTTAGGTTTTGATTCAATTTTGATTAATTCCTCCTTTGGCACAGATTGACAACAAACCCCACGATCCTCACGTCTCCTATGTTTGTCCAGCTTTAGGCACAACACCCTGCTTTAGTCCTTTTCCCCTCCATTGGCATCTCCAGGTCCACAGTGGCGCTCTCTCCCTCGCTCCTTTTCTTCAGGATGGAGGGCAGAACCAGTTCAAAGAGGGTTTCAAACAAAGCGTCCACATTGTAACCCGTTTTAGCGCTCGTCTCAAAGCACATCCTCTCGGCAGGCAGACAGGCCTTCTCCTCCAGGCCTTTGTAGCGCAGCACGTAGCCGTACAGGGCCTCGGCCTCCTCTCTGCTGACCTGTTTGTGCTGAAGCGGAGTGGTGGGAGGAGTCGGACACGTGACCACAGGCTGGGGTTCGTCTCTTCGCTCACTCTCTGTGTCTGGCTCTTGAGTGAGAGCGTCGGTAAGGTCCGCTTTGTTACCCACAATGGCAAATATGCAGTCGGTGTTGGCAGTGTCGGTCAGG
The DNA here is from genome assembly GCA_027422405.1 of Ptychobarbus kaznakovi. Classification (NCBI taxonomy): domain Eukaryota; kingdom Metazoa; phylum Chordata; class Actinopteri; order Cypriniformes; family Cyprinidae; genus Ptychobarbus; species Ptychobarbus kaznakovi. The sequence continues at coordinate 7,362,957 of CM049804.1, read as the reverse complement.
GACAGGAAGCGGTTTTCCAGCTCAATCAGGCTCTGCCAGTTGGTAACGTCATAGGTGAGGATGACTGCAGCTGCGCCACGGCAGTACATGGAGCCCAGGCCATGAAACTGCTCTCGACCTGAACACAACAGAAAACACAAGCAGGAGGGTAAAGCACAGTCATGCAGTACTGCATTTTAGATTTGAGTTCTATTTAAACTGAATACTTCTTCATTACTTTTATAAGATAAAACCATACTTACATATTTTCTTTTACAGTTCATATTATCATGTCTGTCAAAAACTTAGGCTGGCTGTCAGTTGGATTATTAGAACTATAAGCATCTACACAACACACTCTCGGGCATCAATCACTTCACTTGTTACAGCCCTGCTGGTGGTGATTCACTCAATAGAATTAAACACAAGTAACCTGAATATTTCTGAGGCCAAATCTACTTAATAAACTAAATAAAGTGTTACAGACTGAAAAAAACCTTCTTTCACTTTCTCCTCTAAAAAGAAAGCCAAAGGTTGTTGGTCATGATACTGAGAGCTGTAACAGCAGACATACAGGAGCTCATTGTTGTAGAAATATAGTGGTCTTCAACTATCTTGGCTTCTACTGTGTGTGTGTCTGAAGGGTGAGAGAGAAACAAAGCACTCTTCATTTTTGCCTCATGCACTATAAAAAACTAGTACTTATGCTCATTTTTATTTTACAATACTTGCATATAATCAAAACAAGTTCAAGGGATCGAATTAAGGAATTCAGTTTACATTACCCACTGACATTAAAATCTTCATTGTACATAAAAAAATGAACAATGTAACTTAAACAACTCAAAACTTCTTCCCCAGCGAAACTATAAAGTGGTTTGTTTGAGACTTTATCAGAAAGATAAATACATTTCACAGATTATTTTACCCAAAGGTAATATAACATATTCAAGGCATACATTTTATCTTTCATGGATTCCATGAGATTCAAACCCATGAATTTGCGTTGCTAGCAGCATGCTGTACTGGTGAGCTAATGGGGAAGTATGCTTTACTATTATTACTCATCAGCAGATGTCTAAAGCCTGACATGTGAAATAGCAAACATATATTTGTATTGAATTATTTACTGATCCTTTAGACAAAATATGAAATTCAAATCATACATACACTATATTGCCAAAAGTATTGGGTCACCCCCTTCTAATGGAAGGTTTGACTACTTTAGTCATTTCCATGAGTACAAATCTTAATGTTTAAGCATATAATGATATTCTAGGGAATTGTGTGCTTCTAATTTTATAGCAACAGTTTGGACAGGACTCTTTTCTATTCTAACATGACAGTGTCTCTGTGTATAAGACAAGAATCAAAGAGAAATGATGATTCAGTCAGTGTGGAAGAACTTGACTGGTCTGCAGAAAGACAAGTCCTAATCCCAGCTGAACACCTCTGGTGTGACTTTAAATGCAGACCTTGAGCCAAAAATTCATCACCAAACACCAATGACTTGTACATATGGGTACAGTCATTTCATACACTTCAAAACTGTTGCAACAGAGGTGGAAATACAATGGTTAAGTACGTGAATTATGTTTCCATTATGCCTTTTTCTCTTCTAAAGAAGGGGGTGTCCCAGTACTTTTGTCCATATAATGAATGTACAAGTCGTTGGTGTTTGTTAATTTTTGGCTCAAGGTCTGCATTTAAAGTCACACCAGAGGTGTTCAGCTGCTTTCTGCAGACCAGTCAAGTTCTTCCACACTGACTGAATCATCATTTCTCTTTGATTCTTGTCTTATACACAGAGACACTGTCATGTTAGAATAGAAAAGGGTTCTGTCCAAACTGTTGATATAAAATTAGAAGCACACAATTCCCTAGAATATCATTATATACTTAAACATTAAGATTTGTACTCATGGAAATTACTAAAGTAGTCAAACCTTTCATTAGAACGGGGTGACCCAATACTTTTGGCAACATAGTGTACATACATATTTTATATTTCAATTTATAATATGATATAGAATATGGAGCTCATACTTGAAGAGGAAAATACATTATTTTTGTTCAGAGGCCCAAACGGAACAAAAATATGCAATTTAGTGCATAAGTTATTATTAAGTTAGTAACATTGATTCTGATTGTATAACAGTATAACAGACAGTGTTGGGGGTAATGCATTACAAGTAACGCGAGTTACATAATCAGATTACTTTTTCAAATAAGTAGCACAAGTTACTTTGTTTTCCTAATTAATCACCGACACCTTTCCGGTCCCTGTGTTGAGAGAATTGGGAGTGAGGTGCAGAGACATTTTATTCAGCCTGAGACTTATTCATTTCACTCTTGTTGTGAACAAGCCTTTACAGTCGCCAAAAATATAACTTTTGGGATTTCTGTTATTAAAAATAAATAATCAAGACCAGCCCAGGTGACAAAAAGTAACGTAATGCTTTACTTTCTATAAAAAGTAACTAAGAAATGCAATTAGTTACTTTTTTATGGCGTAACGCAATATTGCAATGCATTACTTTTTCATATTTGTCTCGCAAACTCTGGAATAGCCTTCCTGATAACGTTCGGTGTTCAGACACACTCTTTCTGTTTAAATCTATATTAAACACACATCTCTTTAGCCAAGCATTCATATAATGCATCTCATAATCTTGTACTGCAGGTATATCTGATCAAACGCACATTATTATGCTTTAGATTGGGTTGAACAAATAATTTTAGCTTGGATGGAACAACAGCTATGCTAATTATGTCTCTATTTGTTTCTCTGTTTCTGGATTAACATCCTGGTAACTAAGAATTACACAAGCTTCAGTCTGGATCCAACCCTTAAATGATCTGAGATGACCAAACACCTGTGAAGAGATGATGCCATCCCCTCGGAGAATATACAGAATTAACCACATTTAGCCATAAGTTAAATATATTAAGTTTCTGCTATATATAAATCTATCGTAGAGGCTTAATTTCTGTAAAGCTGCTTTTTTCAACGATTGTATCGTAAAAAGCGCTATACAAATAATCTTGAATTGAATTACTTTTAAAATGAACTTTCCCCAACACTGATAACAAACTACTTGCACTATAAATATTAGTTGTCACTCAATATCTCCCAAAAATATGTCTTGGCGATATTGAAATTCTTAGTTCTATGCTTAAAGCTCTGCAGTTTTTATTGTTAGGGGCAAAACATAATGCAATGCAATATGATGATGATTTAAATATTTGAGAGATGGACAAATAAATGTTCCTCAAAAGCTTTAAGTATCATATTTGATACATGCATTATATTTACACAAACATTATTATTTTTCTAGAAAAATGATGTATATGGATAATCAAGGATAAACCTACGTTTCTTCAGTCCATAAAATGTTCATCTTGAAAGATTAATAACAAATCAGTCAGAAAGGCAAAAGGCATGTAGAAGTTAATCATGTTGATAATTTGATTTAGAGGGACTTTAGAAATGTATTACAGTGAGCTTTACAGGCTTGAAGGCATAGTGGAACATGAAATTGAAAATGAACTAACCGAAAATGAATGGCATTTTGACAGGTCATTTTGCTCATATGAAGACACTGCATGCTCAGTACTTCTTTATTGGTAATTCAGGATTTTCCCCTAAACCCAAAGAGGATCACATTCGAAACTGAGAATAAAAAAGCTTCTTAACATCTTAATTTAACTGTGAACATCCCTCCTAGACTCCCACCCCTGATAAACAACTGTGTGAGTGACCAGCAAAACCTTTAGATTTCACACACACACACACACACACACACACACACACACACACACACACACACACACACACACACACACACACACACACACACACACACACACACACACACACACACACACACACACAAGCATGTGACTTTTTGCCTGTAAAGAGACAGCAAACAGCTCCACACGAGGTCATCTGTCATCTGAACGGAATAACATTTCACAGGAAATGACTGAGAAAGGACATCCTTTATACATAAGATAGAACCTATCTATAATATACATTGCTAATTCCTTTGTCATTTGACTTTGTGTTATTATTAAACAAGAGTCCAAAAGGCTTGTTAAATAATTGCCTTTAATGGGTGAAGTGTTCAAACACTGACTAAAAGCATTGATCTTCAGGTTTACTCATTTACATAAAAGGAAGGTGAAATGTGCTTATTAAATAAAACTCAATGTATCCAAATGACATTTTAAAATGCATATTTGAAAACTGCATATTTTGAAGTAAGTCAAGTTCTGTGAACTTCAACCATGACAGGGCCAGTTCTTAAATACCATCTGAATGAGGAACAAAAAGTGCTGACATTCACAAAATAAAAAGTAATCACTGTGAGAAAGCAGTTCTTAACTATAAATCAGGATAAAATAAATAGCGACAAATATGAAGCAGATAATTTAGGAAACACACAAAATGACAACAGATATGACTGATCTCACTTTGATCTGACATCATAACAAGAGTGTTGATTTAATTAGAAGATAAGCTGACTTGATATTATTTTTACATAGACTACAGCTTTTGCAGAACACACTCTAATAACCTGTTTTTGTATTTTGTGCTCTGTTTTACTAAATAAAGTGTAAAGGTAGCTCACCTGCAGTGTCCCATATAGAAATGTTGTAGGGTCCCCACTGTTTGAGGAAGAATGCCCCACCGACTGTGCTTATTGTGTCCTTAAATTTCCTTTCCGTGTATCTGTGGAGGAGAGAAGTCTTTCCCACGTTCATGTCCCCCAGAATGACGATTTTCACGTCGGGTTTCTTGGTCCTTGAGGCTTGAGCCATGTCTCCAAACACATGCCACTCACGCAAACTCAACTCTAACAGGTACAATCGCCATATAAACAACCCATCTATCGGTCTCCGCGCTTTAAATGCATGACCTTACTACCTCCAGTCTGACGGTCTCCGCACAAAGTTAGTCGAAACAAACCTCATTCGTGTGTGTTAGAAAATTCTAGAGCAAGTTTGACCTTATATAGTTGGCAACGACGCCGATTGTCTAACTACAGAAGTTTCAACAAGTCGTGTTTAACAGTAGTGCTGTCCGATTCGCCAACGAATCATTATTTTGAGTCAAATCTTTTCTATGAATTGTTTGAACAAAACCCTTTCTGAAAGATTCGATCAAGAACTGAATCACAGAGCGTCGTTTTTATATGAATTGTATTATTGTTGAATGTAAATATTATAGTTATTTATAATTTGACTGCAACTGGGACACGGGAGAATACAATAAGTATGCTCGTTAATAAAACGTATATTTTAAAAGGTTTATTTGAACATTTAGGAGCATGTTGGGATGTCAGAGGTCATTTAATGACGTGATTACCCCCTGACTCTAAATCACCGAATCACTTTTGTACCCTGTTCTTTGAAGTGGACTGTTCAAAAGAACCGATTCGCAGAAATGAATCAGATTTCCTATCCAACGATAGTGGGCGGGGCAAATTTAACTTGAGTGCTAACGTCACAGGAAGTAAACCGTAAAGGCGGGGCTAAATAAATACCACTGTTGTTGCCTTTTTATTTACTATCATTGTAACCAGTCTTCGCTACAGTAAGTAGTATTGCCCTGGGTTTATTTCATGTCAAATATGGACTGAATTTTGCTTATGTCATCACGCATAAGCGACAAAGCAGAGCGTCAGCGGAAGTCTGAGGGAGGACAATTCTACTGTTTGTGACTGATCGAATGAAGTCGAGTTACACAGATCTATAATCAGAATACATCTTGAACTTTGTTCCTGTTATCTGACTGGATACTGCAGCTAATCCCCGTACAAAGCTCCACAGCACTCACTCTCCTCCTGAACAGAGTTTGTTTACCCGAGAACTTGATGCATCTTCTCAAACGTGCTACCTTCATTTTCTCTGAACAGCCACTAAGTCTGGCAATTGGTAAGATCGGAGTTTATCAAACTATAAGTAGGTTCAGAAGAACGGAATGCATGGACTTAAATGTTCTCTTCTCGGCGTGGTAACCGTAACTATTACAATTGCAGCAGTGTTGCTGTATGATAAAGGTAAATGCAGAGTCGAGTGCCACATGATATACACACAGTGGGGTCCAAATGCTTCCAATCTTCTTTAATTTAGTGCATTTTTTTATGTAATTAAAGTATAAACGTAACATTTTAAGGGAACTCTTGTCATTTGTGTTATCCAATATGATTAGGGCACATTCCAAAGGTATTAACATGCCACAAATGTGACATGATTAAGCATCTTATATAGGCTTTATTCATTTTAGATCGTATTTTCAGGATTAAAGCGAATCGCATGTTCTCACTGGAAGTTTTGGACCGCACTGTGTTTTGTAATTTTATTGTCAGTTTTGTGATTTGACTCAAACTCTAAAGCGTAACTTGCATTTTCAACACTGAGCACAATAAACTACGCTTACAAAGTAAAACTGCTGTTTCCTAAATGTATTCTCGGAGATATTCTCAAAGCTATTTGATTGTTTTCATCGCCGAGCCGTGAAGCGCAAGTTTGTGGTGACGTAGTACACAACATTGCGGTGACGTTCACCACTGTTGTTGGCGCGGTAAACACTGGCTAAGTTCTAAGCAGCTTTGCATAAAGCAGCTCGGTTAATATCGGCGATTCGGCGAGGCCTTTGTCGCTATGCGATCGGAAACCGCATGAAGCGTCGTCGAAACGAGGCCTAGATCCGCTGCCTGATCGATGCGAAGCCGACTTGGATTGCTTCGACCATCATGTTAGTGAATGCAACGCGCGGTTTCCTGTGGTCGGACATGGAGACCAGAGCGCTCTTGAATATCTGGGGCGAGCACGACGTGCAGACGGCGCTGGACGGAAACTTTAGGAACAGCCACGTTTACCGAGACGTCGCGAACCGTTTGTGCGAACTGGGCTTCGATAGGACACCAGACCAATGCAGAATACGGGTTAAGAGCTTAAAGAGGCAGTATTTCCAAGCGAAGGAGGGATCCATGAAAAATGGGCAGTACCACAAGATGTGCAAGTTCTACGACGAAATGGAGAGGATATTGAGCAATAGGTCGTTAGTAGAGAGGCAGGATATTGATAGTGTTGCTGTTGGGGGAGATGAAACGATGGATGAAGATGCTGAGAGTACTGAACTCTTGCAGGAGGCTCACATGGATGGCAGTGGTGAATGCTCCTTTATGGAGCATCCGGTCAAAACTGAGTACCCATCCTGCCCCATTCCGGTGACAGTGGGAGGCATGAGTATGTCAACTTATTCTGATCCGTCAGAATGCAATGATCTGCCTTCTTTAGCCTAATCGGTCGGTTTCCCGTGTGTGTGTGCGTGTTAAAAATCATGTGTTCTTCTCTCAAAGTTCCTTTCCAACCAAACAGAGCAGCCTGACAAAGACCAACCCACCCTCGACCTCTTCCAGCAGCCACGGAGAAGCAAGAAGCGTTTCGCCAATATGTCGCTGGAGAAGCTGATGGAGAAGTTCTTGGAGCAGAGCATGGAGGCAGAAGACAACTTCTACAGGCTCGAGGAGCAGCGTCTTCAGGCCGAGGATAAGCGCAGGAGGAGGAACATTCCAGAGAGCTGCAGATGCTACAGATGTTGGGCCAGATTTTCGCTGGCATTCGCACACCCTCTCCTGCACCGCAGCCACTCGCACCTGCCCGCAGCCCTCTTGTATACCTCAGACTAACCCCCGCCGTACCCCGCACGCGCCCCCTTTTTGTAATCGTAACCGTCCGCCCTTTGCCAGCCACAGCCAACCAGCTGGCCCAGGTCTGCTCATGGAAGAGGGTGACACTCAATGTTCGTGTAGAGTTGCCATTTATTTTGAATTACCATTTGTTACACAATCATAAAGCAGCGTTTAGCACAATGTTTTACTGCTAAAGTCCCATGAAATAGAATAGCTCACCTCACCTCACCAAAATATGGAAATACTGATGTTATTATTATTATCATTATTTCAGTGAAACACAGAGATTTAAAATAATTTTGAAGTATGTATTTTGGTTCTCGTACATTGGGTTCATTCATTTTTTGATTTACATTTATGCATTTGGCATTTTTACATGTTTACTAGCGCTTGGGAATCTCTAAGAATCAAACCTTGGCATTGCTAGCACCACACTCTACTGTTTGAGCTACAGGAAATATTCTTTATTAAATATTTAAAGCAATTTTTTTTTATAAATGGCTTGATTATTAGATTTCAATGTGTCCAGGCACGACACGCCCTCTTTTTGCTGATTGGTCAACCAAAGATGAGTCTGTTCCATCAACAGGATAATAATCACACACTGCTGTAGTTGTGCAGATTTTAAAGTGTTTATTGCAACAACATTTCATCTCTTGCTCTCATCAAACAACTGGACTAAGAAATGCTTTGACCTAATATTACCTGAATATTCAAGGTATTTGTGTGTATTCGACCTCTTCACATAATGAAAAATCAAGTCAAATTTTTTTTTTAATAAATGTAAATGGCATTTTCTACTTTTTCTGTTCTTAATATTACATTAAAAAGAGAATGAACTCAATGTACACTGATCTATTTTCCATACAATGACGATGCTATATTGTGACCGAAAAGGCTCCAAAACTATAAAAGTGGTCCATACAGCCATATTCTAAATCTTCTAAAGCCAAATTATAGCTTTATGTGGAATAAACTAATGTTTTAGTCATTGTTCACTGATAATCCTCCCTAGTGTTTGTTGAGAAAAAAAAATTGCTTTCAAATTCAGACTTCAAAATAGCATCAGGTTTGATTCTGTAAAATGGGAAGTGAGAATTCGGAGCTACTACATATATTTGGTGAATAAAAGCCTGAATTTCAAGCTCAAATGGCCTCAGAAGACTCAAAAATGGAGCACAAGTTGTATGGGCTTATTCTTTTATGATGGTTTTGGGTCTTATGGAGCTATGAACAGTTGTTGGATGGAAAAGAACTGAAAACGTTTTTCAAAAATATTCTCTCTTGTTGAAAAGCAACAACAAAGTTTGAATTGACAAAGTAAATTATGTGAAAATTATGACACAATTTTCATTTTGGTTAACTTTTTTTTTTTTTACAAAGTACAAGCCTTTTAAAATGACTAGTCTAATCCCAATGCATGGAACTGTAGTACAGCTGGTCTGGTGTGATGAATTTAATTGTTACTATATTCTTGTCTCAGTCATAGAGCGCTCTTTCTCTCTGGGAACGGCAGCCATGGACAATGTCGTTCCTCTTGTAAGAAACACAATTCCTCCACTTACATCCAAAAAACACAAGGGTCAGGACGGACGCATAGGAATCATTGGAGGATGCCAAGAGTAAGTGCTGCACAGATCTTTCTCAGGGCTATACACTTACTAAATTACTATGTAAGCAGCTGTGGTGAAGCTTCAGTGGGTTCTGCACATGCATGGCCGACTAATCAGATTAAACCTTTTTAAAACGATATTTGGGGAAATGATCAGACTTTATATTGGGTAGCCTTAACTACTGTGTACTAACATTAAATACTTAAGACAAAAAACACTAAGACTATGATTTACTGTTCTGGAAAATGTCCATTATTTTTAGGGTATAGTTAGGATTAGGCATTAGGTTAGGAATATATGGTTAAAGTTTTGGGGAAAGGGTTCAGGTTATAGTAGTGTATAAAGTTAATAATTGAATATAAATGTGAAAATTACCTCAAATATAATTTCAATCAGGGTTGGGAGGGTTACTTTTAAGATGTATTCCGATTCACAATGGTAGCTTATAAAAAATATCTGAACTTTTCGTGGACAAACTTCGAATTGGCTTGGAAGTCTGACATTATTATAAACTTAGTTTTAAAAGCTAGCATTTGAAGTACAAGTTTACATATTTAAAGCGCAATCCGTTACTTTTTTGGGGTTAAAAATGACCGAAATCAATATTTGAGCAAGTACATAACCAGCCAGTGTTCAAAACTATCGCCTTGCTTAAGCCCGATTCACACGGTTAGTTACAATAATGTTTTCTAATTTGAGTGGTACGGCTAGGTTTTCGCAGGAGATTCGAGCATGCCATTGCGTCATTGGTCACGTCTGTAAACATAAAGTAGTTGTCCCGGCTAGTAGGCTATCGCATGTGAGGATCATGTAGGTGACGGAACATTTATAGCCTTTTCTCACAGCAGCTACAATAATTAAACTTATCATGTTGATGGCGGATTGTAATCCAGAAAGAAATGAATGATGTGTTGAAACACGTGAATTAAATTAAATTATATTCCAGTTTTAAATGCTTCTGATTACAGATAGCCTGGGATTACACAAGATTTGTATGTTAAAGAAAACCAGTTAAAATAATTTTTAAAATATTTTCTTAATATGGAATTCGAATGGTATGACAATTAGATATTAGACTGTACAGAAATTTAAATCTACACTCTATACTCATAGTCACGCAATGCTGATGTTGTTAACATGAATAATTTGAGAATAAAGTATAACAATAATAATTTGCATGGTGTGATATGAGCTAATAGATAATTCGATTCAATCACCATTTGGTAGCGCAATTTATTGTAATGCTTTTTTCCTCATTTGGCAGAACAAACGTGGCAGACTTGTTACTTGTTCAGATGACAATATACGGTGAAAATTCTTAGTTGGGTCATATATTCCAAGACGTAGGCGAGAATCTGTGATCCACACTTGCGTGACTGACAGCTAAACATTCACCTCAAAACTTTAGATTCATCCGCGCTGGAGCCATGCCAACTCACAACCCCACGCAAGCAAGATAATTACACAAGTTACTGCATTTACAGGTTTTCAAACATAGATAAAGAGGCAAAACTTACAGACTGCAGCTTTAACTATGATTTTAATATTACAATTAATAAAAACTATAGTTAAAACTGCTTTAAACTATTAAAAACTGTCTTGTTTCACCGTCTAGATATTACAGCCCATGTGTATATATAGCCTATATTTATATAAAAGTCTTTGCAGACATCTAGTGGCTAAACAGTTGAGTATTACAGTTTTATTTTTGGAATTTTTACTCTAACATGTACAAGTAAAAATAAATATACTTTATACACAACATTAAAACAAATTACACCATATATACATATTAGTCTTATTTTAAAATAAGCGTACATGTCGAAATGATGTGATCTTTCTTGATTTCATTGACTGATCCGTGGTGTGATGTTAATTTCTACATTTTCCAGCTCGTTTTCTGCTAGAAAACGTCTCATCCCGCGTTTGAGGAGAATAATAATTGTAGACGGGTGTTATTTGCGCACGCACCAGCAGGTGGCTCATGTGAGTCAACAGAACCAGGAACTATTATGATGAAGCAGCGTTAAATATAGCGTTATGTCAAAATACTCCTTTATTTCATTTGAAATGTAACAAATGTAATCCTGATAGTATTCCCACTTTTTCACTATAACTGTAATCTGAATACTTAGTTTTTTGATGTAACTGAAATGGATTACAGTTACTAGGTTTTTGTATCCTGATTACTTAACGCCGTTATGTATTCCGTTACTCCCCAAGCCTGATTACAATGCACCCACTTGTATGTACATAAGTATATTGTATCAAATGGTTAAGTATGAAGGTCATTGCACTCTGAGTCCGATGCGTTTTTAGCTTTTTTCATATTCGTCATCCTTTCCAATCAAAATGCTTGCTACGGATGCGAAAACACAGAAAATCGAACCTGGTCCAAATTTTTTATGACGGATGAAAGTTTCGGAGGCAGTGTGTAAATGTGATTGACACAACGTGAGGTCATATTTATTTTTTAACGTGCAAAAATTTCGGCCGAGAATTTCGGACTCAGTGTGCAATGACCTTAAGGGCATTTAATGTAAAGTGTGACTAGTAGAATAAAAAAAGTATAGCTATTTGTACAGTTTTAGGGCATTTTTCATATATTTCCTCTTTTTCGGAGCTGTTATGTTTAGACTGTGTAATTTCTAGAGCTTGCGCCTAACTTGCTCACTTTTTCACTTTCAACCACAAATACCATCAAGGCGTGCTCTGCCACAACAGCATTTTATAAGGTGTTGCTGTTTATTCTGTCTGTATGTGAATTTCCTTGCTGAGACTTACATTTCTGCACTGTTCTTGTTAGGTACACAGGAGCACCTTTCTTTGCAGCCATCTCGGCTTTAAAAGTAGTAAGTATTCTGTTAAAAATTCAGTCCATATTTTTTCTTTCTCATCTGCATTTTGTCTTTTTATACTTTAGCGAGGTACACAGAGTGAGTTTTCTTCATGATCCATAAGTTTGACTTTGACTCATATTTTTCAAAGAATCCTGAACAAAACATCTGTCCAAAAATATATTACGCAGCATTAATATAATGTTTTTAACATTGGTAATAATAAGAAATGTCTCTTGAGCTCCAGAGCAGCATATTAAAATGATTTTTGAAGGATCATGGGATACTGAAGGCTTGAGTAATGGCCATCACAGGCATTAATTACATTTTAAAATGTATTCATGTATTTAATTTATATTAAAAAGAAAAAAAATATTTAAAATTTTATTATTATTTCACAATGTAACTTTTTACTGTATTTTTCATTAAATAAATTCAGCCTTTGTTAGCATAAGATACTTTTTTATTTTATTTAACATTAAAAACATTCTTAGCCCAAAATTGTGATCAGTGTGATACAATTTAATGTTGTCAAATAAGACGTCTGCATAAAATTGAAAATAAATTATAAACAAACGTGCATTGTCCTTTTGAGCTGGCGAAATGGGAGCTGAAATCTGCTCAAATGCTGAAATATCGGCAGATATGTCAGTCCATTACCTTCTACTCATCCTGCCTGTTTTCCAGGGAGCCGATCTGTCTCATGTGTTCTGCACCAAAGATGCAGCTCCAGTCATCAAGTCCTACAGTCCTGAACTCATCGTCCATCCAGTGCTGTAAGTTATTAGACACAATCCTTGATTGCAAGTGAATTTTATTAAATATCTCTGGTGGCCGGCAAGATAGTTTCTGACAAGTCATTTTTATGGATCTCCAGGAATGTTTGATTCAATCCTTTTAGCAGCTGAATCACATTTGGTTTATTGTCATGTGGAGAGAGATTTGAGCATGATGGTGCTGTTTCTCCAGAGACAGTCCCAATGCTGTGGAGGAGATCGAGAAATGGCTGCCCAGGCTTCACAGTCTGGTTGTGGGACCAGGTCTGGGGAGGGAAGATATGCTTCTGAAGAATGCTAAGGCAAGAAAAAAAATCTCTTCCATCTTTATTTGACCTTCTAACTCTAGCACTCTCTATTCTAATTCTATGCTTTAAAAAAGACTTGCACTCTAGTCATTTACTAACTGCTTGTTTTCTTTAAAAAAAATGAATAAACTAACACTAGCTTCTCTAATCTTTTTGTATTCTATCTATTTGTTTTCTTTTTATTTATTATACAATTAACAAAAGTGAAAAAAGGCCTCTAACACTAGCTTGCTCTATTCTTTTTCTATTCTAGCAGTTTTCATTTTATTTATTGTATAACAATAAAAACTTGCTAGTAAGTGTACAGCATTAAGCTCACTGAGACTTGTTGTAGCACTTGCATGTTGTTGCTCTTTTGTTGGTTTTGATTGCTTCAAAAAAAAATTGGATCGGGACTGCAAAATCCAGATTGGCGATTGTCAAGTTCATCCACTTCGTCTCGCAGCACAAAGCACTATAAAGATCCTTGCACACCGAGTTCACAGAAATTGGTGGTCTTTTTAATATGTGGTCTAGTATCGCTAGCATAGCATCACTGAGCCACTGACATCCTGAAGTAAAACTTTGAATCGCCTGTGATTAATCCCGCTGCTCCTTGATAAGGTGGGGGAACTCTTCCTCTCTATATATCAGGATTGGTGGACCCATATTTAATTTCTCTTTCTCTT